>JAPXFY010000015.1:22389985-22392485 GCA_030674185.1 Monoplex corrugatus
TTTATGCGCAGGCGTAAGGCTTATGCCATAATCACCATACACATGGCATCTTTGACGTTAGTGCATATGGAATTCGTTCCGAGCGCGCAGACGTCATCTTGAGAAACTGAAACTGAAACGAAACATGCACTTAGTGTTATTGTTATTGTTGCTTAAAGCCCAGCCGACTGCATAGAGCCATATCAGGGCTACAGCCATTTCAAAACAAACAAAACTTCAAAAGGAAAAAAAAAGAAAATTAAGTACACGTACTAATGCATTCGCGCACATAATCTAACGACATGCCCCTGGCGTTGACCACTCCGTCCAATTCATCGCACAGGGGATTTAAAAAGAAAAACACCTGAATACAAATTTAAGCAAAGCCAAGGAAACAAAAACATATAGAAAAATTGGCCTGAATTACCTAAAATTACTTCCGCATACGAGTATCTCACCTCCCTAGGAGCTCTGATGTCCACGCCAATATCGACAAAGCCAGCCAGCCTGTGTTATTGTTATTGTTATCGTTATTGTTACTGTCATTGTTACTGTCATTGTTATTGTTACTGTTATTGTTACTGTTATTGTTACTGTTATTGTTACTGTTATTGTTATTGTGTTCCTGTTAGTGTTAGTGTTAGTGTATGTTACTGTTACTGTTACTGTTACTGTTATTGTTATTGTTATTGTTACTGTTACTGTTACTGTTACTGTTACTGTTACTGTTACTGTTACTGTTACTGTTACTGTTACTGTTACTGTTACTGTTACTGTTACTGTTACTGTTACTGTTACTGTTATTGTTATTGTTATTGTTATTGTTACTGTTACTGTTACTGTTACTGTTACTGTTAATGTTATTGTGTTCCTGTTAGTGTTAATGTTAGTGTTAGTGTATGTTACTGTTACTGTTAGTGTTATTGTTTCTGTTACTGTTATTGTTATTGTTACTGTTACTGTTACTGTTACTGTTATTGGTATTGGTATTGTTACTGTTACTGTTAGTGTTATTGTGTTACTGTTAGTGTTATCGTTACTGTTATCGTTACTGTTATCGTTACTGTTACTGTTATTGTTACTGTTATTGTTACTGTTATCGTTACTGTTATTGTTACTGTTATCGTTAGTGTTATTGTTACTGTTATCGTTACTGTTACTGTTATTGTTACTGTTATTGTTACTGTTATTGTTACTGTTACTGTTACTGTTATTGTTATTGAAAGTGTTATTGCTACTGTTATTGTTGCTCAAAGTCCAGTCGACTACACACAGCCATACCAGGGTTATAACCATCTCAAAATGTACACTATACCTCACTGGAGAAAAAAATAGAACTCCTGCAAAAAAGAAAATGAAGTACACATATCAATGCATTCGTGCACATAATCTAAGGACATGGCCCTGGTGTTGACCACTCCATCCCACTGCATCACCAGGGGATTTTAAAAATCAAACTTGAATACAAATTTAGACATAACCAAGGATATAAAAACGTATACCAAAACGGGCCCAAATTTCCCTAAACTGCTTCTCCACCTTACATTCCCTTAGAGCCAAAAACGCACTTGATACATAATTATATATACCCAATTATCAATTCTAAGAGAAAGTATGTAACGCTTCATAGGGCATTGCCCGGCTGCCTTGGTATAAAACATTGGCGAGATAGGTTGATCCCTCAGATCCCATCCCTTGAACACCAGTTAGCCTTCTCGCCTTTCTGAAGTCTTGGCAAAAAATGTGAATATGAATATAAATTTGAAGCGAGGGAGAGGGGATGAGTGCTGCCCTCGTGGTGCTGGCCCCGGGAAAAGTTGAGGTCTCTGCCACTTCACTCCCCTAGGACCCCAGGGTTATGGAACTATCTAGATAGGACCTCAGGACCTGGCCAGCTCATGGTTTTGTGTGTAGGATTAAGGCTTGTGCCGTCATCATTCTGGAACTATCTAGGTAGAACCTCAGGACCTGGCCAGCTCATGGGTTTATGTGCAGGCTTAAGGCTTATGCTGTGGTCATTGTGGATCTTCTCCACCACATGGCACCTGTGACGTTAGCACATATGGAATTCTTTCCGATCGCGGAGACGTTATCTTGAGAAACTGAAACTGAAACAGAACACATACAGTCAATGGACCATTATGGCAGAAAATGATAGGAAGAAATGACAGAAAGCAAAAAGGAGCGAGGCAGAAACAAAGAGAGTGACAGACAAGAGGAAATTTCTAGCACAGAATTTCCAGAAGGTGTGGATACTATTTATACAGAAAGAGACCCCGACATCACCATGGGGGAGTATAGCAGAATGCCGAAGACAGCTGCCCAAACTGGCGGTAATCCAGTGGATAAACCTAAGACTTCCATACGGAAATTCCTGAACTGATCTGCTCTCAGATACCTCCGCCTGGTGGGTTAAGGATGGAGATTTGGGGGATCTCCCAGGTCAGTACGTTAAAGATCCTCGTAAGTCATTTCAGTGGCTAGTTTACGGAATCATGAAAACAACCAGCATGCATGCCCA
>JAPXFY010000015.1:22397485-22407485 GCA_030674185.1 Monoplex corrugatus
ATGTCAATGGCGAGGTGTCTGGCCAAACAGAGTATATATATGTATATATATATATATATATATGTATGTATGTATAAATATATGTATATAGATACATACATACATACATACATATGTGTATATATACATATATGTGTGTGTGTGTGTATATATACATATATATATGTATATATATATATATATATATATATATATATATCATATGTATATACATATATGCGCGCAAGCATCTATACCATCTTTGAAAACCTCCTCGCCCCAATCACTCTCAAAATGTAATATATTTTCAGGACTCCAGGGAATGCCCACTGTTCTCTATCATAACAACACCGATTTTTTTCCTGCCACAAATACTCCCCCGTGGGGGTGCCGGGGGCTCTTTCAGTATAAATAGTATCCCCACCTTTTGGAAGTTCTGTGCTAGAAATTGCCTCTTTTCTGTCACTTTCTTTTTTGCCTTTTTCCTTTGCTTTCTGTCATTTTTTCCTATCATTTTCTGCCTTGGTGGTCCATTCACCTGTATGAGTTTGATAAAAGTCTTGCGTACTTTCTGTTAGGATTGATAATTGGGTACATGTATTAAGTGCATTTTGGTTCTAGGGAAATGAGATATGCGGATGCAATTTGAGGTAATTCAGGCCCGTTTTTACATGTTTCATTGTCTTTATTTATGTTTAAATTTGTATTCAGGTATGGTTTCTTAAATCCCCTGTGCGATAAATTGGACAGAGTGGTCAACGCCAGGGGCATCTCCTTAGATTATGCGCGCAAATTCATTGATGTGTGTACTTAATTTCATTTCCTATTTTTCTGTTGATGTATTGTGTATGTTTTGAAACTGTTATAGCCCTGATATAGCCCTGTACGCAGTCGGCTGGGTTTAAACAAAAGTATCACAATAATGATGCCATCAATATGAATGTCCTCATTTGCTCCCTTATACTCAGCACATTTCATATCGAACGTTAAATGATATTGCAAAAATCCAGGGGCCATGGGTTTGACCCTCTGTCAGATTACAAGTTTTAGGTCTTGCCGACGCAAAGGGTTTTGCTCTGGATCAAAGACTTTTCGATATAACTCTTAGCAGATTTGAGTGAAACATATGGAGACGCCCCAATGACAAAAATAATAATAAAAACAACAATAACAACAACAACAACAATATGACGATGATGATGATGATGATGATGATGATGGTAATAATGATAATGATTATAATAATAATATAATAATAATAATGATAATAAACACCATTTATACGGTGCTAAATCTTGACAGTTCAAATCAAAGCACACTCATGCACAAGTCCGCGTACAACCAACAAAGACAACCTTACAATATTTAATACTAAAAACAATCCTTCTAGGAAACAAAAACTCCTAAAATCCAAAACTCAGAATCACTTGAAAAACAGAAGTAGCTTCTCTGCCTATCTCCAATCATTCAAAAGAGTAATTTTGTTTTGTTTTGTGTTTGTTTTGTGTTTGTGTTTGTGTTTGTGTTTGTGTTTGTGGTTGGGGTTGGGGTTGGGGTTGGGTTGGTGTTGGTGTTGGTGTTGGTGTTGTGTTGTGTTGTTTGTGTTGTGTTGTGTTTTGTTGTTTTGTTTTGTTTTGTTTTGTTTTTGTTTTGGTTTTTATTTTTCAAGGAAACTATAGTGATGAAGTTTATCTACTGCTGCTGTGACGTTGCACGTGATTTGGGTGAAGCACATATGGAATATCCGAGCGCGATAATTCTCTCCAGGAAACAAAAACTCAATAAATCCAAACTTCAGAATCACTTTGAAATCAGAAGCAGTTTCTCTGACTATCTCCAATCAATGAATTTTTGTTGTTGTTTGTTTGTTTGTTTGTTTTCTTCCAACGGAAACTATTGGGGAAGTTTAGCTACCGCTGCCACTGACATTGCACTTGGTTTGGGTGGAGCACAAATGGAAACCTCCGATTGCGATAAATCTCTCTAGAAAACAAACAAGTCAACAACAACAAAATGGAAAACTCAGAATCACTTGTAAATCAGAAGTAGTTTCTCTGACTGCTCCCAATCATTCCAAAGAGTGAAGGTTTTCTTTTCTCCAAGGAAACTAGTAGTAAACTTTTCCTACTGCTGCTGCCGACGCTGCACTTGGTTTGGGGTGGAGCGCATATGGAAACGTCCCAGTGCGATAAATCCCTATTGAAAACAAATAATCCAAAACTCATCATAATCCCTTACTAGTAGTGGTTTGGGAGGAGCGCATATGGAACGTCCGTTTGCGATAAATCCTTCTAGAAAACAACAACAACAACAACAAAACCAGAAAATTCAAAACTCAGAATCACTTGTTCATAGCTTCTCTGACAAACCCCCATCGTTCAAAACAGTGAAGGTTTTCTTTTTTCTAGTGATGAAGTTTAGCTACTGCTGTCGCTGACGTTGCATTTGGTTTGGGTGGAGCGCATATGGAAACCTCCGAGTACGACAAATCCCTCTAGAAAAACAAAACAAACAAAAATCTAGAAAATCCAAAACTCAGAATCACTTGTTGCACATAAACAGTTTCTCTGACTACCCCCAATCATCGAAAAGAATGAAAGTTTTTTTTTCCTTTTTTCCCTCTACAAGGAAACTAGTGTCTTGTCTATGTGTGTGTTTGGTCAGTTCAAGAATAAAAGACTATGTCAATCTTGAACATCATCATCATCATCAAGTACCCTGCCGCTTGGCGTTGGCGATCATGGACTTCCATCTGTCTCTATCTCTCGTCGCCCCTAGCATCTCCCCCACCCTCCTCGTCCCCAGCCACTCTGCAAGTCCGTCCAGCATTTTGTCCCTGGGTCTACCTGGTGCTCTTGAACATAAGACCAATATATTGTACGTGTTTCTCTCCTCTCTCATAGTTGTGTGTAGGGTAGTTGCAGAATATAAAGGTAGGATTGGGCGCTCCTTTTTTGAGGAGTGTTCTGAGCTTACTGTTTTTGTACTTTGTATCTGCTTCTATGCTAGCTGAATGGGTAGCGCAAACTGTGTTAGATTTGTGAAGTTCTATACAACATGGGAGATAATTCTCAAGAGTTATGTCCTTTGATTAATATTATAAAAATCCCCCCTGCTTCCCTCTTATTTCTTTGGTATTACCTATATGCCTTGGAAGCAACCATGTATATGTTCTGTCTTGTCTATGTGTGTGTTTGGTCAGTTCAAGAATAAAAGACTATGTCAATCTTGAACATAAGACCAATATATTGTATGTATTTCTCTCCTCTCTCATAGTTGTGTGTAGGGTAGTTGCAGAGTATAAAGGTGGGCTTGGGCGCTCCTTTTTTGAGGAGTGTTCTGAGCTTACTGTTTTTGTACTTTGTATCTGCTTCTATGCTAGCTGAATGGGTAGCGCAAACTGTGTTAGATTTGTGAAGTTCTATACAACATGGGAGATAATTCTCAAGAGTTATGCCCCTTGATTAGTGTCAAAAGACTTAAGATTTTCTTTTCTCCCCCTCCAACCCCCCTCCGCCCAGGAAACTAGTGAAGAAGTTTGGCTGCCGCTGCTGTCACTGCACATGGCTTGATCTTGCGTGTCGGACGAGCGTCTCGTTACTGAAAGAACAAGATTGAATTGTATCTAATATACACGCGGGATGCTGCAGCAGCAGCAGTAGTAGTGCCAGTACCAGTCTGAGAATCCTATTAGTAACATGCTCTGGGTGTGCAATGTTTCCATCCCGCATTAGATTACCAATACCTTCACCTGTCAAACTCCTTCCCCCCACCCCCACCCCCACCCAAACAAGAAAAGTTCTAAATTGGACAAAGTCACAGAGACTGTGTGTCGACAATCTTAAGAAATTGGTCTTGACAAGAGTACGGATGAAAGAAAAACCAAAACAAAAGAAAAAAAAAGAAAAAACAAAAACAAACAAAAAAAAACGAAGGAGACAAATCGGAATCTGTTACAGTCCAAACCAAACCCGTAACAAAAATTTACAAGAAATAGAAGTTAACGCCCCAGAAGATGGCCAATGGGGGAGGGGGGGGGGGAGAGAGAAAAACCTGAAGTTTCGCTACAAGAATTGACAGTTTAGGAGAGAATCACTCTGATGCCTCAGTCTCAGACAGTACGCATCCAATATGTGAACGACTGTTCTGTTTTGGGTGTAGATGTGGGGGAGGGGGGGGGGGGAGGGGGTACACAGGCGGAATCTTGTTAGAAACGTAAGCGACTGTTGCTACTACAGTGACTGAAAGTAATAAGAGTTACCAACCTTGCGTGCTAGTCAGCAATTATCGCGGTGCTCGCCCCTTACATCTTGTCTGACTTTACGTTTGAACAGCTCGGAAAGTTACTTTTCTTTACTGGGGACAGACTAATTTTTCGTTTTCATTTAATTGTAGAATCAATAAAAACAGGGCGGGGGGGGGGGGGGGAGTCCGGACAAAAAAACGTCCACCCACGTGTAAAATACAAACGGATGCGCACGCGTGCGCACGGGAACATACGCACGCACACATACATACACACACACACATATATACACACGCATACAAGCATACAAGCACACACACACACACACATAGCATGCACAGACACACAGACACAAACACACACACATGCAGGCATGTAAACACATACGCACGCACACACAGTCATACACACATGATATATACACAAAAGAACAAAAGCACCCTTTCCATACACACACACACACACACACACACACACACACACACATACACACACACACACACACGCACGCACGCACGCACGAACACACACACGCACGCACGAACACACACACACACACACACACACCACACACACACACACACACACACACACACACACACACACACACACACACACAAACAAACAAACACTGTTACTGTTACTTTTGTTCAAAACCCAGAACGCTTTTCGGTTTCTTGAATGTTGTTTTATAATTTAACTTTTTAATTTCAACCAGGAACCAGAAAAACACGGAAATAGAATCCGAACGCGTATTTAATACAAGACAAGACAAGACAGGCGCAAATTTTCGGCTCAAGCGTAAGATTACAAACAAACAAACACCAAATACAAAAATTATGTGAAAAAGACTGAAACTTCCCTGTTTGTGAAAAAGACTGAAACTTCTTTGTGAAAAAGACTTAATTAAAACTTCCCTGCTGCTTCGTCCAGCGCCTTTCTCTAACTGGACGAAACAACAAGGAAGTTTCAGTCTTTTTTACAAACAGGGACGTTTCAGGTCTTTTCACAAAATTTCTGTCTAGTGTTTGTTTGTTTGTTTGTTTGTTTGTAATCTTACGCTTGACAAAGGCCAGTTGGCCGAAAATTTGCGCCTGTCTTGTCTTGTATTAAATACGCGTTCTGATTCTATTTTTGTGTTTTTCTGGTTCCTGTTTTCTTGAACGCGGTCCCACTCTTTAGGATTTTTTTAACTTCAGTTGACTATTTCTGATGTTCATGTTGACTGACTACACTGGCATAAGTTAGCTTTAACGATGCCGAGTTTTAAGAAGAAGAGTGGCAGAATGGTTCAGATATTCGCCTGCCAATAACTAAACTCGAGGTTCCAAGGTTTGTTTCCAGTTGAGGCCCTCGACTCTTCTCCTCCTTTTGACAGAAAAATCAAACTGAATGTCTAGTCCTTCAGAAAGGGGATGGAAAAAACGATTCGGACCTGTGTGCCTTCTGGCCTGTGCATGTTTAAGATCCCACGGAAGTTGAAAATCGTGAAGAGCAGGGCACTCACCCAGTTGCTCTGGTACAAAACATTGTAAGGATAGACTGATTTACCAGGTTCCACCCCTTGAAGGCCAATTTCCCTACTTGCATTTCTGAAGTCTTCGTAAAAAAATTGGGTGGCGCTACATTGCGGCGACACGCTCGAAAAGGGAGAGATGCCCGAGTATCACGTGGTAAATCCACTGTGACATTAAGAAATGAATATGAATATTTGAAATGGCCATAAATTTATCGTCAGTGAATATATCAGAAATGTAGGTGTACGTATGTAATAAAAACGGTTGTCTTCGGTGTGTGCGATTTCGTGCGTCTTTACTCATAAATAAACAAAACAAAATGCGCTTGCACATGCATGTGCGTACGGTTTTGGTTGGTCTGGTCTGGTCTGGTCTGGTCTGGTCTGGTCTGGTCTGGTCTGGTCTGGTCTGGTCTGGTCTGGTCTGGTCTGGTCTGGTCTGGTCTGGGTCTGGGTCTGGGTCTGGGTCTGGTCTGGGGTGGTTGGTTTGGTTTGGTTTGGTTTGGTTTGGTTTGGTTTGGTTTGGTTTGGTTTGGTTGGTTTGGTTTGGTTTGGTTTGGTTTGGTTTGGTTTGGTTTGGTTTGGTTTGGTTTGGTTTGGTTTGGTTTGGTTTGGTTTGGTTTGGTTTGGTTTGGTTTGGTTTGGTTTTGGTTTGGGGTTGGGTTGGGTTGGGTTGGTTGGGTTTGGTTTAGTTGGTTTGGTTTGGTTTGGTTTGGTTCATACGAGACGGATGGATACGACGCTGATATTATATCATTTGCATATGTGTGAACAAAGAATGTAAATATTCAACAACGTGACAACAACAATCTAGAAATGCTGACATTTTAATACGTTTGTCAATGACTGCAGGATGTTGTTTTTTTCAAACCAGATTGCTTTAAAAGTTAAGAAAACAAACTTCTAAAGAGATTTGAAATACAAGTCGGAAGCTTGGTAAAATTCAAATTCAGTTTCGGAATTTCTGTCCTGTTTGAGTGGATGGAGGAAAAATCATAGAGTTACAGAGCTGAAGGCACCTAGAACAGATGATTGACATGCTAATTTCCGAGCGTTCACGGGAGCCTATCGTATTTACAATAATATCCATTTACACTTCACAAAGGGGTCTCTTCTTTCCTTCGCTATGTATCAACTGGAACGTTCAGTGTTTGAACTAGATGTCGTTTGTTGCTGGAACTGCTCTCCCTTTCTTCAAGAATCAGTCTGTCTTGACGAGGTTGATAGTCGAGTGGGTAACAACGGAAGATTCCGGGTTCGATACCGCCTATACACCTTTACCTGGTGGGTAAAGAGTGGAAAAGTTTTCCGATCTCCTATATCAACATCATCACCATCATCATGTGCCCTGCCGCATGGTGTTGGCGATCATGGCCCTCCATACGAATCTATCCCTGTCTGTCCTCATCAACTGCACAAGTCCATCCAGTATTTTCTCCCTGGGTCTGCTTTGGTGTTTTCTTTTTTCTTCCAGCTTTCTTGTTGTAAATAGGTGCTGTAATTTCTCTGGCCCCATGAAATGTCCTATACATGTTGTTTGTCTTTTACTTATCTTCTTCATTAATGTTCTTTTTTGTATCTGCCTCTTTCAAGACTGTCTCGTTTGTTTTTGTTGTTGTCGTTGTTGGAGGTGGTGGTGATTTTTTTTATTTTGTTTTTTGTTTTTCTTTGTTTGTTTGTGTTGGTTGTTTGTTTGTTTGTTTGTTTGTCTATCTGTCTGTTTTTTGTTGTCCATGGAACACGTCAACAAGTGTGCAGAACCTGCCAGTGTCTAAACCCTCTCCGCGTGTATAAGTATGCAGAATATCAACTAGGCACGTTAAAGATCCTGTAAGTCATGTCAGTGGCTGGCTTGTGGAAATATGGAAAAACACGCAGCATGTAAACTCACCAAAGATACAGACTGGGCAGTAGCATAGTGAAATGTGGTCAGCTCGCCTAATAGCTTGAGTTTTCCATGCTCCGCTGTTAAGTCTGATTATGTGTTGTTTATTGTTATTGTTATTTCTGTTCAAAGTCCAGACGACTGCGTGGAGCCACATCAGGGTTATAGCGTTTTAAAACATGCACAATACTTCAACAGAAAAGTATGAAAGGAAACGAAAATTAAGTACACATATCAATGCATTTGCGAATATAATCTAAGGAGGTGCCCCTGGCGTTGACTACTCCATCCAATTTATCACAAGGCGGATTTGAAATATATACCTGAATACAAACTTAAACATAACTAAGGGCACTAAAACATATATAATAACGGGTTTAAATTACCTCAAATTGCATCCGCATATCTCATTTCCCTAGAGCCCAAAAATGCACTTAATACGTGTACCCAATTATCAATCCCAAGAGAAAAGTACATGAGACTTTATCGAACACATACAGGTGAATGGACCAGCAAGGCAGAAAATGATAGGAAGCGATGACAGAAAGCAAAGGAACGAAGCAGAAACAAAGAGAGTGACAGAAAACAGGAAATTTCTAGCACAGAATTTCCAAAAGGTGGGGATACCGTTTATACTGAAAGAGCCCCCGCTCCCCGGGGGGGGGGGGGGGGGAGGGGGGGGATGATTATGAGTAATGCTCAAAGACTCCAAGTTAGTCTGGAGAATAGCGCAACACAACGATTTATAATCATATAACAATAATATCACGTTCCATCTTGTACAAGACTTCTTTCTTACTCGTTACACCGCTCTTATCCCATTAACTGGAGCTTCCTTTCTGTCTTTAGACTGTAGGGTTAAACAGATTCCATTTGTATCTTCACCTACATCCCCCATTCTTTACTTGCTAAGACAAGTTTTAAGACTGTCGGCAGCAGCTTTGGAAACTGTCTCCTCTTGGGAAAACTTGCAGAGAGAAGGCACTGACAGGCGAAGGCATGTGTAATCCAAGACGGGACATAGAGAAACCTTTATCTATGGGCATGGAGAATGATAGGATTATCTGGTCTTGCTGCATCTAACCCTGTACCTCACGATACAGGAATGGAATAGAATCTAGGATTCTTTTGTTATTTAATGTCTGTTCACAATTGGGGTTTTAGACACTAAAAAGAAGAGATGGGGAATGATAAATACATGTATGGAAAGGTAGAGCCTTCTTTTTCAAGAAATAGTTGGCTGTCATAATCCAAGGGTGCAATGAATATATCCGCAGGTAGCACAGAAAAATCTTGTTTAATTTTTCCGTTTTCAATTTCAATTTCTCAAGATGACGTCTCCGCCCTCGGAATGAATTCCATATGCGCTAACGTCACAGGTGTCATGTGATGTAGAAGATCCAGAATGATCACGACACAATCCTTAAGCTTGCAAATAAACCCACGAGCTGGCCAGGTCCTGAGGTCCTTCCTAGATAGTTCCATAACCCTAGGGTAGTAGGACAGTGAGGTGGCAGAGACCTCAACTTTTCCAGGGGCCAGCACCACGAGGACGGCTCCCATCCCCTCTCCCTCGATTCAAATTCATATGCATATTCACTTTTTTTTTACCAAGACTTCAGAAAGGCAAGGAGGCCAATTAGTCTCCAATGGGTGGGACTTGGGAAATCAACCTATCTCTCCAATGTTTTATACCAAGGCACTAGGCGAATGCCCTGCTCTTCACAATGCCGAAGGATCTTTACTGTGCGCAGCCAGAAGGCACACGGGTCCAACTCGTTTTTCGTCCCCTTCCGAAAGAATAGACGTTCAGTTCGATTTTCGGTCAAATGAGGAGAAAAGTCGAGACCTCTACGGGCAGCGAACCCTGGACCCGCGAGTTTAGTTACTGGCAAGCGAACGTCTGAACCATTCTGCCACTCTTCAAGTTTGCATAGTCAGGTTTGTTAATAGTCTTAAAAAATAGAAAAATTAACTAAGAACCTGAATTGCTGCGAACTTGAAATTTTAACCATTTACATCAGCTCTCGAATGATACTTTTGTATTCATCGCGTTTTTATTTCCCCTCTCTTCTCAAAATACAAGATCAAACACACACAAAGCGCAAGCACATCCGCACACATTGGAAAAACTGGAAAATTGCATCAGGAGGGAGAGGAAGACCCAGAATGATGATGATGTTTTTAATAGACCAGTTCATTTCAAATACACGGATCCCGCCCCCCCCCCCCCCCCCTCCTCCTCCCTTTTTTTTTTCCTTTTTATTTTCTTTCGGTTTTTTTGTTTTTGTTTTTGTTTTCTTTAAGGTGCTTCAAATGTCCTTCACTGCCCTCTCTCTTCAAAACTTTTGTTTCTTTTTTTCTCTAAAACTCT
>JAPXFY010000015.1:22414985-22429985 GCA_030674185.1 Monoplex corrugatus
GTATGTATGTATGTAGTGTATGTGTGATGTGTGTATGTGTTATGTATGTTATGTATATGTGTGTATGTATGTATGTATGTATGTATGTATGTATGTATGATGCATGTATGTGTGCATGTGTGTATGTGTGATGTATGTGTTATGTATGTATATGTATGTATGCATGTTATGTACGTAGTACTACGTACGTATGTATGTATGTATGTATGTATGTATGTATGTATGTATATATGTATGTATGTTTGTATATTATGTATGTATGTATGTATGTATGTATGTATGTATATATATGTATTATATATATATATATATATGTATGTATGTATGTATGTATGTATATATATTATGTATGTATATATATATTGTATGTATGTTGTGTGTATGTATTATTATATAATGTATAATATATATATATATATTATGCAGCATGTATGTATGTATGTATGTAAACACACACACACAGACACACACACAGACATATATGCAGCATATGTATGTATGGTTGTAAACCACTACATGTACACACACAGACAACACACAACCTATTGTTGTGTGGGTGGCTGTGGACATAACACGCATTGTACAATGAATGTGAAACGCAACCTCTTTTTCTCCTTGAAGACCCGAGACTTAAACCAGCTGTTTGCGTCTGCCTTGACAAGGGAAACTGAGCTTAGAACACACTGCTTACCGTCTGCCTTGACAAGGGAAACTGAGCATTAGAACACACTGCTTACCGTCTGCCTTGACAAGGGAAACTGAGCATTAGAACACACTGCTTACCGTCTGCCTTGACAAGGGAAACTGAGCATTAGAACACACTGCTTACCGTCTGCCTTGACAAGGGAAACTGAGCATTAGAACACACTGCTTACCGTCTGCCTTGACAAGGGAAACTGAGCATTAGAACACACTGCTTACCGTCTGCCTTGACAAGGGAAACTGAGCATTAGAACACACTGCTTACGGTCTGCCTTGACAAGGGAAACTGAGCATTAGAACACACTGCTTAACGTCTGCCTTGACAAGGGAAACTGAGCATTAGAACACACTGCTTAACGTCTGCCTTGACAAGGGAAACTGAGCATTAGAACACACTGCTTAACGTCTGCCTTGACAAGGGAAACTGAGCATTAGAACACACTGCTTACCGTCTGCCTTGACAAGGGAAACTGAGCATTAGAACACACTGCTTACCGTCTGCCTTGACAAGGGAAACTGAGCATTAGAACACACTGCTTAACGTCTGCCTTGACAAGGGAAACTGAGCATTAGAACACACTGCTTACCGTCTGCCTTGACAAGGGAAACTGAGCATTAGAACACACTGCTTAACGTCTGCCTTGACAAGGGAAACTGAGCATTAGAACACACTGCTTACCGTCTGCCTTGACAAGGGAAACTGAGCATTAGAACACACTGCTTACCGTCTGCCTTGACAAGGGAAACTGAGCATTAGAACACACTGCTTACCGTCTGCCTTGACAAGGGAAACTGAGCATTAGAACACACTGCTTAACGTCTGCCTTGACAAGGGAAACTGAGCATTAGAACACACTGCTTACCGTCTGCCTTGACAAGGGAAACTGAGCATTAGAACACACTGCTTAACGTCTGCCTTGACAAGGGAAACTGAGCATTAGAACACACTGCTTACCGTCTGCCTTGACAAGGGAAACTGAGCTTTAGAACACACTGCTTAACGTCTGCCTTGACAAGGGAAACTGAGCATTAGAACACACTGCTTAACGTCTGCCTTGACAAGGGAAACTGAGCATTAGAACACACTGCTTACCGTCTGCCTTGACAAGGGAAACTGAGCTTTAGAACACACTGCTTACCGTCTGCCTTGACAAGGGAAACTGAGCATTAGAACACACTGCTTACCGTCTGCCTTGACAAGGGAAACTGAGCTTTAGAACACACTGCTTAACGTCTGCCTTGACAAGGGAAACTGAGCATTAGAACACACTGCTTACCGTCTGCCTTGACAAGGGAAACTGAGCTTTAGAACACACTGCTTACCGTCTGCCTTGACAAGGGAAACTGAGCATTAGAACACACTGCTTACCGTCTGCCTTGACAAGGGAAACTGAGCATTAGAACACACTGCTTACCGTCTGCCTTGACAAGGGAAACTGAGCATTAGAACACACACTGCTTAACGTCTGCCTTGACAAGGGAAACTGAGCATTAGAACACACTGCTTACCGTCTGCCTTGACAAGGGAAACTGAGCATTAGAACACACTGCTTACCGTCTGCCTTGACAAGGGAAACTGAGCATTAGAACACACTGCTTACCGTCTGCCTTGACAAGGGAAACTGAGCATTAGAACACACTGCTTAACGTCTGCCTTGACAAGGGAAACTGAGCATTAGAACACACTGCTTACCGTCTGCCTTGACAAGGGAAACTGAGCATTAGAACACACTGCTTACCGTCTGCCTTGACAAGGGAAACTGTGTGCTTTAGAACACACTGCTTACCGTCTGCCTTGACAAGGGAAACTGAGCATTAGAACACACTGCTTACCGTCTGCCTTGACAAGGGAAACTGTGTGCTTTAGAACACACTGCTTAACGTCTGCCTTGACAAGGGAAACTGTGTGCTTTAGAACACACTGCTTGACGTCTGCCTTGACAAGGGAAACTGTGTGCTTTAGAACACACTGCTTGACGTCTGCCTTGACAAGGGAAACTGTGTGCTTTAGAACACACTGCTTGACGTCTGCCTTGACAAGGGAAACTGTGTGCTTTAGAACACACTGCTTAACGTCTGCCTTGACAAGGGAAACTGTGTGCTTTAGAACACACTGCTTGACGTCTGCCTTGACAAGGGAAACTGAGCATTAGAACACACTGCTTAACGTCTGCCTTGACAAGGGAAACTGTGTGCTTTAGAACACACTGCTTACCGTCTGCCTTGACAAGGGAAACTGAGCATTAGAACACACTGCTTAACGTCTGCCTTGACAAGGGAAACTGTGTGCTTTAGAACACACTGCTTGACGTCTGCCTTGACAAGGGAAACTGAGCATTAGAATACACTGCTTGACGTCTGCCTTGACAAGGGAAACTGAGCATTAGAACACACTGCTTACCGTCTGCCTTGACAAGGGAAACTGAGCATTAGAACACACTGCTTGACGTCTGCCTTGACAAGGGAAACTGAGCATTAGAACACACTGCTTGACGTCTGCCTTGACAAGGGAAACTGAGCATTAGAACACACTGCTTGACGTCTGCCTTGACAAGGGAAACTGAGCATTAGAACACACTGCTTGACGTCTGCCTTGACAAGGGAAACTGAGCATTAGAACACACTGCTTGACGTCTGCCTTGACAAGGGAAACTGAGCATTAGAACACACTGCTTACCGTCTGCCCAGAACTTGTACATCTGGTGTCTTTGAGTGGAGTAAGTGGCAAAAAGGGAGAAAGGCGGACCTCCAACCTCATACATCGAGAACATAACCAACATCAGTGGCCTAAATATTCAAGAAATTGTCAGAGAGTTGGCAAAAAGGAAAAAAGGCAGACCTCCAACCTCATACATCGAGAACATAACCAACATCTGTGGCCTAAATATTCAAGAAATTGTCCACACAAGTGAAGACAGAGCGGCCTGGAGGGAGATGGTGGTGTCCAGGTGTGCGTGGCCAACACCTAACCCGCTGACGCCGACAGGTGAGGTGAGACAGGTGAGAGTGGCATAGTGGGTAGAACATTCATCTTGAATGCGAGAAATCCAGGTTTGAATCTTGGTTGGATTTAAAGTTTTCTACCCACTTACCCCCCATCCTGCACCCCAGTCCCCCTTTCACTAAACTGTGATACTGGTCTGTGTGCTAGTCTTTCGGATAAGACAATAAACCGAGCTGGCCGCGTGCAGCATGCGCTTATCGTAAGTGAAAAAAATGTACACGGCAACAACAACAAAATTTTCCCAGGTAATATTCGGTAGAAAATTCCATTGTCATAGGTAACAAAGAACACAAACATAAAATTATTAGAAAAAAAAAGTATCAACGTTGCTGACCATGACAGCTAAATATCCATACCATCATAATCATCATCATCATCATCATCATCATCATGTGCCCTGCCACATGGGTCGGCGATCATTCCCTCCATACGAATCTGTTCCTTGTCGCTGAAAGTACGTCTCCCACCCTGTCTGTCTTCATGCACTCTGCAAGTCATTCCAATATTTTCTCCCTGGGTCTACCTGGTGCTCTTTTTCCCTCCAGCTTTCCGTTGTGATTAGGTGTTCTAATTTCTCCTGTCATAAAATGCCCTACGAGTGTTGCTTGTCTTTTCCTTTCTTTTTCATCAATGATCTACTTGTGTCTGCCTCCATCAAGACTGTCTCGTTTGTTTTCTTTGCTGTCCATGGAACTCTCAACATTCTCCTTAGAAACCACATCTCGGCTGCCTCTTCTTGTTCTGGCTTTGCGTGTTGACTGTCCACGCTTCACAATTATACAACAGTATCGATTCCATCTAACATTCAAGAACTTTCTTCCTGATGTAAACTGATAGGCATTTGTTGGTAAGAACGCTGTTCATTTTCTTGAATGCTGTGGTATCCAAGCAAATCAAGAGGCGGACAAAATGGTGCAGCTGGGCCCAGAGCATGAACAGAAGACAACAACACCAGCCTCACAGAAATGAAACCATCCTCAAAGTCTCTGTTCACAGCATCCCTACAGGACAATTGACACCAGTTGTACCGGCAACAACAACAAACGAGACAAGTCTTGAAGGAGGCAGACACAAGAAGAACATTAACGAGGAAGATTAGGAAAAGACAAGCAATATTTCTAGGACATTTTATGAGGCAAGAGAAATTATAGCACCTAGCCACAACAAGAAGAGCTGGAGGGGAAAGGAGCACCAGGCGGACCCAGGAAGAAAATATTGGACGGATTTGAGGAATGGATGAAGACAAAACGGATTGGGGATGTACTTGCAGCGACAAAAGATAGATTCGTATGGAGGGCCATGATCGCCAACGTCACATGACAAGACACATGATGATGATGTCCCAGCCAGATCAAGCCATTATCCTCCGCCTGCGGACTAGGCACAACAGACTGAACCACTACATGAACAAACGCCTCTGGCTTGTATCATCTCCCGGTATCCTTGTGAAGAAGCTGAGAAGACAGCAGAACACATCCTCCAGGATTGTGAGAGCTATCGGTCGCTGAGGGAGGAGATCTGATCGACACTTCTGAGCCTGTGGAAAAAGCTGTACAGGCCTGTGGATGCGATATAGTAGACAACCTATTTTATCCTCGACACTAAAGTTTAAGTGTGACGACGAACGAGAAGAAGAAGGAAAAAACGGAAATAATGGGGGCACTGTATTATGGCGACGTGCTTTTCCAAAGAAAAGCGGCCAGCATTTCAAGCGGAAAAAATATTGTTGGGACAACAACAACAACAACAACAACAACCACCTAACACTAAATCACACCCAATCCAAACCAATCCAATTCAATATTTCACTCTCCAAAGCGCACTAAGATAATGGCATGACTATTTAACGTTCCGGACTGAGACTGCACGACAAGGCTGTACTTTACGCTTCCTTTCACGATATATCAAACAGGCCCGAAATTCCTTTCACGATATATCAAACAGGCCCGAAATTCCTTTCACGATATATCAAACAGGCCCGAAATTCCTTTCACGATATATCAAACAGGCCCGAAATTCCTTTCACGTTATATCAAACAGGCCCGAAATTCCTTTCACGATATATCAAACAGGCCCGAAATTCCTTTCACGATATATCAAACAGGCCGAAATTCTTTCACGATATATCAAACAGGCCCGAAATTCTTTCACGATATATCAAACAGGCCCGAAATTCCTTTCACGATATATCAAACAGGCCCGAAATTCCTTTCACGATATATCAAACAAGCCCGATATATACAGACACCTGCGGTGTTGGACAGGAGAATTGAGCAACACCTCCTCAATGACGTATCCGAAACTTTTCACCACCGTATCTTCTAACAGCCAGACAGCTCTGTTGCATAATCGCCTACCCGCAAACACACCCACACCCATAGGTTCACTCTGATCTCACGAAGCCAAGGGAAAACCTAGAAGACCTATCAAGTTGTCATACAAATCTTGAACATCTTAATACCTTGTGATGGATGCGTTTTGTGCTTTCACGATAAAGGTGTATTCCATAACAAAACGTTCTAACCAACAGCAAAGAAAGAAGAGAGCGAGAAGAATTTGGGAAGGGGGTGGTTGTGTATGTTATGTGATGGGATGTGGGCAGAGAGAGACAGAAAGAGAGAGACAGAGACAGAGAGAGACACAGAGAGAGAGAGAGACTGATAAAAAGAGAAAAATAGTTTACTCTTACATCATATGCCATTCCTCCTCTACATATTCCATTTAAATACACTCGTGGGGATGCTGGGGCTCATTCAGTATAAATAGTATCCACACCTTCTGGAAATTCTGTGCTAGGAATTTCCTCTTTTCTGTTAATGTCTTTGTTTCTGCCTTGTTCCTTTGCTTTCTATCATTTCTTTCTATCATTTTCTGCCTTGCTGGTCCATTCACCTGTATGTTTTCGATAAAGTTTTACGTACTTTCTCTTAGGATTGATAACTGGGTACATGTATTGAGTGCATTTTTGGTTCTAGGGAAATGAGATATGCGAAAGCAATTTAAGGTAATTTACGCCCGTTTTTATATATGTTTTAGTGTCCCCAGTTATGTTGAAATTTGTATTCAGGTGTGTTTTTATATACCCGGTGTGATGAATTGGACGGAGTGGTCAACGCCAGGGGCATCTCTCTAGATTATGTGCGCGAATGCATTGACATGTGTGCTTAATTTTCTCCCCCCCCCCCCCCTCCCCCACGTGGAAGTTTTTGCGTATGTTTTGAAATGGTTATAGCCCTGATATGGCTCTACGCAGTCTGCTGGGCTTTAAACAAAACTAACAATCACAGTAAGCTCCCTTTAAATCGGTGGGTTAGACCAACATACTCATAACATAAGGTTCGAGGATTCGACTCTTGAGAGGACTACTTTTCTTTCCCGCGATTTTTTATTGAGTGAGTGAGTGAGTGAGTGAGTGAGTGAATTAGTTGGTTAGTTAGTCAGTTAATTAGTTAGTTAGTTGGTCAGTTATTTATTCATTTATTTATTTATCTATTCATTTTCATTGTTTATTTACTTATTTATTTACTTATTTATTTATTTATCTATTTACTTATTTATTTTTCTTTTGATAGAAGCGTGGACTCAAATTTTCCATCTCGGGGTCAGTCACAACCTGTAATATAAAACCTGGCCTGTTGGCTGCCCATCTTGTTAACTCTTTGAATCCCTCACCCTATCCACCAGCATCCTGCATTGTCAGTCCTGACAGCAAAGCAAAACCGTAACCCTTTCACTCCCTCTCCCTATCCACCAGCTTCCTGAAAAGTTTGACTCCCTCACCCTCTCCACCAGCTTCCTGCAGGATAGGGCGAGGGAATGAAAGAGTGAAAAAAATATTTTGCAGCTGGTGGATAGAGTGTGGGGAGTGAAAAGATCAATGCCTCAATCATTCTGATGGCGGTCAGCTTAGTGTTTCATAACGTTTCTTTACCGGTCCACCTCTCCCTCCCTCTCTGTCTCTCTCTCTACCTATCTATCTGTCTGTCTCTCTGTCTGTCTGTCCGTCTGTCTGTCTTTCTCTCTCTCTGTCTCTGTCTGTCTGTCTGTCTGTCTCTCTCTGTCTCTTTGTCTGTCTGTCTGTCTCTCTCTCTCTGTCTATCAATCTGTCTGTCTGTATCTCTGTCTGTCTGTCTCTGTCTCTCTCTATCTGTCTGTCTGTCTGACTGTCTGTCTATCTGTCTGTCTCTGTCTCTCTCTCTCTCTGTCTGTCTCTCTCTGTCTGTCTCTCTGTCTGTCTGACTCTCTATCTGTCTGTCCGTCTCTCTGTCTCTCTGTCTGCCTCTGTCTCTCTGTCTATCTGTTTGTCTCTGTCTCTCTCTCTCTGTCTGTCTCTCTGTCTCTCCGTCTCTCTGTCTGTCTCTCTGTCTCTCTGTCTCTCTGTATGTCTGTATGTCTGTATGTCTGTCTCTCTCTCTCTCCGTCCGTCTGTCTGTCTGTCTGTCTGATTCTCTCTCTCTCTCTCTCTCTCTCTCTCTCTCTATTTCAAGACCTTGTCAACGCATAGGGTTTTGCGTGGGTTCCAGAAGTCGGTCAGATAATTACTCAAATCCGGGACCTGGACCCTCCAGAGCAGACAACAAGAGGCAGACCAGGCCGACTGACGTGTCACACAGGACCTCGACCGTATGTCCGGAGCATCGGAAAGCGGGCAGACTCCTCCTCTGCAGCAGTCCACGGTGGAAGACTTGGCTGAAATGCTGAAGGCCATGACCAACTCGATGAACAGTGAGTTTGGTAAAGTAAACGAAGGAGTGACACAGCTGAATGAGCGGTATTCATCTTTGGACAGAGGTATCAGGGATCTGAGAGAGGAGGTGGGAGTTTTGCAGTCAGAAAATAAGAAATTAATGGAAATAAATTCTGAGTTGGTAAATAGAGTAGAAGAATTAGAAAGAAAAACAGATGATCTCGAGGGAAGATCCAAGAGGAACAATTTGATTTTTTACGGAATTGCCAGGGGACAAAACGAGACCAATGATCAGTGCGAAGGAAAATTGAAAGATGTGCTGACAGACCAATTAGAGCTGTCACAAGATATAGAATTCGATAGAGTGCACCTTATTAACACAAAGCCTGACTCACCGATCATTGCCCGTTGCTCCTTCTATAGACAAAAAAATTTTATTCTGAAATCTAAAAGGAAACTGAAAGGCAGCAACGTTTTCATTGGTGAAGACTTCTCTGCACGGGTTCGAGAGATCAGACGTAAGTTGTCTCCACATCTGAAAAAAGCTAGGGACAGTGGCAAAAAATCGGCTATGGTCTTTGACCATTTGATTATTGATGGGAAAAAATGGTATTTAGGGGACAATGGTACTTTGGAGGAAAAGGGATAGGGGGTCGGCCGGCCCTGTGACAGTGGCTGTTTTTGTCCTGGGGAAACTGATAGGGTGAACCAAGGGTGGCGGCACCGGGAGCGAGTTCGCCTGTCAGTGCGGCTTTTGAGCACATCGTGTTGGGACAGGGTGGTGAGCGCTCTGACAATGGGGAACACGAGGGGATTGCAACGGTCACAGAAAATAAATATGCCTTTTCGTTCCTATCATGGAATATAAATGGTGTGTTGACAAAATTTTGTGATCATGATTTTGTTAATTTTGTCTGTAAGTTTGATTTTGTCTGTCTAGTTGAGGCATTTGTGGAACATGTCCAGACTGACATATTTCATGGATTTAAAGTTTTTTTGTAAACCTGCCATAAAAATTGTCTAGAAAAGGGAGACGATCAGGTGGAGTTGTTTGTCTGGTAAAAAATGAATTTCTACCCTTTGTCAAAAAAGTTGAGGTTAACGAACATGTTAATTGCTGTGCATTTGTTATCAGTAAGCAGTTGTTTGGAGTTCAGAAAGATGTGTTGTGTGTTTGTTCATATGTCCCACCAGAAGGTTCTCCATTTTATGAGTATTTTGATATTTCAAACGGAATTGAGTTACTAGAAGAATATCTCATTGATCTCCTGCTAAAAAATGATTGTTGGGTTATTTTGTGTGGGGATTTGAACAGTAGGACGTCTAAAATTCGCCATGATATTCATGTAAACAATATCCTTGAAATGCAATGTAGAAGTCAGCCAAATAGTGTTAACTGCTGCTCTCAGGATTTATTTTTAAATAACTATGGTAAATTACTTTTGAATATGTGTTCGTCATTAGATCTGTGTATTTTAAATGGTATATATAAAGGTGACCTTCAAGGTCGCTATACATATATTTCTGATTTGGGTAATAGTGTCAATGATTATTTTATTTTTTCAAACGATCTGTTTTCTCTTGTTTGCGATTCATGTGAATTAGGTGTCGATGAGAGAATTGAATCTAATCATATGCCTGTAACAGTATGTATTGCCTTCCCAAAAGGAAATAAACCCGTAACTGTTAACACAGAATGAAAATGACATGATCAAAAAAATTGTTTGGAAAAATGAGTCTGTTCATGTTTATTATGAAAATCTGTGTAAGGAAGAATCACAGACAATTAGTACAATTTTAGTGCTGCTACAGATTTAATTGACGTGAATGTTAATGATGCTCTCGACTTGTTTAATGAATGTATTAAGAAATGTGCTCCTTGTATGCAAAAGCGTGTATATATTAACAAAAGTAAGACACCATGTGATTGGTTTGATCAGGAATGTGTAGGTAAGAAAAGATACGTCAGGAGACTGTTAAAAAGAAGCCAACGGTCATTAAAACCAGAAGACCAACACGAGTATTTAGTTGCCAGACGTGAATATAAGAATCTGCTAAAGAAAAAGAAAAAACAGTTTAATGATACATTACTGGATAAAAAAAACAACAGTTTAATGATACATTGCTGGAAAAACTCTTATCTTCTATAAAAAGTCAAAGGGAATTTTGGGACACTGTTCGCAGAGTTTCATTTAAAGGAAAACAACCAAAAAGCAATATTGCACTTGACACATGGTTCCAACATTTTAAAGCATTGCTCGAAATAGAGAATGTTAATGGTACGGAACATGACAATGTTGGTGAGGTACCTGATGATGAGGGGAGTGGATATAATGGATCGGCCAATCTCGACAGAAGAGGTATTACTTGCATTGAGAAAGCTGAAAAATGGAAATCACCTGGCCCAGATGGTATTATTAGTGAGCTCCTTAAAGAATCAAGTGATCAGGTAGTACAATTTTTTTTGTAAGATTATTCAATAGACTTTTTGATTATGGTGAGTTTCCTCGAAACTGGTCTGAATCAATCATGGTACCTCTTTTTAAAAAAGGTTATATTAATAACCCAAATAATTATAGGGGCATTTCTATTAGTGATGTAAGTAGCAAACTATTTTGTACGATATAATGCGACCAATTTTGAAGAACAAGGTCTCCCAACAGTGTAAAAATCGCTACTCACAGTTCCGTAGCTTTCGATGGCGTTCTCGCCATCTTCGTCAGCGCTCTAATGCTGTCTGCGTGAATCTCTACTCAGATCTCGCGAACATGGGATGAACCCAGTTCACGAGATCGAATCAGAGAATGGTACACCGGGGGCAGGGTGTAACGGCCCCGGTCCCTGTTGAGCGGGGGGTTGGTGGCTGCGATGTAGATGGCCTCCTTGACTCCTCGCTGGAACCACTTATTTTCTCTGTCCAGGATGTTGACATTGTCCGCACTGAATTGATGTTTTTCGGCGTGTAGGTGAGCTCCTACTGGAGAAGAGTCCCTCTTGTGTTCTGTTAGTCTCTTCTGAAGGGGGCGTTCAGTTTCACCGACATAATGTTGGTTACAGTCCTGGCAGTCTATTCTGTATATAATGCCAGCTTTGTCGAGTTTGCTGGTTTTGTCCTTGGGGGTGACCAGCTGGCTGCGTATGGTGTTGGAAGGTTTGGAATGTACGATTATCAATAACAGATTACAGGAATGGGTAGAAGAAAATAATATTACTGGTGATCACCAAGCAGGGTTTAAAAAAGGATATTCAACAGTAGATCATATATTTACTCTACATGCTGTTGTACAAAAACAGTTTACACACAATCGCAAACTTTATGTAGCTTTTATAGATTTCCAAAAGGCATTTGATTCTATCAACAGGAATTTACTTTGGCCAATCTTACTTAAAAATGGCATTAAAAGTAAACTATATAAATGTGTCAAAAGCATGTATAAGACTGTTAAATCAAAGGTAAGATGTGGAGCTAAATTCACTGACTTTATCAACTGCACAACTGGAGTGAGACAGGGAGATGCATGTAGTCCGGTATTGTTCTCTTTTCATAAATGAATTAGCGCTAGAAGTAATAAATAATGGAAAACATGGAGCTATTTTGTCTCAAGATGCATTTGAACTGTTCATTCTGTTGTTGGCTGATGATGATGTTCTGTTGTCAGAAACAGTTGCTGGATTGCAGGCGCAGTTGAATAGCTTACAACGTGCTGCGTCTTCGCTCCAGCTAAAAGTTAATATGAGTAAAACTAATATTATTGTATTTAGAAAAGGTGGATATTTAGGTGCAAGAGAACGATGGGTGTATGATGGTGCGGTAATGCCTGTTGTAAATATTTACAAGTATTTGGGAATTTTTTTCAGTACACGATTGAGTTATGTTGTTGCTTGTAAGGATCTTGCCAGTAGAGCTAAAAATGCATTGTTATGGATTATGAAGAAACTGTACAGTCTTAATAATAATTCTTTGGAACTGTTTGTTAAGCTTTTTGATTCCCAGATCCAACCAATTATGCAATATGGCTCCGAAATTTGGGGGCTAGAGAAAGCTGTTGTTCATTGTGAATCAGTTCATTTGTTTGCCCTTAAAAGGTTTTGGGAGTAGATAGGAGAACGCCTAATGATTTTGTGTATGGCGAAACTAATCGTTACCGTGTATATGTGAATTCTGCTGTTAATTGTATCCGATATTGGCTCAGATTATTACATATGGATAAATCTAGGATACCATGGAAAGCATATAAAATGCTGTATGATCTAGATGCCAATGGTAAGAAAAACTGGGTATCGAATGTACGTTTGTGTTTGTACAAATATGGATTTGGATATGTGTGGTTATATCAGGGAGTCGGTAGTGTGAATGGCTTTATTCGTATTTTTCGTCAACGCTTGATAGACTGTAGATGGCAGGACTGGAATTATCATATTAACGACAGCGAAAGATTTAATTTATACAGAACATTTAGTAGTGTATCTGAAATAAAACTGTATTTGCAGCTAAATTTAGAACGACATGTGAAGTGTATTACAACAAGATTTAGGTTTGGTGTATCTGATTTGGCTGTACATCGATATAGATATAAAGTATTAAATGATAATGATTTATTATGTCCATTATGCAAAGAATCTAAAGAAGACGAAGTACACTTTGTCTTTTGTTATAAAGCACTAACAGATTTTAGGGAAAAGTTTATTCAGCCTAAGTATTATAGACAGCCTTGTCTGTTTAAACTGTGCTTCTTGTTGTCATCAACAAATATAGAAGTTGTCCGCAAATTTTCTGTGTTCTTATATAAAGCTATGAAATTTAGAGAAAATGCTGTGTCATAAGATGAGTTATGGATATGTATAATTCAAACCTTTTTGTGCATTATTTAGAAGGTATTGTATTGCTCACATACCCCTTCATAAGGGGCCAAGGCCTAATATGAATAAACTATCTGAAGTCTGAAGTCTGTCTGTCTCTTTGTCTCTCTGTATGTCTGTCTGTCTGTCTGTCTGTCTCTCTCTCTCTCTCCGTCTGTCTGTCTGTCTGTCTGCCTGTCTGATTGTCTGACTCTCTCTCTCTCTCTCTCTCTCTCTCTCTCTCTCTCTCTCTCTCTTTCTCTATTTCAAGACCTCACCAACGGATAGAGTTTTGCGTGGGTTCCAGAAGTCGGTCAGATAATTACTGGCAGATCTGTGCGTATGGGATTGCCCGAGTGCTATGAATCTCTTTTTGAACAAATCGAAACGTCTCTCATGATGAGGTATAAATGTGTAATATCACGCTGGGGGCGAGGGGGAGTCGGGGTAGGAGAGCTGGGATAATGCATACGTAATCAGTAGCTGGAGGTGATTGTACATACGAAATAGGGCGGGAGGGGGGGGGGAGGGAAGGGAAGAGAGAAGGGAGGGAGGGAGGGAGAGAGAGAGACAAAGAGACATGCAGACAGACAGAAGGAGAGACGGACAGAGAGAGAAAGTGAGAGATAGAGAGAGAGAGAGAGTGAGTGGGTGAGAGAGTGAATGAGTCAGTGAGACAGAGAGTATGTGTGTGTGCGTGCATGAGGGGAGAGAGAGAGAGAGAGAATGTGTGTGTGTGTGTGTGTGTGTGTGTGTGTGTGTGTGTGTGTGTGTGTGTGTGTGTGTGCGTGTGTGCGTGTGAGGTAGTGTAAAGGGGATCGTAACTATGTGTGTACACGCGCGCGTATATTGGGTTTTTGTTTGTTTGTTTGTTTGTTTGTTTGTTTGTTTGTTTGTTTGTTTGTTTGTTTGTTTGTTTGTTGTTTTTCTGTAAGTGTAGATATACTGGCATGTGTGTGCGTGGGCGCGCGCACGCACAGGTGCGCTGGCTACCAGTTACATAACTTGTGTTAAATCATATTTCTTTGAAATTGATTTTAAAATTGCTCGCCGCTTTACGAAGTGATTTGCTATACGATACAGAGATACCGAGGCAACAGGGAACATTATACTGTTGAGACTGAAAGGCATCATCTGAAAGTTGCACGAAACATGGAACATCCTTATCTTTCCTGAATTACCCAGAAATCATTTTTTCTTGATATTCAGTCTTGGCACAATCTATGGGTTCTCTAAGCGAACAGCAGACGTGTCTATTTATGTATTTATGTTGAATTACGTAGATTGAAAAAAATGTTGTGTTATTTTGATATTTTATGCAGTTATCTTTGTTTAGATTAAAATGTTCATGTTATGACAAGTTATGGGTGGGTTTTTTATTTATTTATCTATTTATTTATTTATTTATTCACTTATTCGTTTATTTGTTTGTTTGTTGCTTTGCTGATTTGTTTGTTTATTCTTGTATCCATCCATCCGTCCATTCACCTATCCATCCTTCCATCCATCCATCCATCCATCCATTTATTTATTAACTTCATTCATTCATTCATTCACTAGTTTATCTATATACCTGTTCATCTATTCATTTAATCACTAGTTCATCTATCTAGCTATGTTCCTGATCATTTTCATTTGATATTAATTTTCTTATTTGTTTTTAAAAGCTAATATTCATCAAAATGCAACTAAACTTTCATAAAGAGAAATCATAATTGTTTCGTGAAAAGTATTTGGTTCTTAGAAAGTATTTAAGCTAACATTAACA
>JAPXFY010000015.1:22439985-22444985 GCA_030674185.1 Monoplex corrugatus
AAAACAAACACTATACTTCAACAGGAAAGAAAAAGGAAAACAAAATTAAGTACACATATGAATGCATTCGCGCACATAATCTAAGGACATGCCCCTGGCGTTGACCACTCCGTCCAATCTATCACTCAGGGGATTTAAAAAACAAACCTGAATACATATTCAAACATTACTTAGGACACTAAAACATATACAAAAACGGGCCTAAATTACCTGAAACTGCTTCCTCATATCATTTCCCTAGAGCCAAAAATTCACTTAACGCATGTACTTAATTATCAATCCTACGAGAAAGTACGTAAGACTTTATCCAACACATACAGGTGACTGGATCAGCAAGGCAAAAAATGATAGGAAGAAATGACAGCAAGCAAAGGAGGAAGGCAGAAACAAAGAGAGTGACAGAAAAGAGGAAATTTCTAACACACAAGTTCCAGAAGGTGCGGATACTATTTATACTGAAAAAGCCCTCGACATCTCCACGGAGGGGGGTGGGGGGTGGGGAGCATGCTAATTACGTGCACTAAATGTGAAGTTGAAGAGAACAAAAACTGGCTTTGTGCTGAATTCAGTCTGGCGCAAATCATGAACAAATGGGTCGGTCGTGCATAGACGCACTGAACATGAGCATGGACTGTGGGTGTGGGTGTAGGTGTGGGTGTGTGCTGTTTTGATATGTTCGGGTGTTTTGTTTTCTCATTTTCTTGTATTTTTATTTGTTTTATATAACTGTGGCCAAGCCCTGGACCGCAATTGCGTTGCGTTTCATTTTTTTTAGCCATAATAAAAAGTATTTGGAATTTAATCATCTTCATCATCATGTGCCCTGCGGCATTGCGTTGGCGATCATGGCCATCAATAAGAATCTATCCCTTGTTGCCACAAGCACATATTCCACCCTCTCTGTCCTCAGCCGCCCTGCAAGTCCGTCAAATATTTTCTCCCTGGGTCTACCTAGAGATCTCTTTCCCTCCAGTTTTCCTGTTGTGACTCGGTGCTCTAATTCCCCTTTTCTCATAAAATTGCCTATAAATGTTGCCTGTCTTTTCCTAATCTTCTTTATCAATGATCTTCTTGTGTCTGCCTCCATCAAGTCTGTCTCGTTTGTTTTCTTTGCTGTCCATGGAACTCTCAACATTCTTCTTAGAAACCACATCTCGGCTGCCTCAATCTTGTTCTGACCTTGCTTTGGAATTGAATGGATTACAAGAATACAACAGCTATTTTGACCTTTTGATTTGATATGGATACATTTCTTTTTACATAAATCACAGAGAAAGTTTTCCGTCTGAGTTAGGGGTCATTTTACCTGCAGTTTGGAGTTTGTTCACAACACTTCGTTGCACTCGGACAATTCCATATGCGTTCCACACAAAAAAGATCTGCCAGCAATTTCCTGGCAGACACCTTGAGCCTGCCCCAAAATCATACGCGCTGGCAAGGTCTCCAAACGGGAAGGCGGTGAGAGGACCTATGAAACACTAAGCGGACACCACCAAAATGATGGAAAACATTTAAAATGGCTAGCGAGGAGGCCAGTTTTTAATGTCATGGGCTGGGATTGAACTCGTGGTAACAGATATTCCATGGCTGTATCAAAAGCACAAAACAAAACAAAACACCGCAAAAAATGCCCTCTTCCTCTCCAACCCCACCCCCTCCCCGAGGGTTGAACCCAGAATCCCTACGTTTTGAGCGTGGCACTGTGACAAAATCTATCAGACAAGGTCGGCACCATTCACTGTTCCAGTGTCTGCGTAGTGAACATGTCAACAACATTTTGTCAAAGACAGCATTCAATAAGATGAAAAGCATTTTTACCAACAAATGCCTATGAATTAACACCAGGAAGAGAGTCCTTCAATGTTATATAGAACCGATACTGTAATACGGGTGTGAGGTGTAGACAGTCAACACGCAAAGCCAGAACAAGACTGAGGCAGCCAAAGTGTGGTTTCTATGAAGAATGTTGAAGAGTTCCATGGACAGCAAAGAAAACAAATGAGACAGTCTTGATGGAGGCAGACGCAAGAAGATCATTGATAAGAAGATTAGGGAAAAAAAAGACAAGCAACATTTATAGGCCATTTTCTGAGGAAAGCTGGAGGGAAAGAAAGCACCAGGTAGACCAGGGAGTAAATATTGGACGGACTTGCAGGGTGGCTGAGGACAGAGAGGGTGGAAGATGCGCTTGCAGCGACAAGGGATAGATGCATATGGAGGGCCATGATCGCCAACGCCATGCGGCAGGGCACTTGATGATGATGATGATGATGATGATGATGATGATGATGATGATGATGATGATGATGACGATGATGATGATGACGATGATGATGTCTTGTGTTGCCGTGGGATCTTTTGCGTCTGGTAAGTGTAAAGACAAAAACATTTCCATGAAACACAAGGACAGGCCCATACGTGTGCTGGTATATTCCAAAACATGGACCCCCACAGCGGATCTGGAAAGCTGTTTCCAAGCCATGGAAAGATCCATTATCGCAAGACACCCAACCCCCCACACACCCGATACCCCGGACACCCAACCTCCACCAGACACCCAACCACTGAAACCAATCCCTCCCAACAGCTACCCCCCACACCCAATCCCCGAACACCCGATCCCCCGAACACCCAACCTCCCCCAAACCCAACCCCTGAAACCCAACCCCCGCAAACAGCCAACCCCCTCCGACACCCACTCCCAAAACACCCACCCCCAAACACCCAACACCCAACACCTGACACCCAACTTCCCCCAGACACCCAACTCCTGAAACCCACCCCACGGAGACAGCCAACCCCCCAACACCCAACCCTCCCAGACACCCCCCAACACCCACCCCTCCAGACCCCAACCGCCCCGCCATCCCCCACCTCTTCCCGTGCATGTAGAATTCGTTTCCAGCGCGGATACGTTATCTGGAGAAACTGAAATTGAAACTGAAACTGGTTCCCTATAAGAACGTACAGTCAGCATGCTGTCGTATTTGGTCAGACCCTTTCAGGTCGGGAGGTGGAATGGAACGTCTTAACATTCGACAAACACCTGTCTGAACCGAATACCCAATAAACCACCTGTATCAGCTTAAAACCAATAAACAGTTTGTCTTGTTGTTGTTGTTGTTGTTATTGTTGTTTAAAGCCTACACGACTGCATAGAGCCATATCAGGGCTATAACCGTTTCAAAACATACACAATTCTTCAACAGGAAAAGAAAAGAAAAAGAAAATTAAGTACACATATCAATGCATTCGCGCACGTAATCTAAGGAGATGCTACTGGCGTTGAGCACCCCGTCCAATTTATCACACAGGGGATTTAAAAAACATACATGAATACAAATTTAAACATGACTAACGACACTAAAACGTACATAAAAACGGGCCTAAATTACCTAAAAATGCTTCCGCATATCTCATTTCCCTTGAAGCCAAAAATGCACTTAATATATATACCCAATTACCAGTCCCAAGAGAAAATACGTAAGACTTTACGAACAAGTCAACGGACCAGCAAGGCAGAAAATGTTAGGAAGAAATGACAGAAAAAGAAAGGAGGAAGAAAGAAACAAAGACAGTGACACAAAAAAGGGCATTTCTAGCAAAGGATTTCCTGAAGGTGGGGATACTATTTACACTAAAAGAGCCCCTCGGCATCCCCACAGGGGAAGTTTGTACACTCAAGGAACGCAACTGCTGCTAACGTGCTGGCGTGGTTATCTCCCTACTGTGGCAATAGCGCGTGTAGAAGCGTTTGGGAATCTCGGCCAAGGAGCGAAATAAAAAAAAAGGTTGTGACAGTTTGTTGGGCAAGAAGGTTTTTCGTTTTTGGTTTTGTTTGTTTTGTTTTTTTGTTTTTTTCTTAAGACAGGGCTTAAAACAGGAGGTGGAAAAAAAACACTGACAGTAGAGGTTCCGGGGGCATGCTCCCCAGGGAAAATTTTTAAAAGCCAAGTGTAAATCTATGCCATTTCGCGCTTTTCTGGACATAATTTCAAGAGATAATTAGTGCATAAAAATTGCTGTAAACACATAATTAAAGAGTCGTCAAAAGTCTGACCCACTTGAACAATGTCTGCGTGCTCCGCCATTTTGTTTTTTCAGAAGTCCGACCGGAAACTTCTTCCAAGAAAAATCAGGGGTCATAACTTGCGCCCCGTTGCTATGAACGCTTGCAAGCCGATCACGGATGGGTTTTTTTTTTTTTTTTTTTTTTGACAAACCGAAATCGCGGAATTCCGCCTAGACGCGGAACGTTTTAAGCCCTGTTAAGAGGGATTTATCGCGCGAGCAATCGCTGTATGTGTCTCATTCAGACCTGCCAGCAACGACTTGATTGTCTGCTCGAGCCTGCTGCGCAAAACCATGGATGCTACATTGACAATCAAACACGAAACCGACACCTCCAAACTGGTTGCCAACTCTCTCTCTCTCTCTCTCTCTCTCTCTCTCTCTCTCTCTCTCTCACACACACACACACACAACACACACACACACACAACACACCACGCACGCACACACGCACACCACACGCACGCACACACACACACACACACACACACGCACCCACACACACACGCACGCACACACACACACACACACACACACGCACACACACACGCACGCACGCACGCACACACACACACACACGCACACACACACACACACACACACACACACACACACACACACACACGCATACACACACACACACACACACACACACACACAGAGGCTCGTGCGTGCACCGTTCCAACATATTGTCTCTCTATTTATTCAGTGTTTCATAGCAGATAAAAGCCAGACTAAAAGCTGTCTGCTGATCTGAACTCGAGGTCCTTAGATCTCGAGATCGTTTTACTATCAACTGAGTTTTGTCCGGAGCTTGTTCAAGAGCAATTTACAGCGATCACACAACGCCTTATGCGCCCCACCCAAATCTACAAGTAATCTTATGACAGACTAAGACGGCGTAGAACTCTACACACTGGGTGGCCTTA
>JAPXFY010000015.1:22454985-22477485 GCA_030674185.1 Monoplex corrugatus
TACAATAACGTGTCCCAAGGGTATCCAGCAATCATTCCAAAATATTTCAACTGTGTGTTCGAGAATCCTCAAACAGCAGCCAAAATTATAGCATATTATAAAAACAAATTTTGGAGGGAATAATGCTTGTGTACTGTAGTGCTTACAACTGTATCGAAATATACTGCACCCAAATTTTAATGGACAACAATCGACGATCGGACATCATCAATCATCCTACATAGGGGTCAAATCGAGAGAGAGACGACAGAGAGAGAGCAGAGACGGAGACAGACACAGACATAGGAGAGACAGAAATACAGAGACATAGAAGAGAGAGAGAGAGGTGAGAAGAGAGAGAGAGACGGAGAAGACAGACGGAGACAGAGAGAGACAGAAAGAAGAGACAGAGAGAGAAGAGAGAAGAGAGAGGTGAGAGAGAGAGAGAGAGAGAGGGAGAAGAAGACAGAGAAGAGAGAGACGAGAGAAGAAGAATAGAGAGAAGAGAGAAGAGCGAGGTGAGAGAGAGAGAGAGAGAGAGAGTGAGAGAGAGGAGAGGAGAGAGAGAGGTGAGAGAAGGGAGAGGAGAGGTGAGAGAGAGGTGAGAGAGGTGAGAGAGAGAGGTGAGAGAGAGGAGAGAGGTGAGAGAGAGGAGAGGAGAGAGAGAGGGGAGAGTGAGAGAGAGAGTGAGAGAGAGAGAGAGAGGAGAGAGGTGAAGAGAGAGAGAGAGAGAGTGAGAGAGAGAGGAGAGAGAGGAGAGGTGAGAGAGAGAGAGGAGAGAGAGAGAGAGAGAGGTGAGAGAGGGGAGGTGAGAGGAGAGAGGAGGGAGAGGAGGAAGAGAGAGAGAGAGAGGGAGAGAGAGAGAGGAGAGAGGGAGAGGAGGAGAGAGAGAGAGGAGAGAGAGGAGAGAGGAGAGAGAGAGAGAGAGAGAGAGAGAGAGAGAGGAGAGAGAGAGAGAGAGAGAGAGAGAGAGAGAGAGAGAGAGGAGAGAGAGAGAGAGAGAGAGGAGAGAGAGAGAGAGAGAGAGAGAGAGAGGGGAAGAGAGGTGAGAGAGGAGAGACACACACATAGAAAAGAGAGAAGGGAGAGACATACAGACAGACAGAGTGAAGGGGAGAGACAGACAGCCAGAAAGAAGACAGACAGACAGACAGATGAACAGGAGAGAAATTGAAATGGATATTTTCCAACGATGAAAATGTTAGCACGTAAGCCTACTCACATATCTACCTTGTTAATCTTCTTTAATAAAACAACAGAAAATATAAAACAGAGTCACAGGTCAAAGAGACAGAGACAAAGAGATAGACAGACAAACAGACAGACACAGAGACAGAGACATAGACGCATGCGCGTGCGCACACACACACGCACGCACACACGCATGCACGCACGCACTCACACACACACACACTACCACACGCATGCACGCACACACACAGACAGCACACACACACACACACACACACACACACAACACACACACACACACACACACATACACACACACACACATAACACAACAAATACATACATACATATACATACATACATACATACATACATACATACATACATACATACATACATACATACATACATACATACATACATACATACATACATACATACATACATACATACACATGCACGCACTCAAAAATTTTATTCTAAAAAAACAACAGACAAGATGCTCATATTGTTGTAACATCCTTATTAAACTTTACATCCCCGAATGTTCACGAAATGTGGCCTAAATTTTATCAGTAAACTGAATTTCAATATAATCAAAGGACATAACTCTTGAGAATTATCTCCCATGTTGTATAGAACTTCTCAAACCTAGCACAGTTTGCGCTACCCATTCAGAAAGCACAATGTGTAGGGTAGTTGCAGAGTATAAAGGTAGCTCCTTTTTTGAGGAGTGTTCTGAGCTTACAGTTTTTGTACTTTGTATCTGCTTCTATGCTAGCTGAATGGGTAGCGCAAACTGTGTTAGGTTTGAGAAGTTCTATACAACATGGGAGATAATTCTCAAGAGTTATGTCCTTTGATTATATTATAAAAATTCTCCCTGCTTCCCTCTTATTTCTTTTGAATTTCAATCGCTTTATAAATGAAATAAACAATGTGCATTCTATCAAGATAATGCAGTACCCACGTCTTTATCGATAATAATCGATATCGTACATGTCATCAAAAACAAAAAATCCTACACACCTTATCAATATAATCAGTATTATGCCTTTGTTAATAAATCAGTATCGAACAGTTTCCAACAAAATCATTATTGTATTTTTCAAAGAAAATCAGTATTACATATTTATCAATCAAATCAGTAATGCATATTTTCCAATAAAATCGTATATACATTTTCTAGTAAAATCAGTATTGCATGTTTTCCTATGGAAACAGTATTCGATAATTTCCAATAAAATCAGTTATCACAAGTTTTCCACTAAAATCAGTGTAACATACTTTCCATTGAAATCAGTGTTGCATGCTTTCGGGCTGAAATCAGTATTGCACGTTTAATCAATAAGATCAGAATGGCATTTTTATCAATAAAAATCAGTACTGTACATTTTCTATTAAAATCAGCGCTGCGATATTTTTTTCAATAAAAGAGGTACTGCACATTTTCGATAAAATCAATACGGAATGCAATCCAATGAACTCAGTACTTCTTGTTTTTTCGATCAGATCAATGCCGTACGCTTTCCAATAAAATCAAATCCCACATATTTCCAAGTCAAATCAACGTTAATCAATAAATTCGGTACACGTTACAGCGCATTTTATGAACAAATATCAGTACTGCGCGTTTATCCATATCAACATATTGCCGTTTATCAATGACACCAGAACGTCCGTTTTTTTGTTTTTGTTTGTTTGTTTGTTTTTGTTTGTTATGTTGTGTGTGTGTGTGTGTGTGTGTGTGTGTGTGTGTGTGTGTGTGTGTGTGTGTGTGTGTGTGTGTGTGTGTGTGTGTGTGTGTGTGTGTGTGTGTGTGTGTTTATGGATCATTGCACTCAGGGAGGTTACCTTTGAGCTCACTTTTTTCCCCTTTTTCTACGCCACCTTAATGGCTACAGAAACCAGCACAATTTCTTGTTTGTTTTGCTTTTGTTTCGTTTTAATTTGTTTTACAATGCGATGATGACGATTTCGATGAGGATGATAAATCATGATGCTACGGAGTTCCATCTAGGACTGAGACGGCGTGACAGGGCTGTACTCTACGCTTACCAACATAATATATCCTGGCGTCAACCAGGCCTGAGAGATAGGGCGTCGAGCTTTTTCGTTGTTGTGTCAATAAAAGCAAGAAACCAGTTGCATAGACTTCATTCTGCTGTGTATTGTCTCGTGTTCTGCTGTGTTGTATTGGTTGCATCGCATGTGGTGCATCTCCATCGCGTAATAACCAAATTTTCATTCAATATTCAGATGAACCTACCTGATAGAACTTGTCTCCACAGCGCAGTTACTGTTACTGTTATTTCTGTTTAAAGCCCAGCTGACTGCGTAGAGCCATATCAGGACTATGACCCGTTTCAAAACATGCTACATCTACTTCAACGAGGAAAAGAAAAAAAAACAAAGAAAAAAAATTAAATTACACATATCAATGCATTTGCGCATATAATCTAAGGAAATGCCCCTGGCGTTGACCACTCCGTCCAATTTAACACACAGGGGATTTAACAAAACTACCTGAATGCAAATTTAAACATAACTAAGGGCATTATAAAACAAAAACGGGTCTAAATTACATGTCTCATTTCCCTAGAGCCAAAAACACACTTACTAATACATGTACCCCAATCATCACTTCTAAGAAAAGTACGTAAGACTTTATCGAACACATACAGGTGAATGCACCATTAAGACAGAAAATGATAGGTAGAAATGACAGAAAGCCAAGGAACAAGGCAGAAACAAAGAGAGTGACAGAAAAGAGGAAATTTCTAGCACAGAATTTCCAGAATGTGGGGATACTATTTATGCTGAAAGAGCCCCCAGCATCCCCACTGGGACAAAGAGAAAGTGCTAAGACTTTATCGAACACATACAGGTGAATGGACCAGCAAGGCAGAAAATAGTAGGAAAATATTTTTGCTCGACGCACAGCGAGTTCCACGGTGATGCGGTCGAACAAAACTAACAAAAGTTGTAAATGTTAGTTTCAGACTATTGGCCATGGAACTTTGAAAACTTTTCTGGAGGTTGGGGGGGGGGAAGGGTGTTCATAACTGCCAGGGAGACAGTAGGAGGACAGAGAGAGAGAGAGAGACAAAGACAGAGAGACAGACAACAGAGACAGACAGACAGAGAAAGACAGAGACAAATATAGGGGAGGGAGACAGACAGAGACAGAGAAAGACAGAGAGAGACAGAGATGAGGAGGGAGAGAGACAGAGACAGACAGGAAGAACAGAGACAGACAGAGACAGACAGAACAGACAGACAGACAGACAGAAACAGACAGACAGAACAGAGACAGACAGAAAACTCAAAAACCGATTGAAGTGTATGACCATTGTTCTTTTTATTTTGTTTTGTTTTGGGGTTGTTTTCTTTTTGTTTGTTTTTTTGTTGTTTGTTTTGTTTTGTTTTGTTTTTTTTACATAAGGTTAGGATCAATATAGTAAACGAAAGAAGAAGAAGAAGAAAACACGTCAAGTAATTATACAGTAGAACAGTTGATTATGAATTCACCTATCGCGCTAAATCAATGCTTCAGTCACAGTCAATCCACCATCTTTTGAATGCTAACTACAAGGCTTTTGGCAAAGTTCTTTGCATATTTATGGGTTTTTTGGTGACATTGGCGTGTAAAGTCTGACGGCACTGGGCTGTCTTTGGAATTCACAAGGAATGAAAGGAAGACAGACAGACAGACAAGACAGACTAGAAGAGAGACAAGTACTTCAGACTGATTGACAGAACTCACAGGCAGACAAAACGAAAGAATGAGATGGTAAGAGGGGGAGAGAGAGAGAGACAGACAGACAGACAGACAGAGACAGACAGAAACAGACAGAGACAGACAGAGACAGAGAGACAGAGACAGAGAGAGAGGAAGGGAAAGTAAAAGAGGGACAGACTGACCGACAAAGACAGGAAGAGAGAGGGAGGGAGGGAGAGGCAGACAGACAGACAGAGACAGAGACAGATAGAGGGAGACAGTGACAGGGAGACATACAGAGACAGAGGGACACACAGAGTGCGAAGGGCAGGAGAGGGAGAGAGAGAGGGAGAGAGAGAGGGAGAGACAGACAAATGTAAAGAGAAAAAACAAAGAGAGAACAGACAGACTGAGTGACGGAGGCACAGAGAGACAGAAAGAGAAAGAAAGAAAAATGACAGAGACAGAGTGGAACAGAGATGGAGAGAGAGAGAAAGAGAGACAGGGAGACAGACAGACAGAGACAGACAGAGAAGAACAAAGACGGAGAAAGACAGACAGAGACAGAAAACTGACAGGACAGAGAGACAGAGAGAGAGATAGAGTCAGATAGAGACAGAGACAGAGACACATAAACAGAAAAAGACAAACAGTCATAGACACAGAGACACAAACAGAGAGACCGATAGAGAAGGCAAACGACCGACAGACAGACAGACAGACAGAGACACAGACAAAAGGAGAGACTGGGAGAGGAGGCAGACAAACGACCGACAGACAGACAGTAAGACAAACACAGTTCACGACACTCATAACTCAAAAACGAAGTCACTTACCTTCACACAACCACCACCAAGTCCAAGGAAGCCATCTGTCCTCGTGTGAACTGGTTGCCAAAGACCTGTCTTGGTGACGTTATAAGATGACACCTCCGTTTGCGTAAAACAGTAATTTTTAAGCAAAGTCGCGGGGAAACGTAAATGGAAGACAATAACGGGTAGCAAGCATACCTACGTACCCACCCCAAACAACATCCTCTGCGCACAAAGTCTTTCCGTGAGTGGAATCATAACAGTTTCCTGACTCTTTAAAACACGGTTTTCCTCTCTCACTTCCAGTATCTTTTAAAAAGTGCTTTTCCTTCGTAAAGACACTTAACTTTTTTTTTCAAACGTGATGTGTTTTTTAACACTACCTCATTTCCTTCAGAGCTGTTTCTTTGCCATTTCGTTTGCAATGCTTTCGTTTACAAGTTGTTTGAACTATACCTAAACATGCGACCAACACCAGAGATTTTTTTTCCACACACAATGAAAAATAATGTACAATTATGATAGTCTTGTGCACTGCTTATTCACTCTATGCAAAAAAAAAAAGAGCTAAATTCTGGCAAATAATCGAACTAATCGACGACTCGAAGCATTTGAAAAACATCGAACTAACCGACGATTCGAAGCATTTCAAAAACAAAGTATTTCAATCACGTCACTCGATTTAAAAAACTGCACATACAACATTCACAGCTGTGAAACTGATACGGCTTCAGAAACGATGAAAAACAAAATCACTTCAATTGCCGTCCGTCTGAAACACTCTCTCTGTCTGGTTTCGAAGACGTCCACAGAGGAGGGTGAGCATTTTTGAAATGCCAGCCTGTCTGTCTGTCTGTCGGGCCTCGTTCACAGACGATTGGTTTTTGGCTTGCTGTGCAAGGGATTGACTGCCCATCGTTTTGCCCGCTCGTGTTGTTGGAGAAGTTTGCACGCCAAAGTCGTGATCTTAGCGATGACCGTTTAAAAAAAACAAAAACAAAAAACAAAAATGCGTGCGAGACACCAGCTCACGAAATTTGCGCCGTTTGGTCAGCTTGTTACCACGTTTGTTTGGGTTTCTTTGTTGTTGTTGTTTTTTCAATTGATTGTTTGACCTGTAAATCAATACACGGCTAGTGCCAGTGCTTACTACGTGTCCAGTTGACGGTATGTTTTGATTCCTTTTCTCACACTGGACGGAGTAGCAGGGGAGTTTCAGTCTTTTTCTCGTAATTTTTGTATTTGGTGTTTGTTTGTTTGTTTGTTTGTTTGTGATCTTACGCTTGACAAAGGCCAGTTGGTCGAAAATTTGCACCTGTCTTGTCTTGTTGTATTAAATAATCGTTCTCATTCTTTTTCGTGTTTTGTTGTAGTTTGTTTGTTTGTTTGTTTGTTTGTTTGTTGTTTGTTTGTTTGTTTGTTGTTTTCTGGTTCCTGTCTGCTTGCACGTTGGCAGTCACACTTGTTTTGGATGTTTGAACGTTGTTATCGTTTTCTGTGTTAGTCTTTTGTCATCATATACTGTCACTGTCTTTGTTCATTTTGATGTTGATTCTTTAAAACAGTTGAATCATTTTATAAACTGCGTTTTGCTTATTAATGCATTCAATGAGAAAATTTGCACCACAAACCGAAGACAGTTTTTCACTTCGATGACAATTTATGAAGCAAGCAAATTTGTTAGAAAAGAAAGACAAGATCAGTTTACCTCTTAATGTTGTATTTGTCCCAATTTTGTTGTTGTTGTTGTTATTGTTGTTTGTTTGTTTTTTCGTGTGGTTTTTTTTCACGTAAATGTGATCAAATTAGTTATTGCTGAAAATCAGCTTGCCATTTTCTAAGGTGCCTGTCGGTTCTGTTTGGCACAAAAGTTTTGAAATGTCTTTATTTTTTTTCCTTCCTTCGTGTCTCTATTTTGTTCGGAAAGAAAGAATGTCCTCAATGCGTACGTAAACGTACCCCAAAACTTAAGGTATTGTTCAGTACTACACAGAGAAAAATGTATTTATGTACATTTTTGTTTGTTTGTTTGTTTGTTTGTTCAGAGATATCACAGTTGACTAAATCTCTTCGTTGTACTGTAAACTAGAAGCAGACACGATGCATGATAAGGAGAAATACGAGATGGCTTGCCGTCCATAGAAAATATCTCCAGAAACACCGTCACATTTGAGAACAAAAAGAATAACAAGGAACAAATTTGTTGTTTAAATGGAGACTGGAAAAAAAACAGGCAGAAGAACCGTCTGAAGAGAAAAGAAACAATTCATAACGCACACTCTCACAAATATACCTCAACAACAACAACAACAACAACCACAACCACAACAACTTCAACAATAATCCCCGTTTGACATAAACAAACCGCTGTCCCTCAAGAGTGAGGAAAATCAACTTTTCATCCATTCAACCATCAAGAAGAAGCCAAAGACGATAACGAGGAGAACTAAAACACCTTTTCATTCATTCAACGACCAAGAAGAAGCCATAGATGATAACGAGAAAAAATATAAACTTCATTCATTCAATCACCAAGAAGAAGCCATAGATGATAACGAGAAAAAATATAAACTTTTCATTCATTCAACCACCAAGAAGAAGCCATAGATGATAACGAGAAAAAATATAAATTTTTCATTCATTCAATCACCAAGAAGAAGCCATAGATGATAACGAGAAAAAAATATAAACTTTTCATTCATTCAATCACCAAGAAGAAGCCAAAGATGATAACGAGAAAAAATATAAACTTCATTCATTCAATCACCAAGAAGAAGCCATAGATGATAACGAGAAAAAATATAAACTTTTCATTCATTCAATCACCAAGAAGAAGCCAAAGATGATAACGAGAAAAAATATAAACTTTTCATTCATTCAATCACCAAGAAGAAGCCAAAGATGATAACGAGAAAAAATATAAACTTTTCATTCATTCAACCACCAAGAAGAAGCCATAGATGATAACGAGAAAAAATATAAATTTTTCATTCATTCAATCACCAAGAAGAAGCCATAGATGATAACGAGAAAAAATATAAACTTTTCATTCATTCAATCACCAAGAAGAAGCCAAAGATGATAACGAGAAAAAAATATAAACTTTTCATTCATTCAATCACCAAGAAGAAGCCAAAGATGACAACGAAGAATAAGAAGAAAAAAAAAAGAAGAAGACAGTAGAAGATCTATTTCGATAACACCAACAACAACGACCAAAAACACAAACAAAATCAAAGACAACACGCGCCCGTTGCGGTTAGCAGTATACCGCTATGCCTCTACACCAGAAATCTCGCCTATACCCGCCAAGCACTGATTTGAGTTCTCTGGGAGTCTGAGAGATTCCTGCCAGCGCGGCTTTCTCCGTGCAAGTTTGGGGTGCCAGCCGCTAGCAAGCCAACTTGCCATTCTGTACAGAACTCGGCCTGCCGTGGCCTGGCCTATTTATGTGCTTGTCTCCTCGTGTCGTCATCACGCTCGGGCCTCGTCGATTGGTCGGTTGGGTTTTATATGCAGAAAGAGGAAAGGAGTCTCGTGGTTGTTTGTTTAGGTTTTGGGTATGATGGGTCCGGTCACTGTTTTTTGGTTTTGTTGATTGTTGTTGTTTGTTATTATTATCGTTACCGTCATCATGAACATCATCATTATCATCATGCTTCTTCTTCCTCTACTTCTTCTTTTTCTTCTTTACTCTTACTATTATCATTATCATATTGTTATTATATTATTATTATTATTATTATTATTGTTATTATTATTTTTATTATCATTATTGTCGTTGTTGTTACTTTTTTTATTGTTATTATCATCAGTGTTATTGTTATTATTATTCTTGTTCTTTTGTTGTTGGTATTATTATTATTATTACTATTATTATTAGCATTATTATTATTTTTATTATTGTTGTGTTGTTATTATTACCATCATTATTATTATTGTTGTCATCATTATCATCGTCGTCATCGTCATCATCAACATCATCATCATCATCATCATGCTTCTTCTTCTTCGTCTTCTTCTTCTACTGCTTCTTCTTATTCTTAATTATTGTTATTATTATTATTGTTATTATTATTGTTGTTAATACATTAGTAGTAAAAGTAGTAGTAGTAGTAATTGTTGTTGTTGTAGTAGTAGTATTGTTATTACTGTTGTTATTGTTGTTGTTGTTGTTGTTGTTATTCATCATCATCATTGATGTTTAAAGCCCAGCTGACTGTGAAAACTCTTTTCTAATGTGCACATTTTTCAATGATCTAGGTCGATCTAAAGAGAAGCTGTATATTGATCATTTCGCCCTCTCTTACGTTAGTAAGCAAAAATACAGGCCTTCATTGTTATCATCCTGGGTTGACATGTACTTACTTTATGTCTATCGGATGGACCCATATGTAAAGTCAATATTTCATCGCAATTCTCATGCTTTTCTTTCTTTTTCTTTTATTGTTGTTTAAAGCCCAGCCAACTGCGTAGAGCCATATCAGGGCTATAACCACTTCAAAACATACAAAACTTCAACAGGAAAAGAAAAAGAAAATTAAGTACTCATATCAATGCATTCGTGCACATAATCTAAGGACATACCCCCGGAGTAGGACCATTCCGTCCGATTCATCGCACAGGGGAGATTTAAAAAACACACCTGAATACAAATGTAAGCATACATAAGGACACCAAAACATATATAAAAACAGGCATAAATTAGGCCTACCTAAAATTGCTCTGCGTATCTCGCCTCCTTAGAGCCAAAAATGCACTTAATACATGTACCCAATTATCAATCTGAAGAAAAATTACGTAAGACTTTATCGAAAAAACACAGGTGAATGGACCATTAAGGCAGAAAATAAGTAGAAATGACAGAAAGAGAAGAGGTGTCAATTGTATTTAATTTACAACAGATGTGGAGGAAGGGGGGTGGGGGACATACTGCAGTCACAAGATCGCTGAACGTCATTCTCCAAAACAGACTGCAGGTGCTGATGAAATAGAGAACCACGTACATACTCTATGACCCTTCATGACGCTATATGATACATATGTTTTTTGTTTTGTATTTTTTCAATCTCCACATTCTATTGAAATTAAAAAAGAAGCAATAACAAATTTAACTGGTGGAGAAAAGATCGTTTCATATCGACTGGAGAGAGGTGTGCGTTGTGTGTGTGTGTGTGTGTGTGTGAGGGGGAGGGTGTTTGTGTATGTGTATGTGTATGTGTATGTGTGTGTGGGAGGGTGTGGGGGTGTTGTGTGTGTGTGTGTGTTTGTCTGTGTGTGTGTGTGTGTATGTGTGTGTGTGTTGTGAGGGGGGAGGTGTTTGTGTATGTGTATGTGTGTGGGGGGGGTGTTGGGTGTGTGTTTTGTGTGTCTGTGTCTGTGTGCGTGTGTGTGTGTGTGTGTGTGTTTGTGCGTGTGTGTGTGTGGCGTGTGTGTGCGCGCGTGTGTGTGTCTGTGTGTGTCTATGTCTGTGTGTATGTGTGAATATGTGTGCATGTGTATGTGTGTGCGTGTGTATATGTGTGTGTGTTTCGTCTGTGTGTGTCTGTGTGTATGAGTGTGTATGTGCGCGCGTGCGTGCGCGCGTGTGTGTGTGTGTGCGTGTCTGTATCAGTGTGTGTCTGTGTGTATGTGTGTGTATGTGCGTGTGCATATGTGTTCGTGCGCGTGCGCGTGTGTGTGTATGTATCTGTCTGTCTGTGTGAATGTCTGTGTGTGGAGGTGGGTGGGGTTAGTTATGTCCTAATCCCTGTGTATATATGTGTATGTGTGTCTGTGTATGTGTATATGTGTATGTGCATATAATAATAATAATTAATAATTACAATATTTATATAGCGCAAAATCTTGATAAAATCAAATCTATGTGTCTGTGTATGTGTATATGTGTATGTGTGTCTGTGTATGTGTAATGTGTATATGTGTCTGTGTATGTGTATATGTGTATATGTGTCTGCGTCTCTGCGTGTCTTTGTCTGTCTGTGACAACAAGAAAAAAGTGTCAACAAGATATCTTCATCTCTTATGAGTGTATCTTCCACACACTTTTGATCAGAGGTGTAGACTGGTTGGAAGTCACGAAAGCATAAGTTTGAAATGGCAATGACTGAAGTCAAAATCAAGACAACTAAAAAAAATTTTAAATACTTGAAAACAGAACATTCTCTGGAATTCGTGGTAATAGTTCATGTCAGTCAATCTATTTCTGTCCTCGATGCATGTCAAAGTTTTATTCAAGTCAAAGCTTTCCCAAGGTCACAGTGACCTTGTCAGATATCAAATCATGATTTTATGCGTAGTACTTTGTGTACGTACAGAGAGATTGTTAAAATGGCATGGCAACCGCTTTTTCGTTTTTCGGGGTTTTCTTTTTTGTTTTTTTTTGTTTTTGTTTTGTTTTTGTTTTGTTTTCTTTAATGCTGGTAGGCTGACGCGTCAGATAGTTCCTCTATCGTTCGTATGTTTTTCTTTTTTTCCTGCTCTTTTTATAGATTTATTTATTTGTCTACACACACACACACACACACATACATACACACACACACACACACACATAGGCACACACATACACACAACACGTACATAAGCACTTGTAGATACACACGCAAATACATACACACACACGTACACTGACATATACAGACAGACAGATACATATATATATATATAATATATATATATATATTATATACATATATATATATATATATATATAGGGCCTATATGTGTGTGTATCTATAAATATATATTTCATATATATATATATATGTATATGTATATTGTTAATATGCATCATATTTACATGTATATAACCGGGTCCCTTTGTCTGTCTGTCTGTCTGTCTGTCTGTCTGTCTGTCTGTCTGTCTGCCTGTTTGTTTTGTTAGCTCAATTGGTCACAGCGCCATGCTGGGGAGGCAGCGTTTGTGGGTGGGACCCTCAGAGGGACCAAGGGATCGCTTGCTTTGATAAGCAAACATGGACTCAAAGATCCGATCTCAGACAGACAGACCGACCTGTTTGCTGTCCATCTTAATCCCCCCCCCACCACCCCCAATCATCTTGATGGTTTCAGCTTACTCTTTGATAAGTGCTTTTCTACCTCGCCCACCACCCCCTCCCACCCCTCCATCTCCCCTCCACCACACCCAGTTTAAGACCTTACCAACGTATAGGGTTTCTGCGTACAGTCAGGCAGTCTGACAGATCGTTACTGGCAGAGTTTGGTGGAAGGCATATATGGGATTGTCTGAATGCAATGGAATCACTCTTGTACAAATGTCAATCCTTTCTCACCAAGACTGCTTGATATTGCACAACATACATCAGAAAACCACAAATTTACATGTTTAGAAGAACATGTTTTGTTTTTGTGAGGTTTGCTATTGAGACTGTAATTTGTAATGCAGCCTTACATACCCAATGACGATATTGTATACCAAAGGAAATAAGGGGGAAGCAGGGAGAATTTTAAATATCAACTAAGTAACATAACTCTTTGTGTTGGGTTTGAGAAATTCTACATGGGAGATAACTCCGTGACTCTCAAGAGTTATGTTACTTAGTTGATATTGTATACGTCATAAAAGATATGACGTTGTACAGTTGGTTGATGTTCCCAGTCTTGGCGACTTCATTGTTATTGTTATAGATCTCTCTCCGAACTTACCTAGCTGTGTTCACATATCTATGTGCCGTCCTACTGAATGTAATAATTGATATCGTTTTCCTAAAGAAAGGGGGATGTTACGTGTGTTAACTGTTATCAGCTTCCACTGGACCGTCATCATTATCATCATCAGGTGCCCTGCGCATGGCGTTGGCGATCATGGACTTCCATCTGTTTATCTCTCGTTGCCTCTAGCATCTCTCCCACGCCCCTCGTCCCCAGCCACTCTGCAAGTCCGTCCAGCATTTTCTCCCTGGGTCTACCCGGCGCTCTCTTTCCCTCCAGCTTTCCCGTTGTGACCAGATGCTCCAAATTCCCCTTTCCTCATAAAATGGCCTATAAATGTTGCCTGTCTTTTCCTAATCTTCCTTATGAGTGATCTACTTGTGTCTGCCTCCATCAAGAATGTCTCGTTTGTTTTCTTTGCTGTCCATGGAACTCTCAACATTCTTCTTAGAAACCACATCTCGGCTGCCTTAATCTTGCTCTGGCTTTGCTTGCTGACTGTCCACGCCTCGCATCCGTATAAACAGTATTGGTTCTTTATAACATTCAAGGACTCTCTTTCTGATGTCAATTGATAGGCATTTGTTGGTAAGAATGCTTGTCATCTTCTTGAATGCTGTTTTGGCTTGGCCGATTCTGCCAGCTATTTCCGATGTGCATCTGCCGTACTGTCTGATGAAATGACCGTTCCCAGGTATTTGAACTTATTAACCTCTGTCAAAGTTGTGCCATTTGCTGATATTTTGCATGAGTGGATTTCATGTTTTTGGTGATCAGTAAAAAAAACATGAACACTGGATCGTATGGCATGATATTCGTGTAAATGTGAACTGATCGTGTAACTGATTGTTGTTCATGGTAACATGTATATAAGTGTCAGTTGAGAATCAGACAGTGTGTTCCATGAAAGACGTAGAAGCATTGCTCTTTCTTCTGAGTCGTCAACAGCAAGAATGTAATAGTTTTTGTTGTTGTTTTTTGTTTGTTTTTTTTCAAAACAAGGAATGTGTACGTCAAAAACTTTTTTTTTTTCTATTATCTTTAATGAAATTATGAAGGATATTTTATAGAATTAATTCTGAACGAATCAACTTGCCCTCACATGGCATTTTTTTTTTTCTGATAGCTAGAATTATTCAGAACACACAAGAGACACACAGGCACACACACACACTCACTCACACATATACGACACACAGACACACTTACACACACACACCTCCGCTCGCGACGCGCGCGCGCGCTTGCCACAAACCAAACACACTCACGCATACACACCACACACTCTCTCCTCTCTCTCTCTCTCTTTACACACACACACACACACACACACACACGCGCGCGCGCGCGCATGAACGTACACACGCACGTAAGCACGTACGCACTCACACACACACACACACTCTCTCTCTGTCTCTGACTCTCTGTCTCTCTCTGTCTCTCTCTGTCTCTCTCTCTCTCTCTCACACACACACACACACACACACACAACACACACACACACAAACACACACAAATTCTCTCTCCGTCTCTGTCTCTCTTACGCATAGTGAGAGAGAAGAGAGAGAGAGAGAGGAGAGAGAGAGAGAGAGAGAGAGAGAGCAAGAATGAGATCATCAAAGCGTTCAAACAATCTCCCTTTTTTAATATAAAAAGTATTAGCTTGAAGAAGCATGAGATGAAATTAATTATGCCAGCAAGCCAGGACAAGGGAAGACTATCACTACAGTGAAAAAAGACTTTAACCCTTTAACTCCAGCATCCTGTCCACCAACTGCAAACAAAAAAAACAAAAAAAAAACAAAAACCGTAACTCTTTGCAGAAAGCTTACGGATATATGAAGGAATCAAAGGATTAAGGTTTTGCTTTGCTAGCATGCTTGACATGCTGGATGCTGGTGGACAGATGAAGGGGTCAAAGGGTTAATTTTTGCTTTGCTAGCATGACAGGTGGATAGATGAAGGGTTCTTTTTTGCTTTGCTAGCATGCAGGTGATAGATGAAGGACTCAAAGGGTTAACTTTTTGCTTTGCTAGCATGCTGGTGGATAGATGAAGGACTCAAAGGGTTAATTTTTTGCTTTGCCAGCATGCTTGACAATGCAGGATGCTGGTGGATAGATGAAGGGGTCAAAGGGTTAATTTTTTGCTTTGCTAGCATGCTGGTGGATAGATGAAGGAGACAAAGGGTTAATTTAATTTTTTGCTTTGCTAGCTTGACAAGGCAGGATGCTGGTGGACAGGGTGCAGGAGTCAAAGGGTTAAACACTGTCAGAAAATGCCGTTTAAGTCAAAGGGTTAAACACTGTCGGAAAATGCCGTTTAAGTATTGTTAACTTTTTTCAAAGAGTGCCAAGTTTTAGCACGTTTTTGTCCGTATGGCGTTGACCTTGGTGCCATGATTTCCAGACATATGTATTGGCAACAATTCAACGGACCACGCCTTTGATGGAAACGTGGTGAGAATCCATGCAGAAATGGTTGGAAAAAAATTCTTTCTTAACACATTTTTTTTTTACTTAGACATAGAAACACACACCTCTCTCACATTGTCATGTACAATCTGTCTACTGTGTGTGTGTGTGTGTGTGTGTGTGTGTGTGTGTGTGTGTGTGTGTGTGTGTTGTGTGTGTGTGTGTGTGTCTGTGTGTGTGTGTGTGTCTGTGTGTGTGTCTGTGTGTGTGTTGTTGTGTGTGTTGTTTGTTGTGTGTGTGTGTGCGTGCGTGCGTGGTGCGTGTGTGTGTGTGCTGTCGTATGTGTGTGTCTGTTTTGTGTGTGTGTGTGTGTTGTGTTGTGTGTCTGTGTTGCGTTTGTGTGTGTGCTGTGTTGCGTGTGTGGTTGTGTGTGTGTGTGCTGTGTGTTGTGTGTGGTGTGTGTTGTGTGTGTGTGTGTGTGTGTGTGTGTGTGTGTGTGCTGTGTGTGTGTGTGGTGTTGTGTGTGTGTCTGTCGTGTGTGTGTGTTGCGTGTGTGTGTGTCGTGGTGCGTGTGTGTGTGTGTGTGTGTGATGTGTGTGTTGTGTATGCATGTGTGTGTGTGTTGTGTATGGAGATATCTGTGGAATTGCGGTGTGTGTGCGAATGTTGGATGCAGTCTGGTGATGACTTAACAAAGGCATAATAATATGAAATTGGTCGAGAACGCGTTTCTTTGAGCGGAAAGAATTGATTCAAATCGTATGTACACCTTCCTTCCTTCCTATCCTTCCTTCTTCCTTTCCATCCTTCCTTCCTTCCTTCCTTCCTTCCTTCCTTCCTTCCTTCCTTCCTTCTTCCTTCCTTCCTCCCTTCCTTCCTCTTCCTTCCTTCTTCCTTCCTTCCTTCCAGTGTGATGTTTTTTTCCCTCAGCCAAGATGTAGGGAAACTGAACACCTTCGTTCAAGCTGTAGTTTTTGACAATATCATCGAGAAATAGAAATAGCCAGCAGAATCGGCCAAGCCAAAACACAGCATTCAAGAAGATGAAAAGCATTCTTACCAACGAGTGCCTATCAATTAACATCAGGAAGAGAGTTCTTGAATGTTATGCATAACCGATAATGTTATACGGTTGTGAGGCGTGGACAGTCAACAAGCAAAGCCAGAACAAGATTAGGGGGGGCGAGATGTGGTTTCTAAGAAGAATGTTGAGAGTTCCATGGACAGCAAAGAAAACAAAACGAGACAGTCTTGATGGAGGCAGACACACGAAGATCATTGATAAGGAAGATTAGGAAAAGACAAACAGCATTTAGAGACCGTTTTATGAGGAAAAGGGAATTAGAGCACCTGATCACAACAGGAAAGTGGTGGGAAAGAGAACACCAGGTAGACCCAGGGAGAAAATATTGGACGGACTTGCAGGGTGGCTGAGGACAGATAGGTGGAAGATGTTCTGGCGGCGACAAGGGATAGATGCATATGGAGGACATGATCGCCAACGCCATGCGGCAGGGCACATGATGTTGATGATGATGATGACAGTTCGAGATATTTTCCATCTACAGTGAGAAGTAAAGCAAATTATCTCATCCGCAGGAAAAAGAAGTCCTCGATGTCCTTAAATTCTAGACCACTGAATTGCACCTGTCCTGAAACTGGTCCGGAAGATTGTTCCAGATTAGTCTCTGCTTTTCATTGCTTTTTCTTTTTCGTTCTCACTGTAAGCTTGTCTGTGTCTTTGTATGTGTCTGTCTCGGTTTCTGATTCATATTTCTGTCTGTATGTATGTATCTATGTATTATATATTGTATATATGTATGCATTGTATGTATGCATATGTGTATGTATGTACTGTATGTATGTATGTATGTACATGTATGTGTGTATGTATATATGTGTATTATGTATGTATGTGTATGTATGTATGTATGTATGTATGTATGTGGTGGTCTTTGATTTAATGTCTATTCACTAAAGTGATTTTAGGCAACAACAACAACAACAACAACAACAAAAACCATAAGGAGAAAAGAGGAAACATGGAAGTGGTTAATCTTCAGGAAGAAGAAATGAACCAAAAAAACAAAAACAAAAAAAAACTGTGCCGAAGACGAGAAAGAAAATTCACAAATGACATTATCATAATTAACGATTGAAACAGTAAAATTAGCTAACCATAACATTGAACATGAGAAATAACGGCGCATTAAAGATAATTCGCTATAGGACTTTTTGACAGGCTAACAAAAAATTCATATGTTAAGGATGGTGAGGCAAATATGTCAGAAACTGTCTTCGTTGATAGCGTAGGTATATGTCGTTTTACCCGAACGCATGAAAGAATATGACTATGAGTTATCTTCTTTCCACACAGACACACTACATTCCTGGTGTATTTTGATTTGAATGCATCAAGTTTCCACCTATACATAAGGGATTGTATACTTCTGTTGGCAGGAAACTGCTTAGGTGTTTTGCTAATTTCAAAGATCATGTAACATTTTTCATACTTTTTCTGTTTATCTTGAAACTGTTTCCATACGAAGGCGTCCCCTAAGGTATAACACTCATGCAATAAGAGGGAAAGTTGTATATGATTTGAATCTGGTGAGCTCTTTGCTCCCTGTTTGGCAGCCCTATCAACCATATCATTGTAATGAAAAGAACTATGAGATGGTATCCAGCAGAAAGTAATATCAGTGCCTCTTAAGGATAAACTATTAATCAAGCGAGTACGCGAGTAATTTCCAATATGATTTCAGATCTTGTTTGTAATTTTGATAAAATGTATGTATGTATGTATGTATGATAGTATGTATGTATGTATGTATGTATGTATGTATGTATGTATGTATGTACATGTACATATGTATGTATATATGTATGTATGTATGTATGTGTGTGTATGTGTGTGTCTATGTATGTATGTATATATGTATATATGTATGTATGTATGTCTTTCTCTCCCTCCTCTTTTCTCTCTCTCTCTCCTCTTTCGCTCTCTCTCTCTCTGTCCTCTCTCTCTCTCCTCTCTCTCTCTCTCTCTCTCTCTCTCTCTCTCTCTCTCTCTCTCCGCTCGCGCGAACGCGTATTTTTCTCTCTCTCTTTCTCTGTCTCTCTCTCTCTGTCTCTGTTTCTCTCTCTCTCTCTCTCTCTCTCTCTCTACCTCCCTCCCTCTCTCTCTCTCCTCCCTCCCTCCCTCTCTCTCTTCCACCCTCCCTCTCCCTCTCTCTCACTCTCTCTCTCCCCCTTTCATCCTAACTGCCGTACAACTGTGATCCTTCCTCAACCCATTTCTCTTTCTTTCGTGGGATTATGAAGTCACGTTACCGTGTGGAAAACCTGCAAGCTGATTAGCTATCCTGGGTTAAAGTTTGCAAGCCGATTAGCTTCCATAGGGTTAATGGAATCGTCTGGACAGTCTCAACATTTTCTTCGTGTGCTGTAGCTCTAATTCAGTCCTTCGCGGTGAGTGTACGAATGTTACTTTTTTGTTTGTTTGTTTGTTTGTTTTTTTGTTTTTGTTTTTGTTTTTGTTTTTGTTTTTGTTTGTTTTTTTTGGTATATGCCTTTCTTCCAAACAGTCCATGGTATGGAAACCTATTCAAGAAAAGACTATTGGACTTACTATTAATTCTTTTTTTGTTTGTTTGTTTGTTTGTTTGCTTTCTTTCTTTTTTCTGTTTGATTTGTCGTTGTGCTTCTCTTAAAAATCATTAAATACCCCTGACAATCGTACAACAGAGGTTTTATAGCAGGAGAGTATGCTGTGATCCGGTATACAATGAAATCTCACCTATTTATTTATCTATTTATTCATTCATTCATTATTTCATCGCTTGTTTTCTTTGCTGTCCACGGAACTCTAACATGAATGTGAATATGACTATCAATATGAATATAAAATGGAGGGTGAAACGTTTAGTGCAGTGAGACACAATGTTTTGCTATCTGCCAGAAGTTTTTGCATTACAATGATGATAACGTCGATGAGGATGATAATCGAGATGCTATGGAGTTCCATCTAGGATTGAGACTGCGTGACAGGGCAGTACTCTACGCTTACTATCATAATATATCCAGGCGTCAACCAGGCCCGAGAGATACAGACACCTGTAGTGCTGGTCAGTAGATTTCAGGAACACCCTCAACGACGCATCCGCGAAATGGATGAGACTCGACTGTGTAGTCCCAGTCTTCGCAATGAGCCCATAGCACGCCCAACTCTGGGTAGGAACCAGTTCACCTGTTGTTCATCTGTCACCTGTCGGCGACATCATCCTTGATGGTAAACGCTGATGCATGCCCCTACAGCTGTCTCCATCCCCTTCTGTCTACAATCCCTCTGTACAGCTGGTTAGAGCCGAAAAATCCCACATTGAAGAGACTGATGGGGATTCGAACCCACAGCCTTTCAGTCGGTAGTCCGTAGCCTCAACCACTACACCACGGCGACTTACAGGTAGTTCATTTTCAATTTCCGAACCAAAGCACATTCTTTGATTTTGTTTTCTTTAGATCATGTTCAGGTAAAATGGTTAACTAAATAAGTTCCAGGGTGTACTATCAAGAAGACTTCGTATGAGATAAAGAATATTGCAGTCATCTTCTTGATGTATAGGGCGAGCATCACCCACGATCTTTTTCAAACGCCTTGCTGGAAGATACCAGATGATAAGCACAGTAAAATAGGCAGGCAAGTAAGTATGCCAATTTTTACGTTTTATTGATCTACAAACATCAAATACCAAATCTTTAAACAACATCAGTGATAAAGGCAGCTTCTCTTTGACTTCACATAACCGTCTTCTTCTTTTTTTCTGTTTGTTTATTTTCAATTTGTTTTTGCCTTGTTTTGTTGGAGTGTTTATTAAAAGAAAAGGAGATTGCTTTATATGGACTGGGGAGAAGTTGTGTGTGTGAGTGTGTGTGCATGTGTGTGTGAGTGTGGAGAGAAGTTGTGTGTGTGTGTGTGTGAGTGTGTGTGTGTGTGTATATGTGTGTGTGTGTGCATATGTGTGTATGTGTGAGTGTGTGTGTGTGTGCGTGTGTGTGTGTGTGTGTGCGTGTGTGTGTGTGTGTGTGTGTGTGTGAGTGTGTGTGTACGTGTGTGAGCATATGTGTGTATGTATGTGTGTGTGTGAGAGAGAGAGAGAGAGTGTGTGTGTGTGTGTGTGTGTGAGTGTGTGTGTGTGTGTGTGTGTGTGTGTGTGTGTGTGTTGTGTGTGTGTGTGTGTGTGTGTGTGTGTGTGTGTGTGTGTATTATCAATGTACAATGTAGCTTTTTCCCGGAACAGAGACAAAAGAATTCAATACTTCCAACCTCTTCTTACTTGAGGCACAGCACTGAACGTTTTCCATCCATACTTTGAATTGGAATAAATTGTTCTGTCCAGTGGAACGGGAACTTCGATCTGCAAAAAGCAGGCAGCAAGAAAATGTTTAAATAAAATAAAATAAAATGAAATAAAACGAAATGAAATGAAACAAAACGAAACAAAACAAAACGAAACGAAACGAAATGAAACGAAATGGAACGGAACGGAATGGAACGGAATGGAACGAAACGAAACGAAACGAAACGAACAAAACGAAACGAAACGGAACGAAACGAAACGAAACGAAACGAAACAAAATAAAACAAAATAAACGAAATAAGATAAAATAAAATAAAACAAAATGAAATAAAATGAAATAGAATAAACTAAACTAAAATGAAATCAATTGAAATACAATAAGATAAATAAAATACACTACTTTTACTACTATTACTACCACTACTACTATTACTATTACTACTGCTACGATTACTACTACTGCTACTAATTACAATAGTAATAGTAATAATAACAATAATAATAATGACGATGATGATCATGATCATGATAATGATGCAGAAAAACAAGACATAAAAGTACCTAATCTTATAGGCAACAGAAAAAGAAATTAGTTATCTGAAGTCCTTTTCCAATGAAAAGCGTGTCGATTCAAATAATCTTCTCCTTTCCTGTGTACTGGGAATACGTGTGTCTCACAGAGATGTAAAATGAAACTTTTAACTTCTCATACCATTTCCCACTCCACCCCAAATTATCAGTATGGTGCCTGACCTGGACGGTAACTAAGGTCCTGGAGCACGAAACTACTAGCTGTGAAATTGAGTTGTTTGAGAAGGGCGGTCAACAAGAGAGAGAGAGAGAGAGAAAGAAAGAAAGAGAAAGAGAGAAAGGGAAAGAGAGAGACAGACAGAGAGACAGACAGAGAGAGAGAGAGATAGAGAGAGAGAGAAGAGGCAGACAGACAGACAGAGAAAGAGACAGACAGAGAGAGAGAGAGAAAGAGAGAGAGACAAAGAGCGAGAAAGAAACAGCGAGAGACAAGAGACAGAGAGCAAGATAGAAAGAGAGACAGACAGACAGAGAGAGAAAGAGAGAGAGAGAGACAGAGAGAGATAGAGAGAGAGACAGCGAGAAAGACAAAGAGACAGACAGAGAGAGAGACAGAGAGACTCAGAGAGAGACACAAAGAGACAGAGAGAGAAAGAGAAAGACAGAGAAAAAGAGAGACAGACAGACAGAGAAAAAGAGAGTCAGAGAGAAAAAGAGACAGAGAGCGAGAAAGAAAGAAAGAGACAGACAGACAAAGACAGACAGAAAGAGAGAGAGAGAGAACGAGAGAGGGAGACAGAGAGAGATAGAGAGAGACAG
>JAPXFY010000015.1:22484985-22487485 GCA_030674185.1 Monoplex corrugatus
TCACCAGATCTGTTTTCACTTTACAGCGAAAACATCATGAGAAACCTAGAAGACGACCTTGGATTAAAGGTTGGAGGGAAAATGATAAACAATATTTGATATGCAGATGACACCGTGCTAATTGCAGAAAATGAAAGGGACCTACAAAACCTTGTGAATATACTAGAAATAGAAAGCAAAGGTAAGGGGTTGGAACTAAACAGCAGGAAGACTGAAGTCATGGTGATCAGTAAAAAACATGAAATCCCCTCATGCAAAATAATAGCAAATGGCACAACCTGGGAACGGCCATTTCATCAGACGGCAGATGCACATCGGAAATAGCTGGCAGAATCGGCCAAGCCAAAACAGCATTCAAGAAGATGACAAGCATTCTTACCAACAAATGCCTATCAATTAACATCAGGAAGAGAATTCTTGAATGTTATATACATGTAGAACCAATACTGTTGTACGGATGTGAGGCGTGGACAGTCAACAAGCAAAGCCAGAACAAGATTGAGGCAGCCGAGATGTGGTTTCTAAGAAGAATATTGAGAGTTCCATGGACAGCAAAGAAAAAAACGAGACAGTCTTGATGGAGGCAGACACAAGTAGATCATTCATAAGGAAGATTAGGAAAAGACAGGCAACATTTATAGGCCAATTTATGAGGAAAGGGGAATTGGAACACCTGGTCACGACGGGAAAGCTGGAGGGAAAGAGAGCACCAGGTAGATCCAGGGAATAAATGCTAGACGGACTTGCGGAGTGGCTGGGGACGAGGGGGGTGGAGGAGATGCTTGGGCAACAAGAGATAAACAGATGGAAGTCCATGATCGCCAACGACATGCGACAGGGCACCTGATGGTGATGATGATGTATTTCGATGATCAAGGAAATAGACATCTGGCTTCAATCCATGTTAACACTCTACGAGAGTGGGTAAGAGAATGTAGAGAGTGGTAAGAGAAAGCCCTAATGTTTTCACTGTTTCTCCCTCTCTCTCTCTCTCTCTTCTCTCTCTCTCTCTTCTCTCTCTCTCTACTCTCTCTCTCTTCTCTCTCTCTCTCTCTTCTCCGTCTCTCTCAGTTTCTCTTTCTTCTTATTATCAATGTAATTTGCAGTTATCCATGTATGTGCATATTTCAATACCCTTTTATTTCATGTTGACAATTTATGTTTTCTCTCTCTCTCTTCTCTCTCTCACTCTCACACTCACTCTCCATCTCTCTGTCGTCCTCGTTCCCATATGTACGCACAGACAAACACATACACTCACACTCACACACGCACACATACATACACACATACACAGACACACTACACACAGACACTCACACACAGACCAACAGACATACAGATCAAATACAGGGAGAAGGAGACAGAGGAGAGAGAGAGAGAGAGAGACCGGAAGGAGAGAGAGAGAGAGAGAGACAGAGACAGGAGACAGAGAGAAAGAGAGAGACAGAGAGTTCTAGTCGATGTAAACAAGTTCGTTATTTCGCAAAAGAAAAGAAAGAACAAACCTAAGCACTAATTCTACAACATTACCTCGCCAAAGGAATCCCAAATCCTCTGCAAAGATCGGTTAGGAAAAAAAATCAAACCGAATTAAAACGAAACAAAAATACAAAAAACGAAAACGATGTGGAAAACAATGTCAACGATCCAAACACGTTTTTAACCTTTCAATCCGGCACCCTATCTGCTAGTTGTAAAAAAATTAACCCCTTCATTCCCCCCACCCTATCCACCAGCTTCTTGCAGGAAGTTTGTGGATAGGGTAGGGGAAGGAAAACGTTGTTTTAGCTTTTTTGCCACGGCTGACAATGAGGATGCTGGCGGATAGGGTGAGGGTCTACCTGGTGCTCTCTCACTCCAGCTTTCCTGTTGTGATCAGGTGCTCTAATTCCCCTTTCCTCATAAAATGGCCCATAAATGTTTCCGGTCTTTTCTTAATCTTCTTTTCAATGATCTACTTGTGTCTGCCTCCATCAAGACTGTCTCGTTTGCTTCCTTTACTGTCCATGGAACTCTCAACATCCTTCTTAGAAACCACATCTCGGCTGCCTCAATTTTGTTCTGGCTTTGCGTGTTGACTGTCCACGCCTCACGACCACATAACATTATCGGTTCTATATAACATTCAAGAACTCTTGTCCTGATGTTAATTGATAGATATTTGTTGGTAAGAATGCTTGTCATCTTCTTGAATGCTGTTTTTGGTTTGGCCGATTCTGCTGGCGTATTTCTGACGTGCATCTGCCGTCTGGTGAGTGACCGTTCCCAGATATTTAAACTTATCAACCTGTCACAAGGTTGTGCCGTTTGCTGTTATTTTGCATGAGGGGATTTCGTGGGGATTTTTTTTGTGTGTGTGTTTGTTTTTGTTTGTTTGTTTGTTTGTTTTTTACTGATTACCATGACTTGCGTCTTTTTGCTACTTAGGTCCAACCCTTTATTTTTCATCATGATCAGATTATGCAAACTAAAGAAACGCCGGCATCAGCCCAACACT
>JAPXFY010000015.1:22497485-22512485 GCA_030674185.1 Monoplex corrugatus
TAACTGTGATATAGCAATACAGTAACTGCGATACAAGAAAAGAAAATAACACGTAACCGGTAAATGTGATATAAGAATGGAAAGGAACATATAACCGGTAAACGTGATACAAGAAGAGAAAGGAACATATAACCGGTAAATGTGATACAAGAAGAGAAAGGAACATTTAACCGGTAAATGTGATATAAGAAGAGAAAGGAATATATAACTGGTAAACGTGATACAAGAAGAGAAAGGAATATATAACTGGTAAATGTGATATTCGAAGAGACAGGAACATATAACCGGTAAATGTGATACAAAAAGAGAAAGAAACATATAACCGGTAACTGTGATATGAAAAAAGAAATTTATAACCAGTAACTGTGACATAAGAAGAGAAAAGAACATGTGACCAGTAACTATGACATAAGAAGAGTACAGAACATGTGACCAGTAACTGTGATATAACGAGAGAAGGGAACATATAACCAGTCATGTGGTATAAGAAGAGATAGGAACATATAACCGGTAACTATACTAAAAGAAGAGAAAGGAACATATTAGCGGTAACTGTGATATTAGAAGATCAAAGGAACATGTAACCAGGAGGAGGTCTGGCCCCCAGACCTGAGGCATGCAGGCCCACCGGCGTGTGGATACGCCCTGGTACCCACGAACCAGATCCCCAAGCTATGGGTAAATAGCTCCACTGCCTTGTGGACATCTCGGGAGAGAGAAAGGCTAAGGGAGTTAACCCTGAAAAAAAAACCGATTGAAGGCAAGGGGAAACCACCATCGTAGTTTTCCCCAGGAAAACCATGGACAGGAGAGTTCCATGGACAGCAAAGAAAACAAACGAGACAGTCTTGATGGAGGCAGACACAAGTAGATCACTCATAAGGAAGATTAGGAAAAGACAAGCAACATTTGTAGGCCATTTTATGAGGAAGGGGGATTTGGAGCACCTTGTCACAACGGGAAAGCTGGAGGGAAAGAGAGCACCGGTTAGACCCAGGGAGAGAATGCTGGACGGACTTGCAGAGTGGCTGGGGATGAGGAGGGTGGGGGAGATGCTGGGGGCAGCGAGAGATAGAGATGGTTGGAAGTCCATGGTCGCCAACGCCATGCGGCAGGGCACCTGATGATGATGATGATGATAACCAGTAACCGTGATGTAATTAGAGAAACGAACATACGACCAGTAAGTGTTATATAAACAGAGAAAGGAAACCTAACCAGTAACTGTGATGTCAGAAGAGAAAGCAACACACACAACCAGCGTCTGTGATATTAGAAGAAGAAAAAAAGAGCGCATGTAAACATATTAACCATTGTTTGTCTGTGGTATGAGATGAGAAATAACATCTGGTTGTAGAAGAGCTGGAGGACTGAATGTTTGTCATCTAAGGCTATGTTTCCACGCTCGCGGCTATAGGGCGGCTGCGGAGCGGCTGCGTTTGTGGTGTGCGGCTGTAATGAGAGAGAGAGACAGACAGACAGACAGAGAGACAGACAGACAGACAGACAGAGAGAGAAGGAGACACGCTGACGACTCATATTTCAGGTCACTGATTCGTACGCAAACATATCAAGGACCAGGAATAGGGAGAAACGAAAACAATTGAGAAAAAGAAAAAGGAAGGGAGGGAGGGGGAGAAAGAGAGAGAGACAGACAGACAGAAGAGAGAGAAAAAGGGAGACAGAGACACAGAGAGAGACAGAGACAGAAAGAGACACAGAGAGACAGACAGACAGACACAGAGAGAGCACAGCAGACAGAAGACAGAGAGACAGAGAGATAGAGAGACAAAAGATAGTAGATAGATAGATAGATAGATAGATAAGAGGAGATAGACAGACAGACAGAAACAGAGACAGACAGACAGAGAGAGAGAGAGAAGAGAGAGAGAGAATAGATAGAGACAGAGTCTAGGAGAAACTCGAAACTTAAATAATTGAATTGTATCGATAGTGGTTTGTACAAAAGACTGAACACTGAGGGTTAGAGAGACGAGGGAGAGAAAGGAGGGGAGAGGAGGGAGAGAGGGGGAGAGAAAGAGGGGGAGAGAAGGGGAGAGAGGGGGGAGAGGAGAGACAGACAGACAGAAACACAGACAGACAGACAAAGTGAGTGACTAACTGACTGTGTGAGAGAGTGAGAGAGACAGAGTCTTCAAAATGTGCTAAGCTGGATCATATTGTTATAATAATAATATAATAATTACAATATTTATATAGCGCAAAATCTTGAAAAATCAAATCTAAGCGCTGAAACAGACACATACGCACGCAGGCACACACACGCACGCGCACACACTAGCACGCCACAAAACACTACACACACTACACACACACACACACACACACACACACACACACACACACACACACACACACACACACACACGCATAGCTATAAATGGGGAGAAAGAATAAAAGCAATGGAAAATTATAGAAGAGCATATTATATACAATTATATATTACAATGTGATTCCCCTCCGAGTGGAGACAGGCTGCAGAGGGGATTGAGTGAGGTCAGGGTTTTATGCAGAGGAGAAAAGGTGATTTTGAGAGCGGACTTGAAGGAGACAAAAGTAGGTTGCTGACGGACTGAGAGAGGAAGTTTGTTCCAGGAGAGTGGACCAGAAACAGAGAAGGCTCGTGGACCATAGGTATTGAGCTTAGTGCGTGGAAAGCAAAAAGTCAGAGGATCGGAGGCAGAGCGGAGGGTACGTGAGGGAAATAGATCTCAAGTAGGCTTGACAGGTAATCGGGGGCTGCGTTATTGAGGCTTTTGTAGCACATGGTGTCTAGTTTGTACTGTATAGTAACATAGTAACATTATAATGACGAACAAGTGATCAGTTACACCAGAAGATTAGCTTCTCTCTTTTTCAGAACACAGAAACTGAGTAGTCGTTTGATGGTCAAGTTTTCAATGTCCATTTGCGTGATGGCCAGCTGCCCACACCTCTGCTATTCCTTCTTACCAAGGGAGATGATTACTTGGTCACAGAGCCAATGCGATGACACTGACCTCCCTTGTGAAGGGGTTTGGCTAAACAGAGGGAAGGGAAGACTAGGCAGAGGAAAATAGAGCACACTAGACAGATAAGAGAGAGAGAGAGGGGAGAGAGAGAGGGAGAGAGAGAGAGAGACAAGAGAGAGAGACACACACACAGAGAGACAGAGACAGAAGAGAGAGACAGAGAGACAGACAGACAGACAGAGAGAGACAGACAGATAGAGAGACAGAGACAGAGAGAAGAGGGAGAAAGACAGGAGACACGCTGACGACTCATTTATTAGATCACTGATTCGTAGGCAAACATATCAAGGTACAGCAATAGAGAGAAACGAAAAACTGGGAAAGAGAAAGAGGCAAGGAAGGAGGGGGGGAGACAGAGACAGAGGGGGAAAGACAGACAGAAAACGAGAGAGAGAGAGATAAAGGAGACACAGAGAGAGAGAGAGAGAGAAGAAGAGAGAGAGAGAGAGGAGAAAGACACGAGAGAGAGAGGAGAAGAGAAGAACAGATAAAGACAGAGTCTGGGAGAAACTCAAATCAAACTTAAATAATAGAATTGTATCGATAGTGGTCTGTACAAAAGACTGAACATTGAAGAGTGAGACAGACGAAAGAGAGAAGAGAGAATGAGAGAGAGAGAGAGAGAGAGAGAGAAAGAAGAGAAAGAGAAGAAGGAGAAGACAGACAGAAGAGACAGAGACAAAGAGAGACAGAGAAAAGAGAGACAGACAGACAGAGAAGGGGATAAAGCGACAGGAAAAGACAGACCGACCGACAGGCAGACAGACAGACAGACAGACAGACAGCGAGATGTTTTATTCATATGAAAACCACAACCCCTAATGAAAAGATGCACGCAAGCATACATAACGCAACACAACAAAACCCATAACAAGAAACACATTTAATACTACACGTTATGAACTCGCAATAAATCGCACCTTAAACACTATGCAATAAATATAACAATAAATATATCAATAGTTATCCTTCAATATTGAGTTATTGAAATACCACAAGCAAACTAAGCCAAAAGTGAAAAAAGAAAAAATAAGGAGAGAGGCAGACAGATACATAGAGACAGATAAAAAAGGGGGAGAGGAGAGAGAGGGGGAGAGGGAGAGTGAGAGAGGCAGAAAAACAGAAGAGAGACAGAGAGAAAAAAAGAGAGGGGGGAAGAGAGAGAAAGGGGAGAGAGGCAGACAGAGAAAGAGAGAGAGGAGAAGAGAGGGAAAGAGAGAGAGAGAGAGAAAGGAGAGAGGCAGACAGGGAGAGAGCAGACAGAGAGAGAGACAGAGAGAAAGAGAGAGAGAGAGTAGAGAGAGGGAGAGAGAAAGGGGAGAGAGAGAGAGGAGAAAGGCAGACAGATAAGAGACAAAGAGAGAGAGGGGAGAGAGAAAAGGGAGAGAGAATGAGAGAGCGCAGACAGACAGATAGAGAGACAGAAAGAGAGAGAGGAGAGAGAGGGGGTAGAGAAAGGGGAGAGAGGGAGAGAGAGGAGAGAGGGAGACAGACAGAGAGACAGAGAACAGAGAGAAAGAGAGAGGAGAGAGGGGAGAGAAAAGGGGAGAGAGAGAGTGCAGAGCAGACAAAGAAAGAAAGAGAAGAGAGGAAGAGAGAGAGAGGCGGACAGACAGACAGATAGAGAGAAAGAGAGAAAGAGAGAGAAGAAGAGAGAGGAGGAGAGAGAGTGAGAGAGGCAGACAGACAAAGACAGAGAGAAAGAGAAGAGAGAGAGAGGAGAGAGAGAGAGAGGCGGACAGACAGACAGATAGAGAGAGAGAAAGAGAGGGAGAGAGAGAGAATAGTCAGGGACAGAGTCTGGGAGAAACTCAAATCAAACTTAAATAATTGAATTGTATCAATACTGGTCTGTACAAAAGACTGAACATTGAAGGGTGAGAGGGACGAGAGAGAGCAGACAGAGAACAGACAAAGACAGACAAAGGACAGACACAGAAGGGGAGAAAGCGAGAGGAAGAGGCAGACCGACTGACAGGAAGACAGACAGATCGAGATGTTTTATTCATACAACAACCACAACCCCTAATGAAGAGATGCACGCAAGCCTACGTAATGCAACGTTACAAAACCCGTAACAATAATCACATTTAATACTTCACGCTATGAACTACCAATAAATCGCAGCTTAAATTCTATGCAATAAAAATAACAATAAATGCATTAATAGTTATCCTGCAACATTAAATTATTTTGAAATACCACAAGGAAATTATGCCGAAAGTGAAAAACAAAGGGTGAGAGACAGACAGGCAGACAGACAGACAGACAAAGAGACAGAAAGAAAGAGGAGAGAGAGGGGGAAGAGACACAGACAAAGAGACAGAGAAAGAGAGAGGAGAGAGAGGGGGAACAGACAGACACACACAGAGAGACAGAGAAAGAAAGAGGAAAGGACAGAGAGAGGAGAGAGAAAAAGAAAGAGAGAGAGAGCGCGCAAATCAAAGTAGCTGGTAATCTATAATACCAACCTGGTCCAGACGGTTTTGTTGTGTTTGAAATATGCTGAATATTGCTTTGATGTGGACACACATAAAGAGTCAGAGAGACAGGCAACAGACACACAGACAGACAGACAGACAGACAGACAGAGAGACAGAGACAGAGTCAGAGACAGACAAAAACACAGATGGATGGACAGACAGACTTACTGACAGAAATTCAGAAAGGTTTTAATTGTAGATCGGCCTTAGGCAACAGACGGACGACAGACAGATAAACACAAGCTCAGAAAAGTTTATAGCTGTAGATCGGCCCTATGCCACAACAGAACCATGGGGATTGGGTGGGGATGGGGGTTTTGTTTCCCATACGTGTTTTACATCCAATTTACAGGAATCACAGAATGGAGAAATAAATGACACCACGCCACAATGTCAAATGTATATATCATTGTGAGCGAATTTCTGTTCCTTGACCATCAGCCAAATAAATCAGCCAGTTGTTTAGTTCTAACAATTGACAAATCGGGTTCATATTGTTTATAGCCCAGCCCAGCCGACTACTAGAGCTATATCAGGGTTAACACCACGTCAAAAACGACAACCCGGTTAAGATAAAAGACAACAGTTAAAAACCATAATAATATATAGCATCAAACCTAATCCAAACGCGATCCTAAACAAGTGCGACTGCCCGCGCCCAAGCAAACAGGAACCAGAAGAACCAAAGACGCATATTCAATACAACAAGACAAGACAAGCGCAAATTTTCGGCCAACCGGCCTTTGTAAAGCGCGAATGCACGGTCACAGACCACAAACACCAAACAACGGATAATAAGAAGAGGAAGTTTTTGGTCCTCTTCTTATTATCCGTTGTTTGGTGTTTGTGGTCTGCTTTTTATCCACTGGACGAGGCGGCAGGGAAGTTTTTAGTCTTATTATCCATTGTTTGGTGTTGGTTTGTGGTCTGTTTGTGACCATGCATTCGCGCTTGACAAAGGCCGGTTGGCCAAAAATTTGCGCTTGTCTTGTTGTATTGAATACGCGCCTTTGGTTTACTTGTTCTTCTGGTTCCTGATCCAGACGGTTTTGTTGTGTTTGAAAGATGCTAGTATTGCTTTGATGTGGACACACAAAGAGGCAGAGAGAGAAAGTTAGACATCATACCAATATGTCTTGTCTTGCCTTGTCTTGTATTAAATACGCGTTCTTATTCTTTCGTGTTCTTTCTCGCCGTTATCCTTGCAAGTCAAAAATGCAGTTTTAAAGAAAAACAGACGTAAAGTCATATCAGGTGAAATCTGTTGACAATTCAGCCGAAAGAAAACAATATGAAACTGAACATACTGTCTCCATAAGACTGAAGAAGAATGTTTTCTACGCGAAAAGACATCATACTGATGTTTATTTGTTCACCCATATGATTCTGTGTACTAGAAATGTCCCCAAGACAGAGACAAAGAGACAAACAGAAACTGACAGACAGACAGCGGGACAGAGACAGAGAAAGGAAATACTGACGACTGTTGCGGTTATTTTTGTTTAAAGCCCAGCCGACTGCACAGAGCCATATCAGGGCTATAACCGTTTCAAACTATACTTATTTCAATGAGCATCATTGGAATCTCCCTCGTTTCCGAACATATGCCGCTGCCTTCATCTTTTTACTGCGCAGGAAAGGCGAAGTTTGCAAATTGCTGGTGCACAGACGATCAAGACTACGACTAGCAGGGTATATCGGCAGAATATCAGCAGCCAGAAGAGAGCAACGATTGCTACAACGGTTGCTGGATGCTCTTAAGCAGATAAGAGACAGGTGGGCAGAGTCTACCTCAAGATTGTAACCGAAGGGTACGATGTTCCACTCCTCTGCCCGACCATAATCACTCGGAAGACATGTCCAGTCACTTTGGCCCCTTGTCTCCAATCGCTGCCACAAATGACACCTGCACGGAGTCTGAGACGTCACCTGACGGCACGGAGATGACGGATACTATACTAGTACCACCAGTGGTGTGTCATGGCCTAGTGAGAATGTCGAAGACGGAGACCTCTCTCTTGGACCTATTCCACTGGATGAGTCTGACCAGCCATTGGACCACTCCGTGGAAGAAGGTGACGAATTTTCTTCTGGGACATCGAAGGAGGAAGCCTTATCTGACTTCCAACAGTCTGTAGAAGAAGAAGACGGCAACAACTACAGCCAGTCTTCTGTGGTCGAAGAAGAAGAAGACGGCAACAACTACAACCAGTCTTCTGTGGTCGAAGAAGAAGAAGACGGCAACAACTACAGCCAGTCTTCTGTGGTCGAAGAAGAAGAAGACGGCAACAACTACAGCCAGTCTTCTGTGGTCGAAGAAGAAGAAGACGGCAACAACTACAGCCAGTCTTCTGTGGTCGAAGAAGACGGCAACAACTACAACCAGTCTTCTGTGGTCGAAGAAGAATAAGACGGCAACAACTACAACCAGTCTTCTGTGGTCGAAGAAGAAGAAGACGGCAACAACTACAACCAGTCTTCTGTGGTCGAAGAAGAAGAAGACGGCATCAACTACAGCATTCTTCTGTGGTCGAAGAAGACGGCATCAACTACAGCCAGTCTTCTGTGGTCGAAGAAGACGGCATCAACTACAGCCAGTCTTCTGTGGTCGAAGAAGACGGCATCAACTACAGCCAGTCTTCTGTGTGTCGAAGAAGACGGCATCAACTACAACCAGTCTTCTGTGGTCGAAGAAGACGAAGACTGCATCAACTACAGCCAGTCTTCCAAGGAAGAAGAAGACGGCAACAGCAACAGCCAGTCTTCAGGCTACAGCACGGGAGAAGATGAGCCATCTCGTAGAGAATACTCTTCTGGCTATGAATCTGACCACAGTGGCTACCTCATCCTCAACCTCGACGACGGTTACGAACAGATTCTCTGAACCCAAAGCCCCATCCAAACTTTTTTTTTTTTTTTTTTTGGGCGTGTGAGAAAAATTAGAGAAAAAAAATCACACGCAGCCCATGCACACTGGGAAAAGTTACCTCTAAATCGGTAATGGGGCGACCATCCCCAACCCAGCGGGTTGCAGGTGGCGGATAGCGAACGGCCTTCAGACATGGAGGTCAGCTATGAAATAAGCCAGGGTTTACCTGGACGAATAAGCAGCCCCGGACCAACTGGCGATGGTTTCTATCAGGACGGGGTGGATGGCACCTGGCAAGGCCATACCCAGAAAACACCCCATGTGTCCTATGACAGAGCCATCAGGCGAATAAGTGCCGCCTAAAATGCTCTAGCCCCCTGCGCTCTCAGGGTAGTCTTTTGGCCATGAGCATTTATATATATATATATATATATATATATATATATATATATATATATATATATATATATATATACACACAAAGAAATCAGGAATAGGTGCAATGAAGCTAAGGAAGCTTGGCTGAACACAAAATGCAAAGAAATAGAAGACCGACACTAAATGGATCCTCAGGGTATGTACAGACGAATTGAAGAAAATGTCCACAGGAAAAATACATGCACATCAACTGGTTCCTTAAAATCGAAAGATGGCCACGCTTATCATGGAAAAAGACAAAATATTAGATGGGGAGATTACATTAAAGACCTTTTTGAGGATGACAAACGAAGAACACATTATAAAAAAAGAACTTTGAAGGACCACCCATAATGAAAGATGAAGTTAGAGCAGCACTGAAAAAGATGAAACCAGGAAAAGCCCCAGGACCAGACAACATTAGTAAAGAGATGATTGAAGCCCTGGAGGAATTTGGCATAGAACAAATAACAGTCCTCCTAAATGAAATTCACGACACTGGAAAAATCCCCAAAGATATGTCAAAATCAATTTCCATTGCACTTCCAAAGAAGACAGGGCTATAGAATGCAAACTCCATCGCACAATCAGTTTGATGAGTCAAGTAACAAAACTCCTGTTAAGAATAATGTTATAGATGTTGGGTTATGAGTGACTGATAAGAGAATGACAGTCGACTAGAGATATGTAAACTGTGTGTGTGTAGGTGTGTGTTCTATGTGTTTTCCCCAGTCACACACAAACTTCCATTCAGTCACCTCATCCATCTCTGCAAACAAAACATATTTCAATGTTTATAATTAATCAGATATCCTCAGTTCATTTTTCATCCAACTGGATCAACACACACATAAGACAGAGATAAATGTTCAATGTCCACTATTCAATAAAAAGTAATCGATTCAGATCAGATAGGTTTCCGTCCCAAACAGTCCTTTCACAGGGAATCTTTCACTGCGTCAACACTTCACAGTCAGTTTGTTTCACAGCATCGAAATCATTGTTCAGGATTCAGTTCATCGCTCTATATAAATACATCGTTACCACACAACCCTGGGGAACAGAACAAATTACAGTGGCGTCATTAGTCGGAAACGCCCAGGTATGTAGCTTAGGACCAGGGACTGGATCGGGCATCCACCCCTCAAACCAAAGTCACGTACGTATGTGGCTCCCTCGTGAGCTAATCAGACCAGACAGCTCCCCACGTCAGAAGCTGTAGATAGGAAAGAATTTGCTAAGTACTTCCATCTACAAAAATGTCAATAAAATGTATCGGGTCAATGGCCACACCATATTTTTATATTATGATTGACAGACGTTCATCCCAAAATAATATTGTTTGCCTTTTAAAAGCTCGCAAGCAAATTACATTCACAGTGCCATACAGCAAATATTCTACACTAACTTCAATTTCCAAAAAATGACCACTAACTTAGCTTCATATTCATTTAACAAAAAAAAATCTTACAATAAAGAATTTAATACAAAATTCGCCATTCATGTTTCAAAAGCCCAAACTCTCAATACATATAATTATCCATAAAATTCACACTGACTGCACATCATTTAAAGATCGAAACCACAAAACAGTAATTCATAAAACATTAAATCAAGAACTACAACTCACTTTTACACAACTACGTTTCTTCACCTCAAAAGCTTGCAACAAATTGTTTCCCTTATCTATCATTCATCCATGAATCCTGACTTTCTTATAACTTGTTTCACAACAGGCCAATTCAACTAGCTCCTTCATAATCTCTACACGTCTCAATTTTTGGTAAAGTAAATTTCTCATGCTAACATTCTACAAATCCGAAGGTAAATTAATGCTGCAAAAGGAAACTTTTGTTCAAACATTAGTAATCTCAAAAAAATAAAAGATTCACCAACCTGCTAACATATTAGCAGCTTACAACAAAACAGACTTAGTTCTCTTCAGGCAGCAAGGAAACGCGACCGCTCGACCTGGAAATCTCTGTAGAACTGAATTTAAGTTCACAGAGTTTTCGACACACAATCAACGCTACAACACGAATTCCACACTCCACGCTTTTACTTAACAGCCAATCCAAAAACATTTCCCATTTCAACCAATGAGAATGAAAACACCGAAAACAACACTGGGTGCTCCAATCCACAAAAGCAAAAATGAGCCAAAACCCTACACAAAAGTGAAAATGTAAAAAACTTCATTTGAAAATATATACAGCACATCCGTCACAAATAATCATGATGAGGACAAGGAATAGAATCAAAAGAGAAATAACAGAAAAACAGTGTGATTTGTGGAAGGGAAAGGAACTATTAATGCCATATACATCCTAAGAACTATCATAGAGAGGTCAATTGAGATGAATAAGGATTTGTATTTATGCTTTGTTGACTGTACCAAGGCGTTCGATCGGGTAAGACATGAAGCATTGATCAACAAACTGGAGAGACTCAATGTTGATGGAAAAGATCTACGAATAATCAGAAATATGTACTGGGAACAAACAGCTGCAATGAGAATAGAAAACAATATAAGCTCTTTCCAAAACATCAAAAGAGGAATCAGACAGGGTTGTGTTTTGTCACCAGATCTGTTTTCACTTTACAGCGAAAACATCATGAGAAACCTAGAAGACGATCCTGGATTAAAGGTTGGAGGGAAAATGATAAACAATATTTGGTACGCAGATGACACCGTGCTAATTGCAGAAAATGAAAGGGACCTACAAAACCTTGTGAATATACTAGAAATAGAAAGCAAAGGTAAGGGGTTGGAACTAAACAGCAGGAAGATTGAAGTCATGGTGATCAGTAAAAAAAATATCATGAAATCCCCTCATGCAAAATAACAGCAAATGGCACAACCTTGACACAGATTAATAAGTTCAAATACCTGGGAATGGTCATTTCATAAGACGGCAGATGCACATCAGAAATAGCCGGCAGAATTGGCCAAGCCAAAACAGCATTCAAGAAGATGACAAGCATTCTTACCAACAAATGCCTATCAATTAACATCAGGAAGAGAGTTCTTGAATGTTATATAGAACCAATACTGTTATACGGATGTGAGGCGTGGACAGTCAACAAGCAAAGCCAGAACAAGATTGAGGCAGCCGAGATGTGGTTTCTAAGAAGAATGTTGAGAGTTCCATTGACAGCAAAGAAAACAAACGAGACAGTCTTGATGGAAGCAGACACAAGTAGATCACTCATAAGGAAGATTAGGAAAAGACAGGCAACATTTATAAGCCATTTTATGAGGAAAGGGGATTTGGAGCACCTGGTCACAACGGGAAAGCTGAGGGAAAGAGAGCACCAGGTAGACCCAGGGAGAAAATGCTAGACGGACTTGCGGAGTGGCTGAAGACGAGGAGGGTGGAACAGTTGCTTGGGGCAACAAGAGATAGAGACAGATGGAAGTCCATGATCGCCAACGCCATGCTGCAGGGCACCTGATGATGATGATGATGATGATGATGATAATGATGATGATGATATATATATATATATATATATATATATATATATATATATATATATATATAAACATTATATAGATACAGGAGGGGGTAGGGGATGGATTATGGACAGTGACAGTAGTGGAGAGTTTGCAAACAATTATTTGAGGAAAACGCGGTGGGAAAGTTTTTCTTGCTTGAAGTTGAGTTTGTTTACAATTCTCAATCAAGTACTTTGGCTCAGTTTAGATAAGCCACGATTACGCATAGTGTGAAGACCTTCCCAACCAGTTGCCGCAGGATGGTGTGGATTTAATTAAAAATCTCGACCATCTGGACTTTGTCCATTCACCCATTCGATTGCCATCCAAGGTGGATCAGAGAACCGAAAAAAGCATCGGTTTTCTCGCAATGCACAAAAAAATTTTAAGGCTTCTTCAAACAATTTTTTCGCTAGTCCTCATATACTCTGAGCTGGTAGGACTTTAAAACTTTCTAAACTAACTAACTGGACTTTGTGCTGTAACCCATAAAACGCCATCGCCCGTCCCCAACAATGTGACTAAGTAAATAACAGTAGCTATGAATAGGCTTTTAATTGCGATGGCTTTGTTGTTGTCGAACGCTCGTAATCCGTGGTGCGCATTGTCAAAGTCTGATCAGAGTGTGCCCGTGGGAAAAGTAGGCCTATCCGATGACTCAGCAGGTCCAGCCACGCACAATGACACGAAAACCCATCTGATCAGTGTTGAGTCGGATTGCGACTCAGCACTTACCGTTGACTCAGCCAGTGACAAGGTTGTTCTGTTTGTCCAAACATCTGTCCGAAGTGAAGGTTGTGGAAACGGGACATCCTTCACGTGTTGTGTCAACTTGACCACAGCAAGCGGTATGGTCTTGTCTGTGTTGTGCGTCCACAACATGTGTAGCGTCAGAGGATTTGCTTCTGTGTCTGATTCACGGTCTAATTACCACTGGCCTTTGTGTGCGTCTTTCTTTTTTTTTTTATCCCATTTTCTACGCCAATTTAATGGCCACAGAAGCTGAAACAGTTTTTATTATGCGATGATGATGATGTCGATGTGGATGATAATCATGATGCTATGGAGTTCCATCTAGGATTGCGACTGCGTGACAGGGCTGTACTCTACGCGTACTATCATAATATAGCCTGGCATCAACCAGGCCCGAGAGATACAGACACCTGCGGTGTTGGTCAGAAGATCTGAGCAACACCCTCAATAACACATCCGCCAAGTGGATGAGACTCGACTGTATGGTTCCAGTCTTCCCAATGCGCCCATAGCACGCCCAACTCTGGGTAGGAGCCGGTTAGAGCCGAAAAATCCCACAATGATTTTTGAAGGTACTGATGGGATTCGAACCCACAACCTTTCAGTCGGTAGTCCGTTGCGTTAACCACTACACCACGCGACTGGTCTTTGTGTTCGTCTTTGTATGCGTGGGTATACGTATGTGTGTTTGTATGTTTGTGCGTGTGTGTATGTCTATGTGTGTGCACGCATTATTAGGCAACATAGCACAGGTCCGTTTGCCCCGTATGTGTATAAACATTAAAATCAAAATAGAAAAATAGACAGCCAGAGAAATAACATGAAATATATCTTCATTTAGAAGAACAGATTTCACTACATTTAACAACCATAACAATTATAGTAATGACTACATGTACAGCAGTGTATCTCACAAGAACCCCTAGCGCTTATTCTTATTGTTATTGTTGTTTAAAGCCCAGCCGACTGCGTAGACCCATGTCAAGGCTATAACCACTTCTAAACAGACACAATACTTCAACAGGGAAAAAAGGGAAAAGAAAATTAAGTACATATATCAAATCATTCGCGCACATAATCTAAGGAGATGCCCCTGGAGTTGATCACTCCGTCTAATTTATCGCACAGGGATTTAAGAAACATACCTGAATACAAACTTAAACATAATAAGAACACTAAAACATATATTAACACGGGCCTAAATTACATTTCATTGCTTCCACATACCTCAGTTCCCGAGAGTCAAAAATTCACTGAATACATGTACCCAATTATCAATCCTAAGAGAAAGTACGTAAGATTTCATCGAACACAAACAGGTGAATGGATCAGTAAGGCAAAAACAAAAATATAGGAAGAAATGACAGAAAGCAAATAAGGAAGAAAGAAACAAAGAGAGTGACAGAAACGAGAAAATTTCTAATTCAGAATTTCCAGAAGGTGGGGATACTATTTATTTTGAAAGAGCCCCCGGCATCCCCAGGGGGGGAAGTTTGTACATATGATATATGATTTTTTTCGGTTTATTTGTTGTTGTTGTTTTTGGTTGGGTTTTTTTTTTTTGGGGGGGGGGTGGAGGGATATAAGTGGAGGTGGGAGCAGTATTTTCTCTGACAACAGACATTTCTCTACTTTACTGAAAAGTCCTCAATAAAAATGAGGACCTGCTTTGAAGCTCAGACTCAATGATAGGATAACTGTACGTTGCTGAGCCAAAATGAGCGGTGAAAGGGTAATGCCACCAAATCAAGGCAAGAAAAGAAAAAAAATGATCAGATGTTCACAATGGCTTGACAATCTTTCAACAGAATCAAATATCTTACGTATCACAGCCTCTCTCTGATTTCAAAGCTGGCATAATTGTTTCTGCGTTGTTGTTTTCTTGTTTGGTTTGTGTGTGTGTGTGTGTGTGTGTGTCGCTGCAAGCGTTACGTTTCTTCGACGTGT
>JAPXFY010000015.1:22529985-22544985 GCA_030674185.1 Monoplex corrugatus
CAGGAACAGGAATAAAGTACGCTACATAAATCAACACTCAGGAACAGGAATAAAGTACGCTTCACAAATCAACACTCAGGAACAGGAATAAAGTACGCTACACAAATCAACACACAGGAACAGGAATAAAGTACGCTACACAAATCAACACACAGGAACAGGAATAAAGTACGCTACACAAATCAACACTCAGGAACAGGAATAAAGTACGCTACAAAATCAACACACAGGAACAGGAATAAAGTATGCTACACAAATCAGCACACAGGAACAGGAATAAAGTACGCTACATAAATCAACACACAGGAAGAGGAATAAAGTACGCTACACAAATCAGCACACAGGAACAGGAATAAAGTACGCTACATAAATCAACAAACAGGAACAGGAATAAAGTACGCTACACAAATCAACACAGAGGAACAGGAATAAAGTACGCTACATAAATCAACACTCAGGAACAGGAATAAAGTACGCTTCACAAATCAACACTCAGGAACAGGAATAAAGTACGCTACACAAATCAACACTCAGGAACAGGAATAAAGTACGCTACACAAATCAACACTCAGGAACAGGAATAAAGTATGCTACATGAATTAGGATACAGGACTAGAGGCCGCTACGTGAATCGATACTCTTGATACTTCAGAACGAATTTAACCAATTTCTGTCCCACTCGTCCATGCATGGATCAAACAAGCCACTTTCATCTCAGGTTCCAGCTAAAGTGCCAGGTTTCTGCTGCTTCATATCTGTGTCGAACATTCTGAACTGGCGGCAACGACGCCAATATGCAGGAAAATCGCTTCGTTTGATTCCGCTCGTGGATAGAGAGGCATTATAACATGTGATCTGCATGGCGTTTCTTTCATCTGAAGAAAAAAATCAATGACAAGATAAAAAAAAAAATTAGAAAGAAACAGGAAACGAAAGACAGAACAAGAGAAGGAAAAAAAGACAGAAAGACGATATGGTTAAACCATTATAACAATCTCCATTTTATACAAAATTAGCACAGAAACTCAAGATCGTTGTGCTTTTCAAGGTCGCTTGACCTTGAAGCAGATAAAGTTGAAATAAAATTTGATGTGCACTGAAGACAATGTTCTTGTTATTGTTATTATTGCTATAACTATCTCAAAAAGTACACCATATCTCACTACAGAGAAAAAAAAAACTGAAAACGAAAATTAAATACATATATCAATGTATTCAACGCATATAAGCTGAGGATTTGCCCCTGGCATTGACCACTGGTTGCCACTTTATCACCAGGGGATTTTAAGGGAAAAAAAAACTACGCACAACTTGTAAACATCACTAAAAACACCTAAACATGCGTATAAAAACGGGTCTAAATGACCTAAAATTGCTGTGTACATCACATTTCCTTAGAGCCAAAAACGCACTAAATACTATACCCAATTATCAATCCAAAGTATGTAAGATTTTATCAAACACATACAGGTGAATGGACCATCAAGGCAAATATAATAGGAACGAAATGACAGAAAGCAAAGGAGGAAGAAAGAAAGAGCGTGAAAGAAAAGAGGACATTTCTATCAACATTTCCAGAAGGTAGGTATACTATTTATACTGAAAGAGCCCCCAGCATCCCCACGGGGGAAGAATACAAGAATACACCACATGTATCAACACACAGGAAAAAAAAAGTACGCAACACAAATAAACACACAGTAAAGAGTACGCCACATAATCAACACACAATAAAGAGTACGCCACATAATCAACACACAATAAAGAGTACGCCACATATTCAACACACAATAAAGAGTACGCCACATAATCAACACACAATAAAGAGTACGCCACATAATCAACACACAATAAAGAGTACGCCACATAATCAACACACAATAAAGAGTATGCCACATAATCAACACACAATAAAGAGTAAGCCACATAATCAACACACAATAAAGAGTATGCCACATAATCAACACACAGGAAAAGAGTACGCCACATAATCAACATACAGGAAAAGAGTACACCACATAATCAACAATAGGAAAAGAGTACACCACATAATCAACACACAGGAAAAGAGTATGCCACATAATCAACATACAGGAAAAGAGTACCACATAATCAACAAATAGAAAAGAGTACGCCACATAATCAACACACAGGAAAAGAGTACGCCACATAATCAACACACAGGAAAAGAGTATGCCACATAATCAACAAATAGGAAAAGAGTAACCACATAATCAACACACAGGAAAAGAGTATGCCACATAATCAGCACACAGGAAAAGAGTATGCCACATAAATCAACACACAGGAAAAGAGTACGCTACATAAATCAACACACAGAAAAGAGTACGCTACATTAATCAACACATAGGGAATAAATACGCTACATAAATCAACACATAGGGAAAAAATATGCTATATAAATCAACTCACAGGAAAAGAGTACTCTACATAAATCAACACACAGGGAAAGAGTACGCTACATAAATCAACACACAGGAAAATAGTAGGCTACATAAATCAACACGTAGGGAAAAAATACGCTACATAAATCAACACACAGGAAAAGAGTACACTACATAAATCCACACAGAAAAATAGTACGCTACATAAATCAACACAGAAAAAGAGTACGCTACATAAATCAACACACAGGGAAAGAGTACGCTACATAAATCAACACACAGGAAAATAGTAGGCTACATAAATCAACACATAGGGAAAAAATACGCTACATAAATCAACACACAGGAAAAGAGTACACTACATAAATCAACACACAGAAAAATAGTACGCTACATAAATCAACACACAGAAAAAGAGTACGCTACATAAATCAACACACAGGAAAAAAGTACGCTATACAAATCAACACAAAGGAAATGAGTACGCTACATAAATCAACACAAAGAATGAGTACGCTACATAAATCAACAAAGGAAATGAGTACGCTACTAATCAACACCAGGAACAGAATAAAGTACGCCATAATCACACTCAGGACAGGAAAAGTACGCCACATAAATCAACACTCAGGGACAGGAATAAGTACGCTACATAATCAACACACAGGAACAGGAATAAAGTACGCCACATAAATCAACACTCAGGGACAGGAATAAAGTACGCTACATGAATTAGGACACAGGACTAGAGGCCGCTACGTGAATCGATACTCTTGATACTTCAGAACGAATTTAACCAATTTCTGTCCCACTCGTCCATGCATGGATCAAACAAGCCACTTTCATCTCAGGTTCCAGCTAAAGTGCCAGGTTTCTGCTGCTTCATATCTGTGTCGAACATTCTGAACTGGCGGCAACGACGCCAATATGCAGGAAAATCGCTTCGTTTGATTCCTCTTATGTTTCATCCTTCCCCTAACGGATAGAGGCATTATAATATAGGATCTGCATGACACTTCTTTCATCTGAAGAAAAAAATCAATGGCAAGATAAAAAAAAAATTAGAAAGAAACAGGAAACGAAAGAAAGAAGAAGAGAAGGAAAGAACGACAGAAAAAGAATATGGTTAAGCCATGATATCAGTATCCCTTCCATACAAAATTATTACAGATACTCCAGATTTTTGTGCTTTTCAAGGTCACATGACCTTAAAAGGTGATGAAGTTGAAATAGATGTGATGTGCATTGAAGACAGTGGTTTATGTTATTGTTATTGTTATTTATAATATTGTTGCTTAAGACCTAGCTTACTGCACAGAACCATATCAGAGTTATAACCATCTGAAAAATACCCCATACCTCACAGGAGAAAATAAAACTGGAAAAGAAAATTCAGTACACATATCAATGCATTTGCGCAAATATCTTAGGATACACCCCTAGTGTTGACCTTCCGTCTGCGTTATCACCAGGGAATTTAGAAAAAAAAACCCATTCTTCAGCACAAATGTAAGCATAACTAAAGACACTAAAACATATATATCATCATCATCATCATCAGGTGCCCTGCCGCATGGCGTTGGCGATCATGGACTTCCATCTGTCTCTATCTCTCGTTGCCCCTAGCATCTCCCCCACCCTCCTCGTCCCCAGCCACTTTGCAAGTCCGTCCAGCATTTTCTCCCTGGGTCTACCTGGTGCTCTCTTTCCCTCCAGCTTTCCCATTGTGACCAGGTGCTCCAAATCCCCCTTCCTCACAAAATGGCCTATAAATGTTGCCTGTCTTTTCCTAATCTTCCTTATGAGTGATCTACTTGTGTCTGCCTCCATCAAGACTGTCTCGTTTGTTTTCTTTGCTGTCAATGGAACTCTCAACATTCTTCTTAGAAACCACATCTCGGCTGCCTCAATCTTGTTCTGGCTTTGTTTGTTGACTGTCCACGCCTCGCATCCGTACAACAGCATTGGTTCTATATAACATTCAAGAACTCTCTTCCTGATGTTAATTGACAGGCATTTGTTGGTAAGAATGCTTGTCATCTTCTTGAATGCTGTTTTGGCTTGGCTGATTCTGCCGGCTATTTCTGATGTGCATTTGCCGTCTGATGAAATGATCCGTTCCCAGGTATTTGAATTTATCAACCTGTGTCAAGGCTGATATAACATATATAAACAGGCCTAAATGACCTAAAACTGCTGCTGCACATCACATTTGCTTAGAGGCAAAAACGCACTAATACATGTACCCAATTATCGATCCTAAGAGAAAGTATGTAAGACATTATCGAACACATACAGGTGAATGGATCAGGAAGGCAAAAATAATAGGAAGAAATGACAGAAAGCAAAGGAGGAAGAAAGAAAGAGCGTGAAAGAAAAGTGGACATTTCTATCAACATTTCCAGAAGGTAGGTATACTATTTATACTGAAAGAGCCCCCAGCATCCCCATAGGGGAAGAATACAAGAATACACCACATGTAAGACATTATCGAACACATACAGGTGAATGGATCAGCAAGGCAAAAAAAATAGGAAGAAATGACAAAAACGAAAGAAACAAAGAGACTGATAGAAAAGAGGAAATCTTTTAGCACAGAATGTCCAGCAGGTGTAGATACTATTTATATACTGAAAGAGCCCCTGGCATATCCACAGGGGAGAAGACAAGGGTAGACTATTATAAAAGTGCAAACAGATTTTAAGTGTCGTCAGAATTTCTGACAAAGTGGTGTTCAAGCATCTAAATTTAGACAGTTCTTTGGGTCTGTGTGACCTTGACCTTGACATCCTTATCCTTCAAACTCTCACTTGTGACTCTTCAACGGTGTGTGCCTTCGATCAATGACCCATTGAAAAGGAACTGAGAAAAACTTAATACTTTTTCATCACACACACACACACACACACACACACACACACACACACACACACACACACACACACACACAACCCTACACACATACACACACACACACGCACGCACGCAGCACGCACGCAACGCACGCACCACGCTACACACATGCACGTATACACATATATACACACATATGCTCGCACACACGCACACATACATACACACGCATGCACACACACACACACTACACACACGTAGCACACGCAGCACGCGCACGCGTACACACTACACACACATAACCCCACACACAAACACACACACACACACAACACACACAATCACACACACACACACAAACACACACACACACACACACACACACACACTGCAAACACAAAACATCAAACCACCACACACACACACACACGTGTAAAAAAGCCTGGTGAGACGATTCAAAGTGTTAACAACTTCAAACTGATCAGTTTTGATCATTAGCATAAGCGTCGTCTGTGTTATGGAAGTTGGAGTGGGACTGATAAAACTGAAGTCACGATCAACCTTAAAATATGTAAACATCAAATAATGCAATCAGGTGGCTGGGCAGCTGTCTGGTCATCATACCTGTTCTGTAAATTCGTTCACTTTCTGCTTTCTCTCAGATAAATGAGAGACTACTGATATAGCATGGCCACTCTCTTTACAATTTCAGCAGCTCTTTCTCTCGCTCTTTATCTGTGTCTTTGTCTGTCTGTCTGTCTGTCTATCGTCTGTCTCTGTCTATCTCTCCTCTCTCCTCTCTCTCTCTCTCTCTGTCTCTGTTTTCCTCTCTGTCTCTGTTTATCTTCTGGTCTGCTTCTCTCTCTCTCTCTCTCTCTCTCTCTCTCTCTCTCTGTCTCTCTCTCTGTCTATCTGTGTCTCCGTCTATGTGTCTCTCTGTGTCTGTCTCTGTCTCTCTCTCTCTCTTTGTGTCTCTAATTCTGTCTGTCTCTCTTTCTGTCTCTCATTCTATCTGTCTGTCTGTCTGTCTCTCTCTCTCTCTATCTATCTCATCTATCTATCTATCTTCTATTATCTATCTATCTATCTATCTCTCATTCCGTCTCTCTGTCTCTCTGTCTCTGTCTCTCTTCTCTCTCTGACTCTCTCACTCTCTGTTTCTTTCTGTCTCCCTCTCTCTGTCTCTCTGCCTCCCTCTCTCTGTCTCTCTGTCTCCTCTTCTATCTCTGCTCTCTCTCTCGCTCAATCTGTCTCTCTCTCTGTCCCCTCTTTGTCTCTCTCCGTCTGTCTGTTTTGTCTGTCTGTCTCTCTCTCTCTCTCTCTCTCTCTCTCTCTCTCTGTCTGTCTCTCTGTGTCAATCTGTGTCTCCGTCTATGTGTCTCTCTGTGTCTCTGTCTCTGTCTCTCTGCCTCCCTCTCTCTCTATCTCTCTCTATCTATCTCTGCTCTCTCTCTCGCTCACTCTGTCTCTCCGTCTGTCTGTCTGTCTGTCTGCTGTCTGTCTCTCTCTCTCTCTCTCTCTGTCATCTGTGTCTCCGTCTACATGTATGTGTCTCTCTGTGTCTCTGTCTCTGTCTCTGTCTCTCTCTCTTTCTGTCTCTCATTCTGTCTCTCTCTCTCTTTCTGTCTCTCATTCTGTCTGTCTGTCTCTCTCTATCTATCTATCTTCTATCTCTCTATCTCTCTCATTCCGTCTCTCTGTCTGTCTGTCTGTCTCTCTCTCTCTCTCTCGCTCTCTCTGACTCTCTCACTCTCTGTTTCTCTCTGTCTCCCTCTCTCTGTCTCTCTGCCTCCTCTCTCTCTCTATCTCTGCTCTCTCTTCTCTCTCTCACTCTGTCTCTCTCTCTGTCCCTGTCTGTCTCTCTCTGTCTGTCTGTCTGTCTGTCTCTCTCTCTCTCTCTCTCTCTCTCTCTCTCTCTCTCTCTCTCTCGTTGAGACATGATTTTGGACAGAGAACTTTCAAAAAAATGTGCGAGAATCAATGTCGTCCTTTCGTGCTGGGATTCGTTTTTCTGTCCCCTCTGAGTTTGTCACTCGACAGATCTCTTGCTAGGGGATTTTGAGGATTTCTTTCACAAGACAGTTTTCCGGAATCAGATGTTTTTGTTTTCATTCAATCTCCACCGTCACAAAAAACAGCACAGACTGATTAACACCAGCCTGCGGCCAGATGTCTGTCACCGTGGTGAAGTGTTCTAAAGCAGCGGATTATCCAATGGGAGGTGGCGGGTTCGAAGCAGTATTCGTTTCCAACCTCCACCCCCACCACCCCTCCCACACACACACACACACACATACACACACTCACACACACACACACACACACACACACACACACACACACACACACACACACACACACACACACACACACCACACACAAACTATCGGATTGTCAGACCTGACCAGTTCCCATTACAGGCCATTTTATAGAAAAGGGAAATTTCGTTATTGTTATTGTTGTTTAAAGCCCAGCCGACTGCGTAGAGCCATATCAGGGTTATAACTGCTTCAAAACATACAAACCTTCAACAGAAAAAAAAAGAAAAGAAAACCAAGCACACATACCAATGCATTCGCGCACATAATCTAAGGACATGCCCCCGGCGTTGACCACTCCGTCCAATTTATCGCACAGGGGATTTAAAAAAACACACCTGAATTCAATTATAAGCATACCTAAGGACACCAAAACATAAATTAAAAAAAAACAGTCATAAATTACCTAAAATAGCCTCCGCTCATCTCACCTTCCTGAAGCCAAAAATGCACTTAATACATGTACCCAACCATCAGTCTCAAGAAAAAGTACGTAAGACTTTATCGAAGACATACAGGTGAATGGACCAGCAAGGCAGAAAATGATAGGTAGAAATGACAGAAACGCAAAGGAACAAGGCAGAAACAAAGAGAGTGACAGAAAAGAGGAAATTTCTATCACAGAATGTCCTATACTATTTACACTGAAAGAGCCCCCGGCATCCCATGGGGGGGGGGGGGGGATTAGAGTACCTGGTCACAACAGGAAAGTGGAGGGAAAGAGAGCACAAGGTAGACCCAGAGAGAAAATATTGGACGGACTTGCAGGGTGGCTGGGGACAGAGAGGGTGGAAGATGTGCTTGCTGCGACAAGGGATAGATGCGCTTGGAGGGCCATGATCGCCAACACCATGCGGCAGGGCACATGATGATGATGATGATGACCAGCTCCCAATGTCTTAAGCTACCTAGCTATGAGCTAGTTGAGAAGACTTGGGAACCATACAGTCGAGTGTTGGGAAGACTTGGGAACCACATAGTCGAGTCTTATTCATATATTATGTAGATGCATTACAGAGGTCGTTGGCTCACATTTTCTGACCAGCACTGCAGGTGTCTGTATCTCTCAGGCCTGGAGTTTGATGCCAGGATTATTTGAGAGAACTTTCACATTTCATGTTACGCATCCGATACGGGTCAGACACGTAAGGTGCCGTGCACGTACGCACATTCTGGTTCTATTGCATCCGAGCGTGCGGCTTCGATGCGGACGTGACTACGTACGAAAGTCAAGTTGTACGTACTCTCGCCCGTATCTAGTTCGGAAAATATATAACTAAAGGAGAAGAGTGGGAGAATGGTTTAGACGTTCGCCTGCCAATAACTGAAACTCGAGGTTTCCACCTCAGTTTGACGGGAAAATCAGTGGAACGTCTAGTCCTTCAGAAGGGGATGAAAAACGAGCAGGGCCCATGCACTTTCTGGCCTGCACACGCTGAAAATCCTACGGCAGTTGAAAATCTTTAAAACCAGAGTATTCGCCCACTTCCCTGGTATAAAATTTTGGGGAGATATGTTAAATGGAAAGAAAATTAAGTACACATATCAATGCCTTCGCCACATAATCCAAAAAGATGCCCATGGCGTCGAGCACTCCGTCCAATTTATCACACACGAGATTTAAAAACACACCTGATTACACTTTTAACATAACGACGGGCACTAAAACATAATAATATACAAAAAGGGGTCTGAATTCCCTACTATAGCATCCGCATATCTCATTCCCCTACAGCCAAAAATGCACTTAATGCAAGTACCCAATTATAAATCCTAAGACAAAGTAGGTAAGACTTTATCGAACACATACATGTGAATGGACAACAAGGCAGAAAATGATAGGAAGAAATAACAGAAAGCAAAGGAACACGGCAGAAACAAAGAGAGTGACAGAACTTATCTTTCCAATATTTTTTCGAGGGTAGTTTGGGTCTTGGTGTCATTGGGTACTGTCGATCGGGGGGGGGGGGGGGGGCGAGGGTCTGTTTATGGAGAGGAGGGGAGGTCTGGTTGGTTCGGTCTGGCTCTACGAGTGAACGAATACTGTCTTAGAAGGGGCTTAGTAGGAGGTGTGGCACTCACGCTCACACTCACACACCACACCAAACACACACACACACACACACACACACACACACACAAACACGGGCGCGCACACAACACTACACACACACACGTCACATACACACACACACATACACACGTACACACCACACAACAACAACACACACACACACACACACACACACACAAAACACAGGGCGCGCGCCACACACACACAACACACACAACACACACACAACACACACACACACACATACACACGTACACACACACACACATACAACACGCACAAACACACACACACGTACACACACACACACAACACGCACGCGCACACACGCACACACACACACAACACGCCACACACAGACACACACACACAACACGCACAGACACACAACACGCACACACACACACACAAAACACACAAAACCCACACACTCTCTCTCTCTCTCTCTCTGTCTCTCTCTGTCACCACACACACACACACACACACACACACATACACATACGCACGCACACCCGCACGCTCGCACGCATGCACGCACACACACACGCACACAAACACACACATACACACATGCACGCACGCATTTTCTTTATGTATGTGTTTACATGTGTGTGTGTGTGTGTGTGTGTTGTCTGTCTGTCTGTCTGTCTGTGTCTGTGTCTGTGTCCGTGTCCGTGTTTTCTTGTATGTATGTGTTTACATGTGTGTGTGTGTGTGTGTGTGTGTGTGGTGTGTGTGTGTGTGTGTGTGTGTGTGTGTGTGTGTGTGTCTATTTATGCGAGAACGTGTGTGTATCTGCGTCTCAGTATGTCTCTGTATCTGTCTGCATGTCTCAGTCTCTATATCTCATGTCCATGTCTCTGACTCTCTCTCCCTCCCCGTCTGTCTTTTGTCTGTTTCTATCTCTGTATATCAATCCACATTAGGAAATTAACACTACACTATTCTGTTATTACAGAAAACACAACAATTATCTGTTATTTACACACAACACAACAAATCTATTATAAAACAAAGAAATATAAACGCATTTACAAATCAGGCTCTCTCTGTTTCTCCCTGTCCTCTCTCTTTTCTCTGTCTCTCTCTTCTCTCTCTCTTTCTTCCTCTCTCTATCTCTCTCTATATCTCTCCCTATCTCCCTCTCCCCTCTCTCTCTCTTTCCCCCTCTCTGTCTCTCTTTCTCTCTCTCATCCCCTCTCTCTCTTTTCTCTCTTTCTCTCTTCTTCTCTCTATCTCATCCTCTCTGTCTCTCTATCTCTCCTTCTCTCTCTCTCTCTCCTCTCTCTCTCTCTTCCTCTCTCTCTCACTCTCTCTTTCTCTTAATCTCTTTCCCTCTCTCTCTCCTTCTTTCTCTCTCTCTCTTTCTCTTTCTCTCTCTCTCTCACTCTCTCTTCCTCTCTCTCTTTCTCCCCTCCCCTCTTTCTCGACCAAAGTCCCCCACCTAGCCTACCCTTCCATGTTGCTGTTCCCAAGGGTTTGTGGTGGTAATCGTTAATTTCACGGTCAGCGGTACTAGCAACGAGAAGCGCGGAAGAGAAGACAATTGAAGGCCACAGCAAAACACCCCCTGGAGCTGGCTAAGACTGTACAAAAGAGAGTGCTTTCATTTCACAGTCTGCGCACAACAGACCTATCTCACCAGATGTGTAAAATGAGATGGGGGGGGGGGGGGGGGGTGAGGAAATACTGGTCAAGTTCATGGTTTTTTTGTGTGTGTTTTTTTCTGACAGCAAACTGGGACAGCAGGTTACGGATTCAAGGCCCATAATCAAGACTAGACGCGGTCCTTGACTGACTTTTTATAGTACTGTTTGCTAAAATGTGTGTTCATAAAAGGAAGATGTACGACACCTTTGCAGACATTCCTCATCTGAAAAATAAATTGATACGTGCATAGAATTAACGAATTAAAACTGAACTTAAAGCAGTTACAACTTATATCAAAGGTCGGGAAGTTTCTCTCTCTCTCTCTCTCTCTCTCTCTCTCTCTCTCTCTCTCTCTCTCTCTCTCTCTCTCTCTCTCTCTCTCTCTCTCTCTCTCTCTCTCTCTCTCCATTTTTTTGTTTGTATGTTTGTTTGTTTGCCTGCCTGTCTGCCTGCCTGCCCCCCCCTCTCTCTCTCTCTCTCCATTTTGTGTGTGTTTGTTTGTTTGTTTGTTTGCTGCCTGCCTGCCCCCCCCTCTCTCTCTCTCTCTCTCCATTTTTTGTGTGTTTGTTTGTTGTTTGTTTGTTGCCTGCCTGCCTGCCTGCCCCCTCTCTCTCTCTCTCTCTCCTCTTTGTCTTTCTGTCTTTCCTTTCACTCCTTTGTTTGTTTTTCTTGTTATTTTTTTCCTGTAGAATTTGATTCCACCATTGCAAGTTGATCAATGCTGAGCATTGTTTGTATGTAATGTAGAATTTGTTTAAACAACGATGATGTACATCGACTCATGAAAACTTACGTGCATTTCGTTGTTGACTTCAAGTATATGTCTCTGACAGATCGCTCTGTATTTTTCCATTACTTGTATATTTTATGACTTTCCATCATTCTCTTTGTGTGTGTGCATGTCTGTGTGTGTCTGTGTGTGTGCATTAGTGTGTGTTGTCTGTCGTTGTGTGTGTGTGTGTTGTTGTTGTCTTTATTACGTCTTTTTGGATGGACGTGTGCTGTGTGTGTTGCTTGTATCTGTGCGCGCGTGAGATTTAACATTTTTCCTCCAGACTGATAGGTTATTTTGCCGTTAAACCTCAAAGGATATTGTACATGGCAAAAGAAAAAGTTAAACAGAGTTTGAAAAACAGAAGTAAACGAAAACTAGAATGCGAAGCGTGGGCAGTCAACACGCAAAGTCACAAGACAGGCAGCCGAAATATAGTTTCTAAGATGCTAAAAGTTCCATGGACAGCAAGGAAAACAAACGAGACAATCTTGAAAGAGGCCAGCCGAGAAAGAACATTAATGAAGAAAATTAAGAAATGAGAAGCAACATTTATAAGGATATTTTATCAGGCAAGAGAAATTTGAGCACCTAGTCACAACAGGAAAGCTGGAGGGAAGACTCGAGGAGAAAATATTGGACGAATTTACGCAGTGGATGAAGACAGAAAGGATGGGAGATATACTTGCAGCGACTTAAGATATCTTCGTATGGAGATCCATGATAACCAACGTCATGCGACAAGGATCGCGATGGTAATGAGGACATAACATATCCACTGATTAAGAGAAAGGTTGTCCAATCACTCTCAGAACGCGGGAGAAAAGTAACTCCATAGAATCAAGAACCAGAAAAAAACACGAAAGAAGAATATGAACGCGTATTTAATACAACAAAACAACAAACGCCTGTCTTGTTTTGTTGTATTAAATACGCGTTCATATTCTTCTTTCGTGTTTTCTCTGGTTCCTGTTTGCTTGAACGCGGGCAGTCATACTTGTTTTGGATTGTATAGAATCGAGGTCATGCCCATTTTCATCATCATAGCATTTCAACAAAAACTGTCCCGGATTCTGTGGCCTTCCCTCCCTGCTGTCAAGAAGGGGAATGGGAAGTGTGTTGCAGAATTGAAATGACAGTGCCGAGACACTGGCACAGGAACCATGCAGAAGATGGGGCTATACACACACACACACACACACACACACACACACACACACACACACACACACACACACACACACACACACTCACACACTCACACACACACACACACACACACACCACACACACACACACCACACACACACACGCACGTACACTCACTCACACACACAAACGCACGCACGCACGCGCACACCACACACACACCACCACACACACACACACACACACACACACACAACACACACACACACACACACACACCCACGCACACACACACACAGATAAATAGACACACAGACAGAAAGAGAGAGTCACACACAGAGAAACAAGGAGACAGACAGAGAAAAACACGAACACACAGAGAGTGAGACAGAAAGACAGACAAGAAGAGACAGACAGAAATGATTTCGGACAGAAATAATTTGATCTGTTAAGGCGTATATATTTCTTTATGTTTTATGATATACTCGACACTATTTTCTTTTTGAGTACATGTAGATAGCTTAATAATGCAGTGTTAATTTCTAAATGTGGATTAATAAAGATAATTTGAAATTGACTCAGTTGATGAGCACAAAAAGAGACAGAGACAGGGAGAAAGAGAACAAAGAGAAAGAAGAAAAAAAGGCAGATGAGAGAGAGAGAAGAGGCAGAGACAGAGAGAGAGAGAGACACAGAGAGAGAGAGGGAGAAGAGAGAGACAGAGAGAGAGAGAAACAGAGGAGAAGAGAGAGACAGAGAGAGAGACAGAGAGAGAGAGAGACCAGAGAGACAGACGAAACGAAAGTTTATTTTCCAACAGTACAGATATTCAGACGAAGATTCACATATCTTCTGTTGCTAATCCACTTGAATTGAAACAAAGGACAAAGTTAGAGAGTAAACACAAAATGGATAATAAATGTTCATTTATGAATGAAAATACAATCTGCATTAAAGAGCAAGACAGGGACTGAAAATGGAAAACAAAACAAAACAAAACAATACTGACTGGTAAAGAAAAACGACTTCCACCCTATCATCATCATCATCATCATCATCATCACATCATCATCATCATCATCATTATCACCACCATCACCATCATCACCATCATCACCACCACCACCACACCACACAAGCATATCATCATCACCCAATCATCATCATCATCATCATCATATCATCACATCATCATCATCATCATCATCACCACCATCACACCATACATCAAACATATACATCACACCAACCACCACACATCAACAATACATCATCATCAACATCACACCACACATATCATTATCACCACCATCACCATCATCACCATCATCATCACACACCACACACCAGCACACACACACATCACATCATCACACACATCACACACATCACACACACATCACATCATCATCAATCATCACCATCATACACACATCAATCACCAACATATCAACCATTCATACCACAACCACCAAAACCGCGCTAGGCATCATCATCATCATCATCACCATCATCACCATCATCATCATCATCATCATCACCATCACCATCATCATCATCACACCACCACCACCACCACAGCATCATCATGTATATAGCGCAATATCTTGAGAAGCAAGCTCCTAAGTTCATTACACTGTCTAGAACATGCCATGCAATACACCGTAAATCAATAAATTAATTGCATCAATCATATCTGCACAACATGACACAAAATAAAGGTAAAAAACACACAAAAAAACCGCTTTAACATCAGCAGGAAAATCACACGTGTACACA
>JAPXFY010000015.1:22552485-22557485 GCA_030674185.1 Monoplex corrugatus
CAGCCACCAGCCCCTTGAACACAAACTGGGAGTGATTCGAACCCTTACCCACAGAGCTAACACCATATGCAGTACCCAAGAGGCAAAAGACAAGGAGACAAACCACCTGAAAAAAGTGCTCACCATCTCGGGCTACAAAAAGTGGGCCTGGAACAGCCCGGGAGGCAGGAAATCCAACACCGCATCCCAACAGCCAGTGAAACAACACCAGCACAAGGGACACATCACCATCCCATACGTAGGAGGTGTGAGTGACGCTCTGTCCAGAAAGATCAGAAAACTGGGGGTGGCTGTACATTCCAAACCTTCCAACACCATACGCAGCCAGCTGGTCACCCCCAAGGACAAAACCAGCAAACTCGACAAAGCTGGCATTATATACAGAATAGACTGCCAGGACTGTAACCAACATTATGTCGGTGAAACTGAACGCCCCCTTCAGAAGAGACTAACAGAACACAAGAGGGACTCTTCTCCAGTAGGAGCTCACCTACACGCCGAAAAAAAATCAATTCAGTGCGGACAATGTCAACATCCTGGACAGAGAAAATAAGTGGTTCCAGCGAGGAGTCAAGGAGGCCATCTACATCGCAGCCACCAACCCCCCGCTCAACAGGGACCGGGGCCGTTACACCCTGCCCCCGGTGTACCATTCTCTGATTCGATCTCGTGAACTGGGTTCATCCCATGTTCGCGAGATCTGAGTAGAGATTCACGCAGACAGCATTAGAGCGCTGACGAAGATGGCGAGAACGCCATCGAAAGCTACGGAACTGTGAGTAGCGATTTTTACACTGTTGGGAGACCTTGTTCTTCAAATTGGTAGCATTATATATATATATATTATATATATATATACACACACTCACACACACAAATACACACACGCACGCACACGCACACACACACACACACACAAACAAACACACACATACACACATACAAAACCACAAGCAATAAAACTCTATGGCAGACAACCTCTGCATAATAAATACAACAAAAGCGTCAGCCAGACGCCCCGTGTTTCCTACAGACTAAAATTGTCTGTCTTGCTTGGCATCTGTCTGATAATGGCCATGATGCACGACAAGGCGACAAGAATCATGCCAGCACCTCTTGATCACAATTACGATGGCTCTTCAGCAGGCAGGCATGCTGACATGCTTATGGTGCCATCACTTCCCCTGAAATAGCTGCCATCTGTTTCATGTTTGTCAGTGTTGATCATTTTCTACGTGTTGTACTCTGCCTCTCCCTTTGCCAGTCTAAATTTTTGTAATGCCATTTTTTTTTTCAAGGAGATTGTTTCGTATCGACTCGACTGAAATAGTTGACATCTCAAGTTCAAGTTCACATTGCTTATAGCCCAGCCGACTACTAGAACCATATCAGGGCTAACACCACGTCAAAAACAACTAGGTTAAGATAAAAGACAACAGTTAAAAACCATGCTCACCACTAACCCTGCAAGTCTAAAATGCAATTAAAGAAAAGCATACTAAGACGTATAATTATAGCAGGTGAAATCTTTTGATCGTTTGTAAAAACTGGAAAATAGCAACAGGAGGGTCGTCTCGGAAGAGGTTCTTTAAGGGGTCCGCCGTGTAGTGCTTTTGTCTCACATCGTACAAGTCCCAACAATCAAGGAGGAGGTGTCTGATGCTCAACGGCTCGTCACACGGTATACATCTGTCCGTGTCTGTCATTGTAGATCAATCTTTAGCTCTGCCCCTGTCCCTGCCAGTCTTAATTTATTCCACTGTCCATCTTTTTTTTAAGGAAATTGTTTCGCATCGATTCAACTGAAATAGCTATTATCTGTCCGTGTTCGTAATGGTAGATTATTCTCTCGGTCTGCTTCTGTCTCTGCCAGTCTTAATTTATTCCAATGTCCGGTTTTTTGAAAGAAGATTGTTTCGTATCGACTCAAATGAAATAGCTGTTATATGTCCATGTTTGTCACTGTAGACCTTTCTCTAGCTCTGCTTCTGTCTCTGCCTGTTTTAATTTTTCTAGTGTCCAGTTCTTTTTTCTTTTTCTTTTTTATAAAAAGGAGATTGTTTCGTATGCACTCAACTGAAATAGTTGGCATGTGTCCGTGTTTGTCATTGTTGATCATTTTTTTAACTCTCTCTTTGTCCCTGCCTGTCTTAATTTTTCCAATGTCCATTACATTTTTTTTTTTTTTTGAAAAAGGAGATTGTTTCGTTGTTTCGTATCGACTCGACTGAAATAGCTGGTGTCTGTCCATGTTTGAGATTGTAGATCATTCCCTAGCTCTGTCTCTGTCTTTGCCAGTCTTAATTTTTCACCATGTTCATTTCTTCTTTTTTTTTAAAGGAGATTGTTTCGTATGGACCAGAAAGAGGTGTGCGCCTTTGTGTGTGACAAAAATATCTCTCAGCAAGATTATTTCAGCTGCTTCTGGGTGCATCTTTACCAAATTCACAGCACAGATGTAGTAGACGTTTGAGGAGCTGCAAATACATAACCGTAGAAGTCACTCATAACCGTAGAAGTCACTCGTAGAAGTCATTCATAGTCATGGTCATAGTCATAGTCATATTCATAGTCATATTCATAGTCATAGTCATATTCATAGTCATATTCATAGTCATAGTCATGTTCATAGTCATAGCCATATTCATAGTCATAGTCATAGTCATGTTCATAGTCATAGTCATAGTCATATTCATAGTCATAGTCATGAAACCTAGAAGAAGACCCTGGATTAAAGGTTGGAGGGAAAATGATAAACAACATTCGATACGCAGATGACACCGTGCTAATTGCAGAAAATGAAAGGGACCTACAAAACCTTGTGAATATACTAGAAATAGAAAGCAAAGGTAAGGGGCTGGAACTAAACAGCAGGAAGACTGAAGTCATGGTGATCAGTAAAAATCATGAAATCCCCTCATGCAAAATAACAGCAAATGGCACAACCTTGACACAGGTTGATAAATTCAAATACCTGGGAACGATCATTTCATAAGACGGCAGATGCACATCAGAAATAGCCGGCAGAATTGGCCAAGCCAAAACAGCATTCAAGAAGATGACAAGCATTCTTACCAACAAATGCCTATCCGTTAACATCAGGAAGAGAATTCTTGAATGTTATATAGAACCAATACTGTTGTACGGTTGTGAGGCGTGGACAGTCAACAAACAAAGCCAGAACAAGATTGAGGCAGCCGAGATGTGGTTTCTAAGAAGAATGTTGAGAGTTCCATGGACAGCAAAGAAAACAAACGAGACAGTCTTGATGGAGGCAGACACAAGTAGATCACTCATAAGGAAGATTAGGAAAAGACAGGCAACATTTATAGGCCATTTTATGAGGAAAGGGGATTTAGAGCACCTGGTCACAACGGGAAAGCTGGAGGGAAGGAGAGCACCAAGGTAGACCCAGGGAGAAAATGCTGGACGGACTTGCAGAATGGCTGGGGACGGGGAGGGTGGGGATATGCTTGGGGCAACGAGAGATAGAGCCAGATGGAAGTCCATGATCGCCAACGCCATGCAGCAGGGCACCTGATGATGATGATGAGTCATAGTCATAGTCATTGTCATATTTTTGCCACTGTGGACTTACCACGTAAAACTCGGGTTGCTGTGCATTTGAGAGTGCGTCGCCACAATGCAGAACCACCCATTTTCTTTAACCAAAAATTTAGAAAGGCAAGAAGACCTAGTGGTCTTCAAGGCGAGGGACCCGGGGAATCAAACTATTTCCCCAACGCTTCATACCAGGTCAGCCGGGCGAATGCCCCACTATTCACAATTTTCAACTGCCGCGGGATCTTAAGCGTCCGCAGGCCAGAAGGCACACGGATCCGCCTCGGTTTTCATCCCCTTCCGAAGGCCTAGACGTTCAGTTTGATTTTCAGGTCAAACTGAGGAGAAAAGTCGAGGCCCCAACGAGAGACGAACCCTAGAACCTCGAGTTAAGTTATTAGCAGAAGAATGTCTGAAGCATTCTGCCACTCTTCCCCATGACCCTAAGGCAGGGTTATATAGAGTTTTAAAAAAAAAAAGAGTATATAAATCACCCCTTTGGGGGAAAGACGTGTGAATAACTTTTTCACAACTTCTGATAATTTTTTATATATTCTGTTCTCACTTCTACCACTGCCCTCGCTTCACGACGAGTTGTATTTCATTTAATGCCTTTTCGAAGTCACGGTGACCTTGAGAAGTATAAAGTCTGGATTATCTGTAATAATTGTTGCATGAAAAAAAAAGAGAGAGTTGGAATGAGTTGATAATTTCGGCTTTATATTTGGAGGTGTTCTTGTTGTTTGTTTTTTTCCCTCCATGTGTTTGTGTGTTTCCATTCGTGTACAATAATCCTGATCTCTCTATCTCTCTATCTCTCTCTCTCTCTCTTTCTCTCTCTCTCTCTCTCCATCTCTCTCCCCTTTCTGTCCCTCTCTCTCCTCTCTCTTCTCCGTCTCTGTCATTACCTCTTCCGTCTCTCTCTCCGTCCTCTCTCTCCCTCTCCCTTTCCTCTCTCTCCTATTCTTTCTCCATCTTCCTCTCTCCCCCTCTTTTTCTCTCCCCTCCCCTTCCCCCGCTCTCCCTCTCCCTCTCCCTCTCCTTGGACTACCAGCAACTGTATTACAGAAATACAAACAATTGGACTAAACTGAATGAAATTAGAGGCGAAAAAGAAACAAAACACACAAACAAACAAAACACAGTCGAAGCAGTTGCATTCCCAGTGGAACAAAGAGTCAAAACATAATAACACCCACAACTCAAAACTTAATAAGAAACTGTTGTCATTCATGTAAATAGTGAATTATAATGCATGGATTTCGAAAAGTTGGCTGGAACATTGTTACTGTTATTGTTATTTCTGTTTAAAGCCCAGCCGACTGCGTAGAGCCATGTCAGGGCTGTGACCATTTCAAAAACCCACAATATTTCAACAGGAAAAAAAAGGAAAAGAAAATTCAGTACACATATCAATGCATTCGCGCACATAATCTAAG
>JAPXFY010000015.1:22562485-22564985 GCA_030674185.1 Monoplex corrugatus
AAATGTACACAATGCGTCAAACGAGAATGAACTGATTTAAAGAATCGTACAAATTAACAGGTACTTTGATCACTTACAGCATAACTTTGAGTGGCTCCATCAGGTATAGATGGGTTACAGTACCTTTTACAGTTTCCGTAAGCCACCAAGACACTAACATGACTTACAGGATCTTTAACGTGTTTTATTTGATGTTCGTTCTGCATGTGTATACGCACGAAAGGGCTTTAGGCTCTATCTGGTCTAAGAGAGAAAGAGGTAGATAGATAAAGAGACAGAGAGAAACAGACAGACAGAGACATTTATAGGCCAGGATGAGAGGGATTTGGAGCACCTGGTCACAACGGAAAAGCTGGAGGGAAAAGAGAGCACCGGGTAGACCCAGGGAGAAAATGCTGGACGGACTTGCAGAGTGGCTGGGGACGAGGAGGGTGGGGAGATGCTAGGGGCAACGAGAGATAGAGACAGATGGAAGTCCATGATCGCCAACGCCATGCGGCAGGGCACCTGATGATGATGACAGTACCTTTCTTCAAGCGTTCCTAGTTTTCTCACAAACATGTAAGCACGTTGGACTTTTTTCCCAAACTGTGCAGGCTTTATGTTGCTGCTTAGTCTGCATACTCATTCTTTGGCAGACGTGCGAACTGGATGTTTTCACGTGTCCATAAGCCACCAAGACACTGACATGACTTACAGGACCTTTAACGTGTTTTATTTGATGTTCGTTCTGCATGTGTATTCACATGAAGGGCTTTTGGCTCTATCTGGTCTAAGAGAAAGAGGTAGATAGATAAAGAGACAGAGAGAAAAAGAAACAGACAGACAGAGACAAAGACAGAGAGACAAAGACAGAGAAACTGACGGAGACAGAGAGAGACAGGGTGAGACAGAGACAGACAGACAGACAGACAAAGACAAAGACACAGAGACAAAGACAGAGACACAGACAAAGAAATAGGCAGATAGACAGACACAGAGACAGAAAGGCAAACCAACAGATATATAAATACACAGAAAAAAAAAAGAAAAATAGAACTACAGAAAAATAAAAAGACTGCAATTTTCACAATTTCTCTCGAAGACTTCAAAGAGAGAGAAGGAGAGAGAGGGGGGCAGGCGGACAGACAGACAAACAGAGACAGAGAGAGAAGCAAACCGGCAGGAATTTAAATGAAAAACACAGCTAAGACTGCACTATTTTTTTTTAACCATTTCTCTCACAGACTTCACAGAGATAAAAGCAGTGATAGTACTCATGCCATGACAGGGAACAGGAGAAGTGTGCTTCATCATCCATGACCACAGTTCTTGGGGAGAACTCACTCCTGGCTTCATCATCACTTAGACAAACAGGATGGCACCAGGTCTGGCTGTGTCTCCTTACAGCTGATAAAGTGCATATAGCAGGCTGACTGAGTAGTTAAGGCAGCATTATTATCTGGCTAGTGTTAGATTTCTGTAGGCATAGATCATACAAGATTTCATCTTTTTTCCCATAACTGTCAGCATTTTTTTGTATGTTGCTTTCGTTTTGTTTCTTCTTTCTATTGTTTCCTCTGCCTTTGCTTGTTTTTTTGTTTGTTTTTTGTTTTTTGTTATTGTTGTTTATTTTGTTGTTGTATATGTTTTGTTTCTGTCCTTCTGATCTTCGTCATCTGTTTGCTACTGCATTATTTTGTTCTGTTTCTTTCTTTGAAGTAAATTCAGTTATGTGAACACACACATAAACACAACTACACACAAACACACACGACACACACACAACACACACCACACCTACACACACAACACACACACACACAAACACACGCACATAAACACACGCACCATGACACACACACAAATCACATCACACACCACCACTAACACTACACACCACCGACAAACACACACACATACAACACCACTCACTCACTCATTCACTTCATTCCAGGTTGAACAGCATACACACGACATGCATGGGAAAGACGAAAGAAAGAAGGAGGAGAGGAGAGAGAGAGAGACTGACAGACAGACAGACAGATAGACAACAAACAAAGACAGACAGAAGGATAAGGAGAGAGAGAGAAGTCAGAGAAAGATGGAAGACAGACAGACAGAGAAATAGAGAGTCAACCAGGCAGATACACAACAGAGAAATAGAGAGGCAACCAGGCAGATACAAGACAGAGAAATAGAGAGGCAAACAGCAGATACAAGACACACTGACAGGAGAGACAAAAACAATAAAAACAGAAGTACAATAAAAGAAATGGCACTAAACAATTCTTCACAGACTTCACAGAGATAAAAGCAGTGATAGTATCATGCCATGACAGGGAACAGGAGAAGTTGTGCTTCATCATCCATGACCACAGTTCTTGGGAAACTCCTGGCTGACATCAACTTAGAACAAAACAGAGTGGCAACCAGTCTGGTTGTGTCTCCTCTTACAGCTGATAAAGTGCATATAGGGAGGCTGACTGAGTAGTTAAGGACACTATAACTACTGGCTAGT
>JAPXFY010000015.1:22572485-22577485 GCA_030674185.1 Monoplex corrugatus
GGAACATAGAGACGTGGGAACACAGAGACGTGGGAACATAGAAACATGGGAAAATAGAGATGTGGGAATACAGACTTAAGAACACTGAGACGTGGGAATATAGAGATGTGTGAACATAAAGATGTGGGAATATAGAGATATGGAAATATAGAGACATGGGAATATAAAGATGTGGGAATATATAGATGTGGGAACACAGAGCAGGACCCAAGACCGCCACATTCATCGCCAGATATGGCCTAGCTCTGTAGACGACGAACGACAAGAACAACAACCAGGACAGGTGTGCACACATACCAGCACACATCTGTGCTCAATTTTCCCTCTATTCACAAGACTTCCACACTGACAAGACTAACAACTACAGTGTCAAGCACAGCAGTGCAATCCACGAGCCACCATTCATTTTTAAGGTGATCCCCCTCTCAGTCCTCTATAGTGCATTGTTATTGTCTCATGCATGCTCCAGACATTTGCCACCTTGAAGATTTATTGCCTTGTTAATATGATTCATAAAGCGCCATCAAAACAACAACAAAACTGCATGACTCTTCTCTTTTTTATTTATTTATAGAATTTCTTTTGGCTTATCAGGCAGGCAGCATCATCCAGAGGCTCTAAGATGAAGGAGAGGAGGGAGCGACATAAGAAACAGATGGAAAGACAGAAAAACAAATGAACATCTGTCATTTTCTCTCAGAAATTTCCAACAGATAAGGGCAGTGGCAATTCTCCTAATGTGTCAAAGAATAGGGAACTGCGCTTTCTCTCTTATGATCCAAGGACTTGTTATTGTTATTTTTGTTGAAAGCCCAGCCGACTGCGTAGAGCCACATCAGGGCTCTAACCGTTTCAAAACATGTATAATACTTCAACAGCAAAAAAAAAAAAAAAGGAAAAGAAAATTAAGTACACGTATCAATGCATTCGGGCAGATAATCTAAGGAAATGCCCCTGGCGTTGACCACTCCATCCAAAATATCACACAGGGGCGTTAAAAAATACAGCTGAACATAAATTTGAACACAACTAAGGACGCTAAAGCATATATATTCGGGCCAAAATCACCTAAAATTGCTTCCGCATATTTCATTTCCCTAGAGCCAAAAATGCACTTAATACGTGTACCCAATTATCAATCCTGAGAGAAAGTACGCGAGACTTTATCGAACACATACAGGTGAATGGACCAGCAAAGCAGAAAATGATAGGAAAAAATGACAGAAAGCAAAGGAGCAAGGCAGAAACAAAGAGAGTGGCAGAAAAGAGGAAATTTATAGCACCGAATTTCCAGAAGGTGGGTATACTGTTTATACTGAAAAACCTCCCGTGATCCCCACAGACGGGGTAGGGGGACCCATGGACTCGGAAAGAATTTCTGATAGTCATAATAACTTACACTAACCACATGGGATAAGGTCTAAAATGTTGTCCACTGAGCTGAGAAAAACATGCCTAAAACAGTTGGGTATGATGCACCGTAAAGTTTGTCAGAGCATACGTTTTGTGGGATAGATAATTTGTGAGTTTAATAATCTGTTCCAATATTTCATATTTCTTGCATGATGTGCACAACTGGATCTGTAGGTTGATGTGTTTGTTATATGATTATCTGATGTGTACGATTTTTGTGTGTGTCTCAATTTTGTTCAACGTAATTTATTTGTATATATTTGTATGTCTGTATACTGTATGTTTATATGTTTCGTTCGTTATTTCTTTAGTCTATTCACATTGTGCTTTAGACGAGTTTATAATATTCATATGTTTGTTTATGTGTTTTGTGCTTGCAATTTTGCATGTTATATTTTTGTATGTTTGTTAGATGTTCTTCTTTTTTTTCGTTCCTTTCTTTGCCTTTTCACGATACATTTATAGTACATAGGCAGACTTCAACACACAGACTTTTCGATAAAATGGAATGCCGACTTTCACCTTCTTTTTTTGTCACAGGGCATACATAGACAAAGGATTCAGTGGCATTTCTGCTGATTGCATAAATCTAGCTTGAACACATAAGTGCAAATCATATTAGCACCATTACTTATTTACAGGCAAAGTTTCTGAATTTAAGAAGCAATACTAACAAGTAAAGAAGAAATAAATATTATTCTGTTGTCTTACGTGGTCTTTATTTCTCTATGCGCTTCCTAATAAAACAACAGGAAAAGTCGGTTTCAATAAATTCTCTCTCTTCTCTCTCTGTCTCTCTTACTCTTCTCTCTCATCGTCTCTCCTCCATCGTCTCTCTCTCTTCTCTTCTCTCTCTCTCTCACTCTCACTCATCACCAAACCCCACCACACACACACAACACACACACACACACACACACACACACACACACACACACACACACACACACACACACACACACAAAACTACATGCAACAAGGCCACATCACTGTCACTCCCACGTGCCACAGTTACTCGTCCATTTGTTTAAGCCATTAATCAGAGAATGGCCGCTGGTCAACCAGGCAGTCTTGTTGAGAAGTAGATTGGGACATTGGAGGGTTTTAAAGTGTGACCTTGCCTCTTCCTCAATTTGGTTGAGAAGTAGATTGGGACATTGGAGGGTTTTAAAGTGTGACCTTGCCTCTTCCTCAATTTGGTTGAGAAGTAGATTGGGACATTGGAGGGTTTTAAAGGTGACCTTGCCTCTTCCGCTCTCCTCCGTCTTCATCTTTGCTCTCAACGATTCTGTCTGTCACTGTCTCACACACTCACTTTGTGTCACTGTCTCACACACTCACTTTGTGTCACTGTCTCACACACTCACGTTGTGTCACTATCTCACACTGACTTTGTGTCACTGTCTCACACACTCACTTTGTGTCACTGCCTCACACTCACTTTGTGTCATTGTCTCACACACTCACTTTGTGTCACTGTCTCACACTGACTTTGTGTCACTGTCTCACACTGACTTTGTGTCACTGTCTCACACACTTACTTTGTGTCACTGTCTCACACTGACTTTGTGTCCCTGTCTCACACACTCACTTTGTGTCACTGTCTCACACACTGACTTTGTGTCCTTGTCTCACACTGACTTTGTGTCCCTGTCTCACACTGACTTTGTGTCCCTGTCTCACACACTCACTTTGTGTCCCTGTCTCACACTGACTTTGTGTCCCTGTCTCACACTGACTTTGTGTCCCTGTCTCACACACTCACTTTGTGTCCCTGTCTCACACTCACTTTGTGTCCCTGTCTCACACTCACTTTGTGTCCCTGTCTCACACTGACTTTGTGTCCCTGTCTCACACTGACTTTGTGTCCCTGTCTCACACACTCACTTTGTGTCCCTGTCTCACACTGACTTTGTGTCCCTGTCTCACACTGACTTTGTGTCCCTGTCTCACACACTCACTTTGTGTCCCTGTCTCACACTCACTTTGTGTCCCTGTCTCACACTCACTTTGTGTCCCTGTCTCACACTGACTTTGTGTCCCTGTCTCACACTGACTTTGTGTCCCTGTCTCACACACTCACTTTGTGTCCCTGTCTCACACTGACTTTGTGTCCCTGTCTCACACACTCACTTTGTGTCCCTGTCTCACACTCACTTTGTGTCACTGTCTCACACTCACTTTGTGTCACTGTCTCACACTGACTTTGTGTCCCTGTCTCACACTGACTTTGTGTCCCTGTCTCACACTGACTTTGTGTCCCTGTCTCACACACTCACTTTGTGTCCCTGTCTCACACTCACTTTGTGTCCCTGTCTCACACACTCACTTTGTGTCCCTGTCTAACACTCACTTTGTGTCCCTGTCTCACACTGACTTTGTGTCCCTGTCTCACACTCACTTTGTGTCCCTGTCTCACACTGACTTTGTGTCCCTGTCTCACACTGACTTTGTGTCACTGTCTCACACTGACTTTGTGTCACTGTCTCACACACTCACTTTGTGTCACTGTCTCACACTGACTTTGTGTCCCTGTCTCACACTCACTTTGTGTCACTGTCTCACACTGACTTTGTGTCCCTGTCTCACACACTCACTTTGTGTCACTGTCTCACATTCACTTTGTGTCCCTGTCTCACACTGACTTTGTGTCACTGTCTCACACTGACTTTGTGTCCCTGTCTCACACTCACTTTGTGTCACTGTCTCACACTCACTTTGTGTCACTGTCTCACACACTCACTTTGTGTCCCTGTCTCACATTCACTTTGTGTCACTGTCTGACACTCACTTTGTGTCACTGTCTCACACACTCACTTTGTGTCCCTGTCTCACACTCACATGGTGTCAATGTCTCACACTCACATGGTGTCAATGTCTCACACTCACTTTGTGTCATTGTCTCACACTCACTTTGTGTCACTGTCTAACACTCACTTTGTGTCACTGTCTCACACACTCACTTTGTGTCACTGTCTCACACTCACTTTGTGTCACTGTCTCACACTCACTTTGTGTCACTGTCTCACACTCACATGGTGTCAATGTCTCACACTCACATGGTATCAATGTCTCACACTCACATGGTGTCAATGTCTCACACTCCATGGTGTCAATGTCTCACACTCACATGGTGTCAATGTCTCACACTCACTTTGTGTCCCTGTCTCACACTCACATGGTGTCAATGTCTCACGCTCACATGGTGTCCTTGTCTCACACTTACATGGTGTCCCTGTCTCACACTCACATGGTGTCCTTGTCTCACACTTACATGGTGTCCCTGTCTTACACTCACATGGTGTCAATGTCTCACGCTCACATGGTGTCAATGTCTAACACTCACTTTGTGTCCCTGTCTCACACTCACTTTGTGTCCCTGTCTCACACTCACATTGTGTCACTGTCTCACACTGACTTTGTGTCCCTGTCTCACACTCACTTTGTGTCCCTGTCTCACACTGACTTTGTGTCCCTGTCTCTTCCTTTGTGTCGCTGTCTCTTCCTTTGTGTCGCTGTCTCTTCCTTTGTGTCGCTGTCTCTTCCTTTGTGTCGCTGTCTCTTCCTTTGTGTCACTGTCTCTTCCT
>JAPXFY010000015.1:22579985-22592485 GCA_030674185.1 Monoplex corrugatus
GCCCACCATTACCCCTTGTTGGTTACCCCTCTGATGACTTGGCATGTCACTATCCCTTCTTGGCTACCCCTCTCACGACTTGGTCCGACATTACCCCTTCTTGACTACACCTCTGATGAATTGGTCCATCGCTACTCCTTCTTGGCTGCCCCTCAGATGACGTGGTCCGTAACGACCCTTTCTTGGCCACCCCTCTGATAGCTTGGCCCATCACTACCCCTTCTTGGCTACCCCTCTGATGACTTGGTCCATCACTACCACTTTTTGGCTACCCCTCTGATGGCTTGGCCCATCACTACCCCTTCTTGGCTACCCCTCTCATGACTTAGTCCACCATTACCCATCGTTGGCTACCCCTTTAATTGCTAGGCATATCACTAGCCCCTCTTGGCTACCCCTCTCATGGCTTGGCCCATCACTATCCATTCTTGGCTACCCCTCTGATGGCTTTAATCATCATTACCTCCTGTTGGCTGCCCCTCTGATGACTTCGACCATTACTACCCCTTGTTGTCTGTCCTTCTGAATGACGTGGCCCATTATTATTCTTGTTGGCTACCCCTCTGAATGACTTGATCCATTATTATCCTTGTTGGTTACCCCTTTGAATGACTCAGCCCATCATTACCGCTTCTTGGCTACCCCTGTGATGGGTTGGTCCATCATTACCTCTCGTTGGCTGCCCCTCTGATGGCTTGGTTCATCACTACAACTCCTTGGCTACCCCTCTCATAACTTGGTCCATCATCACCCTTTGTTGGCTATCCTTCTGATGGCATGGACCATCATTACCAGTTTTTGGCTACCCCTCTGATGACTTCGACCTTTACTACCCCTTGTTGACTGCCCCTCTGAATGACTTCGTCCATTTTTATCCTTGCTGACTGCCCCTCTAAATGACTTGGCCCATTATTATCTTTGCTGACTGCCCCTCTGATGACTTGACCCATTATCTTTGCTGACTGCCCCTCTAAATGACTTGGTCCATTATTGTCTTTGCTGACTGCCCCTCTGATGACTTAGCCCATTATCATCTTTGTTGACTGCCCCTCTGATAACTTGGCCCATTATTATCTTTGCTGACTGCCCCTCTGATGATTTGGCCCATTATTATCTTTGTTGACTGCCCCTCTGATAACTTGGCCCATTATTATCTTTGCTGACTGCCCCTCTGATAACTTGGCCCATTATTATCTTTGTTGACTGCCCCTCTGATAACTTGGCCCATTATTATCTTTGTTGACTGCCCCTCTGATAACTTGGCCCATTATTATCTTTGTTGACTGCCCCTCTGATAACTTGGCCCATTATTATCTTTGCTGATTGCCCCTCTGATGACTTGGCCCATTATTATCTTTGCTGATTGCCCCTCTGATGACTTGGCCCATTATTATCTTTGTTGACTACCTCTCTGATGATTTGGCCCATTATTATCCTTGCTGACTGCCCCTCTGAATGACTTAACCCATTATTTTCCTTGTTGACTGATCCTCTAAATGACTTGGCCCATTATTATCTTAGCTGACTGCCCCTCTAAATGACTTGGTCCACTATTTATCTTTGTTGACTGCCCCTCTGATGACTTGGCCCACTATTATCTTTGTTGACTGCCCCTCTGATGACTTGGCCCATTATTATCTTAGCTGACTGCCCCTCTAAATGACTTGGTCCACTATTTATCTTTGTTGACTGCCCCTCTGATGACTTGGCCCACTATTATCTTTGTTGACTGCCCCTCTAAATGACTTGGTCCACTATTTATCTTTGTTGACTGCCCCTCTGATGACTTGGCTCATTATTATCCTTGCCGACTGTGCCTCTTAATGACTTGGCCCATTATCGTTGATGACCGTCCCTCTGACGACTTGACCCATTATCCTTGTTGGTGGTTTGGCCCATCATTGCCCCTTCATGTCCTACTGGATAAAATTGATAGGATTTAAGGATTGACCTGATAGTCCCCTTTCCTTTCTATTCCTCCTCCTCACCCTCACACAGGATCTCCTAATCTGTATGTCACTGTCACGCCATTTCGTTTGTGTATCTGTTCTTTCTCTGCCTTTATCTTGCGTAATTTGTTGGTCTCTTTCGTGAAATAATAACATAATGCCTTTCACTCACTCCTCTCTCAATTTTTCAACAACAGAGTAAACCTAATCGTAGACGTCTAAGGTTTATCTGAATGATGAAAAGTTCCTTCTTTTGACTGTGAATAATTGTCAAATGCACTTATTTACACTGATTCCTTAATTGCTAATTGCTGACTTTTTTTTAAATTTGGAGCAAGCAAGATGGAAAGAAAGGATCGAAAGAAGCAATATAGGAAGACAGAGAGAACGAAATGATAAAGACGGAATAGACAAATCACACTCACTCACTCATCACTCACTCATTCAATCAATCAATCAATCAATCAACCAATTAATCTATGAAGGAAGAAAAATTCCTCCCCTTTGGACATAACTCACTTTAGTCATTTTTCCTACTGTGTTTTCTTTTTCCATTTGCCTGCAATTATTGATATGATAAGCACCTAGATGAAGATGCACAATCAGCTCTGTTAATTTAAAGACAAACATGGTTCAAGTATAAAAGCCATCATTACGAGGCCATTCTTTTCTTTCAGCTATCAGTTAGAAAACGACTATACTGGTCAATCAGTCGGTCAGTCAGGGAGGGAAGCTGGAACGAATGAGTGGTGACGATGGCGATGAGGAGGGGGGGGATGGAATGGGATGGGTGGAGAAGGGTGTGGTGATAAGAGCCAAGGGTTGTTCGCAGGAGATTTATAGAGGGGGACTGATCCCCAGACTCTGGGTGCAATGTGTCTGGACTGTAAAGCTGGCTGCCTTGTTGGTGGCCCCCTCTGATGAGTTGGCCCATCGTTAGCCCCCCTTGCTTGGACGGCCTCAGAGGAAATTTTAAGGAGAGGGTGGGGTTAAGGATGGGGTGTTGTTTCTTGTATCTCATTTCATCTCCCTGTCCCCGTTGTGTCTTGCTCTTTCTGTATATATACATATCTATCTGGCTGTTTGTCTGAATTCTGTCTGTCTGTCTGTCTGACTGTCTGTCTGTCTGTCTGTCTCTCTCTCTCTCTCTCTCTCTCTCTCTATCTCTCTATATATCTCTCTCTAAAACGGTGAGCACGGTTTTTAACTGTTGTCTTTCATCTTAATTAACGGTTGTCGTGTTTTGACGTAGTGTTAGCCCTGATACGGCTCTAGTAGCCGGCTGGGCTATAAGCAATATGAACTGAACTGAACTCTGTCTTATTTGCCTGCCTGCCTGTGCCTGCCTCTCTCCTCTCTCCTCTCTCTCTCTCTCTCTCTCCTTCTTCTCTCTTTCTCTCTCCTTCTTTCTCTATCTTTACTCTCTCTCTCTTTCTTTCTTTCTTTCTTTCTTTCCTCTCTCTCTCTCTCTCTCTCTTTTCTCTCTCTCTCTCTCATCTCTCTCTCTCTCTCCTCTCTCTCTCTCTCTACTCTCTCTCTCTCTCTCTCTCTCTCTCTCACTGCCTGAGTAATAGGCGTGTTATATGTCAAGCATAAGTAGTGGAAATGATGCGTAATTCACATTATCTATCATGATGATGTGTATTTGAACTGTTGAAGATTTTCATGTGTTCAGATGATATTGTTCATATGAAGATATGTACCCCTACCCCTGCCCCCTTGTGTGTTGTGGCCTAAAGCTTATGCACAGTGAATTTTCATGAATTTTCATAATTCTGAACTCTCTCTCTCTCTCTCTTCTCTTCTCTCTCTCTTTTCTCTCTCTCTCTCTCTTTCTCTCTCTCTCTCTTTCTCTCTCTCTCTCTTTCTTTCTTTCTTTCGTTCCTCTCTGTCTCTTTATCTCTCTCGCTCTTTATCTCCTCCTTTGTTATCTCTCTCTTTACCTCTCTGTCTCTCTGTTATCTCTGTCTTTACCTCTTTCTCTCTCTCGCTGTTATCTCTCTCTTTACCTCTCTCTCTCTCTCTCTTTCTCTCTTTCTTTCTGTGTCTGTCTTTGTCTCTCTCTGTGTCTTTCTCTCTCTGTCTTTCTCTGTCTGTCTTTCTGTCTGTCTTTCTGTCTGTCTGTCTGTCTCTCTCTCTCTCTCTCTCTCTCTGTCTCTGTCTCTGTCTATGTGTCTCTCTCTCTCTCTCTCTCTCTCTCTCTCTCCTCTCTCTCTCTCTCTCTCTCTCTCTCTTCCTTTCCTGCCTGTCTGCTTGTATCTCAGACAGCGAGAGGGTTTTGGCCAATGACTGCTCTTTACAATAATATTAACACAGAATGCGTACAAATCTGTCGGGATTGCTGTCCACTGTTTGGCTCATGTTAACAAAGATCACCCATTAGGACGGTCGCTGTGGACGATACTTAAGGCTGGGTACCCTGTAAGGGTCTGCAAATAGTGCTAGACAGCTCCAGGGACCAGCATTTTGTGTTATGTAGTCCTGCTGTGGCTCTTGTACACTGTCCTGGGAAATGTCTGACAGGAACCAGGCACAGGGTTCAGGAATCTGATGCAGACAATGCTGATGCCGGGCATTTTGTGATGGATTAGAAAAAACAATGTGGGACATGTCTCAAGTGAATGTATACTTTTTTTCTGAACACGGAAAGGACTCATACTTTAATTAGTATGAAGAGAGCTTCTAAAAAATTATCAGCAGTTTATACATTGTAAACCTGATACAAAACACTATACGAGTATTTGATGATTTGACTGAAGATCAAAAACATACCAACCTACAGTATCCATTATATAAAGACTTTGTCTTTTATCATCAGACTCAAACGTGTTTGCTATGTCTTTTGTCTGACTTGTCAGTGAACGTAGCCTTGCATCACAGTTGTACTTCCACTATTCTCTGCAATTTAAAGAATCATGATGATGTTTTGTGTAAAAAGAAGCAAACATGAGAAAAAGAAACAAGGATGATGTTTGTGTGTAAAAAGAAAGAAATTGAGAAAAAGAAACAAGGATGATGTTTGTGGTGTAAAAAGAAAGCAAACATGAGAAAAAGAAACAAGGATGATGTTTGTGGTGTAAAAAGAAAGAAATGGAGAAAAAGAAACAAGGATGATGTTTGTGGTGTAAAAAGAAAGCAAACATGAGAAAAAGAAACAAGGATGATGTTTGTGGTGTAAAAAGAAAGTAAACAGAGAAAAGAAACAAGGATGATGTTTGTGGTGTAAAAAGAAAGTAAAAGCGAGAAAAAGAAACAAGGATGATGTTTGTGGTGTAAAAAGAAAGTAAACACGAGAAAAAAGAAACAAGGATGATGTTTGTGGTGTAAAAAGAAAGTAAACACGAGAAAAAGAAACAAGGATGATGTTTGTGGTAAAAAGAAAGTAAATGTGAGAAAAAGAAACAAGGATGAATGTATTGTGGTGTAGTAAAAGAAGAAAGTAAAACACGAGAAAAAGAAACAAGGATGATTATTAGTGTAAAAAGAAAAACTACGAGAAAAAGAAACAAGGAATATGTGTGTAAAAAGAACGTAAATGTAGAACAAAACAAGGATGGATTTTGTGGTGTAACAACGAAATAAAAGGAAAAGAAACATGGGCTATAACCGTTACAAAACATAACACAAAACTTCAACAGAAAAAAAAGGAAGAAAACTAAGTACACGATAACAATGCATTACCCACATAATCTAAGGAGATCCCCCAGCAAATTACCACTCCGTCAATGTATGCAACGGATTTAAAAAACTACCTGAATACGACTTAAACATATCATGACACTAAGACATGTATAAAACTGACCTAAATCACGAAATTGCTTCCGCATATCAATTTCCTAGCAAAATGCACCTATTGCAATGTGAAAAATTACCGTGATACGGCAAAGTATGCCGTGTTAAAAATTACCAATACGGCAGACGTATGCAGTGTTAAAAATTACCATATACGGCAGACGTATGCAGTGTTAAAAATTTACCACATACGGCAGACGTATGCAGTGTTAAAAATATACCATATACGGCAGACGTATGCAGTGTTAAAAATTTACCATATACGGCAGACGTATGCAGTGTTAAAAATTTATCACATACGGCAGACGTATGCAGTGTTAAAAATTTACCATATACAGCAGACGTATGCAGTGTTGAATATCTACCATGTACGGCAGACGTATGCAGTGTTAAATATCTACTATATACGGCAGACGTATGCAGTGTTGAATATCTACCATATACAGCAGACGTATGCAGTGTTGAATATCTACCATATACGGCAGACGTATGCAGTGTTGAATATCTACCATATACAGCAGACGTATGCAGTGTTGAATATCTACCATATACGGCAGACGTATGCAGTGTTAATTATCTACCACATACGGCAGACGTATGCAGTGTTGAATATCTACCATATACGGTAGACGTATGCAGTGTTGAATATCTACCATATACGGCAGACGTTAAAAATCTATGCAGTGTTAAATATCTGCCATATACGGCAGACGTATGCAGTGTTAAATATCTGCAATATACGGCAGATGTATGCAGTGTTGAATATCTACCATATACGGCAGACGTATGCAGTGTTAAATATCTGCCATATACGGCAGACGTATGCAGTGTTAAATATCTACCATATACGGCAGACGTATGTAGTGTTAAATATCTACCATATACGGCAGACGTATGCAGTGTTAAATATCTGCCATATACGGCAGTCGTATGTAGAGTTAAAAAACTTTACCATATACGGCAGACGTATACAGTGTTAAAAAACTTACGGCAGACGTATGCAGTGTTAATTATCTACCATATACGGCAGACGTATGCAGAGTTAATTATCTACCATATACGGCAGACGTATGCAGAGTTAATTATCTACCATATACGGCAGACGTATGCAGTGTTAAATATCTACCATATACGGCAGACGTATGCAGTGTTAATTATCTACCATATACGGCAGACGTATGCAGTGTTAATTATCTACCACATACGGCAGACGTATGCAGTGTTAATTATCTACCACATACGGCAGACGTATGCAGTGTTAGATATCTACCATATACGGCAGACGTATGCAGTGTTAATTATCTACCATATACGGCAGACGTATGCAGTGTTAATTATCTACCACATACGGCAGACGTATGCAGTGTTAATTATCTACCACATACGGCAGACGTATGCAGTGTTAGATATCTACCATATACGGCAGACGTATGCAGTGTTCAAAATATACCGTAAACAGCAGAATTCCTGCTGACTGTAAAAGCTGTTGTCAACAAACACATTAACACCTCCACATAACCCCCCGTCCCCCCCCCCCCCCGCACATGCCCGGTTTCTTTTGAGTCACCCACCCGTTTCTTCCACCATCCCCAAGCTGTAGAGACAAATGTCACTAGCACAGAATGCATAACAGCCACAGCATCCTTCAGTGTCAAGTGCACAAGATTTATGTCGTGTTTATCCTAACTTTCCTGGAGTGGTTATGACCTTGTCCAGCATAGTTACATCAAACGGCAAGAGGCAGCTTGGAGGTAGCCAGGGAGATCATGGTTGGTTACTGTTATTGTTATTTTTGTTTAAAGCCCAGCCGACTGAGGACAGCCTTATCAGGACTATAACCGTTTCAAACATACACACTACTTCAACGGGAAGAAGAAGGTGAAGAAAATTAAGTAAACATATACATGTAAATGCATTCGCGCACATAATCTAAGATGTCCCTGGCGTTGACTATACCGTCCAATTCATCGCACAGGAGATTTTAAAAAACTTACCTGAATACAAATGTAAACATAACTCATGACACTAAAACATACATAAAAAACGGGCCTGAATTACCTAAGATGCCCCTGCACATCACATTTCCCCACAGCCAAAAATGCACTTAATACGTGTACCCAACTATCACTCCCAAGAGAAAGTTCGCAAGACTTGAATGGACCAGCAACGCAGAAATGATAGGAAGAAATGACAGAAAGCAAACGAACAAAGCAGAAACAACGAGGGTGACAGAAAAGGAGAAAGTTGTAAGACTTTATCGAACACATACAGGTGAACGGACCAGCAAGGCAGAAACTGATAGGAAGAAATGACAGAAAGCAAAAGAACAAGACAGAAACAAAAAAAGTGTGACAGAAAAGAGGACATTTTTAGCACAGAATTCCCAAAAAGTGGGGATCACCTATCTATACTGAAGAGCCCCCGGCATCCCCACGGGGTTGGGGGGGGATCATAGTTGGTAAGTGAATCAGAGAACGTGGAATGTGTTACCGTCAGGGCTACTGTCTCGGCGTTTGTGGTTCGAGACCCCATCAGCTCAAAAACACTACTGAGGGATTTTGAGCCCTGAGTGACTCCTACTCAGAGCCGAGCATGCTGTGAACTAGTTGGCAAGTCTGGGAGCACATAGCAGAATCTCATTCTCTTTATGGATATAATCACTGAGGGTGCTGCTCGAACTTTATTACCAACACTGCAGGTGTCTGTATTTCTCCGGCTTAGTTGACGCCTGGGTGTAACATGAAAGTAAGCGTAGAGTACAGCCCTGTCACGCAGTTTAATTTGCGATCATAAAACTCTACAGTATCATCACTATTATCCCCACTCTCATCATCATACGACATGACAATCTCACTCAAAGTAAAATCACTATCACAACTAATCAAACCAATGCAAATAGCAAAATACCTGATAACAGACACCAATTCTTGTTTTAAGGATCATCGCACTCAAGGAGGTTACCTTTGTGCTCACTTTTTTTGTGTGTGTGTCCCATTTTCTACGCCACCTAAATGGCCACAGAAGTTGGCGCAATTTTTACAATGCGATGATGATGATGTTGATGAGGATGATAATCACGATGCATGGTCCATCTAGGATTGAGACTGCGTGACAGGGCTGTACTCTACGCTTACTATCATATTTTATCCTGGGTCAACTCAGACCCGAGAGATACAGACACCTGCGGTGCTGGTCACTAGATTTGAACACCCTCCTCAACGATGAATCCATGAAGTGGATGAAACTCGACTGTGTGGTCCAAGTCTTCCCAATGAGCCCATAGCACGCCCACTCTGGGTAGGAGCCGGTCAGAGTCGAAAAATCCCGCAAAGATTTTTTGGAAGAACTGATGGGGATTCGAACCCACAACCTTCCAGTCGATAGTCCGTAACGTTAACCACTACACCACGGCGACTGGTAGGGACACTAACTTGGTAGGGCCCAATCCTAGCAGCCTAATAACAATAACAGCACAGTTATGTCTCAGCCGTGACCAAACAATCTTTACCTATCATCACGGCCAAGAAGAAACCCAGACGACATTTCATCATTCCAAACTGTTCAGATGTGCCCACACTCCGAGATAACTGGCGGGCTGTGAGTGATTATTTCCCTTGTACTATTTACTTAAGGCAAATTACTAGCACGCCCGTAAACTCCCCATTCACAATCGAACGTGAAATAAAAAATCAAACTAGTCACAAAATCTTGTTATTGTTATTTTTGTTCAAAACCCAGCCGACTGCGTAGAGCCATATCAGGGCTATAACCGTTTGAAAACGTAAGAACACTTCAACCGGAAAAAAGGAAAAGAAAATTAAGTACACATATCATAGCATTCGCGCACATAATCTAAAGAGATACCCCTGGCGTTGACCACTAAATCCAATTTATCACACGAAACTTCAAACCTTATTTAACCATCTTTGCAGGTGTCCATATCTCTCGGGCCTGGTTGACGTCAGGACATATCATGAAAGGAAGTGTACAGTTTTTGTCACGCAGTCTCAAAGTCTAGGATGACAGCTCGTAGAATTCTAGACTATCACAATATTCATTCACATTCACTTCACGGAACGATTGAAGTGTTGCTCAAATCTCCTGACCAGCACCGCAGGTGTCTGAATCTCTCGAGCCTGGTTGGCTCCATGATATATTATAATAGTAAGCATAGAGTACAGCCTAGTCACGCAGTCCCAATTCCTAGATGGAATCCATAGCATCATGATTATCATCCTCATCGACATCATCATCATGTTTAACAATTGCCATCTGAGATTTGTGGCGTACTAAAGTGGGGATGAAAATTGAGACAACACCACAGACAAAACAGAACACACCCCACACAGACACACGAATTACACGCCACAAGTTACCACAAACAGAAATGACAACACACACACACACACAGACACACAGACACACACACACAGACACACACACACACACACACACACACACACACACACACACACACACACACACACACACACACACACACACACACACATCCACCGACAGTTAAAGTATCAAAACGCAGACAGTCCCCCAATCCCACCTGACACTTAACTGTCAGAAACACAGCAATCGAAACGTTTACCAAGACAAGTTAGCTCCCTTAAGCCCGACAGAAGACAAACGTCTGTACTCCCTTTGATTGAATATGGCGACTTTTTTATTATTATTATTATTCATTTTGTATGTTTTGGTTTGTCTTTGTTTCTGTTTTTGTTGTTTGTGTTGGGTTTTGTTTTTTTTTTTTTTTGGTTGTTGTTGTCTTGTTTGTTTTGATTTTGTTTGATTGTTTGGTTTTTGTTTGGTTGATTTGTTTTTTTTTTTTGGGGGGGGGTTGAGGTTGGGGGAGGGGGATTTTTGGTTTTTTTGCAGAATGGTTTCTTCGGTTTGTTTTTGTTTTTTGTTTTTTGTTTTTGGTTTGGTTGGTTGGTTGGTTGGTTGGTTGGTTGGTTGGTTGTTGTTTGTTTTTGTTTTTGTTTTTGTTTGTTTTTTAGGGGGGAGGTTGAGGAACGTTGGGGAGAGTTGGGGGTTTTTCTTTTGTTTTGCTTTCTTCTGTTTTGCTCTGTCTTGTTCTATTCTGTTTACTTCTCTACTTTTTCTTTTTCTGTCGTTCTGTTCTGTTCTGTTCTGTTCTTTCTTCTTTTTTTCTTTTCCGTTCTTTTTTTTCGTTTCGTTTTCTTTTCCTTTTCATTCCTTTTTTCTTTCTTTTTCTTTCTTGTTTCTTTTCTTCTCTTTTGTTTTGTTTTGTTTTGCTTGCTTGCTTGCTTGCTTGTTTGCTTGCTAGTTTGCTAGCTTGTTTGTTTGCTTGTTTATTTATTTAGTTATCTATCTATCTATTTATTGTCTATTTTTGTCTCTTCTCTAGTCTTGCAAGTGGGCAGTGTTAGTGAAATGGGGGATAAAGGCAATTTTTGTATGTGACACTAATCTCTGTCACTGTACCAACTTGACAGACATTCGTCAGATGAGTTCTACCACTCAAAATTGTACAACTAAACTTAGAGTTATGATGACAGAGAACAAACTTGTCTGATTGATATTAACAAATAAAGTAATGCTCATCATTTCACCGAGTCACCAAACGTGTCCTTCTCTATCATCTACCGTGTCTATCAACGTCGCTGACGCTCCGCTCTCCGCCACAGGTATGTAACTTTGATGTCACATTCGTTCAGACATTTTCCCTTGAACAGCACATTTCTGGCATTTGCAAAATGGCCTGTTACAACTCAGAAAAACTTTGTGCTGTTTGCCATTACCTTTCCATGAAACCACTTGGCACTCGTTTGTTCCTTTGTTCTGTGTCGGTTTGACTATTGCAAAGCACTCTTGGACGGGTTTCCGAAAAATTTTCTACACTGCCTTAAGAAATTAAATTACAACATAATGCTGTTCGGCTCGTTTTTTAAATCTTCCAAATATAATATTGATAATGATGACAATAATAATAATACTAATATATATTAATAATAGTAATAGTAGTAATATTAATGATAATAATAATATAATGATAATGATGATGATGACGACGAGGACGAAACAACAAGAATAAGAATACTAATAATAACATCATCATCATCATCATCATCATCAAATCCAAAACAAGTGTGACTGCCCGCGTTTAAGCAAATAGGAACCAGAAAAAAAACACGAAAAAAGAATCAGAACGCGTATTTAACACAACCGGCCGAAACAGGCGCCTGTCTTGTCCGGTTGTGTTAAATACGTGTTCCGAATCTTTTTTCGTGTTTTTTTCTGGTTCCAATAATCATAGTAATAATAATGATAATAACAATAATGATAATGATGATGATGATGATGATAATAATAATTACAGAAATTTTCTCAGCTGCCTCCTCTTTCTCTCCCATTATGTAACACATCAGTCCCAATTTCTGATTCAGCTAAAAACCTTGGTGTCTGCATTGACTCTACCCTCTCCATGAACAACTTTGTTTCTCAAACTGCCAGATCTTGCTACTATCACCTCTATCGTATAAGCCTGATCAGGAAGTATCTCTCTGTCGAAACAACTGCAAAACTTGTTCTCTCCTTCATAATGTCTCGCATTGACTATTGCAATTCACTCATGTCTGGTCTTCCTGCCTCCACCATTCACATCCTACAGCGCATTCAAAACAATGCTGCACGCCTTGTACTCAAAAAGAAAAAAGCTGACCACATATCTCCTCTCCTGGCACAACTTCACTGGCTTCCTGATCAAAGCGCATACAGTACAAACTA
>JAPXFY010000015.1:22597485-22612485 GCA_030674185.1 Monoplex corrugatus
CTCTGAAATGCAAGTAGCTGTTTATGTGATTTTTTACCAACGATTCTTATGTCAATGAGATTTTGATGAAGCAGGAGGCATCAGTCGACGTAAAGGACAGAGACAGACAGACAGAGACACAGAGAGACACAGAGAGGAAGAAATAGACACAGACAGAAAAAGAGAGAGAGAGACAGAAAGACAGAGAGACGGAGAGGGTGGGAGAGAGACACACAGAGAGAGAGAGAGAGAGAAGATACAGGGACAGGGGGTGAGAGAGACAGAGAGAGACACGAGACAGAGAGAGACAGAGCGACAGAGACACCGGGTGACACAGAGAGAAAGACAGACAGACAGAGGAAGAGAGAGAGAGAGAGACAGAGACAGAGACACCTAGAGACACACAGAGACAGAGCGACAGACAGAGTCGGAGAGGATGGGGTAGAGAGAAAAAAAGAGAGAGAGAGAATAGACAGACAGAGAGGGGGACAGAGAGAGAGAGAGAGACAGAGAAAGAGATAGAGAGAAGGAGGGGGAAAGAGAGCCACACAGATAGACAAACAGAGGGGAAGAGAGAGAGAGAGACGGAGAGGGAGAGAGATGCACACACAGAGATAGAGACAGAGACAGACAGACAGAGAGACAAAGACATAGAAGGGCTTTGGTTGGCATGCACAAACCTACTTATGTGCACATGTGTACGAAAGAGACAGACAGAAAGAGAGATACTGCGAGTCAGAAAGATACACAGAGAGAGAGAGAGAGAGACAGAGAGACACACAGAGAGAGAAGAGAGAGAGAGAGAGAGAGAGAGAGAGAGAGAGAGAGAGAGAGAGAGAGAGAGAGAGAGAGAGATTACAGACAAAACTGAACATATTTTCATTCTGAAGATGCTTTCATCTATAGGTTTGATAATTCACCAATAGGAATGCACGAACAATATAAAAAATGATTATCTTGAAAAGTTCAAAGCAACGAAATAAATGTTAATCTCCATTTAAAGAGCATGCACCTGTATCGACAGGCATTAAATTTTGACATTTTTTTCCCTAATGCACATGAGAATTAAAACGTTACATTCCGTTGCCTTAGACGGGATAAATCTTTTCGTAAAAGCATCAATGTGATAAATCATATGAATAAATCGGATTTGATAATCTCTGTGGTAGTTGAAAAAATACCTTACGGAAGCAATTTTGACACAGAACGCACGCGCGTATACACACACAACCACACACACACACACACACACAACACACACACACACACACACACACACACACACACAACACACACACACACACACACAACAAACACACACACACACACACGCATGCACGCACGTATGCACGCACGCACGCACGAACACACGCATGCACGCACACACACACACGCACGCACGCACGCACGCACACACACTCGAAAATTATGGCTAACAATTTCTGTTGCCTGTGTAAAATCTGTTGGTAAGAAGTAACATTTGGTACATTCGATCAGACAGTTCAGCAGTAACTGTAATATCCTTACGAAATCCTACACAATTTTGTCAGTGTACAAAGACACATACATACACATACACACACACACACACACACACACACACACACACACACACACACACACACACACACACACACACACACACACACACACACACACACACACTGGCACGAACGTACACTCGCATGCACACACACAAACACACGCTACACACACTCGCACGCGCACACACACATACACACACACACATGCACACATGCACGCACACGCACAAACACACGCTACACACACTCGCACGCGCGCGCGCGCGCACACACACACACACACACACAGACACACACAAACACAAACACACGCACACAAACACTCGCACGCACACTCATGCCCACACACACTCATGCCCACACTCACATATGCACACACACACACACACACACACACACACACACACACACACACACACACACACACACACACACACACAACATACACACACAAACACCATTATAATAAGCCTGAACCAATAAGCTTCCTTTTATAAACAAACAAACAACAAAAAAACGTTGGGAGGAGGGGATTGTAAAAAAAAAAAAGTAAATCGTCTTATTCAAAAAGACATTTAGCATGCAAAACCCTTTTTTAACTCGTATTTACGAGAATCAACATTGTTTCTTTGTTTCTTTAGTTTCTTTGTATTTCTCAAATCCCAACATATGGCCGAGACATGAAACAAACAAACAAACAAACAAACAAACAAACAAACAAAAAAGAAACAGTCCATCTTCCACGACATGTTGGAAGCTTCTTCTTACACTTGTTTACGTTTCTTTCTCCCAAATGCATCTGCATGTTTATGGGATTTTTATAAATTTAATGCCATCGATTCTTAAGCGAACGAGATTCTGATGAAACAGAAGGCGTCATTCCGCTCATGGGGGGGGGGGGGGGGGGGGGAGAGAGAAAGTCTGAGACAAAAAAAAGAGAGAGATGGAGGTGGGGTGGCAGAGAAATTGTCAAACCATGTAATCATTCTTCACTTTCCAGTAACAGCTGAGAACGTGTGAAGAATTGTGAAATAGAAATTATAAAGTGGGTTTGAAATCTGTATGTTAGAGAACGAATTGATGGGACGATGGGAACACAACACAACACGACACGACACGACCTGACACATACAACATACCACAATACAAGTCAACACGACACAATATAATACAATGCAATGCAGTGTAAGCTAATATTAACAACACGACATAATACAGGGCATTTCCTTGAAGATTCAGCCGTCAGACTGTGAGACATGTTTCTCCTATAATAGCAGTTTTTCAGACCTCTCTCTCTCTCTCTCTCTCTCTCTCTCTCTCTCTCTCTCTCTCTCTCTCTCTCTCTCTCTCTCTCTCCCTCTCTCCCTCTCTCTCTCTCTCACTCTCTCTCTCAAGCAAAGACGATCTATTGCAAACAAATTTAACGTTATCGTGGTTTCAGTGTTTGTAGGGCATTCCATTTGGTCCCTTTTTATCCACTGGACGAGGCGGCAGGGAAGTTTTAGTCTTTTTGTTATTATCCGTTGTTTGGTGTCTGTTTGTGATCGTGCATTCGCGCTTGACAAAGGCCGGTTGGCCGAAAATTTGCGCTTGTCTTGTCTTGTTGTGTTGGACACGCGTTCTTTATTGGTTTACTTGTTCTTCTGGTTCCTTTTAGTGTTTGTATTGTTTTGGAACTGCTTCTACTTCTGATGTATGATTCATGTGTAGTGCGGACTCTCTTTGGGCCTGACATCAACATCACAACAAGGAAAAAAAACAAACTGCGGGCAACAGAGCACCTGCCGATAGCTATGCGTCATCATCATCATCAGGTGCCCTGCCGCATGGCGTTGGCGATCATGGACTTCCATCTGTCTCTATCTCTCGTTGCCCCTAGCATCTCTCCAACCCCCCTCGTCCCCAGCCACTCTGCAAGTCCGTCCAGCATTTTCTCCCTGGGTCTACCCAGTGCTCTCTTTCCCTCCAGCTTTCCCGTTGTGACCAGGTGCTCCAAATCCCCCTTCCTCATAAAATGGCTTATAAATGTTGCCTGTCTTTTCCTAATCTTCCTTATGAGTGATCTACTTGTGTCTGCCTCCATCAAGACTGTCTCGTTCGTTTTCTTTGCTATCCATGGAACTCTCAACATTCTTCTTAGAAACCACATCTCGCCTGCCTCAATCTTGTTCTGGCTTTGTTTGTTGACTGTCCACGCCTCGCATCCGTACAACAGTATTGGTTCTACATAACATTCAAGAACTCTCTTCCTGATGTTAATTGATAGGCATTTGTTGGTAAGAATGTCTGTCATCTTCCCGAATGCCGATTCTGCCGGCTATTTCTGATGTGCATCTGCCGTCTGATGAAATGATCGTTCCCAGGTATTTGAATTAGTCAACCTGAGCTATGCATACGGGGCACAATCACACAAACAGCACAAAACAGCTGCTGTCAAACAAAAGAGAAACAGCGGAATCAGAATCCAAAAACCACAGGATTCCTTCCCATACAGACACAGACACAGATAGTCCCACAACCCTGGGGTCGTAGGGGAGTGAGGTGGTAGAGACCTCAACTTTTCTCGGGGCCAGCATCATGAGGGCGGTGCTAGTCTCCTCGCCCTCGATTCCCGTACAGTGCCTGTGAAAAACATGTACATGAAGACCCACAGCAGGAGATGAGGGACCAGCATATCTACTCATCGTTTGGAACGATATGAAGTATCCATTATCATCATCATCATTATCAGACTCCCTTTAGCCATGGGCTGTGACTGTTTTGTTTAAAGCCCAGCTGACTACGCAGAGTCATATCAGGGTATAGACAATACTTGAACAGGAAAACAAAAAGAAAAAGAAAATTAAGAACACATATCAATGCATTCGCGTATATAATCCAAGAAGATGCCGCTGGCGTTGGCCATACGTCCAATTTATCATAGAAGATTTTGAAAATACCTTAATACAAATTTGAACATAACCAAGGACACTAAAACATATATAAACGGGCATAAATTACCTAAAATTGCTATCACATATCACATTTCCATAGAGCCAAAAATGCACTTAATACATGTACCCAATTATCAATCCTAAGAGAAAGTGTACGTAATATTTTATATAACACATACAGGTGAATGGACCAGCAAGACAGAAAACGATAGGAAGACATGACAGAAAACAAAGGAACAAGGCAGCAACAAAGAGAGTGACAGAAAAGAGGAAATTTCCAGCACAGAATTTCAAGACCATGGGGATACTATTTATACTGAAAGAGCCCCCGGCATCTCCAGGGGGGAGCTGCGAGGTAAGGAAGGGACATGGGCTGGATTTTAAAAAAAAAGAAAGATATGTGTATTATTTCATGTCCTTCTAAATGAAATATGTTCCAGTTCTCGTTCTCTATCTCTCACTGAATCTCAGCTCTACCTGTGCAGACACGCGCAGCGCCACCAAAAAGGCAGACGGTAAATCCAGCGTGAAAGCAATTAGTCTGGAAATGTTTAAGCAACACAGTTCCTGGCGTCCGCCATCCGTCTCCATCCGTCTTTTCCTACTCATTTCACTGCCCACTCACCAGAAATGAAGAGGAGAAAAAGAACAGGACAAGAAAAACGCCGCCATGTTCAATCATGGCGACTGCAAGCGTTTGTCTTCTGTCTGCCCGAAAGGGAGATAATTAGTCTGTGAAGACGCTTCCATTGCTACGTGTTTCTGACGAGGTGATGGCGGGACGACGGCCAGTCTGTGTGTTTGGTACTTGGGCTATTTCCTGGATGTCTGGGTTTTCTCCCGCTTCCATTTTGGTTGTAAATTACTAATTATTCTCTTGAATAATTATTGTTATTATTGTTGTTGCTATTGTTATTGCTATCACTATTGATATTCTTATTTTCAGGTTGATAAATTCAAATATCTAGTAGCAATCACCTCACCAGACCGGTAGATCCACATCAGAAATAGCCAACAGAATCGGCAAAGCCAAAACAGCACTCAAGATAATAAAAAAGTGTTCTTACAAACAAATGCCTACCAATTAGCATCAGGAAGAGAGTTCATGAGTGTTATATAGAACCGATACTGTTGTACAGTTGTGAAGTGTGCACAGTAAACACGCAAAGTCAGAACAAAACTGAGGCAGCCAAGATGTGGTTTCTAAGAAAAATATTGAAAGTTCCATGGACTGCAAAGAAAACAAACGAGACAGTGCTGAAGGAGGCAGAAACAAAAAGATCATTAATAAAGATTAGGAGAAGACAAGCAACTTTTATAGGACATTTTATGAGGGAAGGGAAATTAGAGCACCTGGTCACAACAGGAGAGCTGGAGGGAAAGAGAACAACAGGTAGACCTAGGGAGAAAATATTGGACGGCTTGCAAGGTGGCTGAAGACAATGAGGATGGGACATGTACTTGTAGCGACAAGGGATAGATTCGTAAGGAGGGCCATGATCGCCAACGCCATGCGGCAGGGCACATGATGATGATGATGATGATGATGATGATGATGATGATGATGATGATGATGATGATGATGACGATGACGATTGTTATTTTTTTGTTTTTGTTTGAAGCCCAGCCGCCTAGGTACAGCCGTATCAGGGCTATAACCGTTTCAAAACATACACAATACTTCAACAAGGGAAAAACAAAACGAAAAGAAAATTAATACGCATATCAATGCATTCGCGCACATAATGCAAAGAGATGCCCCTGGCGTTGACCACTCCATATGATTTATCACATGAACTCAAATTTAAACGTGAAGAAGGAGACTAAAACATATATAAAATGGGCCTACATTACCTTAACTTGATTCCGAATTGTATAATGATATACTATAAGCTAACAAGCAGAAGACCCGAATTACTTTTCGAGAATGAAAACCATCAGACACAGAGAGAGAGTGGACGGAGAAGAGAGGAAGAGAGAGAGAGGGAGAGAGACACAGAGAGAGGACGGGGAGAGAGAGAGAGAGAGAGAGAGAGAGAGAGAGAGAGAGAGAGAGAGAGAGAGACTGAGAGAGACAGAGAAAGAGAGAGAGAGACAGAGAAAGAGAGAGAGAGACAGAGACAGAGACAGACAGAGACAGAGAGAGAGAGAGCCTGAGAGACTGAGAGAGACAGGCAGATAAACAGAGACAGATCTTAAGTTGCTTCCGAATTCGTATACTGATATACTATATGCTAACAATCCTGAACAAACAATCACTGTGATCATCTTGAAGTGTGCCACGTCTGGTCTGCCTGCTTGCTTGCTTGCTTGCTTGCTTGCTTGCTCGCTTGGCTGGCTTGCTTGCTTGGCTGGCTTTCTTGCTTGCTTAGCTTGCATGCTTGCTGGCTTGCTGGCTTGCTAGCTTGCATGCTTGCTGGCTTGCTTGCTTGCTTGCTTCGCTGCTTGACGTACTTGCTTGCTTGCTTGCGTATTTTTAGGGCGCCCTCCCCCCTTAATGATTAGATTTCTCCCTAAATTTGTTAACATACTATTACACAAATGAAACCGCATTCTAACGATTATTAAGTCGAAATGAATTGTTCTTTAGGGCACAGTCATTGCAAATATATGAAACAAAGCAGTTTACAAAATGCTGTGCGATTCTTAAAGTAGATATTACATTTGATGGAGCAGATGTTTGCTTCCTAAATGATGGCAGTAAAATCCTAGTTTAAAAAAAAAATACATACACGCCATGCAGAGTTTTATAGCAACAGGTTCTCAAACTGGCAGCCCTGAAGTCCTGTGGTTCTCAAAGCTTAATGGGATAAAAGGTCCAACTCTCTCTCTCTCTCTCTCTCTCTCTCTCTCTCTCTCTCTCTCTCTCTCTCTCTCTCTCTTCTATCTCACTATCTCACTGTCTCATTGTGTCTCTGTATCTGCCTCTGTCTCTGTCTTTCTGTCTCTGTCTGTCTCTGCCTGTCTATCTGTCTGTCTCTCTGTCTCTGTCTCTGTCTCTGTCTGTCTCTCTCTCTCCCTCTCTCTCTCTCTCTCTCTCTCTCTCTATATATATATATATATATATGTGTGTGTGTGTGTGTGTGTTTTGTGTGTGTGTATGTATGTGTATATATGTGTGTGTGTGGTGCGTGGTGTGGTGTGGTGTGTGTGTGTGTGTGTGTGTGTGTGTGTGTGTGTGTGTGTGTGTGTGTGTGTGTGTGTGTGTGTGTGTGTCTCTTTGTATGTGTGTTTTCATATCACTTTCCTTTTTCTCTGTGTTTATTCATATACATCTTCTTTCTCTATCTTCTCGGCATCACTGGGTCATTTTAGCCTTGCTTTCATTGAATAAACGGTAGGTTAGGGTGACGGGATGGAGCAGAAGAACTGTTTGAGAAGAAACAAGATAGAGACAGAGTGGACGGGAGGGAGAGAGAGAGAGAGAAGAAAGGAGAAACGAGAGAGAGAGAAGGAGAGAGAAGAGAGAGAGAGAGAAGAGAGACAGAGAGAGAGAGAAAAGAAAGAAGGAGGACAAAAGAGAGAGAGAGAAAGACAGAGACAGACGAGAGACGAGACAGACAGACAGAGAAGAACAAAAGAGAAAAGAGAGACAAGAGAGAGAACAAGACAAACAGACAGAGAAAGAGACACCAAAAAAAAAAGAATGCGACAGAGACAGACAAGAGACGGAGACAGAGACAGAGAAACAAAGAAAATCAGAGACAAAGGAGACAGAGACAAAGAGACAGAGACAGAGAAGAAACAACAGAAACAGAGACAGAGGAGACAGAAACAAAGAGACAGATACAGTCAGAGAAACAAAGAGAAACAGAGAGACAGAGGAGACAGAGACAGAAACAGACGACAGATAAGAACAACAACAACAACAACAAAAACAAGCACAGACTAACACAGTATACACAGCCGTACAGAGACTATGACAGAAAAACCCAGAAGCAGACAGACGCAATATTGCTTCAAATCAGACATCGGACTTCCAGGCGGAAGGTGCAGGTTCGATACTGCCTGGGTAACCCTCACCCACTAGACTACATGTATTTTCCGATCGACCAGGTCAGCATGTGTCCAGACCTGTTCGCAGAGCCCCAGGCTTTGGCACACAACCGACATAGCTGAAAGAATCTTTGGTGTGGTGCAGCAATAATTCAACGAGTTTAAGAGAAAACAGAGAGAGAGGGAGAAAGGGAGCGAGGAAGGGAAGGATAGAAAGAGGGAAAGAGAGAGAGGCAAAGAAAGGGAGAGATAGAGGGAGGGAGGGAGAGAGAGACAGAGAGGCAGAGAAAGAAGGGGAAAGAGAGAGAAGGGAAAAAGAGAGGGAGAGAGAGGCGAGAAAGGGTAAAGAGAGAGAAAGCAAGGGAGAGAGTGAGAGAGGGAGGAGAGAGAAAGACAGAGAAAGAGAGACAGACATACAGAGAGAGAGAAGGGGATGGGGAGAGAGACAGACAGACAGACAGATAGACAGACACAAACACAGAGACAGAGAGTCAGAGGAGAGAAAGAAAGAGAGAGACAGAGACAGACAGAGAGACAGAGGAGAGAAAGAAAGAAAGAGAGACAGAGACAGAGACAGACAGAGACAGAGTCAGAGAGACAGAGGAGAGAAAGAAAGAGAGAGAGATAGAGACAGACACAGACAGAGACAGAGTCAGAGAGACAGAGGAGAGAAAGAAAGAAAGACAGACAGACAGACAGACAGACAGACAGAGATAATACGCAAGCAAAGCTTCAAACATGCACGTTCAAGACCATTCCAGTCACGTCGTCATCGGGTGGCTTATGGACACATGAAGAACACCAAGCAAGCACACCCTCCAAAGGTGGAGTATGCAGATTGCACAGCAGCATACCACCTAAGCATAAACAACGTGCATACATGCATCCGAGAAAAATCGGAATATTACAAGAAATAGAGAGGGAGGGAGGGAGAGGAAGAGGGAGAGGGAGAAAGACAGTCAAACAGACAGACAGAGACACAGACACAGAGACAGACAGACAGAAACAGAGAGACAGAGAGTCAGAGAGACAAGACACACAGACACACAGAGACAAACAAAGAGAGGGAGAGACACACAGAGAGTGAGAGAGAGAGCGAAAGAGACACACACACAGACAGACAAACAACAGACAAAGACAGAGAGACAGGGAGTCAGAGAGACACAGACAGACAGACAGAAAGGGAGACAGACAGACAGACAGAGAGACAGAGTCAGAGAGAGACAGACAGATTGACACAGAGACAAACAGAGACAGAAAGAGAGAGAGGGAGAGAGACACAGAGAGACACACACACAGAAAGAGAGACAGAGACAGAGACAGAGAGAGAGAAGAAAAGGTGTGAGTAGATGTCGCGCCAGCAGGCAGCAAAAGTGTGTGTGGTATATTACAGTGATTTTATCGTGGTTCTATTTGATTTTGTGCATTGAATTTTATATCAGTTTATTCCTCTTGGGTCCCGACAAATGGTGATGTAAATACTTTTTTAAATTTTGAATATTTTACCGGATAATCTGATTTTGGAGTTTCGTATGCCTACTTTTCGTCGTTTTAATTCTACCGCTAAGGTCGGACATTTAATCTATGAACTGTGTTAACATTTTAGCCTACTGTGTTCGCCCAACGCTACAGCTCCCAAACCTTCGTTGTTCTCTGATTCAGTTGTTGTGAACTGACCAACCCACACACCAACCTGCAAACATCATCCTCTCCTGACTGGCTCTCAATTATGGATCCGTCCTTTCTTAAACAAATTGGACTGACACTTTTTAAACACAGCAAATGCTACCTCGGTGGAGGCGTCTACCAGCGCTTACGTACATTGGGGCTGTGTAGCAAGCCCCGCACTGCGCGATCCTGTCGTGGTGGACGTCTCCACGGCCACCGACTTTGGCACAACCTGCCTCCTGCTGTGCCAGCCCGACGCCACTTTTCTTCTTCTGCTTCTTCGTCTCCTCCACTGCCCCTGCCTTCGACCTCACTGCTGCAAACTTCGTCTCCTCCTCTGCCATCTTCACCTTCGCCTTCTATCCTGATAGTACCGCCTTCACCTTCTGTCCCGCTGGTGCCGCCTTCACCTTCTGTCCCGTCGGTGCCGCCTTCACCTTCTGTCCCGCCGGTGCCGCCTTCGTCTTCTGTCCCGCCGGCGCTGCCCTCGTCTTCTGTCCCGCCGATGCTGCCTTTGTCTTCTTCTTCTGTTCCGTCGTTGCTGCCTTCGTCTTCTGCCCCGCTGGTGTCGCCTTCGTCTTTTGTCCCGTCGGTGCCGCCTTCGTCGCCACCTCGGCCACCGCCATATGATTGTGATAAACTAAAACTATGCCTTTTTAACGCTCAGTCAACATGCAAGGATGGCAAAGCCGAAGTCATTGCTGACTTTATCGCAGATGAGCATGTTGACATTGCTTTTATCACAGAGACATGGCTTAACCCCCTTGGTCATGAACCTATACATGCTAGCCTCACTCCGAGTGGTTACAGGCTTGCTTCTTTCCATCGCTCATCTCGAGGTGGCGGTATCGCCATCCTCTACAACGACTCACTCCATTCCCGCCTATCTTTCTCGCAGTCTCTGCCTTTCTCCCATCCTTCTTTCGAGCACGTTGAAGTATCCTTCCAATCCACCCCTCACCCCATCACCTTCTCCTGTGTCTATCGACCTCCACCTAGCTCTGCCAACAAACTCACCACATCCACGTTTCTCTCTGACTTTGATCAACTGCTTGACCACTATTGCCTCTTACCTGGAAATCTCATCATTCTAGGTGACATCAATGTCCACTATGACAACACTCACCGTTATGACACAAGATATATCATCAACTCTCTGTCCAATCACAATATGACTCAACACATTTCTGAACCAACCCATCAAAAAGGTCACATTCTTGACTGGATCATTTCTCGTGATCACCACAATTCAGCTACTGACAACTGCTTAGTTCTTTCTACCCGTCTAACTTCAGCCCTTCCATCTGACCACTCTGCATTTCTCTGTTCTCTTGACATTTCTCCTCCTTCCCGTACCACGCACACAGTGACTCGACTCAATCTCAAATCTATCGACCTCTCCACATTTTTATCTGATGCCTCCCGTCTCCTTTCTGAAAAGTCACATAACCTTGCCGATGAATTCTATACTACTCTCCACCATCTTCTGGACACTCATGCTCCAGCCACAACCCGTCTTTTACCTGACCGCCCCCCTACCCTCTGGCTCACTCATGAGATTGCCTGTGCAAAACGTGCCCGCCGCAGAGCAGAGCGCCGCTGGCGCAAATCCAAACTCACTGTACACAGGCAACTTTTCCAAGCCTCTAAAACAAAAGTATCCACCCTCAATGCATCTGCAAAAACAAGCTATTTCCAAACCAAAATCCTGAATGCCTCTTCTTCAAAGGAACTATTTACAATCATGAATCATCTCCTTGGCACACGAAAAGATTTACCTCTCCCAACAAAACATACAAATGAAGAACTCCCATCTGTATTCTCCAAGTATTTCACCACCAAAATACAAACTCTTCGTGACAGGCTTGACGGGACACCCTGTCAACCATGCCCACCTGACCCTTCCTTCTCTGGCACACCTCTTACTACTTTTACCCCAGTCTCACAAGAAGAAATTTTGAACACAATCAGATCCATGTCGTTCAAAACCTGCGAACTGGATCCTCTTCCAGGTTCTCTCTACTCTGACTGTCTCCCTACTCTCCTCCCATTCATCACTGACATCATCAACACTTCTTTTCAAACTGGAACTGTCCCAGATTCTTTCAAGTCTGCTATTGTTCACCCTCTCCTCAAGAAACACAATTTAGACCCAAATGAACTGAAAAATTACCGGCCTATCTCTAATCTCTCTTTCTTGTCAAAACTCCTTGAAAAGGTCGTCCTCAACCAGCTGAACTCTCACCTGTCTGCCAACAATCTCCTCAATCCTTTCCAGTCAGCCTACCACCAGTGCCATAGCACTGAAACTGCCCTACTACACATTCTCAACAATCTCCTCCTTGCAACTGATACTGGCAAAGTCTCTCTCCTCACACTCCTTGATCTGTCTGCAGCCTTCGATACCATTGACCATGGTATTCTCCTTTCTAGACTTCATCATACTTTTGGCATCTCTGACATTGCTCTCTCCTGGTTCACTTCATATTTATCAAACAGAAAACAAACTGTTCTCATCAATGGCACTTATTCTCAACCTGCATACCTGACCTGTGATGTTCCACAAGGATCTGTCCTTGGCCCTGTTCTTTTCACTCTTTATACCTCCCCCCTGTCCACCATCATCAACTCCCACTCTATAAAACACCACTTCTATGCTGATGACACCCAACTTCAAGACAGTGACTCACCTGATAATATACAGCGCCTGTTGACTCGCACTACTGAGTGTTACTCGGACATTAAGAACTGGATGACGTTCAACAAACTTCAGCTTAATGACGACAAGACAGAAGCTATCCTCATTGGCACCCGTCAGAAACTTTCTCAGCTGCCTCTCTTTCTCTCCCATTATGTAACACATCAGTCCCAATTTCTGATTCAGCTAAAAACATTGGTGTCTGCATTGACTCTACCCTCTCCATGAACAACTTTGTTTCTCAAACTGCCAGATCTTGCTACTATCATCTCCATCGTATAAGCCTGATCAGGAAGTATCTCTCTGTCGAAACAACTGCAAAACTCGTTCTCTTCTTCATAATGTCTCGCATTGACTATTGCAATTCACTCCTGTCTAGTCTTCCTGCCTCCACCATTCACATCCTACAGCGCATTCAAAACAATGCTGTATGCCTTGTACTCAAAAAGAAAAAAGCTGACCACATATCTCCTCTCCTGGCACAACTTCACTGGCTCCCTGTATCAAAGCGCATACAGTACAAACTAGACACCATGTGCTACAAAAGCCTCAATAACGCAGCCCCCGATTACCTGTCAAGCTCCTTGAGATCTATCTTCCCTCACGTACCCTCCGCTCTGCCTCCGATCCTCTGACTTTTCGCTTTCCACGCACTAAGCTCAATACCTATGGTCCACGAGCCTTCTCTGTTTCTGGTCCACTCTCCTGGATCAAACTTCCTCTCTCAGTCCGTCAGCAACCTACTTTTGTCTCCTTCAAGTCCGCTCTCAAAACTCACCTTTTCTCCTCTGCATAAAATCCTAATCTCACTCAACCCCCCTCTGCAGCCTGTCTCCGCTCGGAGGGGAATCACTTTGTTATAATATATAATTATATATGATATGCTCTCTATAATTTTCCATTGCTTTTATTCTTGCTTTTATTGCTTTCATTCTTTCTCCCCATTTATAGCCATGCGTGTGTGTGTGTGTGTGTGTGTGTGTGTGTGTGTGTGTGTGTGTGTGTGTGTGTGTGTGTGTGTGTGTGTGTGTGCGTGTGCGTGCGGGCGTGCGTGCGTGCGTGCGTGCGTGTGTGTTTCAGCGCTTAGAGATGATTTTGTCGAGATTTTGCGCTATATAAATATTGTAATTAAATATTGTAATTATTAAGAAAACAAAAACAAAAAGATAAAGGTAGAGAAAAATATCTACCCAATGTTATGAAACCCCTTCCTGCCTTTACACAAGCACACATGACTCACATGAGACAGTCTCCGGAACAATGGCGCCGTGCTGTTTCTCAAGAACGATAACCAGTTAAAGGTCAGATCCAAGACGTGAAGACTTTAAAATAAGGTCCGGCTGGCCACGCCGCTGCGAACGTCCTCCAACTCCATTTTCTTAGGTCAAGGGCGACCAGATTGTCAAGGTGACCCAAGGTCATGTCACTCAGGTAGAGTTCTTGGAAGTCCTGCGAACGTTGGAGGAGTGAGTTTGGCAGATACAGGTGCTGGTTGCCTGTGTGTTTGGATAAGAAACACAATGGCAGTTAGAAGATTTCATCAACATTTGAAGGTCGTGAGATTCAAACTTTACCACTCTTTAAAAAAAAAACCGCTTGATCCTCCTTGTTCCCCACTTTTGTACCAGTCACCCACGTCCATTTTTTTAAAAACTTTTTGCCATTTACATTTTCAAACTTGATTCGCAGAGCTACTCGTTTTTCTGTTCTGTTTGAGTTTTGGGTTTGTTTGTTTGTTTGTTTGTTTGTTTGTTTGTTTGTTTGTGCGTACGTGCGTATGTTTTGCGTGTGTTTGTGTGTGCATGTGTTTGTGCTTGTGTTTATGTGTGCGTGTGTGTGCTTGTGTTTATGTGTGCGTGTGTTTGCGTGTGCGTGTGTTTGCGTGTGTGTGTGTTTTCCCGTGCGTGTGTTTTCCCGTGCCTGTTTGTGTGTGTGTTTGTGTGTGTGTGTGTGTGTGTGTGTGTGTGTGTGTGTGTGTGTGTGTGTGTGTGTGTGGTGTGTGTGTGTGTGTGTGTGTGCGTGTGTTTGTTTGTGCATGCTTGCGTCTGTCTGACAGCGAACGCAGAATGGTTTGTCCTTCTGATACAACCGCGAATTCAAAATCTTATACCTCGAGTTCAACCCCAGCCCACGACATTAAAAACTGGCCTGTTTGTAGTCTGTTTTTATAGTTAACATTATT
>JAPXFY010000015.1:22622485-22624985 GCA_030674185.1 Monoplex corrugatus
ATCACCACTATTACCACCAACAAGAGACAGAGGTAAAGCGAGAGACTTACCTTCAGAAAGCAAGACGTTTCCAAAACCAGCTTGGACTGTCCAGTAACTCTTTACTTTAGGTTTGTGCACGAGTCACATGAGGGTCAACATAGCCAGGAACCTTTCCATTTCAACTGCACTTGTGTCTGCCCAACTTTCAGATAACAATCATGGTGGTACTAATGGGTGAGAAGTACCGCTTTTGTCCTCACAACAGACAGAAACGTTTGTCTCCAATGAAGAGGCAGAAGAAGTCACATGCGACTATAGCCGGAGCTTGCCTACACCAGGCTCTGATAGGTTCTTTGCAAGATGCTGCCGCCGCTTCTTTCATCAAAGCAATATAATGACATCAAGGAAAAGACGATTTTTGAAGAAGACATTAAAATGTACTGATATGTGCTCTTCAATACGCTAAGAAACACCCACAGTAGAGCTATCCTGCATACTGTACACCATAATCATGAAGTGCCTTGCCACATGGCGTTGGCCCTCCATATGTGTCTATCCCTTGTTGTCGCAAGCACATCCTCCACCCTCTCTGTCTTCAGCCACTCTGCAAGTCTGTCCAACATTTTTTCCCTTGGTCTGCCTGGTGCTCTCTTTCCCTCCAGCTTTCCTGTGGTGACCAGGTTGACCAGGTGGTATACGGTACACAAAGTGGTAATAGCAGGCGAACAATTGCCACGAGTTGACCCTTTCCAGCCTGGTTTGTCTGTGAAGACGTGTATCTTTGTCACGTCACCTTCCCCTCATAAAGAAGCCATTCACAATTGTCGTCAATGTTGTTGTCAATGCCTGCCACGCCACTGGTTCCAGCAGCTCTGTCACGCCTACTTCCCCACCCCCACTCCCACGCTGTGCAGCTGTTATTTCATTTATTGAAGAAACTGACTGTTATTCATGGCCGATTCGATAATTTGGACCCAGAAAATCACTCACTATTATTCATGGCCGATTCGATTATTTGAACTCAGAAAATCACTGTTTTTCATGGCCGGTTCGATTATTTGAACCCAGAAAATCACTGACTGTTATTCATGGCCGGTTCGATTGTTTGAACCCAGAAAATCACTGACTGTTATTCATGGCCGGTTCGATTATTTGAACCCAGAAAATCACTGTTATTCATGGCCGGTTCGATTATTTGGACCCAGAAAATCACTGACTGTTATTCATGGCCGGTTCGATTGTTTGGACCCAGAAAATCACTGACTATTATTCATGGCCGGTTTCACTGACTATTATTCATGGCCGGTTCAATTATTTGAACCCAGAAAATCACTGACTGTTATTCATGGCCGGTTCGATTATTTGGACCCAGAAAATCACTGACTGTTATTCATGGCCGGTTCGATTGTTTGGACCCAGAAAATCACTGACTGTTTTTCATGGCCGGTTCGATTATTTGGACCCAGAAAATCACTGACTGTTATTCACGGCCGGTTCGATTATTTGGACCCAGAAAATCACTGACTGTTATTCACGGCCGGTTCGATTATTTGGACCCAGAAAACCACTGTTTTTCACGATTGGTTCTATTAAATCCAGAAAATCAATATCCAACACTGCGCGGTCCCTTTCTGTTTCACTTACGTTCGAATTCCACACACTTCCAATGTCAAATGCAAGCGCATACAAAATTTCCTCGGCTGTATAAAAAGCCTTCTTCACGACCGTCCCAAAACTTCTGAAAATTAGAAGCAAAGCTCAGAGACAACGGCAATGTGCGAGCGAGGGGACATCACTCTCGTTGCCTCAAAATACAAAGGTTAAAAGAGCTTTCTACTTACGGACGTTGTTTCGCTTATACACGTTTTACCCTATGCCAAGTGACGCTCCATTTCCTTAAGGCGGTGCAGGTCCAAAATGGATGCGCTGAACATGTATACCAAACTCACTATAAAGAAAAAAAAATGATCGAGCCAGTCTAACACTCTTCCTATTTATACTAAAAAAATGTATCACGTAAAATCCAGACTCTGTACTTCTCTAGTTCACTATGACCATGAAGAAACACTAGAGATAGAGCAAGCGAATAAGCACGCGTAAGTGGGGGGGGGGGGAGAGAGAGAGAGAGAGAGAGAGAGAGAGAGAGAGAGAGATTGTTTATTGCTTTTGTTCTTAAAGCCCAGCCGACTGCGTAGAGCCATATCAGGGTTATAACTGTTTCAAAGCACATACAAAACTTCAACAGGAAAAAAAAGAAAAGAAAAATAAGTACATGTATCAATGCATTTGCTCACATACTCTAAGGAGTTGCCCCTGGCGTTGACCACTCCATCCAATTTATCGCACAGGGGATTTAAGAAACATACCTGAATACAAATTTAAACATAACTAAGAACACAAAAACATCTACAAAAACGGGCCTAAATTACCCAAAATTGCTTAAAGACCACTACTATCATTTTTATCGTTGCTGTTGTTATCTATGGGCTAAGAGATTATTTCCATAAAGTGGTTAGTT
>JAPXFY010000015.1:22629985-22634985 GCA_030674185.1 Monoplex corrugatus
TTATTGACAATGTTGTTGCTGTTATTGTTGTTATTATTGTTGTTGTTGCTGTTGTTGTTGTTGTTGATAATGTTGTTGTTGTTGTTGTTGTTGTTGTTGTTGTTGTTGTTGTTGTTGTTGTTGTTGTTGTGCTGTTGCTGTTGTTGTTGTTGTTGCTGCTGTTGCTGTTGTTGTTGTTGTTGTTGTTGACAATGTTGTTGACAATGTTGTTGTTGTTTGTTGTTGTTGTTGTTGTTGACAATGTTGTTGTTGACAATGTTGTTGTTGTTGACAATGTTGTTGTTGTTTATGTTGATAATGTTGTTGTTGCTGTCATTGTTGTTGTTGTTGTTGTTATTGTTGTTGTTGTTGACAATGTTGTTGTTGTTGATAATGTTGTTGGTGGTGGTGGTAGTGGTGTTGTTGTTGTTGCTGCTGCTGCTGTTGTTGTCGTTGTTGTTATTGTTGCTGCTGCTGCTCTTGTTGTTGTTGTTGTTGTTGTTGTTGTTGTTGTTGACAATGTTGTTGTTGTTGTTGTTGACAATGTTGTTGTTGACAATGTTGTTGTTGTTGTTGACAATGTTGTTGTTGTTGTTTATGTTGATAATGTTGTTGTTGTTGCTGTCATTGCTGTTGTTGTTGTTGTTATTGTTGTTGTTGTTGACAATGTTGTTGTTGATAATGTTGTTGTTGTTGGTGGTAGTGGTGTTGTTGTTGTTGCTGCTGCTGTTGTTGTCGTTGTTGTTATTGTTGCTGCTGCTGCTCTTGTTGTTGTTGTTGTTGTTGTTGTTGTTGTTGTTGTTGTTGATGATGATGATCATGATGATGATCATCATGATGATGACGACGACGACAATGACGATGTGATGATGATAGCGATGACGATGATGATGATGATGATGGTGGTAGTGATGGTGACGACGACGACGACGACAACAATGAGGAGGAGGAGGAGGATGTTAAGGAAGAAATGGCATGAGCGCTGGGAAAATGTTTGCTCGCAGTGCTTGATAAAAGGTAAGTGTTTTCTCAATGAAAGTTCCAGTGATCCAGTGTAAATTGTCCTTTTGAACAAATGTCCCTTTAAATACAGACACACAGAATCAGTACACGCCATTAACAACAGTTCACATTCCCTTGTTATACACTCTAAGAGACAGAGAGAAAGAGAAAGACGGACAGAGAGACCAGCGGACTTAAAGAGTGGATGATGACGGAAAGAGTTGGGAGATATACTTGCAGCGACAAGAGAGATTCGTATGGTGGGCCATGATCGCCAACGCCATGCAGCAAGGCACATGATGATGATGAATATCATAGTCTGGCGGCTGTTCATGATTCATACATTCTGACACAGCAATTCTTCAGGACAGCGTGGAGATTGTTCAAGAGGGATTCATCGAACTCAGACAATTTCTTACACCCCCCCTCCACACACACACACACACACACACACACACACACACACACACACACACACACACACACACACACACACACACACACACACACACACACACACACACACACACAAACCTGCCAACGGTTATCATGTGGACTCCTCGAAGCAGCGCAAAAACCCTATGCACTGTCAAGTTTTGAAATGGGGACGGGAACAAGATCTATGACACATGGACACCACCAAAATCATTGGAATATTTAAGACAGACAGCCAAAATCCAATTTTTACGTTGCAGGACATGAGGAGATCTTGATTCCACAACTCGACGAAAAGAACCACTCCCCACCAAACCTGCTAACGATTATCATGCGGACTCCTTGACGCAGCGCAAAAACCCTAGGCACTGTCAGGTCTGGAATAGGAACGGAAACAGGACCAACGAAACATTAACACCACCATAATGATTGGAGTATTAAGACAGGCAGCCAAAAGCCAGTTTTTACGTTGCGTGACATGAGATTTTGAATCCACAACTCGACTAAAAAAAAAAAACCACCTCCACCCCAAACCTACCAAAGGTTATCATGTGGACTCTTCGAGGCACCGCAAAAACCCTAGGCACTGTGAAGTCTGAAGACGGAGATGGGAACAGAACCTACCAAACATGACACCACACCACAATGGTTGGAGTGCTAAGACAGGCAGCCAAAATCCAACTTGTATGTTGCGGGACATGAGATTTTGAATCCACAGCTCGACTAAAAAACAACCACCATCCCCAATCCTGCCAACGGTTATTATGCGGACTCCTCGAGGCAGCGTAAAAGCCCTACGCACTGTCCAGTCTTTGAAACGGGGACGGGAACAAGACAAACGAAAGATCGACACCACCAGAATGATTGGAGTGTTAAAATGGTGCTGCCAAAAGCCAACTTTTATGTTGTAGGACTTGTGAATTTGAATCCACAATTCGACTAAAGTGCGCACTGAAGCCAGTTCTCAATCCAGCAGTTGCGCTGAAGAAGTCGGCCGGATCGCCGATGAAAGCTACGCAAGTGAGTAGCCATTTTACTGAGAGATAGGTTTAGCACTGTAGCCATTAAGAACTATCCCCCCCCCCCCCCTAACCTGCCAACAGTTGTCATGTGGACTCTTTGAGGTAATGTAAAAATCCTACGCACTGTTAAGTTTTCAAACGGGGACTGGAACAGGATCAACGAAACATCAACACCATTAGAATGATTGGAGTGTGAAAATGACGGCCAAAAGCCAACTTATACGATGCGTGACATCAGATCTTGAATCCCCACAATTCGACTGTAAGAACCACTCGCCCCTCCCAAAACTGCTAACGGTTATCATGCAGGCTCCATGAGGCAGCGTAAAAATCCTACGCACTGTTAAGTCTTGACTAACAGAACCAGCCAGACCGCATAAAATATGGCTCAATCTCGTGTCGAAACCACGACCCCCTGCGTTAAGACCATCGCCATCTAGCCACAATGTGCTCACGGGGTCATGCTATACTCTGACTCGACTGGGAGTTGCGCCCATGACCAGTCCTACAAAACTTCTTAAAGGTCTAGTGATAAGTTGTTGGTTTGTGTGTGTGTGTGGGGGGGGGGGGTTACGTGTGTATGTGTATGTGAGTGTGTGTGGGTGTGGGTGTGTCTACGTTGTGTGTGTGTGTGTGTGTGTGTGTGTGTGTGTGTGTGTGTGTGTGTGTGTGTGTGTGTGTGTACGTGTGTGTGTGTGAGTATTCGTGTGTGTGTGTGAGTATTCGTGTGTGTGTGTGTGTGTGTGTGTGTGTGTGTGTGTGTGTGTATATACGTGTGTGCGTATGTGTGTGTGTGTGTCTGTGTGTGTGTCTGTGTGTGTGTATGTATGTGTGTGTCTGTGCGTGTATGTGTGTGTGTATGTGAGTTGTGTGTGTGAGTTGTGTGTGTGTGTGCTTCGTTCGTTCTTTGATTTAACGTCTTTTCACTATAAGTGATTTTAGTGGTCAAAACATAAAATTTCAACAGGAAAAAAATAAAGAAAAAATTAAGTATACATATCAATGCATTCGCGCACATGATCTAAGGACACGCCCCCGGTGTTGACTACTCCGTGTGTGTGTGTGTGTGTGTGTGTGTGTGTGTGTGTGTGTGTGTGTCTGTGTCTGTGTGTGTGTGTGTGTGTGTGTCTGTGTGTTTGTGTGTGTGTACAGCACATTTCCATTCCAATGGCCCATTTACCCGTCTGACTATAGATCAGAGGCACAAAGATTTTGATACTGTTTTCTTGGCAAGTCCCCGCACTACCATTATTACACCAGGCGTCAAGTTCTAGAGACAGTCCTGTTAAAACGTGTTATTGTTGTTGTTATTGTTGTTTAAAGCCCAGCCGACTGCGTAGAGCCATATCAGAGCTATAACCGCTTCAAAACATAAAATTTCAACAGGAAAAAAAATAAAGAAAAAATTAAGTACACATATCAATGCATTCGCGCACATGATCTAAGGAGATGCCCCCGGTGTTGGCTACTCCGTCCAATTTATCGCACAGGGGAGATTTAAAAAACACACCTGAATACAAATATAAGCATACATAAGGACACCAAAACACATATAAAAACAGGCATAAATTACCTAAAATTGCTTCCGCATATCTCACGTCCCTAGAGCCAAAAATGTATTTAATACATGTACCCAATTATCAATCCTAAGAAAAAGTATGTAAGACTTTATAAAACACATACAGGTGAATGGACAATTAAGGCAGAAAATGGTAGGTATAAATGACAGAAAGCAAAGCAACAAGGCAGAAACAAAGCGAGTGACAGAAAAGAGGAAATTTCTTGCACAGAATTTCCAGAAGGTGGGGATACTGTCTATACTGAAAGAACCCCCGGCAACCCCACGGGGAATGTTAAAACTTAAACTGCCCCATCATATCATCCCTTCCAGAACAAATGTCCGGCTGAAGGCATGTGTGGGGGCACAGATGATTTTTTTTTATAAGTTTTCAATTGTCTTGGATGACGTGTATAGCAGAACCAGACAAATATTACTACAGAGTTGACTGAAGCCCTGGAGCAACTCGGTGTTGAAAAAAATAACAGTCCTCCTAAATGAAATGTATGACACCAACAAACAAACAAACAAGCAAAACAAACAAACACCACCAACAACAACTACAACCTGAAACTGTATAAATTAAATGACTTTATATTGTTTAAAAAAACATAACAGAGTAATAGATATGACGTATGTATGAGTTTTGCTCAGTCTTGTTCAGATTTCTCTTCTCTCTCTCTCTCTCTCTCTCTCTCTCTCTCTCTCTCTCTCTCTCTCTCTCTCTCTTGTGTGTGTGTGTGTCTGTGTGTCTGTCTGTCTCTCTCTCTCTCTCTCTCTCTCTCTCTCTCTCTCTCTCTCTCTCTGACCGAATGACCAGCGTCACCTTACTATGCATGTACACAAACGTGCGTTTGTGTGTATTTCGGGGGATAGATATGTCTCTCCACTGCTGCCCCCCCCCCCCCCCCGCCTTTGCCATCTACACACTAACACCAAAACACCCCAAAAGCACATCATTCCTACCCTCGTCCTCTCTCAGACAAAGACACTTATCTCCCCTT
>JAPXFY010000015.1:22647485-22657485 GCA_030674185.1 Monoplex corrugatus
TGTTCCCTGTTGAGGCATCGACTTTTCTCCTCAGTTTGAACGGAAAATATAGACCTTCGGAAGGGGACGAAAAACGAGCCGGGCCCGTGTGCCTTCTGGCCTGCGCACGCTTAAGATCCCACAGCAGTTGAAAACCGTGAAGAGCAGGGCATTCGCCCGGCTGCCCTGGTATAAAACATTGGAGGGATAGGTTCATTTCCAAGGTCCCTCCCCATGAAGGCTAATTAGTCTTCTTGCCTTTCTAAGGTCTTGTTAAAATATTTGGTGGCGCTGTACTACGGCGACATGCTCTCAACGGGAAGGGCAACCCGAGTTTCACATGATAAATCCATTGTGACAGAAAGAAATGGTATATGAATAATGCAGAGCATACTATGGGCTCGTACGGAAGACGGGGACCACACAGTCAAGTAGGGTAGGCTATTAGGGTTGAAAGCGCTTACTTAGGAAGGGAGAAATCCTGAAGAGTTCAGGTCTCAGTACGTTCAATACCTTCAATGAGGACGCTGGCCTCTCAGACGAGACAACACTCTGAAATCCCAAGAGGGAGACAAGGAAAGAGGGGGAGGGAAGGTCATTTACTTGGTCTGGCTCCGCGACAAAGATATAGCTGTCGATAATAGGGAGTTTATTGGGCATTCTTACTCTTACTGTTGCTTAAAGCCCAGCCGACTGTGTAGAGCCATATCAGGGTTATAACCTGTTTCAATACATACACAATACTTCAACAAGGAAAAAAAAAGGCACGGAAAAACACATATCAATGCATTTGTGTACATAATCTAAGGAGATGCCCCTGGCGTTGATCGCTCCGTCCGATTTATCGTACCACTCCACTACCATCCTTTTTTCAAGACAGATTTAAGAAAGAAAAAAAAATACACAATCAAACTAAGCATTACAGTGTAGGTATTGCTTCTTTGACTGATGGGTCTCCTGAACAATAGTTATAAGGTGACAAAGGACATAGAACTCAAATTTAGTAACTGTGAGAAAGAACGATACTCTTTCCACCTTGGATTGTAATAAACTCTCAAAATGATTTGTGATAGGCCTATAATATTTTGAATGATTAAATTATTGGTTAATGGGTTTGCTTTAGAAAACAATTTTCCTCCTTTTTTCTTAACATACATTAACAACAAAAATACATAAATATGTTGAGAGAGAGAGAGAGAGAGAGAGAGAGAGAGAGAGAGAGAGAGAGAGAGAGAGAGAGAGAGAGAGAGAGAGAGAGAGAGAGAGAGGCGTAATGAAAAAAGATTATGGTCAAAGGGACACTATCCAAGATCCTCATTGCTATTAGAGTAATTGTGTTACTTCCCTTTACTGTTCCTCTCGCACTCTCGCTCGCTTTCTCTGCATGTGTCAGCATGAGTAAAGTTTTTTTTTGTAGATTGAGCAAGTGATAAGTTGTGAGAATGTTTGTTATTTTTGCCAGTATTTAAAGAACGACTGACTGACTGACTGTAGGCGGCAGTACTGGAATGAATATGCGCAAAATTACCAAACATTCAAAATTTCATCGAATGTTTGGCAATCATGAAACAATTAGCACATTTATTTGCTTAAGGACAGACGCCTGAAATTCAAGATAAGCACATTTCCGTTGAGAATACTTGATCTGGCTGTATATTTTTTGTTGTTGTTGTTGTCTTTTTTGTACAGGCGCCATATTGTCAGAGATTTGATACGTCCATTATGTACACAGAATTCACAGATGATAGAAATCCTTTCGTTTCTTTGGTTGATCAAATTGTTAGTTGCTTGGCTGATTTACCTTTTCTTTTTATTCAGTCCATTCTTTGGATTATTTAGAAAACAAAAATATTACCCCTAGGTATCTTAGAAGTCATTCAGACTTAGTTTATCTACAAATTTCCTTAAAAAACTGAAAATGTGCAAACCTTGAGTGTGTGTGGTGTGTGTGTGTGTGTGTGTGTGTGTGTGTGTGTGTGTGTGTGTGTGTGTGTGTGTGTGTGGTGTGTGTGTGTGTGTGTGTGTGTGTGTGCTTTTTTTTTTTAATCTAAAGCATTCAAGATGAGAGCAACTGTCTTACCATAACTATGCTATATTCCAAAACTGTGACTTAGACAAGTACATAACCTGGATTTGTTGTAATTTTTTGTTCATTCTGTCCTTTTTTCATCTGCACGTATATTGGGAAGGTTTTTTATATATATTATTGTTTATGATTTTAATGTTACCAATTCTTTAATAAAAAGTACCATCTCATCATTTTATTTCTTTACCACCAAGACAGAGACACAGCCACTGTTCCCCAGCTACATGATGGTTTTATATCTATTTTATTGTTTATGATTTTAATGTTACCAATTCTTTAATTTAAAAAAAACTCATCATTTTATTTCTTTACCACGAAGACAAAGACACCATCTTATCATTTTATTTCTTCACCGCTAAGACAGAGACAAAGCCACTCTTTTTGTTCATTCTTTTCTTTTTCAACCAGTATGAGGGGAGTGGGGTTTTTTTTCAAATATTTATTTTATTGTTTATGATTTTAATGTAACCAATTCTTTAACGAAAATACCATATAATCATTTTATTTCTTTGCCACTAATACAGAGACACAGCCACTGTTTTTTGTTGTGTTTTGTTGTTGTTGTTGTTGTTGTTGTTGTTGTTGTTGTTGCTCATTTTGACCTTTCTTTATCAACGAGTATGGGGGGGGGGGGGTATGTCTATTTCATTGTTTTATGATTTTAATTAACCGATTCTTTAATTAAAAAATATCCTCTCATCATTTTATTTCTTTACACTAAGAGACACAGCCACAGTTTTTATTGTTCATGCTGTCCTTTCTTTATCAGGGAGTATGAGGGGAGTGGGTTTTTTTTTTTCAAATGTGTATGTTATTGTTTATGATTTTAATATAACCAATTCTTTAATAAAAAGTACCATCTCATCATTTTATTTTTTTACCACCAAGACAGAGACACAGCCACTGTTCCACCAGCTACATGATGGTTATTATATCTATTTTATTGTTTATGATTTTAATGTTACCAATTCTTTAATTTTAAAAAAAAATCTCATCATTTTTTTCTTTACCACGAAGACAAAGACACCATCTTATCATTTCATTTCTTCACCGCTAAGACATTTTCTTTCTTTATCAGTCCACTATGTGGGGAGTGGTTTTTGTTTTTTGTTTGTTGTTTTTTTTTTCAAATATTTATTTTATTGTTTATGATTTTAATGTAACCAATTCTTTAACGAAAATACCATATAATCATTTTATTTCTTTACCACTAATACAAAGACACAGCCACTGTTTTTTGTTGTGTTTTTTGTTGTTGTTGTTTGTTGTTGTTGTTTGTTGTTGTTGCTGCTGCTGTTGTTCATTTTGCCCTTTCTTTGTCAACGAGTATGCGGGGAGTGTGGGTTTTTTTTTTCTTTTTATATCTATTTCATTGTTTATGATTTTGATGTAACCGATTCTTTAATGAAAATTCCATCTCATCATTTTATTTCTTTCCCACTAAGACAGAGACACAGCCACTATTCCACCAACCCCATGATGGTTCTTATATCTATTTTATTGTTTATGATTTTAATGTACCAATTCTTTGACGAAAATACGATCTTATCATTTCACTTCCTTACCAGACGGCCAACTCATCATTTTATTTCTTCACCGCTAAGACAGAGACAGAGCCACTGTTCCACCAGCCCCATGATGGTTCTTCAGTGCAGCGATGCCACGCATCTGCACATCTGTAGAGTCTGTGTCGCTGCCGTCGGCGTTGGCGTGCCAGCTCCAGGCGCCACTGTAGCCGTGGTTGTAGGCATAGCGAAACAGCTGTTCTATGGACATCCCACCTCCACGATGTGAGTTGAACTCTGCGATAACCAGCGGCTTGTCCAGATGGTAGTCATTGGCGCTATGCTGAAAGTGTGGTTTGTAGAGAAGAAGAAGAAAAAAGAAACTTAGTTTTGTTATCCTCTGAATATAACTAATGATATGGCTATGTGAATGCGTTTATATGCTTATATGATTATATGAACGTGTGATGAATCTGGAATGGGATTTGTTTGTTTGTTTGTTTGTTTTGTTTGGGGTTGTTTTCTTTTGTTATGTTTTGTTTTTATTTTGTTTGTTTTGTTTTGTTTATTGTTTGTTTGTTTTTTAGTTTTGCTGCATCATCCAAAAATAGAATTCCAGAGAATTATTGCTATCATCCATCCCCATCCTCAGTATCTTAGCATTGTCAAAACGTGTTCCACATTCTGTGGTCTTTCATACCCTGCTTTTATGGGTCATGGTGATCTTAGTTTTGTTGAGTTTGGACGTGTGCCGGGGGAGAACCGAAATGAGTAACCGTGATGAGGTGGGGGTGGGGGGTGGTTTGGGAGGCAGTGACACATAGCTGTGCAGAAGATGGGACAAACAAATCAAACATAAAACTGAAGGAGGGAGAGGGGAAGGGAGAGCAGGCCACAACTCTAGAGAAATAACACTGGAAAACCGACTTCACTTTGGTACGTTTTTCAACGAATCTATTCTCAACTTTGCACAGAGGTACAAGCTGGATGTAGAAATATGTACTAGCATAATAAATATAGACTAGGTAAAACATAAATATAGACTAGGTAAAACATAAATATAGACTAGGTAAAACATAAATATAGACTAGGTAAAACATTAATATTAGACTAGGTAAAACATAAATATAGACTGGTAAAACATAAATATAGACTAGGTAAAACATAAATATAGACTAGGTAAAACATAATATAGACTAGGTAAAACATAAATATAGACTAGGTAAAACATAAATATAGACTAGGTAAAACATAAATATAGACTAGGTAAAACATAAATATAGACAAGGTAAAACACACGCTAGGTACGACCTCAGGACCTGGCCAGCTCATGGGTTTATGTGCAGGCTTAAGGTTTATGCCATGGTCATAATATACACGGCATCTGTGACATAATAACATATGGAATTCATTCCGAGCGCGGAGACGTCATCTTGAGAAACTGAAACTGAAACTTGGTGTATAAGTAGAGCTCCTGACTTCCAATCTGGCTGCGCAGGTTCGAGTCTTACTGCTGAAATTTCGTCCGCATGTGTTTACTCTCTTCTCCATCCCTGCCCACCATGGTCCTTTTCTAAGACAGGGACACGGCCACCTGCCCACCAGCTCCATGCAGATGGCGCAGTGCAGCGATGCCACGCATCTGTACATCCGTAGAATCTGTGCCACTGCCGTCAGTGTTAGCGGCCCAACTCCAAGCGCCGGCATAGCCGTGGTCGTAAGCATGGCGAAACATCTGTTCTATGGACATTCCGGCACCACGGTGTGAGTTGAACTCTGCGATGACTAGCGGCTTGTCCAGGTGGTAGTCGCTGGCGCTGTGCTGTGGATGTGAGGATGTGAATGAAGAACTTAGTTGCCGAGAAACCTGAATAACTTTCTAGCAGTAAAAAAAAAAAAAGCTGGACGACATTGAGCAAACTAATAGACTTGAATCAATTTCTAGCTGAAAAAAAATCAGAGCGATACTGACCAAACTAATAAACTTGAATAAATTTCAAGCTTTAAAAAGGCTGAGCAGCACTGAGCAAACTGAAAAACTTGAATAACTTTCTAGCTGAAAAAAAACTGAGCCACACTGACAAAAACTACTAAATTTGAATAATTTTCTAAGTAAAAAAAATCAGAGCGACACTGAGCAAACTAATAAAAGACAACTACTTAGTAGCAGCGAAATAGTAACAGCTCGGAGAGGTGTGAAATCAGGTACGAGTGTGTGTGTGTGTGTGTGTGTGTGTGTGTGTGTGTGTGTGTGTGTGTGTGTGTGTGTGTGTGTGTGTGTCTGTGTCTGTGTGTGTTGTGTGTCTGTGTGTGTGTGTGTGTTCTGTGTGTGTCTGTGTGTCTATGTGTGCGCGTGTGTGTTGTGTGCGTGTGTGTGTGCGTGTGCGTATGCGTGTGCGATGTGAGTGTGAGTGTTGTGTGCGTGCGCACTTACGTGTGTGTGTGTGCGTGTTGTGTAGTGTTAGTGTGAGTGTGTGGAGAGAACAAGTCTGTATGATGTGTCTGTGTGTGTGCGTGTGGGCGAGAGAAGAGAGAGAGGGAGAGACAGACAGACAGACAGACACAGAGAGAGACAGAGAGACAGAGACCAGTCCTGTGTCATTACACCCACGCTATTTATTCCAGCTTTCATACGCCCTTCAAATCCCCGCAAACTGAGGCCACCATGACAGCAGAGCATGAACAAAGAAAAAGAATTTGGGGCAATTTTTTCACAATGCTGTGACGATGAGAATGAAGTTGATAATGGCGACGCTATTGAGTTCTCTCTCGGACAGGGACTATGTAACTGTTCTGTACTCTACGCTTGCTTACTTTGAAAAGATCACTTGGCGGCAGCCAGGCCCAAGAGACACAGATACCTGTAGTGTTGGTTAGAATATGTGAGTAACATCCTCAATGAACCATCTGCAAAGTAGATGATATTCGATTGTGTGTGGTCCCTGTCTTCCCAGAGAGTTCATAACACACTCAACTCTGTGTGGGCGCCAGTCAGGAGGGAAAAATTCCACAATCGTGTCTGGACTGGTGGGGATTTGGACCTATGCCTTCCACCGAAAAAAAAACCCACAATCATATTTGGATTGATGGGGATTTGAGCTCACGCTTTCCAGGAAAAATCTCATCATCGTATTTGGATTGATGGGGATTTGGGTCCGTGCTTTCCAGGAAAAATCCCACCATCATATTTGGATTGATGGGGGTTTGGGCATACGCCTTCCAGGGAAAATTCCACAATCATATTTCAACTGACGGAGATTTGAGCCCAAGCTTTCCAGGAAAAAACCCACCATCATATTTGGATTGATGGGGATTTGGGCATACGCCTTCTAGAGAAAATTCCTCAATCGCATTTGGATTGACGGGGATTTGAGCCCAAGCTTTCCCTGAAATATCTCACAATCATATTTGGATTTTTGAGGATTTGGGCCCACGCCATCCAGAAAAAATACCACAATTATAATTATTTGGAATGGTGGGGATTTGAGCCCACGCCTCCCAGGAAAATCCACAATCAATTTGGATACAAGGGATTTGAGCGAGCTTTCAGAAATTCCACAATCATATTGGATCATGGGATTTGGGGTCTACGCCTTCCAGGAAAAATCCCATAATCGTATTCAGAGTGGTGAGGATTTGAGCCTACGCCTTCCAGTCAGCATGCCTTGCGCTAACCACTTCGTCACGTTATATGATTAGAGAGAGAGAAAATGAGCAGCAAAGTTTTTAAGGGAATTTACCTCTCAACTTGATAAAATCAGACTGTCTTTTCAAACCATTAACAACCCTCTCCCCTCTCCAAGGAGGAAGGCCAAGTGCCGAAATATAAGACGTACATATTAAAAAATACACGCACAGAGAGACAGACAGACAGACAGACAGACAGACGACAGAGAGACAGACAGACAGACAGACAGACAAACAGACAGAGACAGAGACAGAACAGAGACAGACAGAGAGTGAGTCAGAGGGTCAGACAGATAGAGAGAGACAAAGAGAGAGAGAGACAGAGGCAAACAGACAGAGACAGAGAAATAGATACAGAGACAGAGAGAGACAGACAGACAGAGATAGAGAGAGAGACAGAAAGACAGAGACAGATACACAGCCAGACAGACAAAGACAGAGAGAGAGACAGAGAGAAAGAAAGAAAGAATGAGAGCGAGAGAGGGAGAGAGAGGTGGGGGGAGAGAGAAAGAGAGAGAGAGAGAGAGACAGAGAGAGAGAGACAAAGACCGAAACAACATCAACAACAACAAAACCTTTTCTCTGTCAGTTCACTGACCTTGAAGGTGGCATCCGAAGCAAACTTGCCCTGCCAGTCATAGGTGTGGGTAGAATAGAACGTCAGTGTACCCTGAAAGAAGGATGATTACACTATATGAAATTCTTCCCTTTTTATCAGAGACTCTTTAAACATGCACTAGCAGGACCCAGTCGACTTGAAATTGGATCATGTTAACTGTGGAAGAAGAATTACCAAGCAAGAAGGATTAATATACACGACCTTTAAAAAAGAAAGATTTTTTTTTTGTATCACTTCAGAGAATTTCGAGACTGATGTCGAAACTGGGTCACGCCAGTTAATCATGAATAACGGAGATATGAATGAATAATGAAACTATTCTAGAAGAGGGTGTTCATAGCATACTGCACTCAAGAGACCTGGATTACCAATCCACGACACACTCAACAGATGAAAAGTTTCAGCAAAAAATGTCTGTACAAGATCTAACGTCGCACGTCCAATGTTCAAATCCTGAAGAAGAGCAGCTTCTCTAGCACTGAGTGTCTACTCATCATATGCCAGTGTGACTGGACAGAATACCATGTCCGTATAGAAAACAGCAGCATCCCAAAGATCTCCTATACGGAGAGCTGAAGCAAGGACACCGTAAGACCAGGAAAAGCTATAGACAGCCCCGGCCCCCTTTCACTGGATGAAATGACTATCGAGTGGCGTCGGGACCTTGTGAGGTGATTGCCCAGAGAGTGGCGAGGTATTGGTGCTCCGGGTCCTATCCGCACCTTCGTGGTGTTTCTTGCTAACTTCTGACAATAGCATCCAGAGATGCTCATTGTGCAGAGAGCTGAAGCAAGGACACCGTGTGAAAGACCCACTAAAGCTGTGCAAAGATACTCTGATGGCCAACCTCATCAGCTGCAGTATGAACACTACCAACCCTGGAGACCTTTCCAGCCAGACAGCATGCTAGCGAGAGCAGTGCGTGCAGGGCATAATCAGCTTTGAAGAGTGCATAACAGTGTCTGTTTAACAGAAGGACTGGCAGAAGCAGAATCCACGGCCGCAGGACTCCTTCCCATGCAGCGCCCACAGAAGAACATGTACCTCCAGGACTGACCTCCTTTCCCACATGAAGGCCTACACCACGCACTGAAAATCAGTATGCCTACTCATCCATCGGACTGACGGGACAGTCCTTCACCCTTTGACTCTTGCACCTAATCCACCAACTGCAAAATTTAACCGTTTGACTCTTTCACTCTATCCACCAATGAGGGAGTCAAATGGTTAAGTTTTTGCTTTGCTAGCATGATTGACAATGCAGGAAGCTAGTGGACAGGTGAGGGAATGAAAAAGTTTTTTTTTCAGAAAAAAACATGCAAAAAAAAGCTATCTTCAAGATCAAAACCACACGAAACCTAGCGTTGTTCAGTGTTGATCAAAATATAAAAACAGATAGAATATTTGATCTTATAATAATGCTGGCAAAATCATGTATCTATAACTGCAAAATAGACAAATGTGTTCCGAATGTACACACTTTCCAAAGAAGGCTAAATCTGAGATTCAAAATTGAACAGTACAATGCCAAAAACAAACTTTCACTTGTCCATTCTTAACGCTCGGTGGAAGAACTATATACCAATGTTCTCCACGCAGAAAATGGGATTTTCTTCATGGTATGCTCTTCAATTTTGATGTACACAGTAAAAACCTTCATTGATCAGAAAAAAAAGAAAAGCATACCTGAGCTTTTCCCCCAGCTTTAGTCAAACAGTGGTCAGTGTACATGTTTTTGTCGCCGAACTGGTTCGACTGGGACTTCTGGCTCCAGGAGCCGGCCGTCACTAGGGCCGTGGGGTCTGTCCGACGTATGGCATCCACCTGCCAGTTGATGAACCTGTACACACCATGCAGGATTTCATTATCATCATCGTCATCATTGTCGTCGTCGTCGTAACCATTACCATCACTGTCGTTATCATTATCATCATTGTCGTCGTCGTCGTAACCATCATCATCATCCCTATTGTCATTGTCATCACCATCATTATCATTGTCGTCGTCGTCATCATCATCAATGTCGTCGTCATCGTCATCATCATTGTCGTCATCAGCAGCAGCAGCATCGTCATAATTATCATCATTGTCATCATCATCATCATCATCATCATCTATGTCGTC
>JAPXFY010000015.1:22659985-22747485 GCA_030674185.1 Monoplex corrugatus
ATGCTTTTATCACAATGTACGGGTGATCGTGAAAATGTTGGTGATTTTATGACAATGTAGAGTGACCATGAAAAATGTTGGTGATTTTATGACGTGGTGGACGTGGACGTGAAGAATGTCGGTGATTTTATGTGCTGGAGATGGTCGTGAAAAGTGCTGGTGATTTTATGTGCTGGAGATGGTCGTGAAAAGTGCTGGTGATTTTATGTGCTGGAGATGGTCGTGAAAAGTGTTGGTGATTTTATGTGCTGGAGATGGTCGTGAAAAGTGTTGGTGATTTTATGTGCTGGAGATGGTCGTGAAAAGTGCTGGTGATTTTATGTGCTGGAGATGGTCGTGAAAAGTGTTGGTGATTTTATGTGCTGGAGATGGTCGTGAAAAGTGTTGGTGATTTTATGACGTGGTGGAGGTGGTCGTAAAAAGTGTTGGTGATTTTATGACGTGGTGGAGGTGGTCGTAAAAAGTGTTGGTGATTTTATGACGTGGTGGACGTGGACGTGAAGAATGTCGGTGATTTTATGTGCTGGAGATGGTCGTGAAAAATGTTGGTGATTTTATAACGTGGTAGAGGTGGTCGTGAAAAAGTGTTGGTGATTTTATGACGTGGTGGAGGTGGTCGTGAAAAAGTGTTGGTGATTTTATGACGTGGTGGAGATGGTCGTGAAAAAAAACGGTGGTGATTTTATGACGTAGTGGAAGTGGTCATGAAGAATATTGGTGATTTTATGACATGGTGGAGGTGGTCATGAAAAAATGGTGGTTTATTTATGACATGGTGGAGATGGTCGTGAAAAAATGTGGGTGATTTTATGACGTGGTGGAGATGGTCGTGAAAAAAAATGGTGGTGATTTTATGACGTGGTGGAAGTGGTCATGAAGAACATTGGTGATTTTATGACATGGTGAAGGTGGTCGTGAAAAAAATGGTGGTGATTTTATGACGTGGCGGGGGTTGTGAAAAATGTTGATGATTTTATGACGTGGTGGAGGTGGTCGTAAGGAACGTTGGTGATTTTAAGACGTGGTGGAAGTGGTCGCTAGAATGTTGGTGATTTTATGACGCGGCAGAGGTGGCCATGAAAAATGTTGGTGATTTTATGACATGGTGGAGGCGGTCTTGAACAATGTCGATGATTTTATGACGCAGGAAGCTGTATAAGGTGAGGAAGCCAAAGGGTTACGTTTTTGCAGCTGGTGAATAGGGTGCGGGGGTCAAAAGGCTTAATATCATCATTATCATCATCACTATCATCATCCTCATCATTATCATCAGTATTCTTTTCATTATCATCATTATTACTGTCATCATCATCATCATCACTCTTCTTATCTCATCATCATCATCATCGTCAGTCTTCTTATCTCACGCTAAGCAAACACGTACCTATGGTTTTGTTTCAGCGCGCCATTCCACAGAGTGGGGAAGATCAGGATGTTTCTGTGTTGGGCGTCGTCCAGATAGAGCCGGAAGTCGGAAATGAAGGTGTCGTCACGGTCAAGGCCGTCCACGTGACCACTGCTGTCAAAGTGAGGCGAGGTCACTCCTTCTACGTGAACCCAAGTTCCTGGTACGATTACGGGTTGAGAGATAAAAACATATTGTGCAAGTTCAGTATTATTAGTTTGTTTGTTTGCGTGCACACACACTCACACATGCGCACATACACACTCACACACACACACACACACACACACACACCACACACACACACACACACACACAATATATATATATATATATTAATATATATATAAATACATTAATATTATGTACATACATGCATACATACTTACGTACATACATATATGCATGCATACGTGCATATATACATATATACATACATACATACAATCATACATACATATATACATGCATACATACATACATATATGCATGCATACATACACACATAAAATACAAACATACATACATACATAGACAGACAGATAGGTAGGTAGGTAGTGGACAGACAGACAGACAGACAGACTGACATGATTGATTGATTGATTGATTGATTGATTGATATGATTGATTGATTGATTGATTGATTGATTGATGATTGATTGATTGATTGACTGATTGATTGATTGATATTTCTTGGGATTTGGGGGGGGGGGGGTGTTTTGCTCTCTTTCCTTGTCTGTGTCCGCGTTTAATTCATAGCATTTCGTGGTTTTGCTGTGTCTAAATCAAGCATATATCTTTAAATGTCAACACAACTTATTAATCTGATAATAATGGTTTACAATGATCATCATGATGGTATGTGTGTGTGTTGTGTGTGTGTGTGTGTGTGTGTGTGTGTGTGTGTGTGTGTGTGTGTTGTTGTGTGTGTCTGTCTGTCTGTCTGTCTGTCTGTCTGTCTGTCTGTCTCGGTATGTCTGCGTACGAGAATGTCAATTGTCGTACAAAGGTCCAACAGCTCTACGAAGGAGATTAACTGTTTGTTTCACAAAAGACGACCAAAAAATGGAGATGGATTGGGCACATCATCCGAAGAGACCAGGGTAATATCACCTGGAATACCCTCCGGTGGACGCCACCAGAAGGAAGACCTAAAAGGAGAAGACCTTTAAAAAAAACCTGGCGACAAACAGTTCAAGAAGAACTCTAGCCCTGAAAATAAGTGAGGTACCATACAGAGACTGGTCCAGAACAGAACGGAGTGAAGGATCTTTGTTGCTGCCCTACATCTTTAGCAGTACATGCCAGAGGCATAATGGGCAGTAACTTGTCTCAAAAATCACATAGCTGGGGACACTCAGAATGCAGACTCACGCTGTGTGTGATTTCTGATGAATTATCCAATGAATGAAATATTTTTAGGAGACATTGTTTACAGGGAGATTGGACTGAATTTTGTCTAAAATCACACCCCACCCAGCCCTATATTCTTTTAACTAATTGACATGTTGGACGCAACAGATACCTTTTTTTCTAAATGAATTCCAATCTAATCATTTGAGACAATTTCATGCTTTTACAACAGTAATAACAACTTGCTAAACTGCTGTGGAATTGCAGAGAACATATCTATGGATAAAATCATGTTCACAATAGCAGTGATGATTGTACATGTAACAATGTACCGCTATGGTCAGCATGTTGACATTGTTCAAGTTGTTGTTGCTTCCCCCATCCCCACATCTACTGTGGTGATGGTGATAATGATGGTGATAATGATGGCAACGTTGACGATAGCGATCAACCAAAAACCAAACTCAAAAACGACTTACTCATGGAGTTCCCTCCAGCATTCTTCACTTTATCCATCAGATACAGGTACCGGTCACGTCTGTACTGATACTGGTTGTTGCCAAAGTCATAGCCATAGGACACCCAGGCTGTATTAGCCCCGGACAGGAAGATTTTGTGCCCATTATGGACCAGGTTCTTTCCTTGTACTCTTACATACCCACCTGAAAGATTTGAAAAGAAAGAACACAGTCACTGTGGTTTTCGTATTTGGCTATTGGAAAAACATATTATGGTGTAAAGGTCATATATGGGTTAGTTTGAACCAGAAAAAAACATAACAGCATATAACCGCAGCGAGATACGTGAAAACCAGTGCACATAGAAAATACTTGTAACGCCTGACTTTGTTGAAACATTTATGTACAGGATATTAGACATGAAAATCAAACATCAAAATACGTCTTGAGGAAGGGAAGGGAAATTACACTCTTTGGCCCGGGGGTCTGTTCCGTTCACTTCATGTTGCTTTTAGCCCAGCCGACCACTACGGCTATATCAAGGCTAACACCACATTAAAACAACTCCAATTTAAAAGCTAACAGGTAAAAACCAAGAAAATACGAACCAAAAAAAAAAAAATAGAAGAAAAACGTGTATTTTATATAACTAAAGAACACAGGCGCAAATTTTCTGCTGACGTGCCTTTGTAAAGCATATAAAAAATTCTCAACACTTGAGGAAAAAAAAAACAATGTACAACTTCCGAATTGTAACGTCCTGGTAGGAGAAAACGGCAGAGCGCTACATTTGGGAAATTGTGTATTATTTTTGTACTTTTCTGGTTCGTATTGCTTGAACGCTGGCAGTCAGTTAGATTCACATTTCAGTTAAAAACCAGGCACATGATTAGCCTTTCAAGTCTTCGATGCATTCAGAACACTTCCCCGTATGTACAGCCATGTCACAAAAAGCTATTGTCTCAAACTTGAACACTGCACTGCGTGTGGAGGAACAACTCTGAAGAGATTCTTCACAACAGTATGCTTTTTACCATTACCAGAAATGTACGTAAGGGAGGGAAGGCCTAAAATATCTAAAACTACTTCTGTATATCAGATTTCCTTAGAGCCAAAAATGCATGACACAATCATTAGTCCTAAGAAAAAGTATGTGAGGCTTTATGGAACACGTACAGATGAATGGACCAGCAGGGCCAGATAATAATAAGGAGAGACGACAGAAAGCAAAGGAGCAAGATAGAGACAAAGAGAGGGGCAGAACAGAGGAAATTTCTAACACAGAATTTCCAGAAGGCGGGCATACTATTAACATTGAAAAATCCCCCGGAATCTCAACAGGGGAAACTTCGAGCAGACATTTGTTGAGGATAGTACATGTTTTACATGATACAATGTCATGGAATATCTAAACACACTAAGAACATGACAGAAAGCTGTACAAAGAACACAAGTCCTGTTGCACACTTTACCTGTGGCTACGCTGACCAAGCCCAAAAAGACCGCCAGGCAAAACATCTGAAACATGATTGTTTAAACCTTTAAGTAAGTGAATCACGTAGGAATAAAATAACTTTTCATAGGTGGAGCCACATATTTACAAGTTTCTATTAATAAGTATGCGGACATTGTCTATTAGTAAGTGTGCCGTTTTCTCCTTTAATTTCCCTTTAAAAGTACTATATTCTTTTAGAATATCCTTGTAACCAACAAAGTATATATTCGATTAAGTATTGAGTAAATCTATAAAGTATTACCAATAAATATTATTTCATTTGAAATCAAGATTGGTTACGATTGCTTTGCTGAGTGACGCTTCTGAATATAAATGTAACACACACACAACACACACACACACACACACACACACACACACACACACACACACACACACACACCCCACACACCACACACACCACACACACACACCGAGCACCTATAGTCTTGCTTTTTTTTTTTTTGTCTTGTTGACTGCGGACGTGTGTTGTGTGTGTGTGTGTGTGTGTGTGTGTGTGTGTGTGTGTATGTGTGTGTGTGTGTGTGTGTGTGTGTGTGTGTGTGTGTGTGTGTGTGTGTGTGGTGTGGTGTGTGTGTGTGTGTGTGTGTGCGTGTGTGTGTGCGCGCGCGCGTACTCACGCACACTTGTTGATTTTTTTTTGATTTTTTGAAAAGAGAAACGGCTAAGTTTTGCGTCCATATATATACAACGTGGGTTCAGGCAGCAGTAAGTTCGCACAGATGTTGACCGCGGATATCGGAGAAAATCCCCATCCTTTACCTACCATTGTTAATGTTATTGTTATGTTTGTTTAAAACCCAACCGACTACGTAGAGCCATATCAGGGCTATAACCTGTTCCAAAACATACAGTTCTTCAACATGAAAAAAAAAAAATCAAGTACGCCTATCAATGCATTCGTGCACATAATCTAAAGAGATGCTCCTGGCGTTGACCACTCCGTCCAATTTATCACACATGGGATAGGAAAAAAAAACATCTGAGTACAAATTTAAGCATAACTAAGGATAGCAAAAACGTAGAGCCAAAAATGCACTTAATACATGTAGCCAATTATCAATCCTTAGAGAAAGTACGTAAGACTTTATCGAACATATACAGGTGAATGGACCAGCACGGCAGAAATTGATAGGAAGAAATGACAGAAAGCAAAGGAGGAAGAAACACAGAGTGACAGAAAAGAGGAAATTTCTAGCACAGAATTTCCAGAAGGTGGGGATACTATTCATACTGAAAGGGCCCCGCTATCCCTATGGGGGAGCCTTTACCTACCAGGCGGTCAGGTTCAAACCCAGAGCTTCCAATAGAAAGTCCAGTAGCCCAACCACTGGACCACTGCGTCTGTCTCTGAATATAATTTTACACAAATCAAACACGTGAATCCGTAATATAATGAGTAAACTGTTTTCCATCATGAATATGCCAGACATGCATCAGTAAAATAACAGAGAAACTTTAAAATTTTCTGGAACCAGGAAAAAAAACACGAAAAAAGAATCAGAACACGTATTTGTCTGGTTGTATTAAAGACGCGCTCTGAATCTTTTTTCGTGGTTTTTCTTTTTTTTTTTTTTTTTCCCTGGTTCCTGTTTGCTTAAACGCGGGTAGTCACACTAGTCATTATTACTTTATACCACCTACACTTATGTATGCACCACTAATGGATTTAGTAAAACCTACGTGGCGGACTGCTATAATTTGTCAAAAAGGGTAGTCACACTTGTTTGGGATTTAAAGTTTTCTGCATCATGAATGTACATTTTCACAAAGAAAAAAATATACATTACCATGTAAAGTGGTCTGTGCTTATTGCAAAACACGCACACGCATACAGATACAACTCTGGTTCTTTCTTCTTATCTGTCTAGTCTTATACAATGGTCAGTTTCAGTTTCTGATGACCTTCAACTTTGTCAAGGCTACAACTGGAAACGCCCAGTGTTACGTGACTTTTCTGGCCTAAAAGCCGTGTTACGGTTTCCAGAGAATGATAATGAAAATGACAATGGTAGTAATAATGACCAACAGGGGATAACAGTTTTGAAATGCCTTGTCAAGGACAAACTCCTTTATTTTTTATTATAAGCTGACCCAGCTGGACCCCTTAGCTAAAACAATACGCTGTCAGTCTCACATCATATACTGCATGTATAATTATATATCTAGTTGTTATTGGCAGACTAAACTTAAATGAACACGCACACCTTGCATTTCTAGATGCAGTTCCACAGATCAGAAATTGGTTCCCAAACAGTCTTCCTGCAGGAAGCTGGTGGATAGGGTGAGGGAATCAAAGGGTTAAGTTTTTGCTTCGCTAACATGGTTGACAATGCAGGATGCTGATGAACAGGGTGCAGGAGCCAAAGGATCAAAGCACTTTGCTGCCAGTCTAATGACCATGTATTTCATGAGAAAAGGCTTGTCTCCAACTTCTTAAATGGTTATTGTTGTTTAAAGCCCAGCCGACTGCGTAAAGCCATATTATGGCTAACACATACAGTTACTGTGGAAAAAGAATAACGTATTTGTATAAGGACGCATGATCTCAAAGAGATAAGTAAAGAGATAAACCACAGGTCATGTCCTCAAGACCTTCAAGGTTCTGCTTAATCTGAATTAGTTTGAAGTTTTAGATTCTTCACTTTCAGGTTGTTGTTTTTTCGTCAAGGCTAGGAAAATACTATACATGTGCTATCAATTATTCCAAATGCTATAGAAAATATTCCAAAATCAATATGAACATAACATATTACTGACTTGCCACTGATTGTCGTAAACCATTTGACTTGACTACCAAAACAGTTTATCAAACGTTTATAGGGTATTTGGTTTCGGTCAGGATAAGTGCTTGATAAAAAATCTGGATGTAACACATGGAATCGCAATTCTGTCAAACATTTTCAAGCACCCAAAGTGGTTCCAAGGATCGTTTATATTCATTTAAACTTATGGGTTCAGGACATCTCTTTGCAAAAAAACGTATCCAACATAAATTTGGTGAAGATACATCAACAAACGATTGATAAGGACACAATCCATATGCATGTGTATGCGACACACACACACACAGACTACCCCGGTATTGTACTTTCTGTTATGTGTGCCCATCATTTTTGCCTTACCGTTAGCTAACTCTACGTGCCCATCATTTTTGCCTTACCGTTAGCTAACTCTACGTGCCCATAATTTTTACCTTACCGTTAGCTAACTCCACGTGCCCATCATTTTTGCCTTACCGTTAGCTAACTCTACGTGCCCATCATTTTTACCTTACCGTTAGCTAACTCTACGTGCCCATCATTTTTGCCTTACCGTTAGCTAACTCTACGTGCCATCATTTTTGCCTTACCGTTAGCTAACTCTACGTGCCCATCATTTTTACCTTACCGTTAGCTAACTCTACGTGCCCATCATTTTTGCCTTACCGTTAGCTAACTCTACGTGCCCATCATTTTTGCTTTACCGTTAGCTAACTCTACGTGCCATCATTTTTACCTTACCGTTAGCTAACTCTACGTGCCCATCATTTTTGCCTTACCGTTAGCTAACTCTACGTGCCCATCATTTTTGCTTTACCGTTAGCTAACTCTACGTGCCCATCATTTTTGCTTACCGTTAGCTAACTCTACGTGCCCATCATTTTTGCCTTACCGTTAGCTAACTCTACGTGCCCATCATTTTTGCCTTACCGTTAGCTAACTCTACGCTTCTTGTTATACCAAATGACAGAAACTGTTTCTGGAACGCAGACCTAACTGGGATGTGAGTCTCAGAATTTTTTACATACTGTGCGTAATTAACCCTTTTGACTCCCGCACCATGTCCATCAGCATCTTGCATTGCTAACCATGCCAGCAAAGCAAAAACTTAACCCTTTGACTCCCTCACCCTATCCACCAGCTTTCTGCAGAAAACTAGTATGTAGGGTGAAGGAGTCAAAGGGTAAAGTTTTTTTCAGAGAAGCTGGTGGATAGGGTACGGGGGTCAAGGGGTTAATTTTGTCTTCATAGTCATCACTACGATCAAGTCAATTCCGACACGTGACAGAGCCAGCGACTCACTTTTCCTGCCTACATATTTACCTGCCTTCACATTGACTGTGCCTGCAACATGCATAATTCACACAGCAGAGAACTGACCTTTTCATTCTCAGGAACACATCAAATACAAAAGTGACTACTGCATAAAACAGATGGACACAAAAAGGGGTTTGATTTCTAGGTGAAAAGGAGGCAAAAGAGATTCCCTGTACATCCTAATCTCACACATTCCCTCCAGATCTGATGTACAACAGGTTCAAAGGACTTGTGTTTATCCTTGATGAAGCAGAGGCTGGGAATGTGTGATAATTTCACTTTTATAATTTTTTTTTTTTTTTAGCTAAGTTTGTCTCAGAAAATGCATTTGATATGGCGTATGCCTGTGGACCAAGAGGTCAGTCGACAACAGTGCAAAGAGTGCATGCTGCATGCACTGACAAGGCAACAGATAGAAACACACACACACACACACACACACACACACACACCACACACACACACACACACACACATACATAAACACACACACACACACGTGCGCATATATCTCTGTGTGTGTGCGTATACACATAATATAAATATGTAGATAGACAGACAAACAGACAGACACAGACAGACAGACAGACAGATAGATAGATAGATAGATAGATAGACAGACAGAAAGACAGATATATACATACATAGGTACATACATAGATATACAGAAAAATAGAGTGATATATGTGAGCGTGTGTTTGTGTTAGTGTGTCTTTGTATGTGTATGTAATGACAGGATGCATGACAGATGTAAAAAAGTGAGCGTTTTTAGTCATAATTATGAAGACAAAATTATATACATACCAACAATTCTGAGATTCTTAATTCCAGGACAGTGTCACACATATTTTTCTCTTTTACATGTACAGCAAAAACTGTATGGCTAGCTAAAGAAACCATGACGGGCACACACGAAAACACCACACAGTGCCTGATCTTGTCTGTTCTCATCCCACTCTGAATCCATACATTTTCAGACAAAGAACATGAACAAACACTTTCCAAACGACTTTGTTTTGTAATACAGTATTTATTCTGCCCATTCTTTGAAATGTAGTGTTTTTTACACAAAGAAGTCAACATTCCCCCCCCCCCCCCCCCCTCTCTCTCTCTCGCACACACGCGCGCACCGAGCGTGCGCTCTCCCATACACATGCGCGAGAATCCTTTAGAATGTCTTTTGAGCTCGTACACACACACACACACACACACACACACAACACACACACACACACACACACACACACACACACCACACACACACAGTAGAGAATCCTTTAAAATATTTGTTGAGCTCACACACACACACACCACACACACACACACACACACACACACACACACACCACACACACACACACACACAGTGAACGACCTTTAAAATGCCCGTTGAGCTTGTACATTCTCGATTCTTACATAAATTACATGTCTTCATTCAACTGATGACAGATCATTAAAAACTACTCTAACCAGGTGTCTCCCCTTCTCTTCAAAGAACAATAGCTACCAAACAAAAAACGCAGACTTTATTGTTTAACATATCATGCCTCATGCCTCAAGGTAAGATTAAGAACTTGATCAATGAAACATCTGATTTTTTGTTTTCTTTTTTGCATTAAGTAAAATATCCGTACTGTGAGACTGGTACCAGAAGAAAAAAACATGCAAAAAGAATCAGAACGCGTATTTAATACAATTAAACAAGCCAGGTGCAAATTTTTAGCCAACTGGCCTTTGTCAAACGTAAGATCACAACAACAAAAACAAACACCGAATACAAAAATTAGGAGAAAAAGACTGAAACTTCCCTGTTGCTTCGTCCAGTGCTGAAATTTAATTAACATGTCGTTTGTAACACCAATCTCATCAATATATATTTTTAGTTATATCTGTTGAAAAGCATGAGAAAGAAATTAACATGAAAAAGATGTACTAGTCTCACAACGTCCAAAACAAGTTTGACAGCCCGCGTTCAAGCAAACAGGAACCAGCCTGTCTTGTCTGATTGTATTGAATATGCGTTCTGATTCTTTTTTCGTGTTTTCTCTTTCTCTCTCTCTCTCTCTCTCCTCTCTCTCTCTCTCTCTCTGGTTCCTGTTTGCTTGAACGCCGGTAGTCACGCTTGTTTTGGATATTGTGAGAGTGATACATCTTTTTAATGTTAATTCATTTCTCGTGCTTTTCAACAGATAAAAGTAACAATATCAATATGAGCTAGATGTTACAAATGACATGTTAACCCTTTGACTCCCGCACCCTATCCACCAGCTGCAAAAATTGACTCTTTGACTCCCTCACCCTATCCACCAGCTTCTATATCTTGCTTTGCTAACATGGTTAACAATGCAGGTCGCAGGTGGGCAGGGTGCAGGGGTCAAAGGGTTAATTAAGTTTCAACAAAATGTGTGTACATTATGAGTATAGATTTTTTTCTATTTCTAGCAGTGTGTTAAGCAGCATAAATACAAACATAATTTCTTAATAGTCTTAAAATGTTGAAAGGTTTAAAAAAATATCATGTAAAACACAAACACATAGTTAAGATTATATTGAAACCCTTGAGCTTTTCGTTATTTTGTTATTTTTGTTTAAAGCCCAGCCGACTGCGTAGAGCCATATCAGGGCTATAATCGTTTCAAACATGCACAATACTTCAACAGGAAAAAAGAAGGAAAAGAAAATTAAGTACACACATCTATGCATTCGTGCACATAATCTAAGGAGATGCCCCTGGCGTTGACCACTCCATCAATTTATCGGACAGGAGATTTAAAAAATATACCTGAATACAAATCTAAGTATACCTAAGGACACCAAAACATATAAAAACGGGCCTAAATTACATAAAATTGCTTCCATATATCTCATTTCCCTAGAGAAGAAAATGCACTTAATATATGTAACCAGTTATCAATCCTAAGAGAAAATATTTAAGACTTTATCAAACACATACAGGTGAATGGACCAGCAAGGCAGAAAATGATAGCAAGAAATGACAGAAAGCAAAGGAACAAGGCAGAAACAAAGACAATGACAGAAAAGAGGAAATTTCTAGCTCAGAATTTCCAGAAGGTGGGGATACTATTTATAGAGAAAGAGCCCTTGACGTCCCCACGGGGGGTAAACCTTAAGCTGTCACATGCGCTAAATGCATGATTCTCTATAATTCTCTATACACACACTGTTAAATTCAAATCAACAACTATGTGTCATCAGATTAACTAATGCCGTAATGTCAAACAATGTTGTGTACACATGTCATACACACCTTATACTTTCAAACAGAATGCTGTTTTACAGACAGCTGAACTAAAACACACATTATAGACACAGCATTTCCAAGCTCCATTCTGTTTTTACAATCTGAACAAGGCAATAGCATTCACACAAAAAAGCAATCAATAAAACAAAACAAGACTTCCAGATTTTCCAAGCACCATTTTGTTTTTGCAATCTCAGCAACAACAACAAACAACAACAACACAAAAAAAACAAGCAACAAATAAAACGATTTAAAAATCTTCGAAATTACCCAACACCAAAACTGAGATCGCCTAAAATCAGAACAGTCTGTATAACCTTGAATGGCTGCTGATCAAGCGATGGGCAGTTTTGGTGTTAAGTTCTGATAATTATTTAAGATTGTACACACAAACAAAATGTTCCCGCAGAAACTAGTATGAAAGATGAGGCTGTCAAAAACACCAAAGCCAAATTATATGACTGTTTAGCTACCCACTGTCCTTAACCCTTTGACTCCTGCACCCTGTCCACCAGTATCCTGCATGTCTACCATACTGGCAAAGCGAAAAATTTAATCCTTTGACTTCCTCACCCTATCTACCAGCTTCCTGCAAGAATTCAAAAAATAGTCCCTGCAAGAAGTTGGTGGATATGGTGTGGGAGTCACAGGTAAGCTTTTGCAGTTGGTAAGATGGGTTCAACTGTATCAGCATCATCTAACTGTAACCACTGAATTCTACATGATATGTAGGTAAACAAACATTTTTTTCATTACCGAAGCGGTCGCTGGGGAGTGAGGTGTTGGAGGTATTTTCCTGGGATCAACATTATCAGTGTGCTGGGTATTTCAATTTGACCTGAAAAGACTCAAATAGTCCAGGAATTGTAGCACTTTTTCTGCACAGTATTTAACGGATGTATTCTTTATTCTCTCTAGACTTGTTCAATACAAAATATCCGTTATTTCATCAACTCTGTGAGCAGCTTCTGGAAAACCCAAGTTTTGGGGCTCCATGAGAAGTGTGGTTGTATCATCTTGCTTTGCTTGATTTTTCATTCTGTCATGTTACTTTGCTTGATTTTTCATTCATCATTCTTTACTTCATTTTTCAATCAATTCCAAGCAAAAGGACAAGTCACTGATTGCTGCGGCGATTCTATATTCATCAGCACTAAACTGCACTGACTTGAGTGAAAAGGGCAACAGAGAGTTCTCCTAAGCATTTTGCTCTGGCTCTGACTGCGGAAGTCTCTACAAGAGCATTAAATTCCACAGTCTTTTGGGACTAAAAGAGGCTGACCATCTGTTTGGCCTGTTCATTTATTTCAAAGAGTGAAATACTCATACCACACAACATAAGTAGTGTTTATCTAAACATCTCTGCATGTAGTAGTAGCCATTCTCAGCAGTGAGAGTATTCTGAAAAAATAATGCAAACACCGTAATTATACAGCTTCTCCTAGAATGTATTTATAGACTAGATGCATATTTCGTGGTCATGTCATGTACATTTTCTGGATTAATGGAAATGTGACTCAGAACCTTTGGACATGGAATTCTGAATATATGGAATTCTTACCTCTGTTTATAAAAAACATGGAATTCTCACTTCTGAATGTATGAAATTATAGACACTCATTTAATACACAATGCCTATTTACAAAATTGTGTTCATCTGGAATTCTCACTATTAATTTAACATGCAAAAATCTCATGCACGTCATCAATACAGAGGCATTCTTGAAAAACAAGTTTAACAATGATCAAAACAAAATCAAGAACAATGCTTCAACACACACACCTAATCAACAGGATAACAACCTGAATAACCAGACCTACAGCCCATTCAACAAGCAAACTAGAGATAATCAAAGGAGATCCAATAAATTTGTTCAAGCAGAACGCATATACATGCTCAAAGGGTATATAATTAAATCCATGTATACCTGCATAACGCATATGAATACATAAAACATACAAGCATACAGGCACCACAACACACACACACACACACACACACACACACACACACACACACACACACACACACACACACACACACACATATACACACTCACACCCTCCTAACAACAAGCATCCCAAATCTTAAATATACACACACATCAAAGTATAGACTAATCATTTCATGCATGTATACAAACACCCCAACAACGCTTTGTTAAAAGTTACCATCATATTACATAAAGTTAACGTCATGACAATTCCTGTTCATATTTACTATAGCCATGCTGACCTGCAGAGATCCACAGACAGACTAGCAAACAGCAACGACCATCGACAGACAAAGTGTATGTCTGATCAAACAACAAGCTGACAGTACCCACAAAGATGGCCCTATACAGCACCCGAAGGAATTCATATGACATTCAGTATGGAAACAAAGTGCCTGAAGGAAGGCCACAGCACCAAAATGCGTAGAAAAAAACAACAGATCCATGTGTCTGCATTAATGTTAATGTAAGTGTATGTGTATGTGTATGGTATGTATATGTGTATGTGTATGTGTATTGTATTATATGTGTATGTGTATGTGTATGTGTATGTGTATGTGTATGTGTATGTACATATCTGCCTGAGCTATACTGGCAATAAATAATCCAAAATGGGCAGCATGAGTACATGCCAATGTTTATAATCATACCGTGCAATCCTCATACTGACACAATTCATAACTAATATCTAAACACTGCTCAAGCAAGGCTTTTGGGAACGCAGAGATGAGTGTGATAAACAAAAACACAATCTAAAAGGTGTTCATAGCACATCACACTCTTTTTACACCGGACCAAATTTACCTGATAACCAAAAAAAAAAAAAAACTGTCAATGGTGCTTGCTCAACAAGATAAAAAAATCACAGACATATCACCACAGGGTAATGTTTATATGACAATGACTTGTAATAAGAAGGCACCTACAAGATGACATAAGGCACGTAATACCAACACAATGTCCAATACTTAAAACTTCATAATAAAATCTAACATCCCAGCACCATAAAACTCACTGCAAAATATCTTGTGGTCGATGATTTCCGAAGGAAAAAAATAATGTAAGGCACATACTACAGATGATTTTGACAGATAAAAACCATAATATAAGGCACATGACACAATCATAGCATCTAGTTCCTGAAACAATAAGCTTCAAAAGCCACCTTTACACTACAAAACTGAAGGGGAGAAACATACAGCAAAAGGCACATACAGGATGATCAAGACACTATGGACATTGTGCCCAATACACCATATAGTAAAAAGTAATACCCTACACACAGCAAAGCTCAGTGTAGAATAACTAGTAGTTACTCATTAAAAGGATAGATGGAGGTTACAATATGAGGCAAATAATATTACCATCAAATCCAATTCTTGCAATCAACACACCTAAATAAAAAGAAAACAAGAAATACAAGACACAGAGAATCTCAGTGCAGTAGTCGCTGGTTTTTGAAAAATCTCACGCACGCACGCACTCACGCGCACACACACACACACACACACACACACACACACACACACACACACACACACACACCACACACAAAACTCTCCAGTCGACACGAAAAAGAAAAAAAAAAGACACACACACACAAGACACAAGGAATAAATTGCAAATGTTGCATCAAAATTTTCAGACAACACATTCAAAAATACCCTCCCATGCACCACAAAGCTTGGTGAAATGGTCATTGTTTTGGTCAAAGCATATACAATAAAAGAATCACAATATCAACACCGCGTCCAATTCTTGAGACTTCACAGTAAAAAGTAATATTCCATACTCTGCAATACATAGTGCAGAAATACACTGTGGTCACTGATTTGTCTCAAAGGAAGAAAAATATACCCATACAAAAACTCATGATACAGCCATTGTGTTCAGTTCTTGAGTTCTCTCTCTCTCTCACACCACACACACACACGCACACACACATACATGTGTGCATGCAAAACAAACAAAAACAAAAACACCCCTGCTTGAACTAGAAAGTGGTCATTGCTTTTGATGGGATGAAAAAAAAATCAAAAAACAAGGCACAAAAAACAAATTACAAGGCATTTAATATGGACATTATGTATGTCCCTTGAAACTACGCAAGTACCATACCAGTCACTACAAGATCAATACAGAACAAACTAAAGATCAATACAGAATACACTAGTCACTGATTTTGAGTGTAAAAGAAAGGATGACAGGACTACAGACACTGAAGTCAACCCTGAGCCATCCACTAAAAAAATACTTGACACTGTGTGCTGTAAACAATGAGGCAAAATAACAGTCATTATTTCTGCTTTTGTTGGGTTTTCTGAACAAAAATACACAAAAATCAAATCACAAACAAGCAAGACATAATCAAATGAAGGCAACCACTGGTAATGACATAATGATCTTGAAGTAAGGGCGGGCGCGCGCGACACACCACACACACACACACACACACACACACACACACACACACCACACACACACACACACACACACACACACACACCACACACACACACCTTGACTGAAATGACACAATCTCTTTTTTTTTCTAAAGTATCACTGTGACAAACAACCACTGACAACAACAGGAGAAAAGTTCATGTGGAAGAGTAGAAAAGTTCATGTGGAAGAGTAGAAGTGGAAGAGTAGAAAAGTTCAAGTGGAAGAGTAATAATGCAACAATACCAACAAAATGGGATAAAATGCAACTATAACAACAACATAGGATATAATGCAACAATAACAACAATGTGGGATATTTTCAAAGAGTAACAGTGCAACTGTAACGATAACAATTCAAGGTGTAGCAATACAACTATGAAAATGAAATCAACAAAAAAGTAGAAGCGAACCGCAACAAATATAACAGAGTAAATAAAAATACTGGCATCACAGAATAAATGGCTGTCAAGAAAATGGGACAGCACTCTTGGTTAGCACCAGCACTGAAACATTTCTACTCATTACAAAATAATGATATTGAGAAGATATCAACAGCTACATAGACAACAAGCAGGCCTGTCGGACAGGATTAAATAGACAGAAATCAATGAAAGGTGATGACTGACGGGAGAACATGAGTATTTTCTGTCGTCAGCTGAATTGTACTTTAATTTACTTTCATGGTTTTGTGTTGGCTGTGTGTTGGTTTGTTGTTGTTGTTGTTGTTTTGGGGAGGTGTTTGGATTGGTTTTGTTTTGTTTTGTTTTGTTTTTTGTTCTGTTCTGTTTTCACATTGCAAAGAAGAATTTGTCTTTCACATTCAAAGACTTGTACCATGTCACATCAACTGACATACTATTCATAAAAGATCATACATGTGAATCATGACCATTGATCTCCTTGCTGTTGTTGCTGAATTGAGAATTAAACTCACTAAATATATCAAAAGCAAAAACAAAAAGCTTTCTTTTACACATTAATACAAAATGGTGCTAAGGGTAAAATTACCACTGCACATAAATTTATGACAGACATGCATAGACAGATGGACAGACAGACACATACATACATACATACATACATACATACATACATACATACATACATACATACATACATATATACATACATACCACCAGATACATGTGTAAAAAAAATGACTGCATGTGAGTTGAGAATCAGTTCGGAAAAAGAAATGTAATGCACTCATATTGAGACTTGACACAACACACATGCCAGTTTTGACTTTTACATCATCAGCAGGGTAAAAACAAGATATATAAACACATTCACAAGACAGAATCAGCACACAGAATACACTAAGCTTTGCTTGTCATCCACTGAAAGAACTGGAGCTTTCTTTTGTCTTGTGAATGGGTCTGTATGTTGTTTTACCTTTGAAGACCCAAAGATTGAAACCAGTGGTATCTTCTCTGTTATTATTGTTGTGTCAAGTTTCGTGGTGACCACAGTACACTTCTTGTTCATGTATACAAAGAGGTTCATACTTAGACAAAGCTAACAGTTAGCATGTAGACATTCATTTGTCAAATGTAATAATACCTTACAGCACCATAAGATACAGAAGATAAGCCTTAAGAAAAAACACATGTATCTAGACTTACAACTGTATATAATGTGGTACAGAGATCTGTGCATCCAGAAGGTCAATTCATACAATGCTTTCAAATTCTTTGATTTATTACACATTTCCCATTTAGAACATTAATCAGTAAATAATGTGACTTTGTGTATGCTGAACTGATTGTCCCTTCATTCCTTTCTCTTTAGAGTATCAGTGTGTGTGCAGGTGTGTGCACATCTGTGTGTTTGTAATTGTTTGTGTGTGTGTGTGTGTGTGTGTGTGTGTGTGTGTGTGTGTGTGTGTGTGTGTGTGTGTGTGTGTGTGTGTGTGTGTGTGTCGTGTGTGTGTGTTGTGCATGCACTGAGTGTGTGTGCATGTGAGTGGTGTGTATACATGTGTGCGCATGCATGTCTGTGTGCCTGCAAGCAAGTGCATATACTTGCATGTGTGTGTATGTACGCATGGAATGAAAAAAAGGAGTTGTTTTTTTTTCCAAACTGCATTGTAACCAATTAAAAACAATATTCAACATTCTAAGATTTCAACTGTTTATCACCAATTCCTTTCTTTCTTGCATCTTCAACATTAAACAAAGAAAAGGAGAAGAAGAAGAAGAAGCCAGGGTAAACAAATCAGTGCAACTAAAAAGGTTGTGAGTAACAGTGGATATCAGTATGCCTCCAAAAGAAAATGTCATCATACACTACTCCTTTTTCTCTTTCAAACTTGGCAACAAAAGTCCCCAAATCCTTCTCTGTTGCTACAAAAGGCTGTTAATGCAAAGATGTTGTCATCAGACAGCACTGCCTGTTCTTGTTTGAACATGGCAATAAAGTCTCTTGCAGGCTTGTATTCCTGTGTGCTTGTCGAGTAATTACGAAGGGTGGTTATGGAGGATATGAGTCCTGTACGAAGAGTAGTTGTACAGTTACGAAGGGCAGGAGTTGATGGAGTAAGTCCTGTCTGGTTCTACGTCCACAATGACCGCTGAGGACAAAAGATAAATCAGGGTTTAGTTCTGTTATTGTCATCAGGATTAATCATTTTCATTCTACAATGTAAATCACTGATACAGTTACCGTCACTGTCCTTTTCACAGTATCAACATCTTTACTGTCATCAGTTTCAATATTACTGTCGTTATTGCTGTAATTATTTTGTGATAATCAACAACATGCACATACAAGCACACACTATGACAAAAACAGAATTAGGCATCAACACACAACCTCTCTCCAGACCTTACATACATGCATACCCTACCCACTCAAATTTTTCACTTTACACACACATGCACAAACAACACACACACACACACACACACACACACACACACACTGGAAGATCGGGCGAGGACACAAAATGGCAGGAGAAATGTCGTCAAACATAGACCAGACGTCTCCACAAAACCTAACCGTGACGTCAAAACTGCGCTATCGTCAACACGTTCCAGACCACAATCAAATGTTCTTCCCCGTGTCCTTATCGTTCACGACTCAGTCCTCAATAAGGTGGATGGAAAAAGACTGGGCTCTTCATACGGTTTTCAGGTGGCCACGAGAAAGATCCATACCATCGAGGACTGTAAGATTGCAATTGAAAAATCAAAAGAAGAGCTGACACCTGAACCTGACTGTGTAGTTTTACATGTGGGGATCACAGATTTAAAAACAAAGGAGCCCACTGAATGTAGCACAACTCTTGACACCTGTGTGAAAACTATCAACACCCAATTTCCAAAAGCCAGGGTAGTTTTAAGTCAGGTAGCTCCTGTGAGGGACAAACACCTAAACGCTAAAAGAGAGCTCCTAAATGCCCTAACAAAAGTGCGACTTCTTAAAGCAGCGAGTGTCGAATACGTCAACAATGACAATCTTCAAACTATCAGTCACACTCAAGTCAGCCAGGACGACGTCCATCCAACCATCAGAGGGGCGAGTGTTCTGGCCAGAAACTTAGGGAGGCAAATCCATCAGCTTTTCTGGGAAAAACCGAGGAGGAGATCAAACCGACAACGACATCAACAAAGACCCGGCTTTCAATCTCCGTTTTTCTTCTCTCCTTGGTCATTTTAGATTCAGCCCAGATTCAGTTTCTCTTCGTTCAGTTCTCAGCTATATTGTTTTACTTAATTATTTTCTTGTTCACATACTTCATTTTTATCCTATTTGTACCTTTTAATTCAAAGTTAAATGAAATCTATATAAACTTACCATATTGTTCTAAAGTTATTCAACCGTTCCTCATGAAGACGTGTGTAGTAAGTGATATCAACATTTTTCAGTGGAACGCACGTTCCATTGTTAAAAACATCTCATATTTGAGTAACTATCTCTCTTCTAAAAACGTCCATGTCATGCTCCTACAATCGCTGAATACCATCAAAACCAAATTACCTAAAATATCCGGTTTTTATTATCCACCAATATGTGACTCTGTAAATGACGGTGGCCGTATACAAACAGCTATATACATTCGTGAAGGACTGAACTATTGTGAACGATCATCGCCAGTACCTAAATCTACCGCATTTATTTCATCATGTGCAATCATTATCAAATTTTCCTCATCGTTAGTTGTGAATATGGCCTCTGTATACTTACCAAGAGGCCCAGACTCTGTGAACACTGAATGGTTAAAACACTTTCAAGATCAGGACGACAAGTGGATAATTGGAGGTGATTTTAATGCACATGCCCCATTTTGGGAAAAGTATTGTACAAACATAACAAGCAACAGGTTGATTGAAAATATTGTAGATTCCAATTTATATTTACTTAACAACGGACACGTTACCCGGATCCCCGATATACCAACCCACAGACCCACAGCTATCGACCTTACTTTAATCTCACCATCCCTAGCCCCAAACGCCACATGGCAAACAGAGGATGACTTGTTGGGATCAGATCACATCCCCATACGTCTTACCCTAAACCATACTACAGAAATAGACGCCATACCACAAGATAATTTACCCAAGTTTAATTATAAAAACGCTGACTGGATCAGTTTTAAGGCAATCCTTGAAAAGACAAGAACAGATCTATCTGAAGCAATGAACATAAACGAAACGTACGAAGTTTTCTGTAACTCACTCTTAAGGGCTGCTAACATTTCAATTCCAAAACTTACAGTGTCAAAAATAGGAAAACATCATGGAAATGTCTGGTGGAATGAGGACTGTCAAAAGGCAGTGAACGAAAAGAAAGAAAAATACAAAATTTATTTAGCAAACAGGTCACCTGAAAATCATACAGCGATGAAAAGTGCCAACATTAAGTGTAACAGAATCATAGAGCAAGCCAAAGAACAACACTGGACATCTTTTTGTAAATGTGAAGTAAATAACCACAAAGACACGATAAAGATTTGGGAAAAACTAAAATTAATGAAAAACGGGATTAAGTTGCCATCAATTCCAGTAAAGCTAGAAAATAACCCTATTCCTAGCTCATTGGAAAAAGCAGAAGCTTTTGCAGACGTGTTTGCTGAGGCCTGTCGTGTAGAAGGACTCCCTGTCTCTGATAGAAATTATAGGGAACGAGATGAAAAGAAAGATGTATATAAGGACCCTGCCTCTGACAATACTCACTACATAAATGCATCACTCACACTTCAAGAATTAAAAGATGCCATTCAGTCCCTTCCAAGTAAAAAAACGTCAGTTGGACTAGATGCAATTTCCAATGAGATGCTGAAAAATTTACCAGAAAATTTTATAATCATGCTACATGACATATTTCAAAAATGCTGGAATAGTGGGATAATGCCTAACAACTGGAAAGAAACAATAGTGGTTCCTGTATTAAAACCAGGTAAATGTAATACCGATTTGAAAAACTACAGGCCAATTGCATTAACATCACATGTATGTAAACTAATGGAGAAAATAATCTTAAAGAGACTGATGCACTATTGTGAAAAGAATAAAATAATACCAGTAAATCAGGCAGGATTTCGAAAAGGCAGGTCACCAGTAGAGATCCTAACAAAGCTAACTACTAATATAAAACAACAATTTGCAAGACGTCAATGTGTTTTAGCTACATTTTTTGATATAACGAAAGCATACGATCAAGTGTGGCACTCCCGATTGTTATTCAAATTTAAAAGTATTGGGCTGACAGGTCACATTTTTGGCTATGTTAAGTGTTTCGTAGAAAACAGAGTATTTCAAACGAGGATTGAAAATGTATATTCCACGAAACGAATTCTTCAAATGGGTATCCCTCAGGGATCCGTTATAGCTCCCCTTCTTTTCATGATATTAATGCATGACTTACCCAGTAAAGTATCTAAGCATGTAGTTTTAGCTCAATATGCTGACGATTTATGCATGTGGATGCAGGTAAATATGAAAAAGAAAACTCCTTTGCGCTGTATCAATTATACACGCAAATGCTACCAATTAGAACTTGATAAAATAGCGCGATACATGGTAGAAAATGGGTTACATCTATCCCTGGAAAAAACAAAAATAGTTTTATTTAATAATGGAGCTAACCCAGTAAATATTCCCACTTTCAAACTGGGAGATACTCTTCTTCAGTTTAACGAGTCGATTAAATTCTTAGGAGTTTTCCTTACAGCAAAATTATCTTGGAATCAGCATATTGAATACTTATTAACCAAAGCTCAAAAAAGTTTAAATTTCATAAAAATAGTTCGCAAACAGACATGGGGTCAAGATTCATCAACACTTGTTCATCTTTGTAAATCGCTTGTTAGATCTAAATTAACCTATGCTCAAGAAATCTTCTTCAGTGCACCGAAACACTTACTAAAAAAACTGCAGAGCATAGATTGTAAAGGTTTCAAACTTGCACTGGGTCTTCCAATGCATGCTTCCTGTCTTCGGACATATAATGAAATCAAACTGTTGCCACTTGATGAGCAAAGGAAAGTCGCTTCTACTAAATTTTTGTTAAGAAACACTACCGTAGAAAACATCTCAGAAACAGAAATTAAACTGAGATCAGATACCGACTTTCCAAAACGAGCTAAATCAATATCTTCACAGGTCACACTTGCAACATACACATCTGACGTCATGAAAGGCTCAGGAATTGATCTAGACGTAGATCCTGTATCTATACGACCTTCCTTTTCGCCAGTACCCAGTTGGGAACTCCAAAGAGCACGATTTGACGTACACCACACTAATTTAAAAAAAGGAGACAATATAAACTTACTGGCTAGTCAGGTTAAATGTCATATAAACGACGTATATTCTGATCATTTGAAAATTTACACTGATGGGTCAGTAATTGAAAGAAAAGCAGGCTCAGCGTTTTTAATACCTGCTCTCAAAATTGAAAAATCTTTCTACATAGGACTTGATAAATCTATCTTTACAGCTGAACTCTTTGCAATATTAATGGCTTTAAACTTTCTGATAAGTCTTCCTAGGACAATTTTTCAGATACTTCTTTGCGTTGATTCAAAATCAGTACTTCAGGCTCTTGAATTATCAAAATTACAAACAAGATCAGAAATGATTCTGGAAATAAGTCACTTGATTCATAATTTATCTTTAAGAGGCACTGATATTACTTTCTGCTGGATACCTTCTCATAGTTCTTTTAGTTATAATAATAAAGTTGACAGGGCTGCCAAACGGGGAGCTAATAACTCACCAGATTCAAACAATATCCAGCTTTCTCTCTCGTTGCACGAGAATTACACTTTAGTGGACAACTACGTCTGGAAGCAGTTCCAATTAAAACAGAAAAAGTATGATAAATGTCACATGAACTTTGAAGTTAGCAAAATACTTAAGCAGCTTCATGCCAGCAGAACTATACAGTCCCTTATGTACAGATGGAAACTTGATGCATTCAAAACAAAATATACCAATAACATAGTGTGTCTGTGTGGAAAGAAGATAACACATAGTCATATTCTTTCTTGCGTTAGGGTAAAACGACATATTCCAACACTATCTGTGAGTACAGTTTCTGACATATTTGCCTCATCATCATTACTGTATGAATTTTTTGTTAGCCTGTCAAAAAGTCCTATAGCGAATTACCTTTAAAATGTTATTTGACTTGTTCATTGTTGTGGTTAGTCAATTATTAGTTTTACTTTTTATTCATTTCTTCCGGATATTTACTAATTTTGTTTGTCAGTTTGTTTGTTTAAATCGATAATTATGGTAACATTATTTGTTAGTTTTACCTTCCCCTCTTCAAAACAGTTGTTTTCTGGATCATCTTTTCTCAAATTCAAAATTGACAATTTTCAAATATCTTCTTCACTCCTCCTCTATCACTCCCCCCCCCCTTTTTTGTTTGTTTGTTTTTTTTTTTGTTTTTTTGTCTAAAATCACTTTAGTGAATAGACATTAAATCAAAGACCACCACCACACACACACACACACACACACACACACACTCTCTCTCTCTCTCTCTCTCTCTCTCTCTCTCTCTCTCTCTCTCTCCCCCTCCCTCCCCACCCTCCTGATATCCTTCTCCCCTCCCACACACACATACATTCATTTCAACCAACTCTAACTCCCAGCATTTCGATTACATTATCCTTATTTCATAGCTTAAAGCCCAGCCAACTGCACAGAGCCACATCAAAACATACACAACAATTTACTGGAAAAAAAAAGCAGCAAACAAAAAAACAAAAGAAAATTACGTACACATATCAATGCATTCACACACATAATCTAAGGACAAGCCCCTGGCATTGACCACTTTGCCCAGTTTATCACCAGAGGGTTTAAGAGGAAAAAGACTGCTTCTGCGCATCATGTTTCCATAGATCCAAAAATGCAGTCATTCCATGTACCTATCCACCAATCCAAAGACAAAGCATGGCTTTACAGAACACATACAAGTGAATGGATTAGCAAGGCACAAAGTGACAGAAAACAAAGGAACGAAGCAGATATAAAGACAGTGACAGAAAAGAGTAAATTTTTGACACAGAATTTTCCAGAAGGTGGAGATATTATTTACACTGAAAGAGCTCCCAGTATCCCCACAGGGGATCTGATTGTATTATTGTGGTCTCTGTCTACATTTCACTGCTTTAATAAAGCAACATTTGAAGGTTAAAAAGAATACAGAAGACAATATATAAAAAGAAACATTTGGAGGTTACTCCACTCACAATTCTGATGTCCTCCATCTATCTGCCCAGTACCATCACCCCCACCCCTCATTATTGTCACAGCAGCAGCAGGTACTGTGTTCCCTCCGCTACCATAATTCCGCCAAACTTGACCGGCGCTGCTAGAGACCCTGGCAGCAGCAGCACTGAAGGATGATGATCTGGGCTGCGTGGCTCCTCTCCCAGAAACCGAGGATGTGTCTGATGTCTGATTGTGCTGATCCTCAGGACCGACCCCCAGCCAGTACTGCGTGTCCTGGGACAATGTTTGTCCCAGGATGGAGGCAAAGTAGACAAAGCTCATCAGCATCTGAAACAAAAAAACAAAAAATGGTTTCACACTTCTTTTCTGCCCTGTTTTCTGCATCCCTCTCATCTCAATACCCCCACATTGCTCATTTCCACTCTCCCAATATACTTCCAACCCAATCATACTGATTTCAATTTCTCAAGATGACGTTTCTGCGCTCGGAAGGACTTTCATATGCACTAACATCCCAGATCATCATCCTTCAGTGCTGCTGCTGCCAGGGTCTCTAGCAGCGCCGGTCAAGTTTGGCGGAATTATGGTAGCGGAGGGAACACAGTACCTGCTGCTGCTGTGACAATAATGAGGGGTGGGGGTGATGGTACTGGGCAGATAGATGGAGGACATCAGGGTAGACCGGGTTGGAAAGGCAGCTGGGCTGGACTTAAATTCAAAGAAGACAAAGGTTATGCATGTTGCAGGCAAATATAACACTAGACAGGACCAGATCATGCTAAACAAAGTCCCTCTAGAAAATGTCAAGGACTTTAGATATTTAGGTTCAGTCAAGACACACGATGGAACATGCTCAAAAGACATAAAGATGAGAATTGGAATGGCCAAGAACAGTATGGTTCAATTGAACAATATTTGGAAAGACCACAGCATAACAGCAGACCTTAAGATAAAACTCTTAAAATGTCTTGTCTGGCCAGTGATGTTATACGGCTGCGAGGCATGGACAATGAAGAAAGAGGATGAAAGACGAGTGGAAGCAGCAGAGCTGTGGTTTTACCGAAGACTGCTGAGGGTCAAATGGACGGATAGGCGCTCAAATAAAAGCATACTGAATGAGTTGGGTACTACACGCAAGCTTCTAGTACTCATACAACGGAGGAAACTGAAATATGTTGGACACGCAATCCGTAATGAGAGAACAGACTTGATGTCCACTGTCCTCCAAGGTAAAGTGGAAGGAAAGAGAAACAGAGGACGGCCACCTGCATCACTTGCTAGAAACATCACAAACATCAGTGGCAAGAAACTCCAGGAGGTGGTCAGACTTAGCCAAGATCGAGAGTGCTGGAGGCAACTTGTGAGGACATCATGTGCAGCGGCCAACACTGTTCCCGGTGACGCCGACAGGTGAGACAGGTGAGAACATCACAGGGGCCATGTGATGGAGAAGATCCAGAATGATCACGGAACAAGCCTTAAGCCTGCACAAAACCCCATGAGCTGGCCAGGTCCTGAGGTCCTAACTAGATAGTTCCATAACCCTGGGGTTGCAGGGGAGTGAAGTGGCAGAGACCTCAACTTTTCCTGGGGCCAGCACCACGAGGGCGGTGCCCATCCCCTCACACTCACACTGAGGTAACCATGACAGCAGGTCATGAAGACCCACAGAATCTGGAACAGTTTTTCACAATGCTGTGATGATGAGAACGAAGATGACAGTAATGACGTTACAGCGTTTCATTTTCAGACTGAGACTGCATGACAAAGCTGTATTCTACATTTGCTTCAACGATATACCCTGGTGCCATCCAGGCCTAAGAGATACAGGTACTGTGATGTTGGTCAAGAAATTGAAGCAACGCCCTCAATGACACATCTATAAGTAAATTAGACTTGTCTGTGTGGTCCCAGTCTTCCCAGAGAGCTCACATAATGGCTGTCCAGTGGAAGTTATGGCAGAGGCAAAAAATCCCACCCTTGATTTTTCTGTTGTTGTTGCTTTTTTGGTTTTTGTTGATTGATGAGGGTTTGAACCCACAACCTCCAGTCAGTACTCTAACCACTTCATCACGTTGACTGGTAGGAGCTGGCAAATTTACAACCAGAATACACTCAACGTGGAAACATTTACATTTCTGTTAGGCAAAAAAAAGTTGTCTTATAAGATGAAGGACGGTAAGGTGGCAGACACCTCAACTTTTCTCAGGGTTAGCATTATAAGGATGATATCCATCTCTTCTCCATACCTTGTTGCTTTATCTTCCCCAACAGTGAACAGGTCCTAAGAGAAAGAACAAAACTTCACAAATTCTGAAGAATGGCCTCGACTTTTCTCCTCAGTTTGACGGGAAAATCGAACTGAACATCTAGTCCTTCAGAAAGGGATGAAAAACGAGTTGGACCCGTGTGCCTTCTGCCTGCGCTAGCTAAAGATCACATGGTAGTTGAAAATCGTGAAGAGCAGAGCATTGCCTGTCTGCTTGGTATAAAACATTGGAGAGAGGCTGATTTCCCAGGTCCCACCCCTTGAAGACCAATTAGCCTTCTTGCCTTTCTGAAGTCTTGGTAAAAAAAAAGTGAATATGAACATGAATTTGAAACAAGGGAGAGGGGATGGGGGTCACCCTCATGATGCTGGCCCAGGGAAAAGTTGAGGTCTCTGTCACCTCGTTCCCCTACAACATCAGGGTTATGGAACTATCTGGGTAGGACCTCAAGACCTGGTCAGCTATTGGATTTATGTGCAGGCTTAACTCTTTCATCCCTTCATTTCTACTGCCCATTACTTCCCCTTGTTTCTGGAATACTGTAATACTGATATTCCCTTGATTCCTGAATTTCTAGAAGAGAAGAAAACACAAAATAGACTACATTATTTAAAATGATCCCCTGCCGACATTAGTTATCGTTTACTTGCGATGTTATATACCGCTGTGTACAGAAATGATCTGGGAAGTTGTCTGTGACAGTTTCAGCACTGTATGTGACATGTGTGGTGACACACAGGTGTTCAAAAGGTAAAATTACCTGTAATGAAGTATAAGGGATGTTATCTTTGCATGTATAGCTAAGACGTGCAGGTGACATGCAGAAAACGTGCAATTACTCACAGTGAGATGCCCTCTTAGTGTAATCCGTGCAACTTTGAGGAAACTGTCCATTGTCACATGTCACAGTTGTCACATAATTATATTATTTACAGTGCAGCCAGCCACACAATATAAGCATTGAAGAAAATTTACATCTACTGTTCATTTGTTCTGACACTTTTCATTACACAGTAAGCACACATTCTGGAGTCAGTCAATAAAAAACACGCACGGGCCCCGAGCGCCGTTTGAACACTGTTCGTGTGTTTGGGTCAGGTGCTACAAAGTCCACACCTGTCCAGTCAAACCAGGGCCGATTATAAAACAGAGGAAGATTTTCATCATCAATTTCGTCCCCACTCTCATCACTGTCTCTCATTTCATTTACTACACCTGCTAATTCGGCTCTTTCTTCTTCAGTGAGCTGAATAAGATCGAAGTCATTATCTGACAAAGCAGCATAAAACTCATCATCGGAAAACTGGTCTGAATCTGAATTATTACCACCGTCCGCCATCATGCACGCATGTAAAAAATACTGGCATGCGGAAATCTCTTCTGCTTAGTCAGAAAAAAGTGTGGAATGTTAGTTCCAGACACTTTCCCACAGCTAACGGACCCGTGTTTATCTTTCTGGGGCAATAACGGTGCCGCCCTGGTGATCGGTCAAGGACTAATGACGTCGGGCTGTGACGCGATCTGCGCGAAGTTCAAAGCGGCTCCCGGTTTTCCGGGCTGCAGGAAGGAACGGAGCAGTTTTCCTCAACCCGGTTTTCCGGACTGCAGGAAGGAAAGGAGAAGAACTGCAGCCCGGTAAACCGGGCTGCAGGAATGAAAGAGTTAATGCTTCTACCTTGACCATTCTGAATTTTGTCCATCACATGGCACCTGTGACAATAGTGCATATATGGAATTCATTCTGAGCATAGAGACCCAAACTGAAACTGAAACAGGCTATATCACAAATCTGGTAATACCCTTTGACCTAGGTCAATCCATCTCAAAGAGAAGACCACTGAACAAATAAGATATACAACAACTGGACACACCTAACTCTCCAAGCCCCCCCCCCCCCCCCCCAGCTATAAACAGGTAACTGTTCCCACTCATGGACAGTGAAAGCAAAACAGCAAGGAAAAGAAAATGGATTCCACTGTCAAAATCAATCCCCACACAGAGAAGGTCTCTTAGACTTAGCATGAGAGAGAACAGGCTCTGACAGAAGTTGGGAAAACATTAAGATTCTTGCTAATTAACATTATGGAAAATGAGATCATTATTCTACATACATGTTGGATATTTACTGATAGGTCACCACACATCATTATACTAATTATAGACCAAAATGAATGATGAAAGGAAGCCAGCCTCGCGACTCAATCCTCCACTTAACGAATTTTTCAAGACAAAATCGAATGCTGCCAGAGCATGAAAAGACCACAAATATTGTGAACAGGTTTTCGTATTTCAAATTTATATCATGGCAGAATCTGTAAACTGTCTACATTAAATGTCAAATAATAAAACAAACTGATACATAAGTAAGCAGAATAAAATAAATAAAAAAAACGTACTATATCAGCAATAACAATGCACAAACATACCTGAATGGAGGTGAAGAGACAGGTGTACCAATTCTTTGGCAGAACATTATCAGATCCTGTGCATAACAAAAATACATTCATAGTTTTTGTTATTGAACAAAGACATATTATTCTGTTGTTAACCCTTGTAAACTATTTCACCACACATACATACATAAAGACACACACACACATACACACTGCAAAGTCATGCAACAGAGATGAAGAAGAAATGAAACTTGCCGTGCAGGTCAGCACATGCACACACGACCACAACCCAAACACATACATATATACACAAGCACATACACACACATGCACATGCATACACACACACACACACACACACACACACACACACACACACACACACACACACACACACACACACAAAGCGCGCACGCACACACACACACACACACACACACACACACACACACACACACACACACACACACTCACAAACACACACTCAAATGCACAATGGTAACAATAAAGAAAAGGAACTTGATGCTGGAGAGACCAATATGACAAATGAGGGAGAAAAAGAACATTAGAGAAGTAGGCTGTACCACACCTCGCAAGTGGCCAGTGCAACACACAAATAAAATGGGAGGTCATGGGTTCAAAACCCAATAAGTCAAAAAACTGACTGGCTCCCATCCATAACTGAACATGCCATGGGCTCATTGGGAAGTACACAGACAGCACAGCTCAACCTGCTATGGGCTCACTGGAAAGACCACAGACAGCATAGCTCAACCTGCTATGGGCTCATCGGGAAGACCACAGACAGCACAGCTCAACCTGCTATGGGCTCATTGGGAAGTACACAGACAGCATAGCTGAACCTGCTATGGGCTCATTGGGAAGTACACAGACAGCATAGCTGAACCTGCTAAGGGCTCATTGGGAAGTACACAGACAGCATAGCTGAACATGCTATGGGCTCAATGGGAAGACCACAGACAGCATAGCTGAACATGCTATGGGCTCATTGGAAGACCGCAGCATAGCTCAACATGCAATGGCCTCATTGGGAAGACCACAGACAGCATAGATGGACCTGCTATAGGCTCATCGGGAAGACCACAGACAGCATAGCTGAACATGCTATGGGCTCATTGGGAAGTACACAGACAGCATAGCTGGACCTGCTATGGGCTCATCGGGAAGTACACAGACAGCATAGCTGAACATGCTATGGGCTCATTGGGAAGTACACAGACAGCATAGCTGAACATGCTATGGGCTCATTAGGAAGACCACAGACAGCATAGCTGAACATGCTATGGGCTCATCGGGAAGTACACAGACAGCATAGCTGAACATACTATGGGCTCATTGGGAAGACCACAGACAGCATAGCTCAACATGCTATGGGCTCATTGGGAAGTACACAGACAGCATAGCTGAACATGCTATGGGCTCATCGGGAAGTACACAGACAGCATAGCTGAACATACTATGGGCTCATTGGGAAGACCACAGACAGCATAGCTGAACATACTATGGGCTCATTGGGAATACCACAGACAGCATAGCTCAACATGCTATGGGCTCATTGGGAAGTACACAGACAGCATAGCTCAACATACTATGGGCTCATCAGGAAGACCACAGACAGCATAGCTGAACATGCTATGGGCTCATTGGGAAGACCACAGACAGCATAGCTGAACATGCTATGGGTTCATCAGGAAGACCACAGACAGCATAGCTGAACATGCTATGGGCTCATTGGGAAGACCACATACAGCATAGCTGAACATGCTATGGGCTCATTGGGAAGTACACAGACAGCATAGCTGAACATGCTATGGGCTCATTGGGAAGTACACAGACAGCATAGCTGAACATGCTATGGGCTCATTGGGAAGTACACAGACAGCATAGCTGAACATGCTATGGGCTCATTGGGAAGTACACAGACAGCATAGCTGAACATGCTATGGGCTCATTGGGAAGACCACATACAGGTTAGCTGAACATGCTATGGGCTCATTGGGAAGTACACAGACAGCATAGCTGAACATGCTATGGGCTCATTGGGAAGTACACAGACAGCATAGCTGAACATGCTATGGGCTCATTGGGAAGTACACAGACAGCATAGCTCAACATGCTATGGGCTCATTGGGAAGTACACAGACAGCATAGCTGAACATGCTATGGGCTCATTAGGAAGACCACAGACAGCATAGCTGAACATGCTATGGGCTCATCAGGAAGACCACAGACAGCATAGCTGAACATGCTATGGGCTCATCAGGAAGACCACAGACAGCATAGCTCAACATGCTATGGGCTCATTGGGAAGACCACAGACAGCATAGCTGAACATGCTATGGGTTCATCAGAAAGACCACAGACAGCATAGCTGAACATGCTATGGGCTCATTGGGAAGACCACATACAGCATAGCTCAACCTGCTATGGGCTCATTGAGAAGACCACAGACAGCACAGCTCAACCTGCTATGGGCTCATTGGAAAGACACTACAGTATAGCTCAACCTGCTATGGCTCGTTGGGAAGACCACAGAGTCAAGCCTTATCCAGTTCACATATGCGTCACTGAAAGTGTTGCTCACACTGATGACGCTGCAAAAAAAGTCCCAGATTCTGCAAAAAACTATCCCAGATTTTGCAGTCTTCATTCCCTGCTTTCATGATAACCTTGTTTTCAGTGGATTTGGAGGTGTGCTGGACAGCTGAAATGAGCAGTGTGGGGTACTGGCATAAGAAGTAATGTAGAAGAACAGGCACAAATAAAACAAACAAAAAAACAAACAATAAAAGGAAATCTGTTATGCATCTCTGCCCTTACACAAACCCCACACAACTCCCCAAGAACATACACAAAACCCACAACTCCCCCACCCACCGCACCTCCCTACACACATACACAGTCACTTACCACAAAGTGTAGCAGTGGAGACGGAGAAGTACAGAAACTTGCTGTACAGTTCAATGACCAAAATGGGGTCTGTCTCCAGTTCTTCTTCAATGAACTTCCACGATTTAGGCTGGCACACATTTCAAACACAAAAGTTTTATTTTTGGGGGTGATGCCTGACAAAGTAGAAGAAGTAGGAGGGAAAGAGGTGTCAGAAATATGTATTTATTTACAAGGCTACCAAGAAAGCAAACAAATGCTTTTTTTACATCCAGCCCTCACCCTGCTTACACAAATAAAACACCAATACACTTATGTGTGTGATAAGAGCTACAGTCGAATGGTTATTATGCTGGATTCCATCTGGAAGATCCTGGTTCAAACCTGTTTTGGTTTCACCTAAGTATCTGAATCCCCTTCATGTGTATAAGCACACAAAACATCAACTATACATGCTAAAGATACTGTAAAATATGTCAGTGTTCGGTGTTTAGGGAAATACTGAACAACCAGCATGCACACCCTTCAAGATGAAGTACGACTGCCTTAATGGTGCAATAAAAAAACAGCAATACATGTAAAAAAAACTCACTTCTGTATTCAAATACATGGGTGTTGCAGCCCATGAATGAAAAAAAAATTTCAATGTGTGTGTGTGTGTGTGTGTGTGTGTGTGTGTGTGTGTGTGTGTGTGTGTGTGTGTGTGTGTGTGTGTGTGTGTGTGTGTGTGTGCAAATGTGTATGTGTGTGTGTGTGTGTGTTGTGTGTGTGTGTGCAAATGTGTGTGCATTTCATGTAAAGTCTTTTTACAACACATTATTCAAATAAGAAATATATGTACAAACACATACATGCATATGTGTGTATGAATCTGCCTATAGTAATAACTAATATGTGCTGGTTTCCATTCATTCAATCTTTTCACAAAATATTACCTTAAAGCTATCTACAAACACACACAGGAGCATGTGTTTCAGTTTTCTCAAGATCACAACATATACTAAACCACAAACTCTGAGTGATGAAAAAAGAACCAAAATGCACATGACAAATCATAAGCCTGCATGATAGAAACCCCACATGCTGGAAGGGCCTTTATGTTCTCACTAACTTATGGGTTCAAAATACTGTATACTTATATTTGTCGCTCCCACCCTAGAGTCTGTAAGTGGGTAGGTGGTCGTTTCATCAATGGGCCACGACTGATCCGGTATATTTCCTTTCCAATCGGGTATGATATTTCCTTTTATCAGTATGATAGAAGGGCATTACCCACAGAAGCTATTAGCCAGTATCCTCATCAACTTCCCAGGGGCTCAAGCCACAACTGCCATTGTTGCTACAAAGTACAAGCAGACACTTCACCAGAGACAGAGACATTCATGCAGACTGCTTCCATAGTTCTGATAATGAATTCACATGCTATCAAGTGGTCTTCCTCTAAGACGTCCTCTCTGTCCTCCAGACTCTGGATAATGACAAGCTTTCCCATCTGACCAAAGCCTTCCAACAAATCGGACAAGACAGAGGACTGTTTCTTCAATGGATCACTACTCAATGAGGAATATCAGGAAATAAGATAACAGAGGAGTCCAGGATGACCAGCCAGAAAAGCTGATAGCTTCAGCAAAAAGCAAAAGCTGATAGCTTTCAGCAAAACGCAAAAGCTGATAGCTTCAGCAAAAAGCAAAAGCTGATAGCTTTAGCAAAAAGCGAAAGCTGATAGCTTCAGCAAAAAGCAAAAGCTGATAGCTTCAGCAAAAAGCGAAAGCTGATAGCTTCAGCAAAAAGTGGAGCATCATCAGATCTTGCCTTACACCACTGACAGAAAAGGATGACTACCACATTCTGTCCAGAGAGCAGCAATTGGTCCAACTGAGTCTCCGCATCGACCACAACCGATTCACCCCACCCATGAACCCCAAGTTCAAACTGATGTCTTCACCAACCTGTCCCTGTGGTCAGGAGTCTTCACAGTTGAATACATATGGCAGTTATGTCACCTCTATCAAATGAAACAGGGGTAAGTAAATCCAATTACAATTCCACAGACCACCAAGTTCAATGGCAGCCAGCAGAAACTGAAGAAAACGACCCTATTTATCACCAGACATTGCCTGACCATGTAGATGGTGAATAAAACAAGAACTTCACCCAATGAAGGCTATCTGTAATGCCCCCATGAAGCCCCTCAAAAGCCAGTGTGAACATCCTCAACTTAACACAATACATCAGTGTCAGTTTATTAGAAATACTGTACATAGATACATATTACTGTGCTAGTTAGAGGTTCAAAGTCTCCCTGCAAAGTACATAGATTTCATATCTTCTTATAAAGCACCATGCTTCACCCTTTCTAAACCCCCCCCCCCCCCCCAAATAATAATTAAAAAAAATAATGTTGGGGGCCCGTACAGTGGCCAAACCCACAAGTCCGCAGGTTGTCAGCACAGTGCCCTGTCCAACTGAACTAATGGAGTTGGTTAACTCAGTCAGGAGAGCAGCCAAATTTTAATCTAAGACAGAAGTGTTCACATCCCTTCTTTGTAGTACAAGAAAGGCCCATTAGCTTTTTTGGTTCGAGAACATGAGGCAACAAAACACACACACACAAAAACACAAACAAAAGCAATTATTCTGCATAATGAATGTCTCAAGATGAAACTCAACACTTGTAGATGGTAAAGTGGATGGCAAACTCCATTGACCTTGTATGTAAATGAAGTGGGGTTTTTTGTTTACTTTGCTCTGTTGTTGTGTTTTGTGTGTGTGGTGTTGTGTGTGTGTGTGTGTGTGTGTGTGTGTGTGTGTGTGTGTGTGTGTGTGTGTGTGTGTGTGTGTGTGTGTGTGGTGTGTGTGTGTGTGTGTGTGTGTGTGGTGTGTGTGTGTGTGTGTGTGTGTGTGTGTGTGTGTGTGTGTGTGTGTGTGTGTGTGTGTGTGTGTGTGTGTGTGTGTGTGTGTGTGTGTGTGTGTGTGTGTGTGTGTGTGTGTGTGTGTGTGTGTGTGTGTGTGTGTGTGTGTGTGTGTGTGTGTGTGTGTGTGTGTGTGTGTGTGTGTGTGTGTGTGTGTGTGTGTGTGTGTGTGTGTGTGTGTGTGTGTGTGTGTGTGTGTGTGTGTGTGTGTGTGTGTGTGTTGTGTGTGTGTGTGTGTGTGTGTGTGTGTGTGTGTGTGTGTGTGTGTGTGTGTGTGTGTGTGTGTGTGTGTGTGTGTGTGTGTGTGTGGTGTGTGTGTGTGTGTGTGTGTGTGCACGGTTGTAAATTTCTTTTCTTTTTTTGATTTTTTGGAGGTGGTGGATTTAGGTTTTGACTGTCCTGAATGGCTGGGTCAAGAAACCACCTGAATGCTATGATCATGTAGTTAGTTACCTCCATTCTGTAGGTGAGGGTATAGATGCCAGCAAAAAGCAACAACGTGGAGACGTACGACTGCCCCAGCAACAGAATGCTCACTTTGTGTTTGTACAGCTGCCGCACCAGACGCACTGAAACAGAAATAAAATGTAAGATGTGTGTGTTTGTCTGGGTCTGTGTATGCATGTGTCTGTGTGCATAGGTGTGTGTGTATGTATGTGTGTGTGTGCATAAATCTATGTGTATGCATTTGTTTGTGAGTGTGTGAAAATGCATGCAAGCATGTATATGTTTGACAATTTATGAAACTGTTTCTGAACACAGTTCAAATTCATTGGCATGAAAGCTCCAGCTCTGAGATCAGTACAATACTAAATTGTTACTATGACAATAGTTAGTCTCAGACTGTCAGTTATGACGTACTAATTCTATTCTAACGTCCTACTATTTGCAAAGTCTTGCAGAATTTCAAAATTGCTTTGCTGCTGCTACTACTATTATTACTGCTGCTAGTTGTGCTACTGCTGCTGTTACTACAACTACAACTTCTTTTACTGTTACTGCTACAGTTGCATCTGCCTCTACTGCCGCTGCTAACAGTACTATTAGCATTGCTGTCTTGTTTTTACTAATCCTATGGCCACTATTATAGCTTATTGCTATTTTTTTTAAAGCCCAGCTGACTGCATAGAGGCATATCAGGGCTATAACCATTTCAAAACATATACAGTACTTCAATAGCAAAAATAAAATACCAGGAAAAGAAAATTAAGTACACAAATCAATGCATTTGTGCACATAATCTAAGGAGATGCCCCTGGTGATGACCACTCTGTCCAATTTTTCACATAGGGGATTTAAAAAACATACCCCAATACAAATTTAAACATAACTAAAGACGCTAAAACATACATAAAACAGGCCTAAATTACCTAATATTGCTTTCGTATATCACATTTCCCTAGAGCCAAAAATGCACTTAATACATGTACATAATTATCAATCCTAAGAGAAAATACCTAAGACTTTATTGAACACATACAGCAAGGCAGAAAATGACAGCAAGAAATGACAGAAAGCAAAGGAACAAGGCAGAAACAAAGAGAGTGACAGAAAAGAGGACATTTCTAGCACAGAATTTCCAGAAGGTAGAGATACTATTCATTCTGAAAGAGCCCCCAGCATCCCAACAGGGAACTACTATGGCTACTACAAACACAACTACTAATGTTAATGCCCCTGCTACTTCTGTCACTACCACATTTCCTACTACTAAATAACCATGATCTCCATCAACATCATACTTAATGTCATCAATATGATCATGTATGACAACAAAGACTACGACCATTACAATTATGACTAGCAGATGGATGTAATAAGATTACAACTAAAACAACTAGTAAGTTACAAAAGAAGACACTTACAGGAGACCATAATAACGAATAAAAGATTGAGGAGCTGCAGCATGATCATTGTAATCCCTGTCTGAAACACACAACCACACATACACAGATAACACACACACACACACACACACACACACACCACACACACACACACACACACACACACACACACACACACACAGAGAGATAACATACATACACACACACACACACACACACACACACACACACACACACACAGATAAACATACATACATACATAAACACACACATATGTACACACAACACACACACACACACACACACACACACACACACACACACACACACACACACACACACACACACACACCACAACACTTAAAATGATAAAGCACGAGTGAATATTAAACCCTTTTCATCAAGCTATGTCATGCCACATATTGAGTTATTCATACAAGCCTTAGTGACCTAAACAATGCTCTGTATTTATGAAAACCTGTGTAATTTTTCAAGCATAACCACAAAAACCTGACAGAGAAGGACCTACTTCGTGATGCAATAAAGCATCAAACTCAAGATATGGTCCTATTACAAATGACAACATGCAATTATTCTATACTCCCAATTATGTTACATATGTCCAATTAAAGTAATACATTGGCGGACAGTTGACACCGTTTTCATGCCAAGCAGATGATACATTGTGCAATTGTCAAAATCTAAGATATTTCATACAAGGAGAAACCTTACAGCAGTATCACCAACCTCACTTATGATACTACACTGACAAACACACAGTAAACGTCTTGAAAGATTCATGTTAGCAATATTTTGTTGATTGTTTTTCATGCTTTGACAACTATTTCATCATGTATTAACATGTGGAGTGGGTGAAGACAGAGAGGGTGGGAGATCTACTTGCAATGACAAAAGATAGATTCGTATGGAGGGTCGTGATGGCTTACGCCATGCAGCAGCATACATGATGATGGTGGTTAGTATGTCCTATTATTTTTGTTTGGTCAGGATATTAGGTACCATGCAGCAGGCTACATGATGATGATTAGTATGTCCTATTATTTCTGTTTGGTCAGGATATTAGGTACCATGCAGCAGGCTACATGATGATGATTAGTATGTCCTATTATTTCTGTTTGGTCAGGATATTAGGTACCATGCAGCAGGCTACATGATGATGGTGGTTAGTATGTCCTATTATTTCTGTTTGGTCAGAATATTAGGTACCATGCAGCAGGCTATATGATGATGATTAGTATGTCCTATTATTTCTGTTTGGTCAGGATATTAGGTACCGTACAGCAGGCTACATGATGATGATTAGTATGTCCTATTATTTCTGTTTGGTCAGGATATTAGGTACCATGCTGCAGGCTACATGATGATGATTAGTATGTCCTATTATTTCTGTTTGGTCAGGATATTAGGTACCATGCTGTAGGCTACATGATGATATGATTAGTATGTCCTATTATTTCTGTTTGGTCAGGTATTAGGTACCATGCGGCAGGCTACATGATGATGATTAATATGTCCTATTATTTCTGTTTGGGGTAATCTTGTAGAATAGAATACGAAAATAATTGGAGCTAATTTCACGCACTTATACGGGTGTTTTTGGTTCTGCTGGATGTAAAGAGACGTAAGACACCCTTACCTACTCACTTTGACCAGTCCTTCCCCACAAATATGCACAAAATATCCCTGAATGACTGGCGACCACAGCTCCAGCAGTCACCTGCACGCCATATTTATAGACAACTCCCCACTAGTGATGACGTTGTGCCCATGTGATCAGCAACCAAAATGGCGTGCAGGTGACTGCTGGAGCTGTGGTCGCCAGTCATTCAGGGATATTTTGTGCATGTTTGTGGGGAAGGACTGGTCAAAGTGAGTAGATAAGGGTGTCTTACGTCTCTTTACATCCAGCAGAACCGAAAACACCCGTATAAGTGCGTGAAATTAGCTCCAATTATTTTCGTATTCTATTCTACAAGATTACCCTGTTTGGTCAGGATATTAGGAACCATACAGCAGGCTACATGATGATGATTAGTATGTCCTATTATTTCCGTTTGGTCAGGATATCACATACCATGCGGCAGGGTGCATGATGATGATTAATACGTCCTATTATTTCTGTTTGGACAGGATATTAGATCCTACTGAGTCTCTAAGAACAGGATGTGCATGCAACACTTCAATTTTCTGTTAAAATGGTTGAAAACTTAATAATATGTTACCCTGGAGGAAGGAAAAAAACGTGTTGGAAATAACACTCCCCAGAAAAAAATTAACATTAACCCTACCAGACCGAGTTCCCGCTATTGCGGGAATGACGAAAATGACTATATACCGAGTTCCCGCTATAGCGGGAATAGCACACTCACACGATCGTCACTTTATCAAGAGCTAAAAATAGCTACCGGACCGTTGCTAAGCGTCGCGTGAGCGTGTGTTCAGCCTATTGCAACTGTCTGCCTTTGTGTTGATGGTATTTTGAGGTGATTTGGGTGCAAAATTGACCATGAAGCGAGCTAGTGATGAACCAAGCACTTCAACAGGTAAACGGGCGAGGCCAACTCGCTTCACAGTTCAACAAGTGGTGGACATTTTGCAGATTGGAGAATTTGATCAGGAATACGTTTCCGATTCAAGTGACGATGATTACGTTGATGAAGCATTGAGTGAAAGTGATGATTCTGACAATGAAAGAAGTAGGTTGAGACAGAGTGTTGGAAGAAGGGGGCGTGCCCGTACCCCCCCAACCAAGTGGATAGGGGAGATGCTTGTGTGATTGAGGGTTGGACTGGCGTTAGATGAAAGATAGGCCTATTTTCTACAATCTCTCCACGTTTCATATAATTCTAACCATTGGTGTGCATGATATGAACAGTTTTCTAACGTATATACATTTTTTTCAAAATTTTGCTCAGAGGCCAGGCAGGGGCACAATTACGCTCAGGGGCTAAGGTCTGGTAGGGTTAAAAAGAAATATTTAGGCTGATCAATCAGCAGTAAATGCTGGAGTTTTACATTTAGTTTACCAAGTCCAAATCACAAGAAATGCAAGAACCACACAATCATGATCATATAAGTTGGTGGTCGATTTTTCATGTGCTTGACTGGTTGATTGATTGTAGGTGGGTCAGCAGATTTTGTTTATTTTGTTGTCTGCTGGTGTTGTTCATCTATTTGCTTGATGGCTTTGTTCAACTGCTTACTGACTGCTACTTCAGGGGTTTTTTCTCTGGGACACGCTGATAGCATGAACAGGGTGCAGTTGGCAGAAATACATGACAGTTGGGGGCAGACTGCTATGGGCTAGGATTCACATACAAGCAGACAACTACTGTTAAGTAGCTACAAATACAAATGTTAACAAAACAGATACAACACTGATGGTATTGTTACTACACTTACTGATAATTCACCTACTGACAAAATTTTTTTAAAAAGTCAAGAATTAATTCATCTGTCTACTTGTCTGTCTGCCTGTTTGTCCACTCAATTGAAAAAAAGAATCTCTTCTGAAGCAGCATGAAAAATCTTACCCCTAGAATGGCAGACTGGTCATCTCGTCGTGGCCAGATGTCAATGATGGATACTACCAGCAGGCTGACTGCCTAGAACAACATGATTAAATCTGTAAGCACATCACTCTACCATGCAGGACATACAATGACAAGGCATGTGACTTGTGTCTGAGAAATAGAGAGAGAGAGAGAGTGAGTGAGAGTGAGTGAGTGAGTGATTGTGTGGTGTGTGTGTGTGTGTGTGTGTGTGGTGTGTGTGTGTGTGTGTGTGTGTGTGTGTGTGTGTGTGTGTGGCGCGCGTACATGCGTGTGTGCATGTGTACATGCATGGCTGGGTGCATGCTTGTGTGGATGTGTGCATGCATGCCTGAGTGTGTGTGTGTGTGTGTGTGTGTGTGTATGTGTTGTGTGTGTGTGTGTGTGTGTGTGTGTGTGTGTGTGTGTGTGTGTGTGTGTGTGTGTGTGTGTGTGTTGCCTGTGTGAGTGTATGTGTGTGGTGTTTGTGATGTGTGTGATATTCAAAAAGAGATCAACATCATCTCATTAAAACAAGTAGTGAGAACAGGAAAACCTTAACACAACAAAGTCTTTTATGTCTGATATAAAGTTACATGTGAATCTATACATGTAAATATTAATATTATGCAGCAAACATATGATTATGATCTTTCACTGTAACAATTAAAAGAACAAGACAAGCCATTCTAACAATTTTCCTTTTCATACAAAAAAATTATTAATGAAAATGCCACTGTGGCCTTAAGGAAGCATTATATGAAATACAACTTGACATGTAGCAAGGATTGTAGACTGCTGCAACAGTGAAAACAAAATATATTGTCATAAGTATTCGAGAAAGTGCTGCTGACACACTTTCTTCACAAAATGCAGATTTAAGTACATTTTGGGGTCCATGTAGCTCTGACCTTGGCATCATGACTTTTAAAATCAAACATTCACACCTCCTTAACAATCTATATCTTTGACCTGAATTTAGTATAGATTCATCCACAAAGAGGTAAGAAAATCTTGCTTACATATTATGGTCAAGGACAGACAACCACACACACTCCTTCTCTCTGGTCAATATATACAATCTTGCTTTACTTTTCCTTCAAGAGGGATAGAAGAACAAGCAAGGAAGAAGTAGTTATAAACAGATTATAAGCAAATATGATGCAACATAGGAAAACCATGCTGAGGTGCAGAACAATCTGAGTTTTTAACTCATTTTTAAATTTTCAAAGTTCGTAAATTAACATGCAAAAACCAGAAATAATATATCTATTAGTATTACACTAATTTACAGCTTGCTTTTTAGACACTTAGTATCTTTGACAAGTGACAGATAATAATGTCTCTTCACGATTTTCAACTGCTGTGGGATCTTCAGTGTGTGCAGCCAGAAGGCACACGGGCCTGATTCGTTTTTTGTCCCCTTCCGAAGGACTAGACATTCAGTTCGATTTTCCGGTCAAACTGAAGAGAAAAGTCGAGGCCTCTACAGGTAGCGAACCCTGAAACCTCGAGTTTAGTTATCGGCAGGTGAACGTCTGAACAATTCTACCACTTTTCTCTCTGAAAAAAACATTTCCACAATAACCATGCATGCATAATGCTATAAAACATTGTGATATTATTCATGTTTGTACAAGCATGTGTGCACATGCACCCATATCATTTGGAGTTTGGAGTTTGTTCAAGAGGGATTCATCACACTCTGACGATTCAATAGGTGCTCAACCCAGATCTACCAACAACTGACACTATCATTATCACTGATAACCATTCTTTTCTATACAATGTGCATTCAACATTACTTTTATCAGATGTAAATTGCTGATCATTCATTTCTTACTTGTGTGACTGTGCATAATCCACCATTATCAAAATGAAAACTGATAACTCTTACACTTCTGTAATATGAGGGTGTGCATTTTTATTTTTATCATGGATATGAACTGATAAATTTTCTGATAAGTGTACATGCATCCATAATTATGTACTATGCCAGTGAATGTTCCCCAAAATTGCACGTCATTTTAGCGAAGGTGGGGTTGTTGTTTTTCAAGGGGAGGGGTGTATTTGTTTTGTTTTTGGTTTTGTTTTTTGTTGTTTTTTTTTTGCTGCAAGGGTGTTGTCACATTTCCTACACCACTTTAACGCTCACAGAAACTAGGATGATTTTTCACAAAGCTATGTGATGGTGTGGATGATAATCATGATGCTATGGAGTTCTCACTTCTATTCTGGATTGAGATTGCATGACAGAGCTGTACTCTACACTTACTTTCATAACACATATCCTGGCCCAAAAGACACAGACACCTGCAGTGTTGGTCAGGAGATTTAAACAACACCCTCATCGACGCATTGTGAAACCGATAAGACTTCGACTATGTGGACCCAGTCTTCCCTATGAGCTTATACCACACTCCGGGCAGAAGCCAGATTGGGCCATATAATCCCACAATGTGCTAACCGCTGCGCCGTAGCAACTGGTAAATGGAAAGCTGAGGATGTTTTGTTTTTTTTAAATCATTTTTGTATGAACACAGATAAAAGTTTAGCAAGAAAAGTCATAAAATTTCAGCTGGATAGAACAATGGAAAAAAAAATGTCCACGCTGTCTAAATTCATGTCTGGACACAACAGTCTCCCAGGGAACGATATGTATACACTTGCAACACCTCAAGCACATTACCTGTAAAGCGGCAGTAATGAGGAAGATGTATCTGGCAATACTGCGTCGTCGAGCAGGGAAACAGTGCATGGCCCACCAACTACGTCGAGTCCTCCTAGCTCCTCTTCTTTCTGCCAAACCACCCTGACATTCAAAGCAACAGTGGAATAATTATGAAATACACACATACATTAACATACATAATGTTCATCAAGTCATGTCTAACTGTCCAATATGAAATATACACATATAACAACAGACATGGTGTTCGTCAAGTCATGTCTGATTGGACAGTTATAGACCATATCATGATCTAGTCTTTCTCTGCAACTTAGTTGATCAATGATTTTTCTTTTAATTTTTCACAGTTCACACAGTAAAACATACCATATAATTACAATACAACAGATTCAGTTTATGCAAACAGACAGATGTACAGACAGAACAAGGGATTTACTGTTCTTGATTATTGTATTGTATAAGGGCATTTAAGTGGGAAAGGGGGCGGTGGATGGAAGACTAATACATTAAATGATAAACTGCAGTATTTCTCTGTTTGTTTGTTTGTTTGTTTGTTTGTTTGATTGATTGATTGCTTTTTGTTCACTTGTGTGCCTGTTTGTTAATCACCTTGTAAAAATGGGCAATACTTCAAATCATGTGACATTTGTGTGTCTACCTTGGATTACCTAAATATAAATCTGCCAGCTATCAGTTCTTAACCAATTCCTGCAGATGCATTTCAATGTAACAATCTTGGGCTATGTACTATTCTAACAGTTATCAGTAATGCATATGTCTGAATGGCTATCCATCCCAAACATCAACATGTCAGCAGTGATTTCACTACTGTTCTGAAACAGGATTGAATTAGAGTAAGACTAAGCCAAAACCAGCACGTGATCTGATTCAGGGTCATAATGATTAATGAAAATGAACATAGGGAAATTATGTTTCATCTATATTTTACTGGATCTTTAAAAAACTTGGGTAACATAGATAAACTAAAACATACACAACAATACAAGAGCTTACAGGGACATGGCCATACTTCCAAGATGGAAATTAGCGAATTACACAAGAAGTTCTTACCTATATTATCTACCGCATAAACATGATTTTGATGACAACGAAAATGAAATAAATTATTCTACATTCTTAAACACCTGCCCTCTGAAACATCTCAAATAAAAGTACAGTGAGTAGGCTACTCATACAAAAAATTAATGAAAAATCTATAATAGTCTATTGCGTCATGTCATCAAAAAAACCACAGGTCTGTCTACCAACTGTGCACCACTTGACAATCTGAGTGAAAGAGATCCATTCTAACTTATTTATATACCTGTGCTTGGCCAACAAAGGCCTCCAACACATAGCGAGTGTTGTCGAGAACTTTGAGAAGGTCCTGAGCCTGTTCAAAGGACAGCTGGACAGCATCAGGTCTGTAACACACCAATCATCATTCATAATCAATAAGCATAATAAAAGAAAATGACCTGATAAAACTTAATGATACTGATAAGGAAGAAACACAAACAGTATATGACTGGTCAAACCTATTTGATGAGAAAAGTACTTCAGAAAACATTCACATGCACACGCACGCGCGCACACACACACACACACACACACACACACACACACACACACACACACACACACACACACACACACACACACACACACACACACAGAACAATATAAAAAAGAGAGAGAGAAACCACTTCTACAGGATGAGTTCAGACACTAGTCATCATTCAATAATCATCCGCTCATTTTTTCAGATTGAGTGGGTGGGTGAGTGAGTGAGTGACTGAGTGGGTGGGTGGGTGGGTGAGTGAGTGAGTGAGTGAGTGAGTGAAAGAGTGAGTGAGTGAGCGATGAGTAAATGAGTAAGTGAGTAAGTGACGCAAAATTTGAATGGTATGCAGTAATCATCACCAAAGTTCATGATTTAAAGGCTGGGGGCACTTGCCTTTATCATGATTCATCCTTATATCAATCTCATGATTTCCAACTATCACACTATGGGTGTGAGGCTTATCTAAATACTTTGGCCACTATGTACCAAACTTGTTACTCAGGAAGAATGACAGTGAGACAGAGAGAACACAAGTACCCTTACTCTCCTTGTCTTTATTATGCAGAGGCCACAGGATTTAAAGACACAGCCATCAATTAAGATACCAAAGTGATTATCAGATAGACAAACAGATACCATACCATGGCCAATATATTCTCTGCACTCTGCTCCTCCTCACTATCCCTTCCCTTGTCATTTCTATCTCTTTAACACACCAGGAAAATCCCCAAGACATTTCATTCCATGCTGCAGAAGTTTACACAGTTTTACCTCTGAGGTAGTACCAATATTTGTCTGACTTATAATGACTCTGATTGATAATGACTCTTGTTCTTCCCTACATCATGGATAAACTTCCAGCCACGTCCTCTATTCCCTTTTGTGTGAGATGATCTATGGTATAATGATACAGACTCCGTTGACAAAAATATGATTTTCAGTTATGAAATGGTCTGTGGTATCATGATAACAGATTTTGTTGGCAAAAGTATGATTTTCAGTTACTTAGAACCTTTGATCTTCCAAGATGCGAACTACTTGTTGTGGTGGCTGTACCTGCAAGTTTGTCAGCACATTCATTTTCCTTCACACCAGTGTAGATCCATTACTACAGAGTAGATCCACAAGAACTTTTGTAGTTTGTTACTGTCGGCCCTCATGTACAGACCCTACTTTCAACTTTTTGGACATGCTCATGGCATCAGTCAGGATAAAGGTCTCACTTTCTTTGATTTCATCTAGTAAAGCTAACCCTGTCTTCCATTATTAAACTGTGATTTTACATGCAGCCCTTTTTCATATATTGCACTCCCTTTCTGTTTGACAGTAGATCCCAATCTTTTTTTCTTTTTTTTTCTTCATACCCGAGCTATCACTGTGTATGAAAACATTCCTTACCAGTCCTGCGATGTAGTGGTTGCCGCAACAGACTACTGACTGGGAAGTTGTGGGTTCAAATCCCCATCAATCCCTTCAAAAATCATTGTGGAATGTTTTGGCTTTAACCGGCTCCTTCCCCGAGTTGGACATGCTATGGGCTCATTGGGAAGACTGGGACCACACAGTCTAGTCTCATCCACTTCACCGATGCATCACTGAGAGTGTTGCTCAAATCTTCTGACCAGCAACGCAGGAATCTCTTAGGCATGGTTGATGCCAGAATGTATTATGATAGTAAGCGTAGAGTACAGTCCTATCACGCAGTCTCAATCCTAGATAGAACTCCATAGCATCATGATTATCATCCTCATTGACATCATCATCATCGCATTGTAAAAGCTGTACCAGCTTCTGTGGCCATTAAGGTGCTGTAGAAAATGGGGCACAAAAAAAGGTGAGCACAAAGGTAACCTCCCTGAGTGCGATGATCCTAAAAAAATATTTTAAAAACCTGAGTGCGATGATCCTAAAAAAATTAAAAAAAGAAAAGAAAAGAAAAAAAGACAGCATCTCTGATTTTACAGCATACCTGCTCAATGAGTAATTTCATTTCTCCATTATCTTTACTTTCAGGCCATTCATGGCAATGTCTTCCAAGAATTGTTTCGGTATGATTGTTCTGTGTAAGCCTTTTACACAGTTTGGATATTTTCTTTAATCTTTTCCTGTCAGCTGGCACATATATGTTGAACTGATTCTTCCACCTGTCCCATCCATGACCTTCCACATTGGAGTCAACTACCTTTTGCTGATTTGATCATCTCATTGAGTGGATTTTCTAGGTTTTCTCATGTCCTGAAATATGCCTTTACTTGTTCTACTTCATGTCTTGCCTGCAGCAAAGGAAAGCCGAGCAGGTACAGCTCTAAGTGGGGGTGAGGGTGTCCTTTGAGTCTCTGAGGATCATTCTTATTGCTTCGTTTTGTATTCTCATTTCTGATAGCTTTACTCTTTGTATTACAGCTAAGTATAGCCAGAAGACATGGCACTGTTCAATGCCTTTGGCTCACTCACACACACACACCACACACACACACACACACACTTGTCATTCTTTGACACCACTTCAGACTGTCATAAAATTGTGTTCCCTATCGCATTAAAAGCATCCTATTCAAAATGATCCCTACAAGTGATAGATACTGAGACAGTGACATGAGACCTACTTGTGTATGCATTTATGCACACACACACACACACACACATACACAAACACACACACACACACACACACACACACACACACACACACACACACACACACACACACACACACACACACACACTACACCAATCAAGTTATTCTTACCTCTCAGCCTCGTTGCTTCTAGCTAACGTTTGCAAAGACTGGGTTAAGTTATTCCCCATATCAATTCACACATGTATTTATCCACAACAACAAAAAAACTGATTGTCAGTTTCTTTGTGGTGTTACAATGAAGGTACACTCCAGCAGCTGACGTATCGGAATCTTCAGTCCAAGTGTAAATTTACGTTTACGTCAAACACAATACGTTACTCCTAATACAAAACATCATCACATTTTTGTCATGAAGAACATTGTCTACAAGATACAAAACCAGTCACAGTCTTTTCTTTGTGGGCAGAAAAAAAGACAGAATTTGCTCAAGAATTTCAAATCTCACTCTACTGGAGTATTTAAGATGAAAAAAACAGTCCACAAAAATTGCAACCTGGCCAAGAATTCTGTATTTGTAATTATGGATCATTTTATGACAAATTAGTTGTTTTTTTCGACAGAGCCGTGGACTGAAGATATGGTGTATCAAGTTCAGTCCCAACCGGCAACATTAAAAAATGACCTGTTCACTTCCCATCTTAATGTTGCCATTATTCTGGTGGTGTCAGTTTTGTATTTCATACAGTCCTCTGACCCATCCCATCTCAAGACCTAGCCAGCACATAGCGTTTTCCTCAGACTAAGGATGTTTGCCAGATAATTGCTGACAGATTTGATGGAGCACATATGGAACTTCCCAGTGATCTGTCAGATTACTGCTGGCAGATTTGGGTGGAGCACATATGGGCATTGTCCAAGTGTGATGAATCCCTCTTGAACAAACTCCAAATTCTAAACTCCATGTACATGTCCACTACACTAAATTATGTTTAAATCTAATCAGCCTGATGAGCACATTTATCAAGCCAGCCTGGCAATGCATTTAAAAATAGGCTTAGTCTATGACAATTCACAAAAAATTACATACTCAAATTAACCTTCATGACCCAAATTTAGTAAAGATCCATTTGTAAACAGTGGTGAAATATTTGCAAATATTCAAACACAGTGATCTCTGGGGTCAATCTTGATCAATATCCTTTTTTCTTTCTTAAAGATGACTGCAAAACAAGCATGTGAAAGCGCCGCCCCCTTTCCGTCTCTCTCTCTCTTGAAAAATTATTGATCAAAAACATAATTTGTTAACAGTGATGGAAACATTATTCAGTGAACAAGAAATTTTAGAAAATACTATCTGCCAAAATCAACGTAATTCACAGCCACAATTTTCTTTCTTTTGAACAGAAGACTTCGTTGTTGCTGTTGTTCATTTCACATCCTTTACCCATCTGTTGAGTAACCTGACTTTATAAGGAAATCAATGAAATGAATGAAGTCACACCATGCCTCAAAACAAATACGAAATCAAGACTCTTGACAGGTAAGCAGTATTTTCCTTCCAAACCCAAGCTTCAGTCAGACTGCTCTCATCTGACTGACTGACTGTAGTGTAACTACACTGCACATGCCCACGTGATCATATCACAGACTTGATCTTGCTCTACACGTGTATCAATATCTGAACTTATGCAGGTCAACCATCTCTATATAACAACCTTCATCTGTTTATATAATGTCTAACCTTGACCAGGTCAATCATTGTAGCTAGACGACACAATGTTGTACGAGTCAGTTATCAGTTTTAACACCACTTCTGTTCGAACTTATCTATCAATCATTTAGACAACCGGCTTGTGATATTACCTGTGTATAAGTTCTTAAGTATTTCAAACATCACAAAATATTCTGAGACAGTAAACTGATACCCAAATCTATTATAGTCTTAAGTCTATATATATAATAAATTGTGATTAAGTTATTCTGGTAGCAGTGAGGAGCTTTTCACAGCCACAAGATAAGTTAAATGACTTTCAGTTTCACACAACCTCCACACCAGTTACTAACTCACCTGCATAAAACCAAAGAAAGACAGATAGAGACAGACTATGGTAGGAGACAAGGAGTAAGACAGGGAGAGTAAATCAAATGACAGACATATAAAAATACTAGTGGCTCAGTGAAATTCCAGTCTATGAAAGCCCCAGCATCCATTCCTACTTGTTTTGTTGGATCAACACCTTTATGCTACATTGCATAATAACCTTGTGACAAGTAAAAGCCTGCTTTTTATACATCATATCATTTTCTATGGAGATAGTACGCTCCCATTTGTAGGTTACTGACCAAAATGTGAGCTTTTTCAATGTTGTCTTTCATTTTCTGCTTCAATCTTAGGCATTTTTTTTTTATTGTTAACCCTTCCATTAAGAATAATATGCAAACTAATTGCTTATCATTTTCTGTTTTCCTAATATAAAAAATTGTCATAAAACTAAACAAAAGCCAGCTGAATGACATAACATTACTTAGCTGTATTTGTTCACAAGCCCTGTGGCATGATGAAGCATCGTATCACACAGTTCGACATAGCTAGTTTTCAATCTATTCTTAAACACAAGTCAACTGTGTAGATAGACATACATCAGATGAAAAAAACAGGCAGACAAGCAGAGACAGACTGAAACAAGAAAAATGGGGAAAAAAGGACCAGCAGACCTATATTCTACACCACACACACACACACACACACACCACACACAAACAACACACACACACAACACACACACAACACAAATAGGTTCATAATATAAGAAACAGACAATGGAATCAACTGCTTGAGTCTGTTAATCTGCTGGTCGGCGCGCTTTGTGGGCCAATGTATAAAATAAACCAATTTTATGTGTTTAAGTAATGCTTACCAGATGAAAATAATGCACATGATAATGATTATAAATGACTCATTACAAGGGAATGTATCCAGTCAGCAGATGTATTACCATTTCAGGAAAGCTTTAGTAGCCTTTACCAAGTGGGTTTTTTTTTTCAAATCACTAAGAAAACATGACCTATAAAGGACTAGATATTGCTTTCATCTGACAAGGTTACAAAGGTTGATCGCTCCTCATATTATTCAGCATGCATATAAAATGTGCACATACACAACACACACACACACACACACACACACACACACAACAACACACACACACACAACACACACACACACACACACAGAAACACACACACATGCACACACACACACACACACTATGCAACACACACACACACATATGCATAACACACCACACACATAATGCATACACACACTACACACACACACACACACACAACACACACACACACACGACACCACACACACACACACACACACACACACACCACACACACACACACACACACACAAGGGGCAGAAAAAAAAAAAACTGCTACCCAAAATAGACAAAACTACAAGAAATCTTGGCCCGAGTTCATTACACGGATTTTTTTCAAGTTACTAGTTTATAAAAAAAAAAAGAAAACTGAATAAAAAACATGATGCTAAGATAAATCATAATTCAAAACAAATGAAATCACTTAAGCACAAATCTGTTCAATCTTTCACAAACAAAAAACCACATGCAGATTATATGAAAAGAAAATTGCTGTAGGGCTTTATACAGTATGAACAAAATCACACGTAGACATGAAAAAAATTCAAGACTTCATGCATTCTTCAAGTCAGTGCAGATGACCAACATAACTGAAAAAGAAAGCCAAAGGTCCACAAACATACAGGGGAACTGGATGGATGCAAGGGTGTGTGCGAATTTATGGCTCGATTACAGATGACTTTTCTATACATCTTCTGAAGAACTGCATATTAACGAAAACAATAAGATTTTAAGAGAAAAAAAGATATTGTACACACACACACACACACACACACACACACACACACACACACACACACACACACACACACACACAAACACACACACACACACTCATCACACATACATGCAGATACAGATATAATGCATAGATTGCGATGAGGAGAATCACATTCTGTTCATTTTTACTGATATTGTGATATTCACACACTCACACACACACTCTCACACACACACACACACACACACGCACACGCACACGCACACACACACCACACACACACACTCATACATAAACACAAACACACACACCGACTGACATACACCATCAACATCATCATCATTACCACTATCATTATCATAATCACCATGAATGTGAGAAGAGTCTCTCAGACAGACAGAGAGACAGACAGACAGACAGAGACACGCAGATCTATATAGGATAACAGACAATCAGAAGTATTTTAAGATCGAGCCCTAGTCCAAAATGGGACTATGCTACATTGTACAAAATTTACATAACATTTTAACACCCTGAAATAATGTCACCTGCAGATTAAATAACACAGACAATTAAATACAGATAAAATGAATATAGTAGAGTCCACCTATAACAAACCTGCCTACAATGAATGTCCAGCAACACCGTCTTTTTTTTAATTTCCCTGCCAACTTCCTTCTCTTTCATTCTTATAAAATATTGTCTACAATGAACAAAACCGTAAAATACTGTCTCCTAGCGTGCATAACAAATTCCTCTTCGCATGAATGATGTGTCGTTTCCCAAATGCCAAGCTTGGTATGCACAGTCTTGCCCAATAACGAACAAGCGTTTAGATTGGTACAACTGCTCAGCATTATACACTGCATGTATAACATCCGCAGCAATATTCAGCATTAAATAACATTAGCAACACACAATAGCAGCGATGAGTATATCATGTGTGTGTGTGCGTGTGTGTGTGTGTGTGTGTGTGTGTGTGTGTGTGTGTGTGTGTGTGTGTGTGTGTGTGTGTGTGTGTGTGTGTGTGTGTGTGTGTGTGCTCATGTGTGATTGTGCATGTGTGTTTCTTTTTGGGTTCTTCAATGACTGAGCCCTAAAACTTTCTTATGAACATCACAATGATGACGTGTGAAATTGGGAATGTTGTGAATAGGATTCAACAGGACTTAGATAAACTCGTTGACTGGGCAGATTGTTGGCAGCTGCGGTTCAATGCGACAAAATGTAAGGTTCTACACCTCGGACGCAGGAACCCCAAGGCAGTGTATAGCATGAGACTACACAACAGCGAAGAGAGAGTGCTGCTGGAGTCATCAAGGGGAGAGAAAGATCTGGGAGTATTGGTAGATCAGGAGCTCAAATTCAGCTGGCATGTCGAGACACAGGTCAACAAAGCTAATAGAATTCTAAGGCTGATCAGGCGCACTTACCATTACCTCGACACTGAGACCATGCGACAGCTGTTCATCGCACTGATACGCCCTCACCTGGAATTTGCCAACAGTGTGTGGTCACCAAGGTATCAGAAAGATAAGGACATCATCGAAGGCGTTCTCAGGCGAGCAACAAAGTTGGTTCCTGGTTTGGTTGACTATCCCTATGAAGAGCGACTTGCCAGAATGAAAATACCCAGCATGCAGTACCGAAGGGACAGGGGCGACATGATTGAAACCTATAAGTTCACACACGAGTAGTACAACGTAAAGATCCTCTTGTCCCTGAAAACAGTGCTAAGCAGACCCGTGGGCATAGTCTAAAGCTCAAGAAAGGGAGTTGCAATAGTTCGCTGCGCCAGCACTTTTTCTTCAATCGAGTGGTGAATCCCTGGAACGCGCTCCCAGAAAAAGTGGTCAACGCACCATTTCTTGACAGCTTCAAGGCCAGTCTGGATCGCCATTGGGCAGACCGCATGTATCTGATTAGGTAGACTTTCAGACGGTTGCGCCATCAAGAAGTTTTTCAACAGTATGAATAACCAAGTTTTTTTTTCGTGAAAAAGACCAGACTAAAGGCTGAATAGCCTAAACCAGTCTGCAGCGGCATGGTATGGTATGGTATGGTATGTCTGAACTCCATTAGCAAGGCAAAAAATCAATTAACACTGAGTAAAATCATTGATTTTTCTTACTCGTAACCATTACGAACTACTGCTATAATGAACACATATCCATTTCCCTTGAAGTTCATTGGAGGCAGACTTTACTGAATACAAAGAAATAACATAAATCAGCCCATGTTAGTATGTATGCATGGATACACATTTTTCCCAATGACTATCACACACACACACTCACTCACACACCAGCACACACACACTAGCACAAAGAATGACACATCAGGCAAAGAAAGGCACGCATGATCTGCACCAATCTGTGACTCAAAACAAACTGATCTACACACGTGACAATGAGTTGAAATAACAACTTTCGTTTTTGTATGAAACATAACAATGAATCAATGATCCAGTCTTTCCCGTTTCCTGTCAACTTGTATTCTCATTTTATTATAATACGCTCGAGAATTAAACAATTTCTCTCACCTGTTCCCATTAGCCTGTTGCTCAGGCTCTCTTCCTAACAGAGGTCACTTTTACATCGCCGGTATGATCCCACACCAAGTCTGCTTGAGCCTGGCTTTGAGTTTCGCTTGCATCGTCTGCCGTCTCCATTTTCAACAAGGTCATGTGATATCCGCACAAGGGACTTAAGGTCCATGGATCTATTTAAGCTTTTTAATCATGTTGTTATTTCCCTTGAAATGCAAAAACAATTGTATCTTAAAAATTCAATAAGATAGACAAAACCTGATGGTGTATTGATGAAAATTTGTTTGATGAGTCATTTAAGACATTGAGTTAAGGGTTATTCAATAGCCCTGAGTTACGGGGAGTGAAGTGGTAGATAACTACACCTTTTTTCTGGACAACACTACCATGACGAGGGGAGTGCCTATGTCCTCTCCTTCGATCACAGCCCGGAGGGCTTACCTGGGGGCCTGCCACTCGAACATTTCTCTAGCCAGACTCATACTCATGCAATCAAATTAGACAGCAAGATTCAGCTCTATCTTTGCGCTAAAGAGGCCATTTTATTAATCATTAGTTCTGTATTGAACGGGTACTTGTTTTGCCGCCGCCATCGCCGTCACCACCACCAAACAAACCAAGATAGTCAAGCATACTTACAATCACTTTTCATACTCACTTTATACGTGTTCTTGAATTTGTCCAGTGTTTGCTTTCAGTACATGATCAATTGATCTGGATTGTTATGAAATAATCTTAGTACAATGCAATGCGAATTATCAAGCGCCAGTACCATAGGGGTCTCGTTTCAAAGCGTGCTGATCTGATACTGCTACAGTTCCTACAAATACATATTTCTACCATTTCATATCTAAACAAAAATACCCGTCAAACCTCAAAGTAAAGACACTTAATTATTCAGATTCAAGAGTTATGGCCTTGAGGTCCTACTGGACCTGTCTCACAGCCATATACTGGACATTTGGTGGTGGTGGTTTGTGTGTATGTGTGTGTGTGTGTGTGTGTGTGTGTGTGTGTGTGTGTTGTGTGTGTGTGTGCATGAGTGCGTGTGTGTGTGTGTGTGTGTGTGTGTGTGTGTGTGTGTGTGTGTGTGTGTGTGTGTGTGTGTGTGTGTGTGTGTGTGTGTGTGTGTCTATCTGTCTGTCTGTTTTTGCTTTGTTTTGTTCTCGTTACAATAGATTTACCGTATGAAATTTGGGCTGTTTGATTGCTCAGAGCACGTCTCCAAAGTGCATCACTACCTTTGTACCCGTTCTAGCTACCAGTATCTGCGTGTGTTTATGTTTCAGTTCAGTTGTTTCCCTACTGTTGTTGTTTTCATTTAGTTATTCTTACAACTGAAAAATGTATATTGTTACTATTATTTCTATTATTATATTGTTGTTATTGTTGTTGCTGGAGATTGAAATTTGTTTGCTTTGCATACATCTGCCTATGTTTCTCATGAATTTGTGAAACGTTTTAGTACCCATTTGACGTAGAAATAAACACCAGTTTTGTTTCATTTTTATAGCTTCTCTGACATTGTGTGTTTTGTGGCTCATCTGTTTTCATCTGGTGCTTTTTCCCTCCAGCTTACCTGTTGTGACTACGTGCTCTAATTTCTCTTGCCTGATAAAACATACTACAAATGTTGCTTGTCTTTTCCTAATCTTCGCGATTAATGCCCTTTTTTTGTGTCTGCCTCCTTCCAGACTGTCTCATTTGTTTTTTTGCTGTACTGTCCATGGAACTTGTATGTGCATAGCCATAAAGTCTGTGATCATCGATTAAGAATTTGACAATGAAAAGAAAATCGACAACAAAGACAGCGACAAGAGTAGAACTCATGTAATGATGACATACACATGCCAAATATTGCGGTCATAGTGCGTGACCGTAAAAATGACGACTGAAGTCACGAAAGCGTCAGTGATAACGTTATCGATGATCGCTTCGATGATAACACTGGCGATTAACAACGATCACATGACAATGAATGCGCGTGATCTGTGCCGGGCTGCATCAGCTCCCGTAAAGATAACGACTGAAGGCACGAAAATGTCACTGACAAACTTTATCGATGACCACTCTTATAACGATAACAATGATGATAACGACCCCACCCGCAATACGCAAATGCTGATGTTCTACACCGAATCTGCCGATGGAAATGGATTAGACTGGGGTTGGGTTGTTGTTTTTTTCTTTTTTTGCCCGAGCGTAGGCTTATGCGCAGGTAAAGGATTTATGCCAGGCTCATTTTAAATCTTATCCATTACGTGGCTATCTGTGTCGTCTTCGCATATCGTAGAATTCATTCCGAGAAACTGAAACTGAAGCGAACTGGATTTTTCTTTGTTTGTTAGGTTGGGTTGGTTTGGTTTGGGTTTGGTATGGTTGGGTTTGGTATGGTTTGGTCTTACCTTATTTTGTTTTGTTTTGTTTAAGTCACGACGGAACTTTTCCCTGTTCAATGCAGGGAAAGCACGTCGCCATACCATTGCGCCATCTCCCTTTACCCTCTATGTGAATATGTTTTGTTTACCTATAACTGTGGATTTTTATGCAGACTTTTGCCAGGAACTTTTGCCATGGGATTTTTCACGTGCTTTGAGTTTACGATGTACCCGGTACCTCAGTTTTCAGTGTTATCCAAAAGACTAGCACCCAGACCACCCACTCAAGATCAAGAGGGGACAGGAGAAAAATCTTTCTCCGTTCGGGAATTGAACCCCTAGATTTTATCTGTTAGCCAGCCACGCTACGTTTGTTTTGCCTTTACTCCAATGCATTGGGAAGATTTGCACAGAATCAAGGAGTGAGCCAGAAAATGGCAGATAACTGTTGGTGGATTTGAGTAAAGCATTTTATATGGAAAAGGGAACGCGATGGGTTCCTTTTGAACTAATTCCAAACTGGTTGTCTAGGCCTACGTCTTTGAGTGTGTGTGTTTGTTCGTTCGTTGCTTGATTTAACGTCTTTTCACTAAAAGTGATATTAGACGGTGAGTGTGTGTGTGTGTGTGTGTGTGTGTGTGTGTGTGTGTGGTGCGTGCGTGCGTGCGTGCGTGCGTGCGTGTGTGTGTGTGTGTGTGTGTGTGCGTGCGTGCGTGTGCGTGTGTGTGTGTGTGTGTGTGTGTGTGTGTGTGTGTGTGTGTGTGTGTGTGTGTGTAACTTTATCTAACAGATACTCTATTTAAAAAAAAAAAATGACCACAGAAAACATTTTATTTCATGGATAATTGTATTTGATACAAAACAACAACATTTAACCTGATGGAAAAGATTCAGGAAAAATATATACCTTCGACAATTGATTTATGTTATATCCAGGCTGCTTACTCAAGAGAAATAATTTACAAATACTTTGTTGCATGTCGGAAAATTGTGAAATTCTCAATCGTTCCCATTTGTATTACCACTGACAACGACGACGACGACATATTTATATATATAGGCAAACCACGTTTGAAATTCTTCTGAAATTGTTCGAGCTTTTCGCTCATCATCAGAGTTCCTAAAAAGGAGAAAATAACACAAATGTTATCAAACCAAGAAACAGAAATCAGCATTAAACACGAACAACATTAGAATGTGAAGCGATCATACAAAATGATTACAGCTTAATTGTCAGCTGTCGGCTTCGATACTCATCTCTGGTGTTGATCGTAGGTCACAATTCTCTTATAGGCAATGCTTCAAGCGTCATCAAAAATGTTTCTCCCCGGGTTGTTGCGTGACATCGTTCACGTCCATCGTCTTCATTCCACATTGGTCAATATGCGTTTTTATTGGCCCACTGTTTTAGATGTGCTCTCTGAGGCGAGATTGCAAATGTGCAAATACTGCACATGTATATGAGCCAAAGTCAAAAGGTGCTTCTTGCTTTTGTCCAAAATGAAAGAGTTTTAAGGCATTAGATTTATCATGTTTTAAGAAGTATGGACATCAATGTTCAATGTTTATACAGTGAAAATTGTCTTTTTTTGTATCTCTGCTCATAAATGTTTAAAAAATGTCTGGTTTCACTCGTGACATGTGACGACAAATATATCCTTACCCATGTCATTACTGATTAAAATATGATTACTTCATGGAAATGTGTGGTGTTTTCAGGCTTGAGAGGTTCTAAAAATGGAATATCTAAAACAAACTATACTTTTGTGCCAGTTCATTAGGGAGAAAATAACTGCTGTTTGTTGTCACGGTCACAAATGACACCATCTTATTCACAGACAAGACAGCTACAGTGAAAAGCAAGAAAACAGGACAGTTTCTTATATCTTATTCCAAGGAACACAATGAAAAGATTTATGAAAAGGATGGAAAAGTTAATATACCAAATATTACAAAGCATAGCAACAAAATAAGTTTCATCTGTGACAATTGCAGTGTGACACCAACACACCTTTCTGTATATTTGTGCTCATAAAAACACAAAGCAAGCAATTTTTTTAATTATTCTGATATATTCCTAAGAACACAATGAGAAGATTTATGAAAAGAATGTCAAAGTTAATACATGAAATATTTCAAAGCATAGCAACAAAATTTCATCTGTGACGATTGCAGTGTGACTCGAACACAATTTCCTGCAGCATGTCATGAATGACTCCTCCATTCAAGTTTATGAAAATATAAAACATTACCAAAGTAAAAATAACATCTGTAATTAAAAGACGAATGAAAGATAAAACAATGTACATCTAAGTGCTATCATACACCGACTCACTGCAAAAAAATATTCCTAAGCAAGAAATAATGCTGTGTTACAAAATGCAGCGGAAAAGATCAAGAAATCTATGGCAGATATAGATCTGGGCTGAGTTCGACCGCACACTGTCAATAGATCAATGTACATCGTGCGCACACTTTGACAGCCAGCGGAAAGTGGGGATGGGGGAGAGAGAGACTCCCCCCCCCCCCCCCAAAAAAACAAAAAAAAAAACGTATGCACCAAAACGTGAATGCATCTCTAGATCTAAAAATCAGCATTGAGTCTTTGTGTGGAATATGTGAAAACTCAGTGCTGTTCTGTGCCCTGTACACCTACATTACGGCACCGCCTCTTGCTATTACAGTTAAGTGTCCCTGCGATGTTTCTTTCGGCATGACATCATGCATTCATGCATCTTTCATCATATGTATAGATTAACAGCAAGAGAAATAAACTGCTTACTACACCACCAGTTGAAAAATGCATGTATTTTGCATTGTGACAGTCAGTTTCTTAACTTAGTTTTTTCCCATTAACTGTCAAAGTCCAACCCCTCGTCCACGTCGTGGGAGACGGAAACAGGTCAAGCTGGCTAACGGGGCTCTGGTGAAGCTGTGACTGGCCTAGCAAGCCGACAGTGGATTCTTCAACCGCTAAGAAAACTAAAAGGAGATACAAACGGACGGATACCAACGGAAAAAGACCTCGCAATGGAAACGGACATCGAGATAGGAATAGCGACTACACTGGAACATGGAACATCTGCGGCCTAACAGACAAGGAACCAGAAATTGTGGAATTCATGACCAAAAGAAAGATCTCCATCCTGGGCATTTCAGACACTAGGAAGAAAGGAGAAGGAACGAAAGAAATCCATTCAAACTTTGTTCTCATCTGGAGTGGTGTCAGGAAAGACCAGAGAGCAACGCATGGTGTGGGATTCATCCTACACCCAGACATAGCAAAGAATCTCATGAGTACAGAATACATATCAGAAAGATTGATTAAAATCGGTGTAAGAAAGTCCAACAAAATCGTCTACTATATCCAAGCATATGCACCGTGTAACGATTCGTACTCAGAAGAGGAGAAAGACTCATTCTATCAAGAGCTCTCCGACCTCATCAACAGCACCCCTGACAAAGAGGACCTGTATGTCATGGGGGATTTCAACGGCAGAGTTGGTGAGAGAAGAAACCCGTGGACAAAACATCTTGGACCCCACAGTGACCACAGAACACCTTGCAATTACAACGGGAACCACGTGCTGGAACTATGTGCAGAGCATGATCTGATCATCACCAACACCTTTTTCCAACATCGAGCCTCCCAAATTTACACCTGGTACAAATGGAACGACCTCAGCATCTCGTCTCAAATCGACTTCATACTTGCAAGATCTAGAACACGTTACGCCATCAAAGACTCAAAAGCCATCCCCAATGCCAACCTTGACACTGACCACAGGCCTGTCATTCTGGCCTCCAGTACTCAGAAGGAAAAAATAACAACTGCTAGGAAGAACCAGCCTGAAAAGATCAACCTCCTCAAACTGGAAGAGAAAGAAGTGCAAGAACAGATTGAAAGTGCTATCAAGGTGAAACTTGACCCCATTGATACAACCCCCCTCATCATGGAACAAGCCTGGGACACCTTCAAGCCAGCTCTCTTGAACACCTTAAGGGAAGTTTGCGGGACAAAGAAATGTAGAGGTAAAAACAGGAAAGCTACAGCCTGGTGGAACCAAGAGGTGAAGGAAGCCATCAAGAAAAAGAAGCAGCTATATAAAGCTTGGGTCAAGACCAAGATAGAAGAGGACTACGTCAAGTACAGAATCGCAAGAAGACATAGTAAACGTGTTGTGAAAGCCTCCAAAGAAAAATCTTGGGCGACCTATGGAGAGAAGTTAAGTGAAATTTGCAAGAACTCCCCAAGAGAATTTTTCAAAAGTGTGAAGACGATGAGAGTAAGAGATGAGCCATTCAACCCAACAACAGTAGTGAATGATGCAAATGGAGAGGCACTACACAAAGAAGAGGAAATTCTGAAAAGATGGGAAGACTATTTTAAAGACCTTTTAAACCCATCTGGAGTCCAGGCTTCCAGCTCCCAGTTCTCACCACGCTATAAAGACCAGTTAGAGCCCCAAATCCTTGAAGCAGAAACACGAAAAGCAATTAAGACCAGCCCAAAGGGCAAAGCAGCAGGCAATGATGGCATAACAACTGAAGCCATCCTTGCATGCGGAGAAACGGGAGTTAAGTGGCTCACCATCATCTTCCAGAAAGCATGGGAAGAGAGGAAAGTACCAATGGACTGGCAAAATGCAATAGTGGTGCCAATTTGGAAGAAGAAGGGCAGCAAGAAAGACTGCAGCACATACAGAGGCATTTCACTTCTCAGCCATGTAGGGAAAATGTATGCAAAGATTCTGGAACAGCGCACAAGAGCCAAAGCAGAACACCTACTGAGCAATGCCCAGTTTGGCTTTCGGAAAGGAAGAGGGTGCACAGATGCCATTTTCGCACTCCGACAGCTGTGTGAAAGAGCCATCGAATACAACCAAGACCTGCATACAGTATTCGTTGATCAAGAAAAAGCTTTTGACCGAGTCAACAGAGACAAGCTCTGGAAGATCCTGGAGCAGTACGACGTGAAGGGGCAGTTGCTTGATAACATCAGAGCAATCTATGCCAACAGTAGGAGCGCAGTCCGAACAGCCAGTGGAACATCGGACTGGTTCCCGGTTACATCAGGGGTCAGGCAAGGCTGCGTACTCTCTCCCTTCTCTTCGTGATCTACATGGACCAGATTACAAAGGAAGCCAATCCAGATCTGGAGGCCCTGAACGAACTATTATTTGCTGACGACCAGTCCTTGATGAATCAGAACAAAGCAGCTCTTCAAGAACACACAGACCAACTCAACACAAGCTGCGAGAAGTATGATATGAAGATCAGTATCAACAAAACAGAAGTTATGTCTGTCAGCAGAAATCCAGGAAAGCTGGACATCAACATCAACGGCACCCAGCTGAAACAGACCAAAGAATTTAAATACCTTGGCAGCCTCTTCACTGAAGATGGAAAATTGGACAGAGAGATAGAAACAAGATGCCAGAAAGCGAACGCAGTCAGTTACCAACTCGCCCCCCTTCTGAAATATCCCAGCATCCCAGTGAGCACCAAGGCAAAACTCATCAACGCCATCTTCGTTCCAACACTCACATACCAGTGTCAGACATGGGCCCTAACAAAAGCCTTAGAGAGAAAATTGGTCACATGTGAAATGCGCTGCCTGAGAAAAGCTGTCAACAAGACCAGACGCGACAAGATCAAGAATGAGGTGATCAGAAACATGGTCGGACTAACACCAATTCTCCACCATGTCGAACAACAAAGGATCAGGTGGTTTGGTCACCTCACCAGAATGCCGCCCGACCAACCGGCCCTACGGGCATACACCACCAGATACACTGGCTGGAAAGCCAGAGGTAGACCACGGAGACGATGGAGCGACTCCGTGGCTGACACCCTGCGAGCCCATGACCTGTCACTCTATCAAGCCTCCCGCCTTGCTGCAGACAGACGTCTGTGTCTCCCCGCGACGCCGAAGGGCACCAGCGGCAGATGAAAGAAAGAAGAAGAAGAACTGTCAATGTGTTGCGACAGAGTACTTTCTGCTGGTTTTATCAAAAATCTTACAGCTATGATGAGTCAGACATAAATGATGTAGAACCACAGACACTAGATCTAGAATTTACCGCGGCCAGTGGCTTGCAGCTTAATGCTGGCACTGAAAGAGCAGACCGTCGCTTTGTACGATTCCCTGGCACTAAGCAGCTGTTTTGTTTGTCACGGTGGCTCAGTGAGTGCGTTCAACTAAACAGTAGGCTGTGCACAGCCTATGTTAATTAACATACGACATTAATGTTTGTACATTTAGACTGATGTTAAAACATAACTACAGACATTTTCAACAACTAAAACCTTATTGCAAGCTAAAAAGTCATATTTATAATAGAAAACATGTGACTCAGTTTAATCTGTGATTTGAACAGTTAAATAGTTTCATCCGTGACAAGAAAAATGGTGTGACAACACAACTTGTCTTACTCATCTTGATCATGCTCAGCCATTTTGGCGGGAAAGAAATATTCCATCAGGCCTTGAATGCTCCTTGATCAAACAAAATGTTGGACTGGCTTTTCCAGAGGCAGTAGCTCATACTTTATAGGGCATAGTTTCATCCGTGACAGGTGTTACACGAACGCTAAAAACTCACGTAGTTTCCAAAGTTTCCAAAGTAGTGCTGATCAGTTCTATTCAGACAGTTTTATGCATAAAACTTGAAAAGCCCTATATCATTGCAGTTTTTAATCTTTTTTTTTTCACTGTGATTGATCAAAGCACTGCAGGCCTGTGACACAAAAGTGTCACGAATGAAACCTTATATTTACACTTTAATATAGCAGAATATACGACAAAAATAGGCAAAAAACCCAAATGAAATTATAAGCTAGTGAGTAACCTTGATAAGAAACCAAAAAATACGTATATAGGTACAACCATTGGTTTAACACCAAACTTTATTCTCAGCCTACTACACCTATCTGTAAATGGAAGGTTGAAATTTGAGCAAAAGTGTAAATATAAACTTGACTGGCTAATAAATGATTTGTTCAACTTCCATGAATTCATGTCTACTATTTGATCTGACATTTAAAGCTCAGTATCTAGGATTGTTCAGGCTGTGTAAAGGCAAAAAAATTAGTTGCAGTGATTTGAACTAGGAAAGTCACCCCAAAGCACCTTTTGACCCTGGCTCATATACATATATATGCATATATATATATATATGTGTGTGTGTGTATATATATATATATGTGTGTGTGTGTGTGTGTGTGTGTGTGTGTGTGTGTGTGTGTGTGTGTGTGTGTGTGTGTGTGTGTGTGTGTGCGTGCGCGCGCGCTGAATTGTTTGTTAAAACACTCAGCACAGAAGTTTTCTGACAAATTGTATTATGATCGTTCTATTAGATTTTTTACCGCACACGTTTTTAATGCTCGTACCTACTTTTCATAAACATAAATAAACATAAACATATCACATCGCAAGCAGGAAAATATAATACAATCAAATTGCAGTACGATTACAATTGAGTTGATTTATTAACTTAACAAGTAAAAACACAAAAGGCTGTTTGTGTGAAACACTTATTGCACTCTGTCACTCACCACCCCATCCCATCCACTAGAAAACTTGTGGATAGGTCGGGGAGATTAGAGGTCGAGAGTTTATCAGCCTTGTGTCCTTTGCCTTTCTCTATCGTGCTTTCGTAAAATGCTTGGATCTTTTGTGGGATGAAGCGCTGTACAAGGTGTATTTTTGTTGTTGTTGTTGTTGTTGTTGTTAGTAGTAGTAGTAGTAGTAGTAATAGTAATAGTAGTAGTAGTGGCAGCAGCAGCAGTAGCAGTAATAGTAGTAGTAGTATACCTTATCTACCGAGTATTAAAAACCTGCTAAAGGAAACAAAATCCAAACAATTTGTTGTACAACTTCGCACGTAGAGTGTAGTTGTCCTCAAAATCTTGGCGCACTGTAAGTTATCTGAGAAGGGGAATAATTTTAAAACTGAGAAAAAAGAAAAGTTCTTTCCCTCTACTCAATACCTTCCTTCTTAAAGCTGGCACGGCAAGACTGGATAAATCTTATGAGAACACGAAAAAGAGATCAGAAAGTCTACAGAAAGTGGGAAAGAAAAACATTTACGCATGCGTCTTGTGTATTAGTGTTGTTAATCTGGGGGAGGCGAATGGTTCCAAGATGTACTGCTGGATGATTCCTAAAATTCTAACACATATAACAAATAATGTGTTATCCAACTTGTAATATTCTTATAAACCATTGCATCATTTCATTATATCATAACTGATAGTTTGACTTTATGACAACATCGACTACAGATCATGCAATCTTCCAAACAGTTACAACAATGATGAATTAATGTAGGCCTACTCATACTGTTGTTGATGATGGTAGTGGTGGTTTCAGAAACGGTTTTTCTTGCAAACAATGACTCTTGTGCCCGATATCTGTTTGCAGACGAGGGCAAATTCAGAGTGTGCCACATGAGTAGTCAGAAATGTTTTCGGTATAGCCACACCAACAAAAAGGCCATCATTCCATTCTGTAGGCCTATTATGAAGAAAGCTAACTTCAAGAAATACCCAGGTGTGCTAACACTACTTACATTTTCCAGGCCGTATGGACTCAGTATACATTTTTTTTTTTAATGTATGAGACATTAATTGTTAGAACATAGACCTTTCGCTGCCAAACAAATTATTGGTTTCTTGTTATACATAGATGGGCCTTGGCTTCAGAAATGCACCAATCAACATGGGAAGCAACTTCAGCTTCATATCAACAGTTTTAATTCGTGTAAAATTGCCTCCCTTAGCAAACTTTATTTACTCCTTTTCTCGTGAGAATTTTTGTCGTTAGAGTTTTTCCCCTTTTTGTTGCAACCGAACGTGTTCCCTTATTTTTAATATTCTTCTTGCTACAGAATGTTTCAATAACCACACGTTATAACAAAGAACAGTTAAGAGTGGGTTTCTGAGATTTAAAACTCTCTAAACTGATTGTTTACCACGGTATGGCATGTGTCTGTGTGAAATATAATACATGTATAGGCCTACAGATTTACGTAAGATCACAAACGAACAAACGCCAAATACAAAAATTAGGAGAAAAAGGCTAAAACTTCCCTGCTGCTTCGTCCAGTGGGAGAAGAGGACTAAATAGTCCTTGTTCTTTTGTTATCTTACTTTTATACTTGACAAAGGCCATTTAGCCGAACATTTGAGCCTGTCTTATCTGGTTGTATTAAATATGTATTCTGGTTCTATTTTCGTGTTTTTCTGGTTCCTGTTTGCTTAAACGCGGGCAGTCGCACTTGTTTCGGATTTAGTACGCATACAGTCCCACAACGTTCACTACCACAGTATCACACAGATTTGCTCAGTCAGTGAAAATGATGATATAATGGTCAGACAAAATGATGAGGCAGAGAGTTAGAACACGGGAAGAGGTAGAGGTAGCAAGCAGGAAACCATGAACAAAACAGAAGAAGCAATAAACACACACACACACACACACACACATACACACACACACACACACACACACACACACACACACGCACACGTGCACATAATCACACTCACGCACACAAGCTTAATTACACACATTCGTCATTCATTTACTCTTACGTACACACACACACGCACATACAACTATAAATGCACATGCACAAGCACACCAATCCATAAATTCATTCACTCGCCCCCCCCCCACACACACACACGTGCGCGCGCACGCACGCGTACACACACAGATTTCAGAACAACGATCCCATCCCATTACACTTAAAAGAGCACATAGGTCATATCCTTTCTACAATAATGTCCTCTTTGGAAGTGGACGCCACAGCCAGTACCGTGTCTCCACCAGAAGGAAGAGATAATCTAGCAGCCTGGTTCGAGGCACTACTGTATGTAGGATGCTCGTAAACGTCCTTATAGTGAGGATCCAGCCACCTAGGCTGAAAATGCGGGTCAGAGTCCGATCTCAGATTTTTGTGCTGAAAAGTCTCGTGCCTAGGCGTATCCGAGTCCATCCGGGGTCGATTGACATACAGAGGAACTCCGAAGTTCTCGGTCACGTGAGCTTCTCCACCTGAAATCGTTTGAACTGTCGTTGCATCATTTCTGGTTCCTTCATCCTCGCGCATGCGCTTCTCCATCTTTTTCTGACTGCTCCCGCAAGCGCAGAGGGGTTTGCCTTCGCGCAGGCGCCGTTTGGTTCTGACAGTGAGGGGAATGAGGAGGACGAAAAGGCAGATGGCGAGGACGACCACACCAACGTACAAGGCGGCCCCTTCGCGTTTGGGTCCGTTGTGCTCGATGCTGATGACGATAGCTATGGGGTTGGACACGACTTCAAACTCCTGGTCTGTTACATGCCGAACTGCTACTACCTATGCGGAAGAAAAAGGACAATTGTACGTATGAATGGCTGGGGAAAATGTCGATCACAGTTATTCTACAGTATCAACGTTATTTCCTGATTGAGGGGGCGTGATAGTCAAGTGGATAAGGCGTCAGATTACACTTGGATGGTCTGGGTTAAATACTACCCGCGACCAGTCGCCATTGTAGTGATCAGCCCGATGGACTATCGACTTGAAAGTTGTTGGTTCGAATCCCTGTCAGTGTGTTGAAAACTTCATATATAATTTTTCGGCTTCAACTGGTTCCTACTCAAAGTTTAGCTTGTTACAGGCTCATTAGGAAGACTAGGACCATACAGTCGAGTCTCATCCACTTCACGGTTGCATCATTGAGGTTGTTGCTCAAATATGTATGTATAGATAGATAGACAGATTGGTCAGATAGCCTATCATCATCATCATCATCATGTGCCCTGCCGCATGGCGTTGGCGATCATGGCCCTCCATATGCATCTATCCCTTGTCGCCGCAAGCACATCTTCCACCCTCTCTATTCTCAGCCACCCTGCAAGTCCGTCCAATATTTTCTCCCTGGGTCTACCTGGTGCTCTGTAAGCAGTAGAAACTAACGCTACTATTGTTCCTATTATACAAATTATTACGGATATGCCCAGGAAAATAAAACCTTACACAAAGTGAGAATATTCACCCTAAAATATGCATGGAAGAGTTTCAAGCCGACAAAAAAAACCCAAACCCGAGCCTTACCACAAACTCCACCACATCGATGTCAGCAAACTCTTTCGGGTCATGCACCACTACGTTGAGGAAGGAGTCTACAGTGAAGGCCTGCCCCTCGTGCGCTCTCTCCGGGGTACCCTCCTTCTGTTCCTGCCTCACCAGGTTAATGTCCCACACACCCCTTGTGGCAAGGAAGAAAACTCGGATGGTCTTGTCGTTGCATTGTCTGTCTTGTTTGGCAGTTTTGCGTTTTCTGGCTGAGAGTGTATTCAAACTAGAAAGTGACAGTCACAACCGTATGTTGTTATCTAAGAACATCAAAATCTGAAAATGTGCTGAGAAAGAAAGAAAGGAAAGAAAGAAAAACAGACAGACAGACAGACAGAAAGAAAGAAAAAAGAAAGAAAGAAAGAAAGGAAAAAGAAAGAAAAAAAAGTAAGAAAAAAAGAAAGAAAGAAGTGTATAAATAATGAATGAACATTTTAACTGACGACCGAAAAACTAAAGAATTACACACATGGTATACATCTTTAACGATACACAATGAATGATAACTATACAAAATGGTTTTTCTAAAAATCAGTTTTATACAAATTCATCTGTCTCAGCCTCACCTGATTATAAAACTGATTAGGAAAATGGCCCCACTTTAAGGAATTATGTACCCTCCCCTCTCCCCCCTCCCCAAGACCTAGGCGTAAAGCACACGCACTTACGCACAAGCATCTATATCTCAACCACCACCTCCATCCCTGTTTGCTTCTCCCAAACGCCCACATCCAACACACCAGTCACGATCCACTACCTACCCCAACACAAACACACACACGCATACACACACACACACACGCGCGCGCGCGCACCCCACACAACACACACACACACACACATGTCCAGACCCACGTAAATACCCAACTGAGCCTTACCTGACTACTGCACTCATTAGCACACCACACACACACACACACACACACACACACACACACACACACACACACACACACACACACACAACATACATATACACACACACACACACACACACATCACACACACACACACACACACACACACACACAACACACACACACACACACACACACACATACATGTCCAGACTGAACCTTACCTGGCTGTAGTACTCATTAGCGTACAGCCGAAGATTGAGGAATTCATCTTCGCCGAAGACATCTGGATTATGAGCCACACTGCCGTCCACGGGAACTTCAGACCCTGGCAATGCGCTGTCTGGGATCTTCCCAAAGTGGGACGACGTCAGTAACGTGTACGGGTACAGCAAGCCGAGATCATTAACCACTGAAAGGACAAAGAAACTGATGACATAGTACAACCTGTAAACGGTATGAGCACAGCAGGGCTGGATTAATGACCACTAAGAGGTTAAATAAAAAAAAAAATTAAAAATAAAAAAATAAAAACACGAGAAATTTTTACTGGAGACTCGGGTCAACGACCACTGAAAGATAAAGAAATAAAAGACATATTTCGGTAACCGAATGGGTACACCAGGCTCCGGTCACCGACCACTGAAAGGTCAAAGTAGGTGACGTCATATTACCATAACCGGTATGGGTACACCAGGCTCGGGTCACCGACCTCTGTAAGGTCAAAGAAGTAGAAGACAAAATACAACCGACATGGGCACAGGAGGAATAGGTCATCTACCAATCAAAGGCCATATTCTACATAAAAAAAATTAAAAAGAGAGAGAGAGAGAGAGAAAACAACAGAAGCGTAAGTGGTATGGACACAGGAGGGGTCATGAACACATGAATATTCAAATGCTGAATAAGGTAAGAAGCTGTCTCATAACTGGCTGGTCATTCGGGAGTGCGGTGGTAGAGACGTCAGCTTTTCTCAGACCCAGTATAATGAGGGTGGTGGCCATCTCCGCGTCCTCACAGCTTTACCTTCCTCAACTCTGAACAAAATCAAGTACCTATTCACAGGATACACTGGAGGCCATATGCACAGTTTTCTTGAGCCAGACTGGAACCCACGCAGTCAGACAGGAAGACATGAGATTTACCGTGACGCCAGTCAGGCTTCAGTACTAAATGCTGAACGCCTAAATACTGAATAAAAAAATGTTGTTATTGTTGTTGTTGTTGTTGTTCTTCTTCTTCTTCCTTCCTTCTTCCTTCCTTCCTTCCTTCTTCTTCCTTCCTTCTTCTTCCTCTCCTTCTTCCTTCTTCTTCTTCTTCTTCGTCGTCGTCGTCGTCGTCGTCCTCACCGGTTCAGTGGCACCGAACTCCCGTTGCTCAGTTTTGCTCTTCAACATACTACCAAACTCAAGTTTATTAGTCTAAGTTCCAGTCCAGAAAGTCCATATCAGCTGGCGGTGTGAAGCGACCACGGGACCACCCACAAGAAGAGACTATGCACTGTTGCAGGATCACGTAAGTGGAGTTTAGTAGTGCCTGCTGTGATCTGATATACACAAGACACTACCTAATAACACCCACCCACCCCACTCCTACCTCCTACCATCGACAGTAATCTCACAGTGTCGTACCAAATGAGCGTCCCCCAGAATACAAGTACCGACAGACCGAGAACAGAGACGCCAAATCATAATGACCGAAAGATTGACACTAAACGTATGGGGTAATAATCAACATAAGCAAAGCTTCCAACTTGAACCAGTCGCCGTGGTGTAGTGGTTAGCGCAACGGACTACAGACTGGAAGGTTGTGGGTTCGAATCCCCATCAGTCCCTTTAAAAATCACTGAGGAATTTTTCGGCCTCAACCGGCTTCTACCCAGAGTTGGGCGTGCAATGGGCTCATTGGGAAGACTGGGATCACACAGTCGAGTCTCATCCACTTTACGTATGTGTCATTGAGGGTGTTGCTCAAATCTTCTCACCAGCACTGCAGGTGTCTGTGTCTCTCGGGTCTGGTTGAAGCCAGGATATATCATGACAGTAAGCGTAGAGTACAGCCCTGTCACGCAGTCTCAATTCTGGATGGAACTCCATAGCATCATGATTATCAGCCTCATCGACATCATCATCATCGCATTGTAAAAAAAAAATGTGCCAGCTTCTGTAAAAAAAAAAAGGTGAGCACAAAAGGTAAATTCCTTGAGTGTGAAGATCCTAAAAAAGATTAAAATATTAGCAGAACTTTCCAGCACTTCGTGTGAAAAAAATGCCACTTGGCTAAGACGGGAAAACTCGTCAAGGATAAAGCAACAACTTAAGATAAGAAAATGACATCTGGGTGATATGAAAAGGGACAACAGAAGGATATCTTGGAGCTAGAAAGGTCAACAGAATGACCACACTTATTTGGTTCAAGTAAAAAAAATTGGCCCAGTAAAATTAATTGCATTGTCACAAAGGAGTTATCACTTGGAAACGAAAGATATCTTTTTCAGACGTGGGAAAAATGAAAACAGAGGGGAAAAAGGAGCTTCCAGAGAGACAGAGACAGCAGAGACAGAGAACGAAAGATGGAGATACAGAGAGCTTCCAGAGAGTAGAACGAGAGTACAGTATTTATACATGGTTTAGTCAAATAAGTATAGGGGTTCTCTAACTAAGATGAAAAACAACATGATGCAGAAACTGTTGTGCAGACTGAAAATAATGAAGTATATCTGTAGAAGTTGGTAGATATATGTCAACATGGGAAATGCAAGCTGCAGTGACGCTGACGGATTTTAGCCTATTCTCAAGGAGCTGCGATTGCATAGGCTTATTCCCTATCCTGTGGGTTACATACAAAAAGAAAACTGAAAACACTCCATCAAGATACACAGTACTGCATCAGTTTGCGACAGATCCAAGATATGATTATAGTTATCTTTGACTCTAAATGTTTTCGCAGTAAGCGTGCAACAGCATTGCGTTATCGTTCGATATCTGTGGCGAAGGTGCAAAGCAGAGAATCTCGTAGAGTTCGACTTTTTTTTTTTAAATAATGACCGTAAATTCATATTCTTTTTCTTATATACACCTGACAAAGGGCACCTGGTCGAAAAGTTATTTTGTTTGTAACATAAACGTGCGAATTTCGTTAGCGTACATTTCTGGTTCTTTAGGCTTAGTGAAATTTGCCAGTGCGCGGAGTCACAACAGGAAACAATATGTGATGAAAGAGAAACAGTTAAAATGGTTGTATCTATGTCAAGTGCTTTGCTATGAAGGTGACAAAACTTTATCAGTGCTTTTTATTTTCTCTGCGAGTGTTTGTAACACAAATAGCATGTCAGTTGTGCCTCTGTTTGATCGTGGCCTGCCTGGCAGTCAGATAGTTCTTCTCTATCTAGGGCTTCAGTCTGTTGAGAATAATTACGAGCAAAATCTTACTGGCGTGGCTGATAAGGGCGATGGTTCTGTAGTTGTTGCAATAGGTGACAATAATACATGTAGTGTAACTGGAATGGATACACCAAGCTCGAGTCACCGACCACTGTAAGATCAAAGAAGTAAAAGGCAAAACACAACCGGTATGGGCACAGGAGGAATAAGTCATTCATCACTGAAAGATCATATTCTACATTTAGAAAAGCAGAGAAAAACAACAGAAGCATAATTGGTAGGGTACAGAAGGAAAGGGTCATGAATCACGAATATTCAAATACTGAATAAGCTAAGAAGCTGTCCCATAACTGGCTGGTTATAAGGGAGTGAGGGGTGCAGAGACCTCATCTTTTCTCAAAGCCAATATAACGAGGGTGGTGGCCATCTTTGCGTCCTCACAACTTTATCTTCCGCAACTGTGAGCAAAGTCAGTTGCACATTCACAGGATCCACTGACAGCCGCATGCACAGTTTTCTTGAGCCAGACTCGAATCCATGCAGTCAGACAGGAAGACGTGAGATTTACCGTTACACCAGTCAGATTTCAATACTAAATGCTGAGTACAGAAGAGTCAAATATTGAATACAATGTTCTTATGATCTAATGACCGGTGAAAGTACAAAGAAACAGATGACACAATATAATGTGAGGAGAAAAAAAAAGACCATCACTTGCTGAATAAGATTATATACATGTATTAATGTGAACCAGGTTAATGACGAATTCTATTCTTTTCCTCGTCATCTTGGTCGACTGCTTGGTTGATAGTACTGCTTGGTATGTAGATTACGTTGTGTGTGTGTGTGTGTGTGTGTGTGTGTGTGTGTGTGTGTGTGTGTGTGTGTGTGTGTGTGTGTTGTGTTTGTTTGTTGTTTTTTTTGTTTTGTTTGTTTGTTTTTTACTGTGTGTTTTTTTGTTTGTTTATTTGTTTGTTTTGTTTTGTTTTTTCCAGTCGGTTGGTTTTGTTTGCTTAGTTGGTGGTTGGTTGGTTTATTTTTTCTTTTGTTTTAGTATGATTTTCATTGCAGATGTCGATTTTGTGAAATAACCAAGGCCAGAGATTTATAATGGAACCGAAATAAATATTTTTAGACACTGAGTTTACATATGAGTAACGTAATATATCGATTTGTGTCTGTAAAAAAAGTTAAATAAACAAGTACAATTTTCTTACAAGTGTTGTCAGATTGAGTGTCTGACCAAGGCCTTTAAACTTTATCAGAGGAAAGCTAAAGTAAATTTACTGTGAGGTGTTTGTCGAATCGGTGAACTAACGAGGGATATAAATCATCAGATTAAAGGCAAGGTAAATAAATGAATTGGTACAGCTTTCATTCGCGAGCAAAATTGTCGACTGACCTATTTAATCTTTTGACTCCTGCACCCTATTCACCAACTGCAAAAACTAAACCCTTTGACTCCCTCACCCTATATCCACCAGCTTCCTGAAGAAAACTGGTGGGTAGGGTAAGGGATTCAAATGGTTGTTTTTGCTTTGCTAGCATAGTTGACAACACAGGATGCTGGTGGACAGGGTGCGGGAGTCAAAGGGTTAAAGCTTTATTGGGATAAAGCCAAGGTCACTCTTGTCTAAAGTCTAATAATGACAAATCAGTCTTTGTTATCTTCGTTGTTTGCCAAAGTCAAACAGTGTCAGCAAGTACAAGCAGGTTGCTTTCGCAAGCCTCATCTGAAACGGTCAACAAGAACAGAAGTTGCCAAGTGAGGTAATGAATTTCAAGCTACGTATGAGTTCAGGAACCAGTTTAAATTAAAAAAAAAAAGAAAAGAAAAAAATCAGAACGCGTATTTAATACAACCAGACAAAACAGACGCAAATTTTCGGCCAACTGGCCTTTGTCAAGCGTAAGATCACAAACAAACAAACACCAGACAAAGACTGAAACTTCCCTGCTGCTTCGTTCAGTGTGAGCTATGAGAAAAGGAATAAAATGACCAGTCATTTTAGTCAGTTTATTCCTTTTCTCCCACTGGACGGAGCAGCAGGGCAATTTCAGTCGTACTGTACCTGGTGTGTGTTTGTTTCTGGTCTTACGCTTGACAAAGGCCAGTTGGCCGAAAATTTGCACCTGTCTTGTTTGGTTGTATTAAATACGCGTTCTTATTCTTTTTTCGTGTTTTCTTCTGGTTCCTGTTTGCTTGAACGCGGGCAGTCACACTTGGTTTGGATTACGTTTGAGTTTATTCATTTGGGTGTAGCGCATATGGAATTGTCGGAGTGTGATGCATCGATCACGAACAATCTCCAAACAAACGCAAAACCATAGCTACTGAATGTACAGTATATGCTAATCATAGAGAAAAATCCATGTTTAAATACTAAAAGTGTGTGTATGTGTGTGTGTGTGTGTGCGTGTGAGTGTGTGTGTGTGTGTGTGTGTGTGTGTGTGTGTGTGTGTGTGTGTGTGTGTGTGTGTGTGTGTGTGTGTGTGTGTGTGTGTGTGTGTGTGTGTGTGTGTGTGTGTGTGCGTGTGTGAGAAAAATCCATGTTTAAATACTAAAAGTGTGTGTATGTGCGTGTGGTGTGTGTGTGTGTGTGTGTGTGTGTGTGTGGTGTGTGTGTGTGTGTGTGTGTGTGTGTGTGTGTGTGTGTTTTCTGTGCTGTTATTGTTGTTCTGGTTGTTTTGTTGGTGGTGGTGGTTTTTGTCTGATTTTTGTTTTGTTTTGGTTCTTTTAAAAAAAATCACACACACGATCAAAAGATGAACATGTACAGCTATCACGAGCTTTGTGAGTGTTTACATTTTGTGTACTGAAATCAAGTGAAATGATGTTATATTAAAAACCTGAAAATGTTATAATGCTAGAGGTACTTTCTATTGTTGTATTGTTAATACTGTTAACGTTTGTGGGGCAAAAATGTGGCGTGCATGTCCCAGTCGTGCTTTTGGCGCTTTGAATTGTTCGTCCTTATACGTGTACTCACAGTTTTCAGTTAGAGTAACGGACTACTGACTGTGGGGTCGAGGGTTTTAGCCCCCATGAGCAAATAAAAACAATTAGTGTGTGATTTTTCTGGGCGCGAGCAGCTTTAAACCAAAGTTCAGCTGTATTATGGGCTCGTTGGGATGGCTGGGAACACACATTTGTGTCTCCTCCACTTCATGGATTGAAAATGTTGCTCAAATTTCTTGACCAGCACCACAGCCGTCGGTAGCTATCGTGCTGCTTGACGACAGGATGTATTTTTCTATGCGTAGTGCGCAACCCTTCATACAAAAAGATAACTCCATAGTATCATCATTATCATACCCATTTTTATCATCTTAGCGCTGTGAAAGGCTGTCCTAAATTCTGTGGCGTTTCATGCTCTGCTCTGTTGAATTGAGTTTCAGTGGGGATTATGACGAAGGTGCGTCGCAGAAGATAGGGCACACAGATAAAATAACCTACTCATCCCAACAAAATTCATTATTCCTCTCTCTCTCTCTCTCTCTCTCTCTCTCTCTCTCTCTCTCTCTCTCTCTCTCTCTCTCTCTCTCTCTCTCTCAGTATGCATATTATTTTTCAATACGTTCTTTAACTTTTACCAAGACCTTTCTAAAAAAAAACGAAGAAGTCATCCATCCAATAACAGTTGAGAAATATGATGACAGACTGGACTGAAACTAAAGGTGTTCACGCAAGCCTGTAAAGTGACGTAAACATCACAGATCACAGGATCGATTTGCAGTAACTCATCCTACAACATGACTGATCGACTGATTGATTGATTACTGTATTTATTAATAAATTTGTTTATTCATTCATAGTGAAAAACAGTAACACGAGTGCTCACTTACCCGTTTGTCTCGAGACTGAAGCTGTTGAAACTATGACGATGGCAGACGACATCAAAATCAGCCGAAGTGAATATTTTCCTGCCATCTCGTCGGTAATAATTCTTGTCATCGTCGCCTTCTGTTACACTATAGAGAGGTGAAAATATTAAAGTCTTAATATTCAGGTTTTTTTTATATTCAAACAAGGAATGTTGGTTTGCCATCAACATCCATGGATGTTACTAAATGCTACGTCAGGGCTACAACCAGAAAAGACACCTGTCACTAATCATTATAAGCAAATTTAAAACAGCGTGTATTGGGTTAGGTGAAAACGGTCTGGAAGTTAGTCAAATCGGAAAGATGTATCACTAATAATGAAACCAGAAAATATTGACGTATGTTCATTAGTGTTATTGTGACATATCACCAGAAACATGTTTATAACAGTTTTTATCAGATACAGAATGAGTTATAAACAATTTAGGTGAATTACGACAAATACCAGGAATCCCTTCTTTTACCCTTTACGCTCATTTCGTGATATCTATAAAATAAGCTGCATTTCTTGTTTCATTGTGAAGGTTATAGACAGATCAGTAGCGGGTATATCGGACGATATATGCAAGACAGTGATCATCTAGATGACAAAAGTAAAATGTAAAAGCTAACTCAGTAACCAAACGACTAGTGGTCCTAAAGGTTTTTCTAAGTGTATTCCCTTAATGTGTGTGTGTGTGTGTGTGTGTGTGTGTGTGTGTGTGTGTGTGTGTGTGTATGTGTGTGTGTGTGTGTGTGTGTGTGTGTGTGTGTTGTGTTGTGTGTGTTGTGTTGTGTTGTGTTGTGTTGTGTTGTGTTGTGTTGTGTTGTGTTGTGTTGTGTTTGTTGTGTTGTGTTGTGTTTGTGTTGTGTTGGTTTGTGTTGTGTTGTGTATGTGTGGGGGTGTACATGTGGGTGTGCATATGGGTGTATGTATGTTAAACTCAATTTCAGGTCTCTTCACATTGCTTGATACTAGAGGAAAAACAAAACAACAAAAATGAAATGTGATAAATACAAACCAAAAAAAAAAAAACACTAAAGAAAACACCACTAAAAAACAAAAGAAACAAAAAAATCAAGTATTAGTTCTACCATAACTATTGCTTCTATTGCCGTTGCCACCAGTACTATTATTACTGCTACCACCTCCACTAATATCTTATGCTGTCATTATTCCCCTTAGTTCTGTTATTTTCATTACCAACAACACCATAATCGTCATTGCCACTATTACTGGTACTATTGGTGAAGGTCACCAAAAAAAAAAGAAAAAATGAACTGAACTAATATTACAAGGTACCAATACCATATTAATCAAATATAAAAGTCATAGTGTAGGTCTCGACTTATAACAAAACGCCGATCGGAATTCTTAGTAGAGATTCGAAAAAGTCATATTAGAAAGAATTGCTGAATTTGGCAGATATTATAGGGGTCATTAGAACAGGAGTGTGGATTTTTAATCTAGGACTTCAGGAGTGTGAACTTATAATTTGGGACTACAGGAGTGTGGATTTTTAATTTGGGACAAATCAGATCGTTATTAACCGATGTACGATCACCACATATGCAAGTGCCATTTTCAACATACCTGATCTTAAAACCGCTAATTCTAATGTTTTTTTCATTTAAAATTTTTGTTTTATGCATCATCTCATATTATCCTGGAAGGATATGTCTTCTGTCTGTCTGTCTGTCTGTCTGTCTGTCTTGTCTTTCTGTCTCGTCTGTCTTGTCTTGTCTTGTCTATCTGTCTCGCCTGACTGTCTGTGTGCTGTCTTGTCTGTCTGAGTGACTGTCTGTCTGTCTGTCTGTCTGTCTCTGAATAAAATGGGAGAAATGCCAAAACAAACGAAAACAAAACAAACAAAAAACACGTATTCACTTGGCAGATTTTCAGATAAAACACAATGGTCGTATCGAACATATAAAAACGTATCATTCGCGAAAAGATACGATCTGATACTTCAAAGGAGAAAATAAACAAAAAGAACGAATAACAAGATGGCAAAACCATTCTATAATTTGCCTTTTTTCCCCCTTTTTACACACATTATTAAATAAAATCCAGATTTTCTACTTTTCAAGGTCACTGTGATCTTGAAAAAAAAGCGTTAATGAAACAAAATTTTACCTGGAGTTATTGTTATTTTTGCTTAAAGCCCACCCCACTGTGCAGAGCCATATCAGGGCTATAACCTTCTCGAAACGGACACAATATCTCACAAGCGGAAAAAAAAATTGAAAAGAAAATTAAGAACACATATCGATACATTCGCGCTCATAATTTAAGGATATGTCCCTGGCGTGGACCACTCCGTCCAGTTTATCACCAGAGAGTGGAGAAATCTCGCTTACATATCTTTTATTATAGAATCACACACAGAAACCACAGACAGACACATATCTCTCTCCGGTCGATATGAATAATCTCCCTTTTCTTCTCAAAAAAGATTGAGAACTGAAAAAGTGCAGGGGACTTAAGTGAAAGATAAAGTGTGGAGTAGGGCCAAGCTGGTTAAAGTGTCTATCTATTAAGCAAGAGATCCCAAGTTCGATTCCCGGTATAGGGATTTTCTCTCCTTTCCATTACAACTCGAGTCCTGGGCTGGGTGCTAGTCTTTCATTTGAGACGATATCTCGACATTCCTGTGTCGTGTTGCATGCATTCAGCGTACACAAAAGAATCCACAGCAACAAAAGCGTTGTCCCTGTCAAATTCAGTAGAAAGGTCCACTCTCACAGGTGAACGAAATTACACACACACATGAATGGATTCTGACTAATGCGTGCTATGTTGCAGTTTCGTATCAAGGTGACAGAACCTGTCTATGTCAGGGTGCGTTCTCGCTAAGTATAGCGTGTCAAGGCGTTTTCTCGGCTGTACAGCAGTTATCACGAAAACGAAGATTATGTAAGACAAGATAGAGAACATTCGACCAATCTTTTATCTGTATGTATAAAGCATACAATTCACAATAATGAAACACTTACATCGCCAAATCCTTTTCATTATTACTCTCAGTTGGCACAGGAGCAAGGGAATACTTTGATGTTCTTATTCATAATGAAAAGAACCCCAAATGACAGGAAGAACGGCATGACAAAATTCATGTAAACATAAACTAAATAAAAGACGTTTAAACAAACTCAACGCATCAAAGATTCTTATTCTTTTTGTTTTAAGCCAAGCCAACAGCGCAGAGCCATATCAGGGCTATACGAAATTAAATTAATTGAAACAGCTTCAGATAAGGTTAGTGCACTTAATATTAGCTACAAATATCGTGTTACTGTATATGAATATAGTTTCTTTATTTCGTATTCATGTTAGATTTAATGCACAGAATATCAGCTACAAATAGACAGGGAAAGCAAACTGAAAACAAAATTTAATAGTCTGATCCAATTGCAGATATTGAAGCAGAAAAAAAAATAGTTTTAAAGAACATTTTGGTTTGAAAAAAAGAAAGAGAGAAAAAAAATACGGACGAGGGTTCAAAAGACGAAACAGGGAAAAAATTTATGTAACTGTACAAAAGGAAACATAAAAGAACAAGACGAAAGGATGTAATTATTATCTTATACCAAAAAAAAAGTTTCTTCGGCAACATTTCATCAAACCTAACGGAAACATAAAAGAACAAGATGAAAGGATGTCATTATCATTTTATACCAAAACAATTTTCTTCAGCAACATTTCATCAAACCTGTACCTTGTATGCCTACAACACTACTCACCAACAAATGAGCAAGAGAGAAATTGCTGCGAAGTTCAACTGGCCTGCAACATAATAAATGGAACAAAAATGAGGACCTCACACACTCGCTGTTTTCACGTATGATTCACTCATGTGATTCTCCAGCAAAATACCCGACCGTCAAACTTGTTTCTAAAAAATCCCAAGTGAAGAGACAGATAAACATAATTTATCAATTATCTGGGGACAGAAACTCGCCGCTGATTAGCGGTCTTGTGATTTTGTTTTCTGTGTGTGACTTTTGAAATGACGTCAGGTTTGAATTGGTAGTTCTTTTCCAGTCTGTATTTGAAATGACGTTAGATTTGATTTGGCAGTTGTTCTTTTTCAATGTCTTTTTTTTTTTTTTCAAAGAACATTGTGTCATATCGACCACAGAGATGAGTTTATGATCAAATTTGGTTGCAAGATATTTTCAGCCTTTTCTGAGTAGATTTTTTCTCTCCAAATTTGGAGCAAAAGAGTAGATGTCTAGACCTTTAAGGAATCAAGAACACATAAATTTGGAAATGGCACGGAGGTCAAGGTCATACAAGCATCACACATCCATACACAAAATTTTAAGTCAGCACATTTTTAGGAAAACGTATCAACAGCATTTTCTCGGGAACTTCAGAATTTAAACTAAAATGCGTACAGTCCATTCTTGTAAATGAATGGCAGGGGAAACAATTTGTGCCCTCTCTCGTTTTAACTCCCCTTCGTATCAGTTAACGGTATTGACGTTTTTACCTGTAAAGGACACATTTTATTTATGTATGACTTTCGTTGGTTGGCTGGGTATAATACAACCCGACACAATACAATGCAACTAATCAAACTAAAATGCGTACGGTCCATTCTTGTAAATGAATGGCAGGGGAAATAATTTGTACCTTCTCTCGTTTTTACTCTCCTTCGTACAACACAATAATATACAAAGTTCTACAACATAATGAAAATCAATACAACACTGCAAAACGATGCACTACAGCACTTACAATACTATACAAACAATACAAAATATATATCCTTCACACAATACGATACACCCACCAACGACAATAACAGACACTTTCGTGTCCTCTAAGCTGCCACCCTGGCAAGTCAATATCAAGACGTTCTCTCTTCCAAACGTGTCGCACTCAAATACAGTGAGCGCCCAGATTCGAGATGATTCTAAAAACAAGTCCTATTCTTGGGGAGGGGCAGGGACAGGGGAGGAGGTGATCCTAACCGACCAACACCTGGACCAAACCTGATGGCTTGGAAAGTTTTGACACTTTTCAGTCACTTGTGGCGAGATTAGATTGTGAAGCGGTTTGCGTGCATACTCACTTGTTGGGGAAAAGGGAGGGGGCAGAAGGGACGAGGAGGATAATCGAGAGGGAGAAGGAAAACAGTTACAGAAGGCAAGGAGAGAAGTTACAAGGTGCTAAGGAAACATGGTTGATTAGGGGGGAAAGAAATACAGAAAGGTTACCGTTTTAGACACATATGTACTGCACGTATTTTCAACAACAAATGTCTGAATGCATGGGACGTTTGTGTGTTTTAATGCTTGATCCTGACACTAATTCTTCTTAATGAAGTAATAAAGTCGTTCTTCGCTTTTTATGATAAAGTCGTTCTTATCCTCTTATGATAAAGTCTTTTTTTTTATCATTATTATGATAGAAATTACCTTCTTATAATAGTCATTCTTATCTTCTTGTATTAAAGTCGTTCTTACTTTTTTATGTAAAACAGTTCTTATTTTCTTATGATAAAATCGTTCTTATCTTCTCACAAGAAAGTCGTTCTAATCCTCTTCCCATTAAGTCTTTCTTATTTTCTTACAGTAAAGTCGTTGAAATTTTCTCCTCTTACCTTACGTACGTTCGTATCTATATTTCAGTAGTTGAACTGAGCATCCTATTCACACACACAAAAAAATGGGTGTAAGCTTGACTCGGTGATGCACTGCCCTGAGACAGAGTGACCTCGCTGAGCATCTTAAATGTGCTGTCATTCTGGTGCTGTCAGGGCATTTAAATCAGACCGCTCCTCTCCCCCCCCCCCCCTCTCCCCTCCCGTTCCGAGGGACGGTTATCTTGCTTGGTCTTATCACCGGAGGCTGGGCATTGACATAAAAATCACTTAATCTATCAAAAAAAAAAGGTTGACGGGAGTAGAGTAGAAAGATAAATGGAAAGAGAAGGAGGGGGAAGAAAAAGACATTAGAAACCAATTAACGCGTCCAAGCGGTTAACGCAAAGTACTACCGACAGGGAGATCGCGGGTTTTAATCCCCATTAGTCTAACGATGTTATTATTTTTTTCTAGGATCATTGCACTAAGGGAGGTTACCTTTGTGCTCACCTTTTTTTCCCGTCCCATTTTCTGCGCCACCTTAATGGCCACAGAATCTGGAACAGCTTTTTACTGTGTGATGATGATGATGTCAATGAGGATGATAATCATGATGCTATGGACTTCTGTCTCGGCTGACAGGGCTGTACTCTACGCTTTCTATCATAACATATCCTGGCATCAACCAGAGCCGAGAGATACAGACATCTGCGGTGCTACTCAAAAGATTTGAGCAACACCCTGAATGACGAATCTGTGAAGTAGATGAGACGCGACTATGGTCCCAGTCTTCCCAATGAGCCCATACCACGCCCAGCTCTGGGTAGGAGCCGGTTAGAGTCGAAAAATCCCACAATGATTTTTGAAGGGACTGATGAGGATTCGAACCCACAACCTTCCAGTCGGTAGTCCGTTGCGTTAACCACTACGCCACGGCGGCTGATCCAAACAATGTTATTGTGAGATTCTTCTGCCGCGATAAGGAATCTACCCAGAGTTGAACACGCTACGAGCTCACTAGGAAGACTGGGACAAGACAGGACGAATTTCTCCACTTCACCGATGCGCCATTAAGGATGCCCCTCAAAACATCCAGATCAATGCCGCATACGTCTGTATCTCTCTGACATGGTTGATGCCACGATATGTTATGAAAGTGAGTTGAATACAGCCCCGCCACGTAATTAAATCCGATATGGAACCCCGTGGCATTATCACTATCATCCCCACTCTCATCATCAGGGCATTCACCATTATGAGAAACACTGTCTAAGGTTCTATGGCTCTGTATGACATGCTCTCATGGTGATCTAAGTTTCGGTGAGGTGTGCTGAGGAGCCGCACTAAGCGTCGTGTGGATGGAGAAGGAGCAATGCAGAAAATCGTGGCAGCAAAACACACACACACACACACACACACACACACACACACACACACACACACACACACACACACACACACACACACACACACACACACACACACACACACAAAAAAATCGCGTGCCGAAGAATCTGACAACAGTAGTGACGAATGCCAGGATCACGAGGCGATGAGGCAATGCGCCTTGCGGTAACGCTGCCAGCCCAGCTAGTTTGCACGTGGACGTTGACTCAAATTCTAAACTTCAAAACACTCTGATACTCATGACCCTAATACACGAGCACATTTGTGAATTGACTACGGTTTAATCTGCCCTCGTTTAAACTGAGGAGCGTGGCACCACTGTTTCTCTCTCCCCTTGTTTTGTTGTGGAGGACATTAAGTTTCTCTGCACCCTCGGTTATATAGTTGGATAACTGGTGACCTAGTGCTGAGGCACTGATGACTGGTTGATACTGGTTGACCTTGCATTCCTGCTTCTCCCAGAACAAATCCAATCTCTTGTCTGAGTACATGTATGTTGTTCCAGGTGTCATGTGAGCTGGCGTGTCTGATCGATTCAAGTACCGTACTCCAGTTATTGGCCCTGTCTGCGATAATAGTGATAAGATGTTTTTGACAGTGCAAAGGTTGTTATGAAAAGATTACTCTTTTCATTTTACGATTATCTAAGCATTCTACATTTGACAAAAAATAGGAAGCAGATCTACAAATGAAATTGATACCCTGCTGAATTTGCTTCTTTGTGTTATTTTCAAGTTTCAGTCTTAACAGCGCTTGATAAGATATTGAAAAATTTGAGCTGACACTTGCAAGTAGGCCTTGTCATGTAATGTGTTATTTTTTCTAGGGTTATTTTTTGTTTGTTTGTTTGTTTGTTTGTTTGTTTATGCGTTTGTCTTAGGGTATGTTTGTTTGTTGTTTGTTTGTTTGTTTGTTTGTTTGTTTGTTTGTTTGTTTGTTTGAGGGTTCTTTTTCCTCACAAAAATCATCTTGTTGGAATTCGTGGTGCTCTCGTGGGGAATGCGTCTGGCCATAAAGCAGCGCCATTTTTTTTTTTATTGTTCCGTGTATTTTTGTTTTCATATGAAAATACATTTTTCGCAGAATTTTGCTGGAATACCCGTTCTTAGCGTAACTTCGTCGCTGTGCCCTAAGTGATGCTGCACACGACACCCCAGTTTATCGTCCCATCGAAAGGCTAGTGGATGGTTGTGTGGCTACAAGATTTCTGTGATTAGGAATCAGACCTGTGTATTCTCAAGTCCTGTACAGGATACCGCATTGCTGGTATACTTTTTTACTTAAAATGTTTACTATGGCAAAGAGGACAGATTTTGACGTGTTGGAAGACAGACCATAATTATCTTCCCACAGCCCAACGCTTAATTCAGGCTTGAAAGGTTATATAAGTGAAGTTCCATTCAGATTCCTCTTATTTCAGAAGAAGCACATTAAATTAACGTAAACTTTAGAGTAAAATGTCTTGTACAGAGACACACTCAACATACATCCATTCGGTCAATATGAAATGATCGCTAAAGGGAAAACAAAAACAAACAAAAAACCCAGATGGTGAAGCCATTCTAGCAGCCTCCCTTTCGTACAAAAATGATTATAGAAAATCTAGATTTTGTACTTTTAAACGTCACTGTGACCTTGAAGAAGTTTCACATAAAAAATTGACATGCATTGAGTACAACGCTGGAATGTCACAAAATGAGAACAGATTTTAAATAACATCAGAAGTTCCGTGCTGTTCACACACCTCCCTCCAAAAACTGATTTTAGGCACTTTTTTGTCCATTTTGCTGCATAACCTTGTAAAATTACGTTTTTGCGAGTCCTCAACAATTCCACAGCTTTGGTCGAAATCCGAAACAGCTCTTTCCATAAAGAACTGAGAAAATGTGTTCACACAGTTTTTTTCATGGACACACAGTCTGACACACCTTTATTTGATTGATAAGAAAATAAACTTACCCTTATGACTACCTTCGCTCCTATTCACCAGCTTCCGCCAGGAATCTGGTAAACAGGGCAAGGGAGGCAAAGGGTTAAGTGTTTGCTTTGCTGACATGGTCGACAATGCAGGATGCCAGTGGACAGTGTGCATGAATCAAAGGGTTAAAGGGAGATTTAAAAAGAAAAAAAAAAAAAAAAAAGAAGAAGAAGAAGAAAGGAATGACATGACGAAATTTTAAGTTTGCTCAAAGCCACAGCAAGCACGCAACAACAATCACAAGAAACGATATCAACAACAGAAACAACAACATTTTCTTTCCACACAATGGAAGCGATAAGAACATAACAACCATTTGGTCACACTGAACCAAGAAACGCATGTTACCTTCAGGTTTATACAGACAAGGCCACGCAGCTGGACGATTCCGGGGAGAAGGGATCAGCTCTGAGGCCTTTCACCATGTGCTTGTCCTCGAAGTTACGCTTCAGACTGAATTCCTCCCCACCCACCCCACTCCGACACACTCCCGTCCCTGCAAAGTATGATCATGTAACACGTCTTTGTTAAAACTTGGGAAGGAGTGACAAACACACCTTCATACTGTCCTCAGCAGACAGGGTCACTATGGTGATTTTAACGGGTACTGAACTTAAGGGCCATTCTTCACATTGTATACATTAGAACAAAAGAGTACATTTGCACAGAAGCGATAAGGGCGACACTTATAAGAGTGTTTGGAGTCACTTAGTGAAACATTCATTTGAATTAGATTAAGTTCAAGAATTTCTTTTCCACTCGATTCCATATGCGTTCTACCCAGATCTGCCATCATGATTTGGCAGACTTCTTCAGTTTACGCAAAAGTCTTTTTCTAATTTGGTTTTAAAACAGGTTAAAAAAAAAAAAAGGGGGGGGGGGGGAGAAACGAGATCTGTGAAATACTGACACCACCAGTATGGTTAGAGCATTCAAGTGGGTAGCGAACAGGGCAGGACTTAAGTTTTGGGCTGGATCTGGCCTCAGGTCTCTAATCCACGCCTCTTTCTACGGCGTACATTTCTGGGCTAGTGTTGTCCATATTTAGTGAGAGAGAAACAGAGGTGCGGTTGTGATCAAACACCAAGGGTAATGTGCACCTGGTCTGCAGGCTCGCTGATAAAGGTGTGGCTACTTTCTTGGCTATACAACTACCCACAAGTGTTTGCTGGAACCAAATTTCCGATTCAGATCCTCTTCACCTGTCCAATTCAGACGCTCTTCTCTAAGTGCTTCAACAGTGTCAACAGGTGGCCAGTTGAGGTCGCCGACCACTCCTTGGCTATTTTCGTCGTGCAAAAACGGACAGACGTATGCCTTTAATCTCAAAAACACACAGTCGTAAGGACCTGAAAGTGACTTCCATTCCCTCGCAACATCGGAGATCTCACGTATTCGCATTAACCCAAAAGGCAAGGTAATGGTTCCCCTATGACTGTAAGATGGAAGAGGAGTGAATTGGAAGGCCTAAGCTTTGCTCGAGGCCAGTACTAACCACAGATAAGACTTTTTGATAATGAAAACTTGTCCTACAACCCTATGGGCGTAGGGGACTGAAGTGACAGTGAATTCAATTATATTCGAGGCCGTTATGATAAGGGCAGTGACAATCTCCTCTCTCACGCTTTAATCACCTTCATCAAGTCTGAATAGAATTAGGTATCCATTCAAAGCTGGATGGACTGCATGGCGCACGCTCCTATTTTACCCCCCTCTTGAGTTTGATTCGCATCCGTGCGAATTCTTGCAATTAGACTGGAAAGCAGGACCTCTATCTTTACGTCATCGAGGACACCCCTTTAAAGAAATATAAATTCCGTATCGTCAGTCCCAGCAGATGGACAGTAGGGTTGTTTTCCTTGTCATAATAAGAACAAACAAGCAGAAAGACACAGACAACCGAACAAACAACAACAAAGACCTTTTTCTCGACAAACTTTACTGTTCTGTAACAACACGAACGAAAGTTTTGAGGGAGAGAACCCCGTCCTTTCTTTCAACAGAGAATAGTTCGTATCGACACAAAGAGATGTTTGTCTCTTTGTGTGTGAGTGTGTGTGTGAAACAACACGAACGAAAGTTTTGAGGGAGAGAACCCGTCCTTTCTTTCAACAGAGAATAGTTCGTATCGACACAAAGAGATGTTTTCTCTTTGTGTAGTTTTTGACGTTGTTTTTGGTGTGATGTGATTTTTGTGTGAGTGTGTGTGTGTGTGTGTGTGTGTGTGTGTGTGTGTGTGTGTGTGTGTGTGTGTGTTGTGTGTGTGTGTGTGTGTGTGTGTGTGTATGTAAAGCATGACATAACACAGGACATGCCTGCAGGTAAATTCCTTGCTGTTTTGTACAGGACAAGCAAAAATTCTTAGTCTTGAGTGTGAAGTTGGAAAAAGTAACTTCCACTCTGTATTATCAGGCATCTCTCGTGTTAGCTCTGACTACAGGATATGATAAACCCTTTCATTCCCTTTCCCTATCCACCACCTGTGAACACAACCTGTTGAATTCCTCAACCTATCCACCAGCTTCTTGCAGGAAGGTGGTGGACAGGGTG
>JAPXFY010000015.1:22757485-22762485 GCA_030674185.1 Monoplex corrugatus
ATACAGTTTTTCTCTCATCGAGTCAGGGTAAAAATCGTGCAGTCAGATCTTAAGGCGGGAACTCTTCCTCTACGCCAGCCAGGTCTCAGACGGCTGACAAGCTTTACGAGCCACCAAGCTCCGGTTCGATTATATGAGTTGTTACTCATCAGCCCAACACCCATTGCTGTGGTGAGGGCTGGTTGGTTCTTATGATACAGCCGTGGATTCAAGATCTGATATTCGAGTTCAACCCCAGCTTGCAACATTAAAAACTTACCTGTTTGCTGCCCATCTTAATGTTTTCATCATTCTTGGGGTGTCAGCTTAGTGTTTCGAAAGTCTCCCTCTCCCCCCCCCCCCCACTCTCCATCCTCAATTTCAAGACCTTGTCAGCGCATAGGGTTTTGCGCAGGCTTAGGGAGTCTGTCAGATAATTGTTAGCAGATTTGGGTGAAGCACATATGGAATTGTCCGAGTGCTGTGAATCAATCTTGAACAAGGTCCAAACTCTGAAGTGTGCTTATTCACGCGGCTGTAGACCCACGTGCCATTAGTGTCAAGCGCCCTACACTCAGGCCAGTCAAGATTTCGGCAAATCCCGTCTCTGGTCAGTTCGATGGTGAAATCGCATTCAATCCCGTCAATGGTTGAATCTTATCACATGAACTCTTTAACCGGATAAGTTATAGAAAATCAGAAACCTCCTGCTAAGACTGTGCTCGCTCACAATTGTGCCATTTCCTGCAAACTATCTGCTACAGGCTGTACGTGTGTTTGTTCTTTGATTTAATGTCTATTTAGATGAGTGATAGTAGACAGGAAAAAAGAAAGAAATAAAAGAACACATGAACGAACATGCATAGATATCTTAATATACTAATATAAGACAATCCAAAAAATACAACAGCACAAAGAAACAACATGGGAAAATTTATGAACCGGTGAAATTTTAAGATAAGGATGAAATGATTTGCAAAGAATTATAGTTTCAGTTTCAGTTTCTCAAGATGACGTCTCCGCGCTCGGAACGAATTCCAGATGCACTAACGTCACAGATGCCATGTGTTGGTGATCATGGCACAAGCCTTAACCCTGCACATAAACACATGAGTGGCCAGGCCCTACCAAGACCATGTTTTACCTTATCTGAATTTTATACTGGTATTTTATCAGCCTACCACTGGAGTAATCTTGGTAAAGAATTATAACATATGGCTAAAGCCAGTAAAGGACTGACGTCGACGTAATATTTTGACAATGTGTAACATTAACATAACATAATCTAAAAATTTGCTAGAGAACGCCCCAAAAGATTATGTAAATAGGATCTGATAGTCTGACAAAACTAAAACATAATATGGAAATCTGGTGCATTTTTGAGCACAGGGGCACTGAATATATGCTGGATTTTGTTTTAAATTTATGTCATTTGTCAGATTTTTAATAATGTTGAAATGATTTTGAATCTAAAGGATACTTTTGAAACAGTGTATGCTAAACGCTGTATTTGACAGTAAACGCTATATTTGACAGTAAATACAGCCCTTTTTTTTAACTTTCGATTTATTATTTGTTCAACATTTGCACGAGCAGCGATAACAAATGGCATTTAAGCTTATCTTACATATGTCTTACAAATTTTGTATTTTAACTCTTTCACCGCCAAGTTTCCCCAGAAACGGCACTCCTCAGTGCCAAGTATATTTTGGGCAGCCAATTTTGGAGCCAGCATGCATTTTTAAAAGCTTATATCTCAAAGACTATTAAAGATTTTCACTTACTTTGGGTTTTTTTTCAGTGTAAAGGGCAGACGTTGTATTTGTATATGAATACTTGTTTATGTTTATGTGCTTGATTGATTATTCCACAGATAATCTTATAAAGAAAAACATTTTTTTTCATACGGTTTATTAGTTGTACTACTGACTTTATTTCGTGAGTTGCGCGCCAGATATCATTATGATAAATGAGGAAAAGCAATGGAAAATCTACACACAAAGTCAGCTGTCTGCTTATTCTACTCGGAGTGGTAGACAATGCCTGTCGATTTGCAGCCATTTTGGAGAAAATGTTTCGGAGAAAACGTGACGTAAATTCCGACAGTTAACAAAGCCACACTTCGGCCTTACTGCTGAAAAACTAGGTCGCTGGGCAAATTTTAAAAATAGTACAGTCGCCTGCATTCACCGCGTGAAAAGTTATCGTTTAGCAAGACCCCACCAAGTCGCACAAATGCGACCATGGCGGTCGTACGGGAAATCGCTTGATTGCGACCATGGCGGGAAAAAAGTGTAATGTGTACACGAAGACCTGTTATTTCCTCACTTGCTTACTGCCTGTCTTTAGATATTCATATTGATTCTGAACGTTTTATGCATACAGGATGATACTTTCCTTTGTATTCTTAGGTTAAAGGATCTTTATATTTCATAATTCTTTGTCTTGATTTACACACACACACACACACACACACACACACACACACACACACACCACACACACACACAAACACACACACATATATATATATATATATATATATATATATGCATATATATGTATATGTGTGTGTGTGCGTGAATGCGGTGTGTTGTGTGTGTGTGTGTGTGTGTGTGTGTGTGTGTGTGTGTGTGTGTGTGTGTGTGTGTGTGTGTGTGTGTGTGTTAAGCCACATAACCAGTAGTCTAATTCTTAATAGGATTACAGTTTTTTTTATTCAGGAATAAAAGATTCCTTGTTCTGCATTTCCGATTACCAAATCAAACAAAAACAAAACAAACGCAAAAAGAAGAAAAGCAAACAAACAAACAAAACAGATACAAAATCACAAGACAAAATAAAAACTACACAGTCAGAATAAAGACGAATGAACTTACACAATCACAGGATAAAATGAAATTGTCTTGAAAACATCTGCGTCATTATTTTTAACAAGATAACCTGTGCTCATGGAGAGAAAATGCAGGTCGTCAGCCCCAAGAGAGAGAAGTCAGCGCTGTCTTCCTTGCGATAGTAAGAAAAAACACGAAATCAGACGAACGAGAGCAAAACAAAAAACAAAAAAAAAACAAAAATTGTTCACATTTAAGTCTTAAAAATGCAATGATGAAATAGTGCAGTCAAGCCGTTTTGTAACGTCCATTTTCATACAAAAAAATTAAATCATAATGATAAAACAAATATTCATTTTAATGCATTTCTTATTGCAAGTCTCCATGCAGCTGAGAAAAACAAACAGCACATCATAAATCTTTTTTTTTTTTTATGTATTTTCATGGTATTCCCGTGGCTGCTGAAGCCAAACCGTTGCACATCAAAAGATGCATATTGAAGGGGGAAAAAATAACAGACGATATTACGACTTGCATATATAGAAAGTCGATTTTTACATTTTTTAAACAATTTTTGTGGCATATTGTACAATCTGAAGAGACTCCAAACGAGTGCAGTGAGGGCAATGACTGACCGTTACAACAGTGAAAACAGATTGAAATACTGTCAACAGGTTCACGAGAGTGCTGTTCACACGTCTTCTTAAGTGCTGATTTTACAGTAGTCACTTTTTTTTTACCCGTGACCATGACTGGGCGCCTTACCTCCAAAACTGACTCTTTGCGATTTCTTAACGATCCACACCTTCGACAAAAATTTGGAAATAACATCAATGAAGAGCTGAAATACTCGTGTCCATACATTTTTGCCACAAAAGGCACACACAGATGCACACAGAGAAATTATCTGCTTTTTCTTAAAGGGGCATTATCAAAAAAATGTTAAAAAAATAAAAAGAAAAGAAAAGAAAGACCTTTTTCACTCGACTGAATTAACTGTCCCTTTGTCCTATCACTTTCTTTGATAATAATTATTTAGCTCATGGTTTTCTGAGGAAGGGAAGTAACGTGGTTCTCAACAAACGGTTAACATCTATATGGGTTTCCTGCCCTTGGTTTGAAAAACGGTTTCACACAGGGTGACAGGCTTTTTTTTAGGGGGGGGGGTGGGAGGTGTTGTTGTTGTTGTTGTTGTTGTGTGGTGGTTAGTTGCTTGGTTTTCTTTTTGTTTGCTTGGTTGGGATTTTTCGTTTTGTTTTGTTTGGTTTTTGATTTAACAACGTCAGGCGCACTAGTTTTTCAGGGTTTCATTACACTCAGGCAACTTGACAATAAACATATACGACTAAATTAGTAATACGTGCGTGCAACATCCAGTCTACCCAGCAACGTATGGATCACTACTTTCTTCAGAGTTAGACAAGGTAAACCAGCGACAGAGAGGGGATGGGGACTTTCAATATGCTTGCTCTGGGCAACGGCCTCGGGTTTTATAGTTTACCGTCACCAAAGCAAGGGACATAATAATGCAAAATACATTGTTTCTTGAAACTTTAGTTTATTTCCGTGATCTCTCTCTGTCTCTCTCTCTGATCTTCTCTCTAGTCTCTCTCTCTCTCTCTCTCTCGCATATAGCGCAGTATATGTGCAAAGATATAGACAGACAGCTAAACAGATGACAGACAGATAGAAAGACAGAGACACAGACACAAGGAGATCAATGGACTGATAAATAGCTACACATAACATTCATAATTATGATATATACAATATACAATAATACTATGTAATATATATAGTATATTACAATACATACATTTTATATATAGATACACACACACACATACAGAGGGAAGCGAGCTATATATTTTATATATACATACATGCATATATATATATATATATATATATATATATATATATATATAATATGTACAATACATGTATGTATGTATGTATGTGTAACACACCACACACACACACCACACACACACACACACACACACATGTACAAGAGACAGACTGACCGGGGGTCACCCACTTTCATGAACTGGAACGAAAACTGCAAATCCACCTGCACTGAAGAGACCCAACAAGACAGATCTAACAGCCACATCAGTGGTCCGTTCCTTTAGATCTAATCTAGTTTTGAAGAATGGGATTGATCTGAAGCTGAGAGAAAGAATG
>JAPXFY010000015.1:22767485-22769985 GCA_030674185.1 Monoplex corrugatus
AGTTGAGGCAACCGAAATGTGAATTCTCAGAAGACTGTTGAGAGTCCATGGACTGCAAAGAAAACAAACGAGACAAGTCTTGAAGGAGGCAGACACAATAAGAACATTAATAAAGAAGATTAGAAAAGACAAGCAAGATTTATAGGACATTTTATGAGGCAAGACAAATTAGAGCACCTAATCACATCAGGAAAGCTGCAGGGAAAGAGAGCACCAGGTAGACCCAGGAAGCAAATATTGGACGGAGTTGCAGAGTAGGATAGGTTCGTATGGAGGGCCATGATCGCCAACGCCATGCGGCAGGGTACAAGATGATGATGATGATGATGATGATGATGATGATGATGATTTTTAATTGAAGATGGCGGTTACTTTTTAATGTGGCGGCTAACGGGCGAGTTCACCACTGACTGTTACTCGGACATTAAGAACTGGATGACATACAATGAACTTCAGCTTAACGACGACAAGACAGAAGCTATCCTCATTGGCACCCATCAGAAATTTCTCAGCTGCCTCCTCTTTCTCTCCCATTATGTAACACATCAGTCCTAATTTCTGATTCAGCTAAGAACCTTGGTGTCTACCTTGACTCTACCCTCTCCATAAACAACTTTGTTTCTCAAACTGCCAGATCTTGTTACTATCACCTCCATCGCATAAGCCTGATCAGGAGGTATCTTTCTGTCGAAACAACTGCAAAACTCGTTCTCTCCTTCATAATGTCTCGCATTGCTATTGCAATTCACTCCTTTCTGGTCTTCCTGCCTCCACCATTACATCCTACAGCGCATTCAAAACAATGCTGACGTCTTGTACTCAAAAAGAAAAAAGCTGACCACATCTCCCCTCTCCCGGCACAACTTCACTGGTCCCTGTATCAAAGCGCATACAGTACAAACTACACACCACCTGCTACAAAAGACTCAATAACACAGCCCCCGATTACGTGTCAAGCCTACTTGAGATCTATGTTCCCTCACGTACCCTCCGCTCTGCCTCCGATCCTCTCACTTTTCGCTTTCCACGCACTAATCTCTATACCTATGGTCCACGAGCCTGGAACAAACTTCCTCTCTCGGTCCGTCAGCAACCTACTTCTGTCTCCTTCAAGTCCGCTCTCAAAACTCACCTTTTCTCCTCTGCATAAAATCCTGACCTCACTCAACCCCCACTGCAGCCTGTCTTCACTCGATGTGGAATCACATTGTAATATATATTTGTATATAATATGTTTTCTATAATTTTCTATTGCTTTTCTTCTTTTCCCCCATTTATAGCCATGTGTATGTGTGTGTGTGTGTGCGTGTGTGTGCATGCTTGCGTATGTGTATGTTCAGCGTTTAGATTTGATTTCTATCAAGATTTTGCGCTATATGTATATTGTAATTATTGCTATTATTAATTAATAAGTTAATTACATCATCCTCTTGGACGAAGGACTGGATGACGATTTAGTGTTTCGAATTTGGGATTTCTTCAATAGGGATTCACTGGACTGGACAATTGCAAGTGTCAGACTGGCTGACTCCTTGAGCCTGTACTAAACCTGACTTGCTAGCAAGGTCTTCAAATGGAATAGGGGGAGGGGGGAGGGGAACAGGACCTGCGCAATTTGACAACACGAGATCAGAATGACTGCAACATTAAGACCGACAGCAAACAGGCCAGTTTGTGTGTGTGTGTGTGTGTGTGTGTGTGTGTGTGTGTGTGTGTGTGTGTGTGTGTGTGTGTGTGTGTGTGTGTGGGGGGGTGTGGTGTGTGTGTGTGTGTGTGTGCGTATGTGTGTGTGTGTGTGTGTGTGTGTATGTGTGTGTGTGTTTTGTATGTGTTGTTGTTGTTGTTGTTGTTGTTGTTGCTGTTGTTGTTGCTGGCCGGATATGAACTCTCGAGATATCGGATCTTGAGTACACAGAGCCAGAGAGCCACAGAACCATGATCGCAACAGTTCAGAATTAATTTTTGTTTGTTTGTCTGTTTGGTTTCTTTTTTGTTTGTTTGTTGTTGTTGTTGTCGTCGTCGTCGTCGTCGTTGTTGTTTTGTTGTCGTGTCGTCGTGTCATCGTCGTCGTCGTTTTTTTGTTTTTGTTTTTTTTTTTGTTTGTTTTCAAACCCCGAAAACCACCAAGTTCCGGTCATCTTGGTTTCACCTATTTTCCTCTGCCCTGTGTTCGTTCTGTGGCGTTGAGGACGGCGCTTTCCAGCAACATGTGGTTTGTTGGGCAAATGCTATACTGGTCACAAAAGCTGGACGCCATACAGTCAAACTTTAAAACCATTGACACGCAAAATCCAACGATCGACCAACCGACCGAGTTTTGGATTTTTTTTTTTTTTAATGAGTCCATTGATGTTTACACAGGAAGATTGGGGAGAGTGGGAGGAGTGTGTGGTGGATGGAGAGGAATTATAAAGTGTGACCAGCCGTTGCCTTAACTCTTTGACTCCCTCACCCTGTCCACCAGCTTGTGATGTTGGTGGATAGGGCGAGGGAGTCGGAA
>JAPXFY010000015.1:22774985-22782485 GCA_030674185.1 Monoplex corrugatus
TAAGAATAATGCATAATACGCCGATCATTCTGGTAGTGTCAATTTAGTGTTTCTTAAGTCCAAGAAAGATTAGGTCCTTCCAAGAAAGACCTTATGATTAAAAACGGTAAGACCGTCTTGAAGGAGGCAGACACTAGAAGATCATTAATAAAGAAGATTAGGAAAAGACAAGCAACATTTATAGGACATTTTCTGAGGAAAGGGGAAATTAGAGCACCTGGTCACAACAGGAAAACTTGAGGGAAAGAGAACACCAGATAGGCTCAGGGAGAAAATACTGGACGGATTTGCAGGGTGGCTGAAGACAGAAAGGATGGGAGATAGAGGATAAATTCGTATGGAGGGCCATGATCGCCAACGCCATGCGGCAGGGCACATAATGATGATGATGATGATGATGATGATGATGATGATGATGATGATGATGATGATGATGATGATGATGGTCTGAAGGCAACAGTGAAGATGTGTTGATCTTTAGAAGCCATCATCTTACACTTCACGAAGAGCAATACGTGGTCAAGATGATGATCAGCTCTCGTCCTGGGAATCACAATAAATGCCATACAGCGAGCCGTGCAGAGCCGGGCCATGCCGTGCCGTGCCGTGCGATATCGAGCAAACGATAAACAGCCCCTGTAGTGTCTCCTGTCGCTCCTCTGATATAGGCCACATTGCTGCAATAGTTGGGATCGAGAGAGACAGACAGACAGACAGACAGAGAGACAGAGAGGGACAGAGAGAGAGAGACAGCCTTCAGCAAGAGAAGCTGGTGGACGGGTGAGTAATTGAAATGGTTGAATGGGATAGACAGTGTCTCTGTCTTCGATTGCCCCGCTACCCCCCCCCCCCCCCCCCCCCGACCCTCTTCTGCCGTTCATTCTATAACTGTGTACCTTCACAGCTTTAGAAGAAAACGCATACTCATTCCAGAGCTATCGAGTGGCGTCGGGAAGCTTGGGAGGTGATTTGTCCAGACAGTGGTGAGGCATTGATATTCTGGGCCCCATCCAGCACCCTAGGGCGTTTCTTGTTAACTTATAACTGTGCACCTTCACCGCTGTAGAAGAAAACACATACTCAGTCCAGTTTGTGTGGTCGGAGCCATGGACTCTGGATCTCTAATGCCTCGAGTTTAATCCCAACTCATACAATTTAAAAACAAAAAGCTGGCATGTTCACTATCCATGTCCATCTTCCTGTCATTCTGATGGTGTCAGCTTAGTCTTTCTGAGGTCCCCTTCTATTCCACGGCCCTACCCCTTTCCCACGTCCCATTTCAAGGCCTTATCAGCACATGCGGTTTTGCGCAGGCTCAAGGAGTTGGTCAGATAATTGCTGGCAAATTTTGGTGAAGCGCACATGGAATTGTCCGAGTCCATTGAGTCTTTCTTGAATGAACTCTAGACAAATAATGATAATGCATTATATTACAAGAAATATCATCATCATTACATCATTATTATCAGTAGTAGTAGTCGGAGGAGGAGGAGGAGTAGATTAGTAGTAGTTGTTGTTGTTGTTGTAGCAGTAGTAATAGTAGTAGTAGTAGTAGAATAGTTGTAGATGTTGATGATGATTATCATTATTATTATTATCATTATTATTATTATCATTGTGGTGTTGTTGTTATCTTTATTTTCATTGTTATTGTTGTTGTCGTTATCATATAAAACATTAGCAAAAAATAAAGATACTAACACTAACTGTAACAAAAATATTACTACTTATAATAATCATAATGATATTTCATCAATAGAATCTAACGATAACGTTAATAGTAACTTTTCTATACAACAATCAGATAAAAAGAAACAAATCACACCATTACGTCATTAGAAAACAGATAAATGAACAACAAAGAAAAAAAAAATATCCTATACATCGCACAAGCCCACACAAAGCTGGTCTAGCGATTAAAAGGCCGCGCGCGCGGCGACCTGTCTGGTGTTTTATCACAAAACTGCTGCTAACAGTATATGTAAAACATTCCTCTCTCTTCCTGACCCCAAAACCTGGCTTACGTTGTTGACAGAAGATGGATGGATCAGACGGGAGCTTCACACGTGTGTACAACTCCTGTTTACGTAATGTCTGCACAGTCTCGTTATCACGCTCTGGTCTGGGCAGATGCCAGCAGAAATTATTCCGCCACGATAATGCTTATGTTCTAAACTGCATTACTCGTCCCCAGAGTTTTAAAAGTTCACAGTTTGTTCTACAGGGATTCAACACATGCAAACGATTCACTGTCCACTTCACCTGGCTAGAGATCTGCCAGACAGACTCCTTGAGACGGTGCAAAACCCAATGTGCTGGTAAGATCTTGAAATGGGAGGGAATGGGGGTGGGGGAGGGGGGTCGACGGGATTTATGAAACACTGAGCTGATACCACTAGAATGATGGAAATGCTTAGAGTGGGCAGCGAACATGCCCTTCTTTTTTTGTCTTTTTTAATTTTTAATGTCGCAGGCTGGGATTGAACTCGAGATATCAGATCTTGAACCCACGTCTCTATAAAAGAAAAAGAAAGAAAAAGAAGTAAAAGGAAGAAGAAGAAAAAAGAAAGAAAACAAGAAAGACAGAAAGACAGAAGAAGAAGAAACAGCCTGCGTTATAGAAAGGTTCGCCCAAGGGATGGAATCACAACCCTCAGTTATGAACAGACAGTCTCACAACTGAGGTACTGGGCCACTGTCTCTACTGTCCCCTGAAAAACAACAACAACAACATTAACAAAACATCCTATACATCACACAAACCCACACAAAGCTGGTCCAGCATTTAAAGGCCGCGGCGACCTGTCTGGTGTTTTATCACAAAACTGCTGCTAACAGTATATGTAAAACATTCCTCTCTCTTCCTGACCCCAAAACCTGGCTTACGTGTTGTTGACAGAAGATGGAGATCAGAGAGCTTCACACGTGTGTACAACTCCTGTTTACGTAATGCCTGCACAGTCTCGTTATCACGCTCTGGTCTGGGCAGATGCCAGCAGAAATTATTCCGCCACGATAATGCTTAGGTTCTAAACTGCATTACTCGTCCCCAGAGTTTTAATAGTTCACAGTTTGTTCTACAGGATTCAACACACTCAAACGATTCCCTATGCGCTTCATCTACATCTGCTAGAGATAATCCGACATATTCCTTGAGCTGGTGCAAAATCCAAATGTGTTGGCAAGGTCTTGAAAATGGGGAATGGGGGGGGGGGGAGATGGGGGAGGTATGAACGGGATCTATAAAACGCTAAGCTGACACTAGCAGAATGGTGGAAATAGTTTAGAATGGGCAGCGAACATGTCTTTTTTTTTTTTTTTCAATGTCGTGGGCTGGGGTTGAACTCGAGATATCAGATCTTGAGTCCACGGTTCTATAAAAAAAAAAGAAGAAGAAAAAAGAAGAAGAGAAGAAGAAGAAAGAAAAAGAAAAAGAAAAAAAAAAAACAGGAAAGAAAGAAAGAAGACGAAGAGGAAAAAGAAACAACCCCTGTGAAAAAGGCTCGCCAAAGGGTTAAACCCACAACCCCTCCGTTATGACCATGATGGTCTCACAACTGATCCACTGGGCCACTGTATTCCCCCACTCCCCTACCCCACTTCGAAATGGCAACGAACAGTCAAATGAATTTTTTTTTTCAATGATGTTTTTGTTCAGCTACTCTTTATCCTTTGCTTAAATGTGCGTTTGACCTCAAAATTAAACAGTGCTTACTTTTGAAAAATTAATATTTTTCAAGTACGCCAAAACTGAAACGAATTATTCTAATATCTGATTGCTAAGATGGTTGTTTTTGATATAAAGTGTTGCTTTTGTTTGTTGTGTGTGTGTGTGTGTGTGTGTGTGTGTGTGTGTGTGTGTGTGTGTGTGTGTGTGTGTGTGTGTGTGTGTGTGCACGTGTGTGTGTGTGTCTGTGTGTGAGTGTATGCCTGTATATGTGTGAGCGTGTATGTATGTTTGTGTATGTTGTATGTGGTATATGTATGTTGTGTGTGTATGTGTGTGTGTGTGTGTGTGTGTGTGTGTGTGTGTGTGTGTGTGTGTGTGTGTGTGTGTGTGTGTATGTGTATGTGTGTATGTGTGCACGCGTGCGCGTGTGTATGTGAAGGCACGTGCACTGCGCGTGTAAACGAATACGTTTGATAAAGGTACTGCACCGAAATTCCCAGCTACCCTGGTCTGGCTGATTATTTCTAATGCAAGTTTATAATCAGTTCTGCTGTGGCTATAATGTGAAGAGAAGCATCAACACATCACTCCCTGAGCTTTAGGACAGAGAGGGACGACTGGTATCTTCTATCGACAGACCAGCGAGTGGTCCTGATGAAGAACCACAAATCCCTCATTGATTGATTGATTAATTGATTTGGTTCAGTTTTTATGTCGACGCCCACCTCAGGTGATATGACCAACGGGGATAACCACCAAGTGGGGGAAGGGGACTTATCTGATCTTATACTGACGCCACCAGAACAACAATGATGTTATGATGGGACAGTGAGAAGGCCAGTTTTAATGTAGCGCACCCCGGGAGTCGAACCCACAACCATGAGCATGGGAATCCGGCGGTCAAACCAACTGAGCTACTAGCGCCCACAAATGCCTCATCCAGCTGCAGATATCTCATATGTATAAGATGTCTATGCATCCAGCTCAACGCTCAATGAACCACAAGCGTGAACATAAACCTGCTTTTTCGGTCAAGAGGACCAGACAACTGAACACATAATTGTTTCAGCGGCGTCACCTCTGTCAAGAGGCGCGACAAGAGATGTGGTCAATAACTATTGTGCTGACCGCCAATTTCCACAGCAGCCAGCAGAGAGACAGGGGGAGGGAGGGAGGGAGAGAGAGAGTGAGAGAGGAGAGGGGGAGAGAAGCGAGCAAGAGAGAGGGAGAGAGAGACAGAGAGAGAGAGAGAGAGCAAGAGACAGAAGCAAGAGACAGAGAACTAGCGACAGACAGAGAGAGTGTGGGGAGAGGGAGAGAGAAAGAGAAGAGAGAGACAGTGTGTGAGAGAGAGAGGGGGGAGAGAGAGGGGGGAGAAAGAGGGATAGAGAGGAGCGAAAGAAAGAGACAGCAAGAGAGAGACAGACAGACAGGCAGACAGACAGAAAGAGTGAGAGAGAAAGGGGAGAGGGAGAGGGGATAGAGAGAGCGAGAGACAGAGTGTGAGAGAGTGACAGGGTCACAAGAGGAGAGAGAGTGAGAGAGAGAGGGGGGAGAAAGAGGGAGAGAGAGAGAGACAGGATGAGCGACAGAGAGAGAGAGACAAGGTGATAGAGAGAGAGAGAGAGAAAAAGAGAGAGAGAAAGAAAGAAAGAAAGAGAGAGAGAGGCCCATACATCACATCGCTATACCAGACCATATAGACTGCGAACGACAGAAGGAAGAAGTTTGTTATTCTCCCTCAAGAGTGTTAAATTGGTGTTAAGGACATCTGTACACATCGGGCCCAGGACACTAGGCAAGATCAGGGAGCGCGAGACAAAGTACAGGTTACGGTGTGTATCTCTGTGTGTCAGTCTGTCTGCCTGTCTGCGCTCCTATTGACTCTCTCTCTGTCTCTGTCTCTGTCTCTGTCTCCGTCTCCCTCTCTCTCCCCTCTCTCTCTCTCTCTCTCTCCTCTCTCTCTCTCTCTCTCTCTCTTCGCTCTCTCTCTTCTCTCTCTCTCTCCTCTGCTCTCTCTCTCTCTTCTCTCTCTCTCTTCTGTCTCTCTCTGTCTCTTCTCTCTGTCTCTCTCTTCTCTCTCTCTCTTGTCTCTCTCTCTTCTCTCTCTCTCTTCTCTCTCTTCTCTTCTCTCTTCCTCTCTCTTCTCTCTCTTCTCTCCGTCTTCCTCTCTCTCTTCTCACTCTTCCATCTCTGTCTGTCGGACCGGTGTGCCTTCTGGCCTGCGCACGCTGAATCCCACTGCAGTCAAAATTCGTGAAGAGTAGGTATTCGCCAGCTGCCCTGGTATAAAACACTGGAGAGATAGGCTGCTTTCCCAGGGTCCCTCCCCTCTAAGCCCAGTTAGCTTTCTTGCCTTTCTGAAGTCTTAGTAAAAAAAAAATTAGGTGGCGCTGCATTGCGGCGACGCGCTCTCAACGGGAAGAGAAACCCGAATGTTACATGGAAAATCCAATGTGGCAAAAGAAATGAATATGAACATGAATTACTTCCAAACACCCACATTCGGGACTCCTTTATAGCGTGCGCCTCTGGCAAAAATCTTGTAGTAAAAGACCGGTCTAGAAACAGCTGAGAAAATGTTGCTAATACATGTTTTTTGTTACAGATACAGGCTACACACACAGACACACAGCTACACTCTCCGGATAATATGAAATAATCTGCGTAGAAAAATAGAAAAAGAAAGACAGAAAGAAAGGCACAAAGAAAGACAGAAAAACAGAAAGAAAGACAGACAGACAGACAGAAAGACAGACAGAAAGATAGACAGAAAGACAGACAGAAAGATAGACAGAAAGACAGACAGAAAGACAGACAGAAAGACAGACAGAAAGATAGACAGAAAGACAGACTGAAAGACAAGCAGAAAGATAGAAAGACAGGAAAGAAAGACAGACAGAAAGATAGAAAGAAAAACAGAAAGACAGACTGAAAGACGGACTGAAATACAGACAGAAAGACAGACAGAAAGGCAGGAAGACAGAAAGAAAGGAAGAAAGGCAGAAAGAAAGACAGACAGACAGACAGAAAGACAGACAGAAAGACAGACTGAAAGTCAGACAGAAAGACAGAAAGAAAGGCAGGAAGACAGAAAGAAAACAGAGGGAAAGACTGAAAGAAAGACAGAAAGACAGACTGAAAGACAGACTGAGAGACAGACGGAAAGACAAACGGAAAGACAGACAGAAAGACAGACGGTAAGACAGCGGAAAGACAGACGATAAGAGACAGAAAAAAGACAGACAGACAGAAAGACAGACAGAAAGACAGACTGAAAGTCAGACAGAAAGACAGAAAGAAAGGCAGGAAGACAGAAAGAAAACAGAGGGAAAGACTGAAAGAAAGACAGAAAGACAGACTGAAAGACAGACGGAAAGACAGACGGAAAGACAAACGGAAAGACAGATAGAAAGACAGACGGTAAGACAGCGGAAAAACAGACGGTAAGAGACAGAAAAAAGACAGACAGACAGAAAGACAGATAGAACGACACACAGTAAGTAAGAAAGAAAGAAAGACAGACAGACAGACAGACAGAAAGAAATACAGACAGACAGACAAAAAGAACCACACACAAAGAAAGAAAGACAGAAAGAAAGACGGACAGAAAGAAAGAAAGACAGACAGTCAGACAGACAGAAAGAAAGACACACAGAAAGAAAGACAGAAAGAAAGAAAGACAGACAGAAAGAAAGACAGTCAGACAGACAGAAAGAAAGGCAGTCAGACAGACAGAAAGACAGTCAGACAGACAGAAAGAAAAAAAAGGCAAAAAAAAAAGGGTGATTGACTCAAAGGAGGGTAGTGGGGTGGCGGCAGTAAAGTGG
>JAPXFY010000015.1:22784985-22787485 GCA_030674185.1 Monoplex corrugatus
CATACATACATACATACATACATACATACATACATACATACATAAAAAACAATAACAATAACAGTAACAGTAACAGTAAGGTGCTGAATGCGTCTGCCACTTCATCTTTCCAGCTCTGCCATGGTTGCCTTCCGGTTCTGAAGCCCGAGCATTTGGCGTTGAAGGTTCCAATGGCTGGTTGGTTAGCTGGCATTCTGGTCAAGGCCAAACCATTTTTTTTTCTTTCATCCGTTGTTGTGTAATGTAATGGTTGACAGACGTTATTCCAGTCATCTCTCAGATCTCTTCGTTTCATTTAACCGTTTGACTCCCGCATCCTATCCACTAACTTCAAAAACTTAACCCTTTGACTCCCTCACCCTATCCATCATCTTCCTGCAAGAAGCTGGTGGTTAGGGTGAGGGAAACAAAGGGTTAAGTTTTTTGCTTTGCTAGTATGGTTGACAAAACAGCTTGCTGATGAAAAGGTAGCGGGAGTCAAAAGGTTAATGTCTCTTTTGGTCTCGCCTGTTGCTCTTCAGGAAATATCACATATCACAGGTTGTGGCTCCTTCTCTCAAGGGTTGTGTTTAATTCCAACTCTGCCTCTGGTAATTAAGTTGAGTACTAAGATTGACATGGGAGACCTAACTTTTGTTTCCAGTCTACATGAGTTCGAATCCATGCTTCAAGAACAACTTTGTACGTGAGGATCCCGTTGAGTTAACGGGTACTTGACCCTGTTGAGGTTTGAGGAAAATAAGCCTATGTTATATAGAACCGATAATGTTACACGGTGGTGAGTTAGCGAGTACTTGACCCTGTTGAGGTTTGAGGAAAGTAAGGCTATGTTATATTGAACCGATAATGTTATACGGTGGTGAGGCATGGACAGTCAACAAGCAAAGCCAGAACAAGATCGAAGCAGCCGAAATGCGGTTTCTAAGAAGAATGTTGAGAGTTCAATGGACAGCAAAGAAAACAAACGAGACAGTCTTGATGGAGGCAGATACAAGAAGATCATTGATAAGGAAGATTAGGAAAAGACAAGCAACATTTACAGGCCATTTTATGAGGAAAGGGGAATTGGAGCACCTGGTCACAACAGGAAAGCTGGAGGGAAAGAGAACACCAGGTAGACCCAGGGAGAAAATATTGCATGGACTTGCAGGGTGGCTGAGGACAGAGAGGGTGGAAGATGTGCTTGAGGCGACAAGGGATAGATGCATATGGAGGGCCATGATCGCCAACGCCATGCGGCAGGGCACATGACGATGATGATGATAAAGTGAGACAGACAAAACGGGCACTTCCCCCTGGATTTTGCTGGCCCATCTATCGAGATTATCGTCTAAACAGAACAGACAATGAAAGTCCGGGAACATTTTTAAAAATTTGGTCGAGCCTCTCCATTAATCTATTTATGTAAAATTTTCATGGACATACAGGTGACCTTCAATATCGGTCACAACACTGTGACCTTGAAGAAATGTTCTGATGTAATAAAAACTTGATGCGTATAGAGAACAGTGGAAGATTGTCACAACAATGAGGACAGAATCGAATCGAAATGTCAGAGGTTCCTGAGAAAGAGCCGGTAACACACCTTCCTTGAAAAGTACCAATTTAGGCGCTTTTTGGGGGGGTGCGGGGAGGTCCATGTGACTTTGACCTTACAAACATACCTTTGATCCAAATTTGGTAAAGATCCACTCATAAGTAGTTAAAATATTTTTTTGAAAAAGATAATCACACATCTTTGTTTCAGACAAACAAACTATTACCGTCATCATCATAAACCGTTTCTTGTCAAGTCAGCGTAGAATTACACTGATACACACACACACACACACACACACACACACACACACACACACACACACACACACACACACATACACACACACACACACACACACACACACACACACACACACACACACACGCACGCACGCACGCACCCACACACACACACGCACACACACACGCGCACACACACACACACACACGCACGCACGCACGCACGCACCCACACACACACACGCGCACACACACACACACACACACGCACGCACGCACGCACACACACACACACACACACACACATACACACACACACGCACGCACAAAAGAGACGAACATCTCTTTGTGTCTATATGAACTCATCTGTTTTGAAAAATGGACGGGCTGGAGAGATTGAAAAACAGCCGTCCCAAAGTAACTTACCACAGCAGCGAAGGATCATCTTCAACCAACAGGTCCAGGAAGAGTAACGCTAATATCAATAATTCGTCTTCAATTGACCAGTCATACGTGGCAGGCGATGATGATGATGATGGATGACCCACAGACGGAAGAGTTGGAGATAAGGGAGTTAGAGGGAGGAGGATAAGAGGGAGGGATGGGGGAGTTGAGGAGGAGGAGGAGGAAGAGGGGGTTGGGGGACATTAAAATTAATGACCAAGGTTGATTGCCTGACGATCCAAAGCACCTGGCTACGTTTGCCGTCACCTCGTTCGTG
>JAPXFY010000015.1:22792485-22797485 GCA_030674185.1 Monoplex corrugatus
GGCAGATCTCCTCTTACGTTCACCTTTGAGATGATGGAAAATATCCACCCTCAATCTACCAGGTGTACCCCGGCAGTTTCGAACCTTGATCTTCCACATAAAAAAACAGTGTCACTAGACTATCGCTCCTGTCGCTCTGTAATGCTGGGTGTTGTACCACCGTCACAGGTGTCTGTATCTCTCAAGTCTGATTAAAGCCAGGATATATTATACAGCTCTGTAGAGCACAGCCCTGTTATGTAATTTCAGTCCAAAATGGGAACTCCACAGCATCATGATTATCATCATCCACATCATGATTGTCAGGCTCCAGCTGCTGACAGAGATCTTCAAAAGAAAGCTGAAATACGTAGGCCATGCGATCAAAACACCAAAACAGATATGTTCACCGTCCTGCAGGGGGAAGTTGAAGCGAGGAGACGAAAAGGACGACCGCACACTTCCTAAGTCTGTTGTCTGGAGATGCAGGAGGTTCCCCACAGATGTCTCAATTGTGTGGCCATGACAAGACTTGTGACGTCGAGCGTGGCTCCTACTGCCGATCCCGGTGATCGAGAGAGATGAGATGGTGATCATCACGATGATCATAGCATTCTGAACAAGCGTCTCAGATATCAACCAAAGGACATAACTCTTGAGAGTCAAGTAGGAATTATCTCCCATGATGTGGAACTTCTCAAATCTAACACAGTTTGCGCTACCCATTCAGCTAGCATAGAAGCAGATACAAAGCACAAAAACAGTAAGCTCAGAACACTCAGATGTTGTGGTTACTGAAGTGGCGCAATAACTGGAACAGAATTAAGAAAGAAATGTTGCCAGCCCATCTCTTCCTCTGTCTGTCCAGCTGTCTTTTCTTCCCCTGCATTGTTCCCTCGAACTGTGAGTCCACTGTTGCATGCCAGGGACGACGTACTCGATGCCTCTTTCCATAATATGCTGGCATCTATTCGCACACTATCCACCAACTGCAAAAGCTTAACCCTATTACTCCTTCACCCCATTCACCAGCTTCCTGCAGGAAGTCAAAGGGTTAACAGGAAGCTGGTGGATAGGGTGAGGGAGTCAAATGGGAAGTTTTTGCCGTTGGATAAGGTGAGAAAGTCGTTGGATAAGGTGAGATGGTCAAAGGCCAGCATGGTTGAAAATGCAGGAAGCTGGTGGACAGGGTGCGGGAGTCAAAGGGTTAAGTCTGAGAGACAATGACACGTGCGGCGTTGATCAGGACATTCGAGCAACTCCGTCAGTGACGTATCTCAAATACGGATGAGGCTCGACAGTGTGGTTCCGATCGTCCGCCAGAAACTTCCACAACGATTTGCATGGATTGATGGAATTTGAACTCTAAACTTTCTAGTTGTCAATAATTATGCTCGCTAGCCGCTACAACACGGCTGCTAGTGACGATGCATACACCACACCAGATCCACGATTTCTTCACAACACACATACGTACGCGTGCGGCGCGTGTGGAAGATCGTGATTACGGCTTGACCATCTTCCGACATGGGGGAGGGGGTAGAGAACGTGCAGGCATGTGTTGACTCTTGTGCAAACAGAGCAGTTTCGCACGTAGAAGAAAAGTAGTGGGATGGGGAGGAGGGAGGTAGGATGGGGAGGAAGGAGGGGGGAGGGAAGGGGAGCACGAGGGATGTGGATGTAAAGTTAGTTTAATCAGTTGACTCTGAGAATTTGAGAAGTTTCACCCGGTGTTTTTAATGTGATCACGTAGACACGTACATCTCTCTCTTCTTCCTCCTCTTCCTCAGCATCCTTGTCATCATCACTACTGGCTAGCATCGTTATCATCACTACCGTTATCATCACTGTCATCATCTTCTTCCTGTTGTTGTTAGTCTATCACATTAGTATATCATCATCGAGAAAGAAGTCTCTGCAAAAATTTCAGTGACAGCATAGGCATTCAATATTTGACCCATCAGCTCGATTTTGGATGTGTTGAGGTATGTGCATTTTCGACGTCTGCAATCTATTCTGGTCATGTTGATACATAATTGAATGTTACAAATCGAAAAATGTGGAAACTGTGGCTGTTTGAAATGACATACTATTTGGATAACAGCTCTGAGGGGGAAAAAGGCTCCCAAAAGATTTCACATCTGAATACGTCACTCTTTTATAACAACTTTAACAATTATATCAATTTCCACCTCCCATTCCTTAATTTTGATTATGTAAACACAAGCACGGATAACTCTGCCTCCTGATAATACAAACACAGGCACTTATATTCCTTCCTCCTCTTCCTTATAATATAAACACAAACACTAATATTTCTTCCTCCTCTTCCTGATAATATAAACACAAGCACTAACATCTCTTCCTGCTCTTCCTGATGATACAAACACAAACACTAATATCCCTTCCTCCTCTTCCAGATAATACAAACACAAGCACTAGTATCTCATCCTCCTCTTCCTGATAATATAAACACAAGCACTAGTATCTCGTCCTCCTCTTCCTGATAATATAAACACAAGCACTAACATCTCTTCCTCCTCTTCCTGATAATATAAGCACAAGCACTAAACATCTCTTCCTCCTCTTCCTGATAATATAAGCACAAGCACTAACATCTCTTCCTCCTCTTCCTGATAATATAAGCACAAGCACTGATATCTCTTCCTCTTCTTCCTGATAATACAATCACTGATATCTCTTCTCCTCCTGATAATGTAAACACAAGCACTGATATCTCTTCTCCTCCTCATAATGTAAACACAAGCACTTATACGTATCCCTTCTTCTCCTGATAATGTAAACACAAGCACTAATATCCCTTCTCCTCCTGATAATGTAAACACAAGCACTGATATCTCTTCTCCTCCTCATATTCCTTGAGCTGGTGCAAAATCCAAATGTGTTGGCAAGGTCTTAAAATGGGGAATAGGGGGGGGGGGGAGATGGGGGAGTATGGACGGGATTTATAAAACGCTAAGCTGACACTAGCAGAATGGTGGAAATAGTTTAGAATGGGCAGCGAACATGTCTTTTTTTTTTTTTTTCAATGTCGTGGGCTGGGGTTGAACTCGAGATATCAGATCTTGAGTCCACGGTTCTATAAAAAAAAAAAAAAAAAGAAAAAGAAGAAGAAGAAGAGAAGAAAAAGAAAAAAAAAAGAAAGAAAACAGGAAAGAAAGAAAGAAGACGAAGAGGAAAAAGAAACAACCCATGTGAAAAAGGCTCGCCAAAGGGTTAAACCCACAACCCCTCCGTTATGACCATGATGGTCTCACAACTGATCCACCAGGCCACTGTATTCCCCCACTCCCCTACCCCACTTCGAAATGGCAACGAACAGTCAAATGAATTTTTTTTTTCAATGATGTTTTTGTTCAGCTACTCTTTATCCTTTGCTTAAATGTGCGTTTGACCTCAAAATTAAACAGTGCTTACTTTTGAAAAATTAATATTTTTCAAGTACGCCAAAACTGAAACGAATTATTCTAATATCTGATTGCTAAGATGGTTGTTTTTGATATAAAGTGTTGCTTTTGTTTGTGTGTGTGTGTGTGTGTGTGTGTGTGTGTGTGTGTGTGTGTGTGTGTGTGTGTGTGTGTGTGTGTGTGTGTGCACGTGTGTGTGTGTGTCTGTGTGTGAGTGTATGCCTGTATATGTGTGAGCGTGTATGTATGTTTGTGTATGTGTGTATGTATGTGTATATGTATGTTGTGTGTGTATGTGTGTGTGTGTGTGTGTGTGTGTGTGTATGTGTGTGTGTGTGTGTGTGTATGTGTGTATGTGTGCACGCGTGCGCGTGTGTACGTGAAGGCACGTGCACTGCGCGTGTAAACGAATACGTTTGATAAAGGTACTGCACCGAAATTCCCAGCTACCCTGGTCTGGCTGATTATTTCTAATGCAAGTTTATAATCAGTTCTGCTGTGGCTATAATGTGAAGAGAAGCATCAACACATCACTCCCTGAGCTTTAGGACAGAGAGGGACGACTGGTATCTTCTATCGACAGACCAGCGAGTGGTCCTGATGAAGAACCACAAATCCTTCATTGATTGATTGATTAATTGATTTGGTTCAGTTCTTATGTCGACGCCCACCTCAGGTGATATGACCGACGGGGATAACCATCCCAGGGAAGTGGGGGAAGGGGACTTATCTGATCTTATACTGACGCCACCAGAACAACCATGATGTTATGATGGGACAGTGAGAAGGCCAGTTTTAATGTAGCGCACCCCGGGAGTCGAACCCACAACCATGAGCATGGGAATCCGGGGGTCAAACCAACTGAGCTACTAGCGCCCACAAATGCCTCATCCAGCCGCAGATATCTCATATGTATAAGATGTCTATGCATCCAGCTCAACGCTCAATGAACCACAAGCGTGAACATAAACCTGCTTTTTCGGTCAAGAGGACCAGACAACTGAACACATAATTGTTTCAGCGGCGTCACCTCTGTCAAGAGGCGCGACAAGAGATGTGGTCAATAACTATTGTGCTGACCGCCAATTTCCACAGCAGCCAGCAGAGAGACAGGGGAGGGAGGGAGGGAGAGAGAGAGTGAGAGAGAGAGAGGGGGAGAGAAGCGAGCAAGAGAGAGGGAGAGAGAGAGAGAGAGAGAGAGCAAGAGACAGAAGCAGAGACAGAGAACTAGCGACAGACAGAGAGAGTGGGGGGAGAGGGAGAGAGAGAGACAGTGTGTGAGAGAGAGGGGGAGAGAGAGGGGGAGAAAGAGGGATAGAGAGGAGCGAAAGAAAGAGACAGCAAGAGAGAGACAGACAGACAGGCAGACAGAGAGAAAGAGACAGAGACAGACACAGAAAGAGTGAGAGAGAAAGGGGAGAGGGAGAGGGGATAGAGAGAGCGAGAGACAGAGTGTGAGAGAGTGACAGGGTCACAGAGAGAGAGAGAGAGTGAGAGAGAGAGAGAGGGGAGAAAGAGGGAGAGAGAGAGAGACAGGATGAGCGACAGAGAGAGAGAGACAAGGTGATAGAGAGAGAGAGAAAAAGAGAGAGA
>JAPXFY010000015.1:22802485-22804985 GCA_030674185.1 Monoplex corrugatus
GGTGGGTTTTCGGGTGCCGTTTGAAGGTTGAGAAACACTTAGTTTTTCTGAGAGACAGTGGTAGAGAGTTCCATACATTTGGGCCAAAGACAGAGAAAGATTTTTTACCAAAGGTGTCTAGAGAGAAGCGAGGAACAGTCAACAGTGAGGTGTCAGAAGAGCGGAGCGTTCGAGAAGGTTTGTAACCCTGCAGGAGGTTGGCAAGATAGGATGGCATGTTCTCGTGATAGATACACTGAAAGCAGAGACAGGCAACTTTATATTGAATCATAGCCTTTACCGGGAGCCAATGAAGTGTTCTAAGCAGAGATTTTGCACTCTCACGCCTGGGCTTGCGGAGAACAAGGCGAGCCGCGTGGTTCTGTATGCGCTGAAGTTTAGATAGTTGATTGTCATGGAGACCTGCGAATAGAGAGTTACAATAGTCCAGTCTAGATAGTATGAAAGAGACAGCAAGCTTGTTGGTAGCATCAGTGGAAAGGAAGGAGCGAATCTTACCAATTCTGCGTAGCTGATAGTACAGAGTACGGCACAACTGTTTGACATGGGCTTCCATAGACAGTGTTTCATCCAGATAGAAGCCAAGGTTTCTAACAGTTTGTGAGAAAGATACATCACAATCAGAGATAGACATGGGGGCATGAGTAACCTGATTGACCTTTGACTTAGTACCAATAACAATAAGCTCAGTTTTATCATCATTCATCTTCAGCTTGTTTTCACTCATCCACTTGGAGACATCCTCTATACAATCTCTCAGACTGCACGCAAGAGCGTCAAAATCTGATGGGGCAGAGGAGCTATGCAGCTGTGAGTCATCCGCAAAGAAGTGGTATGAGTGACCTGACTGATGAATGATAGCGCTGAGAGGTTGTGTATACATAGTGAACAGGACAGGTCCCAAGACAGAACCTTGTGGGACACCACATTTCAGCACAGATGGATTTGATTTGTGGCCAATGACAACCGACTGGGTACGGCCAGTCAAATAGGAGGTAAACCAGTCCAGAACCGTTCCAGAACAGCCAAAAGTGGTACGCAACCGCGTTATGATGATGCTATGGTCTATGGTGTCAAATGCTGCTATATATACACACACGGACGCACGCACGCTCACACACACACACCTCGCACACAGACAACTAAACAAACAAACAAACATATATACATACATGCATACATACATACATACATACACCCATTCATCAATCCATCCATCCATCCATCCATATCTACATACATACATACACACATACATAAATACCATACATACATACATACATACATACATACATACATACATACATACATACATAAAAAACAATAACAACAGTAACAGTAAGGTGCTGAATGCGTCTGCCACTTCATCTTTCCAGCTCTGCCATGGTTGCCTTCCGGTTCTGAAGCCCGAGTTTCTGGCGTTGAAGGTTCCAATGGCTGGCTGGTTAGCTGGCATTCTGGTCAAGGCCAAACCATTTTTTTTTCTTTCATCCGTTGTTGTGTGATGTAAAGGTTGACAGACGTTATTCCAGTCATCTCTCAGATCTCTTCGTTTCATTTAACCGTTTGACTCCCGCATCCTATCCACTAACTTCAAAAACTTAACCCTTTGACTCCCTCACCCTATCCATCATCTTCCTGCAAGAAGCTGGTGGTTAGGGTGAGGGAAACAAAGGGTTAAGTTTTTTGCTTTGCTAGTATGGTTGACAAAACAGCTTGCTGATGAAAAGGTAGCGGGAGTCAAAAGGTTAATGTCTCTTTTGGTCTCGCCTGTCGCTCTTCAGGAAATATCACATATCACAGGTTGTGGCTCCTTCTCTCAAGGGTTGTGTTTAATTCCAACTCTGCCTCTGGTAATTAAGTTGAGTACTAAGATTGACATGGGAGACCTAACTTTTGTTTCCAGTCTACATGAGTTCGAATCCATGCTTCAAGAACAACTTTGTACGTGAGGATCCCGTTGAGTTAACGGGTACTTGACCCTGTTGAGGTTTGAGGAAAGTAAGCCTATGTTATATAGAACCGATAATGTTACACGGTGGTGAGTTAGCGAGTACTTGACCCTGTTGAGGTTTGAGGAAAGTAAGGCTATGTTATATTGAACCGATAATGTTATACGGTGGTGAGGCATGGACAGTCAACAAGCAAAGCCAGAACAAGATCGAAGCAGCCGAAATGCGGTTTCTAAGAAGAATGTTGAGAGTTCAATGGACAGCAAAGAAAACAAACGAGACAGTCTTGATGGAGGCAGATACAAGAAGATCATTGATAAGGAAGATTAGGAAAAGACAAGCAACATTTACAGGCCATTTTATGAGGAAAGGGGAATTGGAGCACCTGGTCACAACAGGAAAGCTGGAGGGAAAGAGAACACCAGGTAGACCCAGGGAGAAAATATTGCATGGACTTGCAGGGTGGCTGAGGACAGAGAGGGTGGAAGATGTGCTTGAGGCGACAAGGGATAGATGCATATGGAGGGCCATGATCGCCAACGCCATGC
>JAPXFY010000015.1:22812485-22819985 GCA_030674185.1 Monoplex corrugatus
CAGTGACGTATCTCAAATACGGATGAGGCTCGACAGTGTGGTTCCGATCGTCCGCCAGAAACTTCCACAACGATTTGCATGGATTGATGGAATTTGAACTCTAAACTTTCTAGTTGTCAATAATTATGCTCGCTAGCCGCTACAACACGGCTGCTAGTGACGATGCATACACCACACCAGATCCACGATTTCTTCACAACACACATACGTACGCGTGCGGCGCGCGTGGAAGATCGTGATTACGGCTTGACCATCTTCCGACATGGGGGAGGGGGTAGAGAACGTGCAGGCATGTGTTGACTCTTGTGCAAACAGAGCAGTTTCGCACGTAGAAGAAAAGTAGTGGGATGGGGAGGAGGGAGGTAGGATGGGGAGGAAGGAGGGGGGAGGGAAGGGGAGCACGAGGGATGTGGATGTAAAGTTAGTTTAATCAGTTGACTCTGAGAATTTGAGAAGTTTCACCCGGTGTTTTTAATGTGATCACGTAGACACGTACATCTCTCTCTTCTTCCTCCTCTTCCTCAGCATCCTTGTCATCATCACTACTGGCTAGCATCGTTATCATCACTACCGTTATCATCACTGTCATCATCTTCTTCCTGTTGTTGTTAGTCTATCACATTAGTATATCATCATCGAGAAAGAAGTCTCTGCAAAAATTTCAGTGACAGCATAGGCATTCAATATTTGACCCATCAGCTCGATTTTGGATGTGTTGAGGTATGTGCATTTTCGACGTCTGCAATCTATTCTGGTCATGTTGATACATAATTGAATGTTACAAATCGAAAAATGTGGAAACTGTGGCTGTTTGAAATGACATACTATTTGGATAACAGCTCTGAGGGGGAAAAAGGCTCCCAAAAGATTTCACATCTGAATACGTCACTCTTTTATAACAACTTTAACAATTATATCAATTTCCACCTCCCATTCCTTAATTTTGATTATGTAAACACAAGCACGGATAACTCTGCCTCCTGATAATACAAACACAGGCACTTATATTCCTTCCTCCTCTTCCTTATAATATAAACACAAACACTAATATTTCTTCCTCCTCTTCCTGATAATATAAACACAAGCACTAACATCTCTTCCTGCTCTTCCTGATGATACAAACACAAACACTAATATCCCTTCCTCCTCTTCCAGATAATACAAACACAAGCACTAGTATCTCATCCTCCTCTTCCTGATAATATAAACACAAGCACTAGTATCTCGTCCTCCTCTTCCTGATAATATAAACACAAGCACTAACATCTCTTCCTCCTCTTCCTGATAATATAAGCACAAGCACTAAACATCTCTTCCTCCTCTTCCTGATAATATAAGCACAAGCACTAACATCTCCCTTCTTCCCAATCTCTCTTCCTGATAATATAAGCACAAGCACTGATATCTCATCCTCTTCTTCCTGATAATACAATCACTGATATCTCTTCTCCTCCTGATAATGTAAACACAAGCACTGATATCTCTTCTCCTCCTCATAATGTAAACACAAGCACTTATACGTATCCCTTCTTCTCCTGATAATGTAAACACAAGCACTAATATCCCTTCTCCTCCTGATAATGTAAACACAAGCACTGATATCTCTTCTCCTCCTGATAATGTAAACACGAGCACTGACATCCCTTCTCCTCCTGATAATGTAAACACAAGCACTGATATGTCTTCTCCACTGATAATTAAACACAAGCACTGATATGTCTTCTCCTCCTGATAATGTAAACACAAGCACTGATATCTCCTCTCCTCCTGATAATGTAAACACAAGCACTGATATGTCTTCTCCTCCTGATAATGTAAACACAAGCACTAATATCCCTTCTCCTCCTGATAATGTAAACATAAGCACTAATATCCCTTCTCCTCCTGATAATGTAAACATAAGCACTAATATCCTTCTCCTCCTGATAATGTAAACACAAGCACTGTGTGATAATTCTTCCTCCTATTCCTGACATGTTTAAACATAAGTGCTGACATCTGTTCTTCCTGATAATGCGAACACAAGCTACCTTCTCCTCCTGATCTGTAAATACAAGTATCATCTCACTATCTCCTGATGATGTAAACATGAGCACTGATATTTCTTCTTTCTCTTCCTGGTAGTGTAAAACACAAGCATTGGTATTTCTTCCTCCTCTTCCTGATAATGTAAACATAAGCATTGATATTTCTTCGTCGTCCTCCTGATAATGTAAACACAAGCACTGATATTTCTTCTTCCTCCTCCTGATAATGTAAACACGAACGCTAAAATTTCTTCCTCCTCTTCCTGATTATGTAAAACAAGCGTTGATATTCTGCCTCTCCTCCTGATAATGTAAACACAAGCATTAACATTTCTTCTTCCTCCTGATAATGTAAACACAAACGCTAAAATTTCTTCCTCCTCTTCCTGATTATGTAAAAACACAAGCGTTGATATTTCATTCCTCCTCTTCCTCATAATGTAGACACAAGCATTCATATTTCTTCCTCTTCTTCCTGATAATGTAAACACAAGTATTGATATTTCTTCTTCCTCTCCTGATAATGTAAACACAAGTATTGATATTTCTTCCTCCTCCTCCTCCTGATAATGTAAACACAAACACTAATATTTCTTCTTCTGATTATTTAAATACAAGCATTGATCTTTCTTCCTTTTCTTCCTGATTATGGAAACAAGCACCGATAGCTTTTCCTCTTTCTTCTGATAATGTAACACAAGTATTGGCATATCTTCCTCCTCCTGATAATGTAAAACATCTCCTCCTCCTTCCTGCTTTTGATAATGTAAATACAAATTACAAGCAATGATGTGTTTTTCCTCCTCTTCCAGGTAATGTTAAAACGTGAACTCATATTTTCTTTCCCGTCTTTAGTTCCCTTCCCGTCTTTCTTCCATTTTCCCTTCTTTATTTTTCTACATCAATTAAGTGAGACGTCTCCGTGGGAAGGTCTCGTGTTTCTATCGGTCATCAGTCATGCCGATATGTGTTCAAGCCAACATCTTTCAACACAGCATCGTCCGCGTTATTCGTTCATCACCTTTCAGTTGTTTACCTTTGTCATCAGTGTACATACATACGGTCACGACATTAGCTTAGCTAACAGTGCGGAGAACGAAGATTGTGCCCTTAAACAGCAGCGTAAGGGCAAAATCCCCTGCTTCGTTAAAGGCCAGTATTACGTTAATGTTAGTGTTAATCTGACAATACCAGATTGTTGTTGGTTATGATAATGACAGTGATAATGAAGATGATGATAATGATGATGGTGGTGGTGGTGTTTGTGGCGTTGATGATGATGGTTATGGAGACGATGATGGTGGTAGTGATGATGATGGTGGTTAATAATGATTGTGGTGGTGTGTTGACCATGATGGTGTGTGTTTGTGTGTGTGTGTGTGTGTGTGTGTGTGTGTGTGTGGTGAGAGGAGAGAGAGAGAGAGAGAGAGAGAGAGAGAGAGAGAGAGAGAGCGGCAGACAGACAGAGCTGGTCGGATAATACGACGAAGCACATATTGCTTATAGCCCAGCCGACTACTAGAGCCATATCAGGACTAACACTACGTCATAATCTGGTTAAGATAAAAGACAACGGTTAAAAGCCATGCTCATCGTTAACCTTGCAAGTCTAAAATGCAATCAAAGAAAAACAGCCGTAAAATCACATCAGGTGAAGTCTATTGATCCCTTGTAAAAACTAGAAAACTGCATCAGGAGGGACGTGGATAGTAAGACACAGACAACAGTTTGAGCTGAACACAAAGACAAAAGCCGATATGTTGCACGAGCAGCAGTTTATTTTCATCAATAAATATTTCAATGCAAATAGCACACAATTTGAATTTCAAACAGAGGAAGACACAGCAATATCATAATATATATTACCAAGACACGACAACCGATAATGATCACAATGACAACACACATCTTTGCTTAAATAATAGATTCATCATAACAAAAGTCTTTATCCAGGTTTTGTTCTAAGATGTAGACGAAAGATCCTTTCCTCTGGTATTTCACTTTTATCACAATGACAAACAGCAGATAATTTTCCAAACAGATTTCCCTCGAGAAAACAATGATTTTACAAAATACCATACATGACCATTAGACAGCTTTGCTGATGTTTCAGAAATACAGGATATTTCTTGAGAGGAAAGGGGAGGAATAATATTATATATTTTCATTGTTTGCAAATAGATATTAGTTTGTAATTTTGGCCTTGCTCTGGGATTATTGCTAAGTGTGTGTATATATGATTATGTGTGTGTATATATGATTGTGTGTGTATATATGATTATGTGTTTTGTGTGTGTGTGTGTGTGTGTGTGTGTGTGTGTGTGTGTGTGTGTGTGTGTGTGTTCAGTTTCAATGGAAGTTGTAAATTACAATGTCGTTAACATTTTTTCGTTCATTTTGCAATTTCTGGTTGAATCGTTGCATTTTAACAAATTTTACCTTACTTCTCGAATTTCTGTTCATAAAGAGGCTGTTTTGATTGTTTCCATATTGAGCTGTTACATTTTCTGTTCGTCAGCACATTATTCATGTTAACCTAGCAATGAATGGTTTATGATGATCATCACAGATGAACCGGCCATTCTGATTTTCATGAAGAACCATTGTCATTTTTGGCCTGGCATAGAGGTAAGGTTAATACATTTATAGCACATGTCCTGGCTTTGTTTACAGTCTATGTTAAAATATTCCCAGATTACTTTCTTGTGCGATTTTTTGGGGGGAGAAGGTCACCCTTTTTAAATGTCAAGCTGTTTTTTTTTCTCTTTGAATTAATTATATTACATATACACTTGTTTCCTTGAATAACGCACCAGGTATTCATTGTTGCTGCATTTGCTCTAAAACCTAATTTTCCTGGAAGAAAAGAACTTTTTTTCAAAAATGTTAAAGCGTCTTTACTGTCTGTATATTTGACAGGTCCGGTAGTAGTTAAGTGGGTAAACGTCGGGACATTTTGGGTTTGATCCAATCAGACACCTCCGCCTGGTGGTCAGAAAGTGAAGATTTTCCTCGTCTCCCAGGTCAAACTGTGTGCAGACCAGCTAATGACTAAACCCTCTCTGCATGTATATACATGTACATGCAGAATATCTAATATACACGTTAAAGATTGTGTCGGTGGCTGGTTTATGGATTTATGAAGACACACAGCATGCACACGGCTTAAGATGCAGGATGTACAACAATATATTTCAATACAGTCAGGCTCACCTTGTCTGACGACTCGCGTTATCCGTGCATCACTAAAATGTCTGATTATGTGTGGTGCGTAGTGAGTCCAAACGAGTTTGGAGAACTTCAAACATAACGACTTATCATATTACATTAACTGATGTAATATCTATACACAAACAAAAGAACCTATCCTTCAAAATGAAGAATTCATTAATCACTTGTGTATTTTTCTCAGACCCCATCAGCTGACGGGCATTTAAGTGAGGGAGGAGAAAGATAAAACGATGCGGAAATGACGAAGAAAACTTCACTGACAGCTTTTAATCCAATATTAGTCTTCCCATGATTTCAAGAGGTGCACTGTTTGCCCCGAATCTGGTTACACTGGTAAATAGGGATAGCTGAGTCACAGCTTTTCGCCTTTGCTCAATGTTAAACTGCCTTGAGTCACACTGGCTCACTGGCAACTTGTAATGACTTGGCAACTGTGAAAAGAGTCAGTAACCTAGTAGTTGGAAAGTGGCTAATTATCCCAAACGTATCTCGCTTCTGTATTGCTGTTCAGTGCTTCAGATACTTCGACAATTCTATTCCCTCTTACCTGTCTGAATATCTTCAACTATACGTTCCATCTCGTCATCTTCGTACCTCAGCCGATACCCGCTTATTTCGAATCCCAACTTTTCGAACAAAATCATATGGTGAGCGATCCTTTTCTTTTCAAGCCCCTTCCTCATGGAATTCACTTCCCTACCCGCTGAGGCACAAAACAAGTCTTCAGTCATTTAAATCTGGCTTGAAAACGCATCTCTTTCCTCTCTGAAATTTATTAACCTAAAAGAGCTATGCTGTCTGCGCGCTAGCGTGCTTCTGTGTATGTTATTGCTGTGCGCCTATAGATATGTCTCGGGGTGGGAGGAGGATATGTGTGTGTGTGCCAGAGAGTAGGTACTAATATTTGATATTATTAACGGTGTGTATGTGCTTGTGGGATGGAGTGACAGAGGTCCGCCATGTATGATGAAAATTATATTAGGCCTATGTTTCTATGTTCGATGTAATGTGTATTGTACAGTTTGTAAGCGCTTAGGGCTTTCCAGAAAGATTAGGCGCTCTAAATGCCCTTAATAATAATAATAATAACTTTTTTCTCTCCAAAAGGCTTGATTGTCGTATAATCTTGAAGTGTTCTGTTACCTGATTATTGTCAGTGTTAATGTCATAAGGCGTTACACAGAACTGGTGAATTTAAATCACAGTTTATTCGTCTTCTCGAATTCTATTTCTCTTTTCCTCCATTATTTTCATCCTCCATTCTCTCTTTCGTCATGTTTTCTAAGAAAACTTCATGACCTTTTCAAACCCCTCTGCTCGCTGACACAGTGTTATACTTCTTGGCCATAATGTATCCTTTACAAAAAGAAGGGGGTCTAAATCTATTCTGTTTAGTACACATATTCAGTGACACGGTCTAACACGTTACTTATTTATTTTTGTTTAAAAGCCCAGTCGATTGCGTACAGCCGTATTAGGTAAGAAAAAATGAAAAGAAAATTAAGTACATAGATCAATGCAATCGCGCACATAATCTAAGGAGATGTCCCTGGCGTTGACCACTCCGACCAATTCATCACACAGGAGATTTAAAAAACAAACCTGAATACGCATTGAAACATAAGTAAGGACACTAAACATAAAATCGGGCCTAAGTTATCTAAAATTGCTTGCGCATATCCCATTTCCCTACAGCCAAAAATGCACTCTATACATGTACCCAATTACCAATCCTAAGAGAAAGTACAAAATATTTTATCGCACACATACAGGTTAACTGACCAGCTAGGCAGAAAATGACAGGAAGAAATGACAGAAAGCAAAGGACGAAGAAAGAAAAAGAGAATGACAAAAGAGAAAATTTCCAGCACAGAATTTTCACAAGATGGGGATACTGTTCATACTGAACGAGCCCACGGCATCCCCATGGGGGTGGTCTAACACGTAACAAACACCAATAACAGACGCATGGCGAGTGCTTTTTCCACAGCAACAAGCTTCTGTGTAAAGCTTCTCTAAATGGATGAAAAAATAAATTCAAAGAGTTTATGAAAGAATCTGAATGTAGAAAAAGCCAGCGCTGAAAAATTATTTGGGGATTGTTTATTATCGTCCTAATCTTTCTTTTCTTTGACATTTGTATCAATTAAATTATAAAGGGAAAAATGAATAATTCCATGTTATTAAAACAAATCCAATGAAATAACAGTGCCGATAAAGTGACGATAAAAAGATACCGGAT
>JAPXFY010000015.1:22824985-22847485 GCA_030674185.1 Monoplex corrugatus
TTCTGTCTCTCCGCAACTTGATGTAGAGATGGGTCTGACTTCTTGTGTTCAATCCCAGCATGCAACATAAAAAAACAGCCGTTTCCCAGTCCATCTTAATGCTCCAATCATTTTCGTGGTGTCAGTTTAGTGTGTTATAGATCCTGTCCCCACCCTCTCTCTCTCTCTCTCTCTCTCTCTCCTCTCTCTCTCTCTCTCTCTCTCTCTCTCTCTCTCTCTCCCCTCTCTCTCTCTCCATTCCAAGTTCTGGTTACTACAGTAATAGCATAGCGGTTTACGCAAGTTCATAGAGTCTGCCAAATAACAAATGGCGGACTGGGTGGTGCACATATGGAACTGTCAGAGCGTGATGAATCCCTCTTGGATCAACTACAAACTCCAAACTCAAAGCCAAAGGAATCCCGTTATTTCACAGCCGCCATGGACAGTGACGTATGTGTGACGTCAACTCGGAACATTACTGATTGATAAATGAATGCGTGTGTTTCTGTCTGTATGTGTGTGTGCGGTGGGTGGGGGTGGGGTGGGCCTCTGTGTATGTGCGCGCACTCGCCTGTGCGGGCGTGTGTTTGGCACTGGATGTGTACATGCAAGAAATATTACAAAATGCTAATCGGGTCAATATACCTTACTGCTGATGACAAAGACATTGACTCAAGCTGCCCGCAAATTTGTTGGCTGGTCTCCCATTGTGCCGACTAAAGGCCGTTACACTTTACAATCGTTCTCTGAACAAATTTCGTCTCCCCTCCCTCTCTCCTCTCCCGCAACTAACACCCTCCCTATTCAGAACGTTCCCCACAGCCACTGATGTGTACCATGATTGGGGTGGACCTTACATGTCTATTCTATTCTAACATATCCCTCAAAATGATTTAAAATGAATTCAAAAAAATTTAATGAACTGGAAAAGCAAAGCAGCCAGGAAGAGGAATTTGGCAATGCTCTCAAAATGAAAAAAAAAAAAAAAGTTAAGGCCTCGAACTTCGTGCTTCCTACAACCGCTCAGATTAAGGGGAAACCATTCACTTGCCAATAAGATTATTTCCATTTTCAAATCTGAAGCACTATCAAAAGTATAAATCAAAATATGTAAGTGTGTGTTAAATCATAACCCAAACATGTGGGTCAATGCTAAGTTTTGATGAACTGCCAACTGACTGTAGCAGAGAGACACAATGCATATGTTAACGAAATAAGTTGGACTGAATCGGATTTTTTTTCCCAAAAGTAACCATTCTTGCCCGTTAAATGCCGATTGCCCTCGCTGGGGAAATCAAGCCGCCATTGTACGACTGTACCCTATATACATGTATTTTTTTCTGTTTGTTTATACCTGTCAGGGTGGGTTTTCTATGGAATGTTGCCAAAGACACTCTTCGGTTGTTTCAAGCACGCTAACCTCACGTTACGAACGGGAGCTCAGTTTATCGTCTCATTTGAAATTTTGGCACTCAGATCACCGCCCACGATGTAACAGGGGTGGTGGTGGTGGTGGTGGTAGAGAAGGAGGGCAAAATCCGTTTCCAGCTGGACTCGCACTCCGGACCTTTGGCTTCTCTCGTTTCCTGTGTGGCCACTTTAAGCCTGGGCCACCACACCACATGCTTCTAATAGCGTCACTGACAGGATGATTTAAATTTCAAACCTGGAACTAAAGGTCTGTATATCATAGACCAGAGAGACAGACAGACAGACAGACGAACAGACAGACAGACAGACAGACATACACGCATGGATCATTTTTGATGCTATGCATATTATACACACGAAGGGGATTTAGACATTAACAGGTTTGCACACACGTTGACCTGTGACTGGGAGAAAATCTTCACCTTTTACGCACCAGTGAAGCGTTGTGGGGGGGGGGGGGGGGGGGTTAACCAGACAGAACCAAACCCTACCTTTTGTCTGCAAGTCCGACGTCTAAGCCACTTGACTACTGCGTCCGTCGTATATCTAATTTAATCTCTTTTAATAAAAGCAAAATTGCCATTACCTTTCCTCGCTCTCTGTCCAAACTGACAAACATTCTCTCCTTCCCCCCTCCCCAAGGGAAAAAATGTTTATGAACCAAGTATCATGAATATCAAGGTTATGTTTTGATGAATTGCAGTCTGTTTGTGGCAGGTGGATATTACGTGAGCATGCTACGCTTATAGGTTGGAAAGATTGAACTGGAGTGCGTAGAAGGATGAAGTGTCATTAGACTTACATCAAAGATGGGTCACACGACAGTTTAATTAATTGGTGATTAATCACTGTGAACCTGCCTGGCAGCGACAGCACGTAGTCCAAATAACATGTATCACCATCACCTAAGAAGTGAGTACTACGTCGTCTGTTTTGGGAGTATTTGCCTTTCTTAACAGAGACCATCTAAACCCTTTCTTAACTGATGAAAACACCTTTCGGATATGAAAAACAGTGTCTGAGCTTTACACTCTCTCGAAGATTGTACTTCCTCGAGGCACTGATTTTTGTTGGTACAGTACACACTATGTCACCACTTCTGTATTTTGAGTTGTTTGCTTTTAGTTAGACTATTCTACGAAGCATCAATCTCAGAAATTGTTAGGAAGAAATGACAAAGCGAAGGAACAACGCAGAAACAAAGCGTGACGAGAGAAAATTTCTTGCACAGAATTTCCAGGAGGTGGGGATACTATTTCAAGTATTTGTACAGAAAACGCTCCCGGCATCCCACGAGGGGACTCTATGTGTCCTCCCGTCTATCCAGCTGTGAATGAGCCACTGACATTGTTCAGGGTTGAAGAATGTAAGGTAGCGAGGGAGAGAAGCAGCAATGGCCCTAAAAACAAACAAACAAACAAACAGTGGCCCACACCTTTGACCACAAGTTGGTTGAGATCCATCCAGAAATGGGCAATAAAATCTTGCAGACATTGTGGTAACAGAGATACACACAGACATATTACATCCTTCCTGGGTAATTTGAAATGATATTCTATATTTTTAAAGGAAGATTAAAATAGCTGAACCTAGATTAGTACGGTCTGTACCACTTCATTTGCCTGCAAGCTTTGGGGTACGGGGGCTACTTACCAGGGCTATAGAACTACCTTTACCAGAAAGAGTAAATGCGGGTAAATGTCCTATTCCCAAGAAAGGGAAAGCAGGGTTGACTGCCTTGCGGTGGTAAGAACAAAGAATCAGAAAGACAAACTAAAAAGACCCCCTTGCAATCGGTAAGAACAAAGAATCAGAAAAAGACAAAACTAAAAAGACCCCCTTGCAATGGTAAGAACAAAGAATCAGAAGACCCCCTTGCAATGGTAAGAACAACAAGAATCAGAAAGACAAACTTAAAAGACCCCTTGCAATGGTAAGAACAAAGAATCAGAAAGACAAAAAAAATCTTTTATTAAACAGAACTGTCTGGCCTATAACACAGACGAAACAGGGATTACTTTACCAAGGTCATGGAACTATCTTCACCAGGGATAGAAAAAATACCTTTAGCAGGGTTATGAAACTGTCTTTATCTGGGTTATGAAAGTATCTTCACCAAGGTTATAGAACTAACTTTAATAGGGTTATGGGACTACCTTTACCAGGGTAATGGGACTACTTTTATGGAACTATCCTCACCAGGATTACGAAAATATCCTCAACGAGGGATATTACATGACATTATCTTCACCAGGGTTATAAAATTACCTTGACCAGGATTATGGAACTATCTTTAACAGGTTTATGGGGTTACTTTTACCAGGGTTAGAGAAGTGCTTTTACAAGGGTTAAGGGACTACATTTACCAGAGTTATAGAAGTACTCTTACAAGGGTTAAGGGAATGCCTTTACCAGCGTCATAGAAGTGCTTTTACAGGGGTTATGGTAACTATATCAGGGTTACAGAAGTACTTCAGCGTGGATTATGGGATTACATTTACCAGGGTTTTAGAAGCTCTTTTAAGGGTTAAGGGATTACCTTTACCAGGGTTATAAAAGCTCTTTTTACAGGGGTTATGGGACTATCTTTACCAGGGTTATAAAAGCTCTTTTTACAGGGGTTAGGAACTACTCTACAGATTATAGCTCTTTTACGGATAGGATACTTCCAGGTTATTGAAGTACTTTTACGGGGTTATGGGACTCACTTTACCAGGTTATTGAAATACTTTTACAGGTTTGACTCAGTGACAGGGTAGAGAAATGCTTTTACATGGGTTAAGGGACATTTACCAGGGTTATAGAAGTGCTTTTACATGGGTTATGGGACTACCTTTACCAATGTTATAGAGGTGTTTTTACGAGGGCTATGGGACTACCTTACAGAGTTACAGAAGTACTTTTACAGGGTTATGGGACTACATGTGCTGTTAGCAGGGTTACAGAAGTACTTTTACGAGGGTTATGGGACTACCTTTACCAGGGTTATAGAAGTACTTTTACTGGGGTTATGGGACTAACTTTACTATGGTTAAAGAAGTACTTTTATGAGGGTTTTGAGACTACCTTTACCAGAGTTATTGAAGCACTTTTATGGGGGTTATGGGACTACCTTTATCAGGGTTACAGAAGTACTTTTACGGCAGTTATGGGACTACCTTTATGAGGTTGTAGAAGTACTTTTTACGAGGGCTAGCTATGGGACTTCATTTTCCAGGTTCACAGAAGTACTCTTTCGAGGTTTATGGGATTACCTTTACCAGAGTTATAGAACTACTTTTACGGGGGCTATGGGACTACCTTTACCAGGGTTATAGAAGTATGTTTACGAGGATTATACATTTACCATAATTACAGAGAAACGTTTCCGGGGGTTATGGGACTACCTTTATCAGGGTTATGGGAGTTCTTCTATCAGTTAAAGGACAACTTTTACCGGGATTATTTTAGTACTTTTATTGAATTGTGGGACTACCTTACCATTTATAGAAGCTTTTACAGGGGTATGGGACTACCTTTACCAGTGTCATAGAAGTACTTTTATGTGTATGGGACATACCTTTACCAGGTTTGACAGAAGTACTTTTCAGGAGTTATGGGACTCTACAGAAAGTACTTTTGCAGGAGTTATGGGACTACCTTTACCAGGGGGTTATGGGACTATTTTTTATCAAGGTTACATAAGTACTTTTACGAGGATTATGGGACTACATTGACCGGGTTATAGAAGTACTTTTACGAGGGTTATGGGACTACGTTTACTAGGGTTATAGAAGTACTTTTACAGGGGTTATGGGGCTACCTTTACCAGGATTATAAAAGTGCTTTATGGGGGGGGGGGTGTTAAGGGACTACTTTTACCAGGATTATGGTAGTTCTCGTATCAGTTATGGGACAACCTTTACCGGAATCATGGGACTGCCTTTACCAGGATTATGGGAGTACCTTTTAGGACCTGTTACCATGACTAGTTCAGCTGACTTACGACTCATTTCAAGGTAAGGTGTCATATATGTCAAACCGCCCGGAAAAGCGTTAGTCATTAAGGTAAGTAATGCGTGCTTTCCAAGACGAATATGAGAACAAGACGGAAAATCCCTGATCGTTCATCCTTGATTTCAAATCGACCCAAAGATTCTCAGTATCAAATAACTATCACGATTTCTAGTGTTGAATCTGATTCAAAATGGCTGCCAGCATCCAAGCAAACAAAACTCAGAAGAAACAAAAACATGGAGAAATCAGATGGTCAAACCATACTAACAATCTCCCCTTTTTATGCACTAAGTTTTTGCTTCCCATCAGGAAATCCAGATGTTGCACTTCTCAAGGTCAGTGTGACTTGAAGAAGCATCAGATGATATAAAGCGATCGTGGACTGTCTGTCTCAACTATATCAACGGATTTTAAATATTGTCAGAGGTTCCTGAGAGAGTATTATTCACAACACTATCCTCAAAAGTGCTGATTTTAGGCACTTTTTTGTCCATATGACCTTGACCTTGGTATGACCAGCATGAAAAGAACCACAAACATGAAAAGAATTCTATACAGAGTTGGAGCAACAGGCAAGATCATAAGATGGCAGGTCTAAATCTAAATGTCTGGACGACAAAAGTAATACAGCTAGAATGACGAAAGTCAAGCATATCCAATATTCAAACCAACATAACTAGATTAGAATTTGTGTGTGATTTTAAATGTTTAAGTTCGGTTTCAGCTAATGATGACATTTGTACTAAAAACACCGAAATAAGAGTAGGAATGGGAAAACAGAAAATGACCCAACTCAACATTTAGAAAGACAAAAACATACCAACAGCCCTCAAAATCAAAAATTTTAAATGTCCGATCTGGACAGTAATGCTATATGAAGCCTGGACATGCAGAACAGCAGATGAAAATAAGATCGAAGCAGCAGAAACGTGGTTATACGGATGGCTTCTTCGAGTCAAATGGACCGATAAAAAAACAAATTATAGCATTTTGATAAAACTCACAGCCCATTATCAACTGCTGGAGAACGTAAAAGAAAAATGAAATACACTGACTATGCAACTCGCAACACCAGCACAACCCTATTGGCAACAGTCTTCAAGGGAAAGTTGTGGCCCAAAGAAATCAGGGCAGACAACCTACGTTCTATGTGAACAACATCCCCAACATAGACGATCTGATGGTCTGCAAAGTAACACAAAGGAGTCAAGACCGGACTGAATGGAGGACTATGTTTGTGACGTCTGCTGCAGCGGCTACCATCGAACTCTATGATGCTGACAGGTGATAGATGACAGGTGAGGTAACCTTGACCTTGGCGCCGTGACTTTCAAACTTGTGAATTCGCGACCCCTGAACAATCTACATCTTTGACCAAAATTTGGTAAAGACCCATCCAGAAACTGCTGAAAATATTACGCGAAACATTACATGTTACATATACACATCTTTCTACGGTTGGTATGAACATTTTTTAAGGGAGATACACACACACACAAAAAACATATCTAATTGACGAAACAACACATGCACAAATTTTCAGCCTGCTGGCCTTTGTAAAGCGTACAAACAAGAAAAAGAAGCAAGATCGTTATGGTCGACGTGGCAACGTGTTTAGCGCAACGAGCTACCACTGGACTGGGAGGTCGTGGCTTCAAATACGTCATAACCTATCAGTCCAAAATGTTAGTTATTTTTCCGGCCATCGGGCGTCGACCCTGACTGAAGCCTGCTTTGGGCTTGTCGGGGAAGACTGGGATCACCTAGTCGAGTCTCACCCACATTATGAATGCGTCACTCAGGGTGCTGCTTAATGTTTTTGACCCGAACACCACTGTTGTCTGTATCTCTCAGACCTGGTTGACGCCAGGGTGCATTATGGTAGTGTAGATTACAGCCCTATCATAAGCAGTTTTAATCCAAAATCGAATTCCAATACATCACTATCACTCCCGTTCTCATCACCATAGTATCATTACAAAAATTGTTCTAGAATCTACAGCCTTTCATGCCCTACTGTAACGGCGATTTGAGTTTTTGTAGAGGTGCACAGAACAGACGCGAAAGAACCGCGAAATGAGCTGTGTGAGGGTACAAGAGAAAAAACAGCTTTAAAAAAAAGCTGCGTGAGGGTAATGACACGGGAGTTGTGTAGAATATTTGGGCGGGGGTGGGGTGGGATAGGGGGTAGGGGTGGATAACGAAAAATTTCGAGAAGCAGGTCTGAAAGATCCCAAGCGTCAGATATGACGGGCGATTCCTCTACCATTACCCCACCCCGACCCCTAACTGGTGAGAAATCACTCGGCTCTTGACTATCAGGAAGTGATAAGAGAAAACACTTTACATGTTGAATTACTTGGCTATGTGCGTATCTTCTGGTAATGTATGTGTCCTTGAGTTGCTTTTTTTTCCCAGCCCCATCTTCTCATCCATTTCAGTGGTGTCGATCCCACTCCGGCTCTTCAAGCACCTCCAGTCCCAAGTTCACTCAGTCCAAATTCAAGTGCCAGAAGTCTATAGGAACCAGTGAGGTCAAGCCACCATGAAGCCACTACCAGATGAGATTCTGCGCTGCTGCCGGTTCATTCTGGTGGAGTTTAGCTGTGCCTGCTATGATCCACCTCATTAAGGACATTGCCTACTATGCCCCTTACTAACGATAGTTATCGCTCAGTCGTAGAGCCAGACTAGGGGGGGGGGGGGGAAGGAAGCAATCCCCTGGGCAAGAGACCAATACCACCGACCTCCAACGACAATCACTACATACCACTGACACCCATACCCTCCAACTTGAACTTCCCTCAAGCAAGGAAATGTTTGGGGAAACCAAAGCTGAGGTCAACACGAGATCAAGGCATAAAGACGTACAGAATTTGGGACAATGTTTACGATGCTATGATGATTTTACGATAATGCTGATGATGATCATGATGCTTTGAAGTTCCGTCTAAGATTAAGACTGTATAATAAGGCCGTCGTACTCAACGCATACTCTCATAATATTTACCTGTGTCAATCAAACCCGACATACACAGACACCAGCAGTGGCAATTTCAGCACCACACTCAAAAGACATTCGTAAAGTGGATATTTGACTACTGTGTCCCAGCAGTCTTCTCAGGAGCCTACACAGCACACTCAACTTTAGGAAGCAGCCAATCTGGGCCGAAAAACCCCAAGAGTGTGTGTGTGTGTGTGTGTGTGTGTGTGTGTGTGTGTGTGTGTGTGTGTGTGTGTGTGTGTGTGAGTGTGATGTGAGTGTGATGTGTGTGTGAGTGGGGTGTGTGTGTGGGGTGTGGGGTGTTGGTGTGTGTGTGTGGTGTGTGTGTGCGTGTGTGCGGTTTTGTTTTTTGTTTTGTTATGGAGGGTGGGGGCAGGGTTGAGTGGAGGGTATTAATGGCGGTTCAAACCCGTGACTTTCCAATCAGCAGACCATTGTGCCAATAAGCACTTCGCTACGCTGACTGGTGCCCCTGGTCAATACATCGTCTGGAATTTTTACTTTTTTGTGCTTTGAAAAGTTAATGCTATATAATGAATAGCACAACAAGAATGTGATTCAGTGGCCATCTCCTTTAATTATATACTTTAAGAAGGCTGGTTGTTCTGGACAAACTTACCACTTTTTGAATGATCGGTTGTAAAAAGAAAAGGAATGCCATGGGCTGGAAGTTTCCTTTGTGTTGTTTCAGACTAGACTGTCTATTCTGTAAAATTCATTTTTGTTTGCTTTTTCTGTTTGTTCGTTTGTTTGTATGCAAGGGAAACAACTTCTTTCTCTTTTTTAGGGCCGATGAGGCGTACCAGCATTTTACTCTCACACGTGTTTGGTCTCATCGTCCTAAAATGGCTTTAGTGCACAAGAACTGAAACTAAAACTGGAGAGCACAAAATGATAAACGCAGACGTAGGCTTCCGACAGGTGTAGAGACTGCTTTAAAAAAAAAAGCATGTAAAGTGCCAAGAAGTAATGAACATCGGGGTATCAAACGCAGAGGCCATCTTGATAAAACTGATTAATAGCATGGTGAGAGTGTAGCAAGAACTTACTAATAGAGGTAGGAAGGCAGAGGAGGCAGGGAGGGGAGGGACGGGGACAGAGAGAAAGAGAGAGAGAGAGAGAGTTCAGCCTTCAGAATACTTTATTACTTAAGGACAGAAGCATCAGGTCCCACTGGACCGTCTTACAGCTAGTTCTTGCTACTCTACACGCAAAATATATGAGAGAGAGAGAGACAGAGAGAGCACAGACAGACCAAGATAGAGACAGATAGACATACAGAGAGAGACTGAGAAGAGAGAGAGAGGGAGAGAGAGAGAGAGGAGAGACAGAGCAGAGACAGAAAAGAGAGAGATTGAGAGATATTTTCTAATATTTTTTTCCTGTAAGACCCTACAGGGGATGGATAATTCCATGAGAGATACACAAAATCAGTACCAAGTGAAAAGATATCCAAAATATTCTGAGAAATGCCATAATCATACAAGCGTATACACCTTTTTTTTCATAGAGATGCGCTTATACTATAAAACACACAACAAAAGAAAATGGAAAAGACAGATTAAGACAGAATAACGCATGCCACATTTTTGTCCCTCTAATATAAGGTTACAGAAATCCAAGCAGACTTCCTCCCACTCTACAAAAACGCATTAAGGATTAATATATATATATTTGCCTCCGCTGTGGAGAAACAAATGACAAAAAAAGTCACTGACCATCACTGTATGTTATTCAGTGTAAGTCAATAGTGAGAAGTAAATAACAGGAAAAAACATTTGTATTTTATTCAGTTTAGGTCATTCAACAAACAGACACACACGTACACACATACATACATGCATAACATTCACACACAAACACAACACACTCAGACACACAAACACTTCATCACTACCACTACCACCATCACCATAACATCACAACACAACCAATACACCCACCAAAACAACATATACTCACCCGTCCTCTCCAGAAACCTGTCAATGGTGACCAGCTCTTTCATGAGGTACTCATCCGTGTGGCTGACGTTCTTCACGTAGAAGGAGAACTTGGAGAAGATGTCGAGGCAGGCAGAGTGTGCCTCTACGTTGTCGTAGCGAAGGTCCGGCAGGGGGAAATTGTCGTCAATGTACTGCATGATCTCATCACTGTCCATCACCACCTCTTCCCCATGCTTCAGGACCGGCAGTTTGCTGGCGAACTTCTTGAACTCCGCCATGGGCCGCGCCATGTTGACCGTGATGACGTCATAGGTAAGGCTTCCAGCGCGGGCTTTGAGGTCCAGGACCATGTAAAAGCGTTGGCAGAAGGGACACGCGCCGTAGGAGACCCCGTCCCATCCCGCTTTGACGTACAGAACGACGTGGTTAGTCGGGATGCTGTGGTCTTGCAGTCTGGCGCTCATGGTGCGGCTGGGTTCGATTCTGTAGCTGGATACTCTGGGGTCTAATTGGTGGAGGTTTTCAGCAGAAAGCTACAAGTCTTTAGATGGTTCAGTTTTTCAGCAGGACACCCAGATTTCAATGGATCAATTTCTTTCAGCAAAATGTTGGGTCTAATTGTTCAATTATTTAACAAAATACTCGGTGTCTAATGGTTCAGTTCTTCCGACCAACCCTAGAGCTTGAATGCTCAATTTAGCAGTATGGTCTTGAAGTTTAACGTTTCGATTCTTTTGCCAATTGCATTGGGTTCACGTCCCTTTGACTACACCACGCCCTGTGAGGTATCGTGGGATTGATAGATACGCGTAAGGCAGACGCTAAGTCCCTTTCATAACCAAAAGTACTGAGCCTCAATCTCTCTGGATAATCCAAGTCAGTACAGTTTGCTCTTCTGTAAGATAAAATTCCTCTGGATATTTTTGTTTCTAACACAATTATATAGATTATTGATATCTGTAGCAAAATCCTTGTGGATCCTAATTAACCGTTCTGACACAACTCCGTCAGTTCAACTAATGTTTTCAAAAAACAATCGTCCAAGTCCAGCCCAAGGCGTATGAACACAGTCCTCGTCTTCTTTGTATCCCAGCTACATGGCGGGTCGTTCCCTTTGCTTTTGAAGTTTTTTTGGAGGTTCACTTAACCTGAAAAAAAAGAAAAAATTTACATAAAACAAAGGTTGAGCACAATAATTTTCCTTTTTTTTAAACTTTCCTGTCATACTGACCCTAAAAAGCAAAGGCTATCAATTGTTTTCACTTTCAGTTTCTCAAGATGGTGTCTTCGCCCTCGGACTAAGTTCCATATGCACTGATGCTTCACATGCTGTGATGAATAAAATCTAAAATTACCATGGTTATGCCATAAGCCTGCGCGTAAGCCGTATGCGTTGATAAGGTCTTGAACTCCAACTAAGCATGGGGGTTCTACCACTGTCCTCGTATAAAGTTGTCACTGAAACAATTCAGGTTATGCTAGAGTAAAACTGAAACAGTAGAAAAATTTGTCCTCGCCTGCCATGTCATTCGACGTAAAGAAAATTCAACATTGAGTTGTCCATTAACGTCAACCACACTAAACAATTTTGTTTGGATACATAAACAGCCGAGAAACACTACTTAATCACTACCATTTGTTTTAACTAAAGCGGTCAAAACATTAGATAGTCTTTCTTTGAACGTCATGCAATTGAGATCATGGCTACACTGGCCCTAAAAGTTTTAAATTTGGTCACAATTTTGTGGATAAATGACACGAAAAATCCCTACTGACAGTTGTAAACATATTTTACATAGTTCTGACCTTGACCGTCGACAACTGGCTCTAATAAACCTTGCAGGATTTTGCGTTCCTACATTACCACACTTCTGATCCAAATTCAGTTTAAAAGCTGTCCCACAAAGAGCCAAGGCGGCTCAACGTTCTGAGTAAACATCTTCACATTTTAGATTATGCCAGACCAAATGTTTGACCACTCATGTTACTCAAATTCCTTGAACATTGTAGGTCTCTGAATCTCTCGTGGCCCGTTCAAATTCTTATCATATAGCATCGTGAACAAAATTGCCCAGATTCTGTAGCCCATTATGCCCCCCTCTCATGTGTGCTTGTAATCTGAAATGAGCTCACTGCGTGGAGGTAGTGTCTCAATATGATGCAGAAGACGGGGCAATAATAAAAATAAACACACACACACACACCTCCTAAAACAAACAAAACAAATAGTGTTCATTAGCACACACACGGATGTATGGATGCCAAGCTTGGACAATCAACAAGCAAAGTCAGAACAACACTGAAGCAGCTGAAATGTGGTTTCTAAGAAGAATGTTGAGTTCCATGGACAGCAAAGAAAAGCGAGACAGTCTTAAAAGAAGCAAACACAAAAAAGAACAGTAATGAAGATTAGGAAACGACAAGCAACATTAATAGGACATTTCATGAGACAAAAGAAATTCGAGCACCTAGTTACAGCAGGAAAGCTAGAGGGAAAAAGAGCACTAGGTAGACTCGGGGAGAAAACAATTATAGTTTTGTAGAGTGGATGGGGACGGAAAAGGTAGGAGATGTGTGGAGCGCCATGATAGCCAATGTTATGCAACATGGCACATGATGATGATGATGCTTTTGCTGCTTCTGCTGTTGATGATGATGAGCACACACACACACAACACACACACACACGCGCGCGCGCGCGCGCGCACCACCACTACCACCACCACCAACAACAACGATTGCGAGATTCAGTAATGTTATATTGACAAGAGACACACACGCATGCACGCACGAACTCACACACAGACACACACCACTCCACGTCAATGTTAAATAATCTCACCTCCTCTTACATAAAACGGGGTCGAGATGAAATGAAACCAATTTTTCAGTCAGTATCTGGTTACCATAAAAGTCGACTGACACACAACACTTCCACAATATTGCAACGTGGGCTGCAAATTAAAAAGTAACCAACAGACTTAATTAACAAAAACAAAATTATTTCTATGACCGACACATCGACACCATCAAGTTTAAACAGATGTATAGGCTGCAACAAATCAACTTTCTCACCCTAGCCACCATGTTCCTGTACTATTAGCGATGATGGCACAGGAAACACATAACCCTTTCATTCCCTCACCCAATCCATCAGCTTCTTGCAACAAAAACGTAACCCTACTGGCTGATGGAGTGAAAGGATTATGTCCTTGCCGCTGGTCGATAGGTTGAGGGGGTAAAAGGATTAACAAACAAACAACTACGCAGTTTGATTAACGAGGGGAATTTTATTGCTGAAAGCTTCCTTCCAACTACATTTACTGTGAATCCATGCAAGACTCATCGCTCATGCGTAATACAATCACCTCCATTCATCTCTCTCTCTCTCTCTCTCTCTCTCTCTCTCTCTCTCTCTCTCTCTCTCTCTCTCTCTCTCTCTCTCACACACACACACACACACACACACACACACACACACACACACACCACCACCACCACCACCATCACCACCATATAGGTTCAGATTGTCAATAAATTAATAAACAAAAGAGGAAAAACAGAATTGATAAATGAGGGGAAATTGTATTACTGGCCTGCCAAATACATTTCAGTGACTACACAGAGCCCATCCGTCATGATGATATACGACAGCCATACATGTACATGTACGCACCCGTCAACTCCACTGTTATTATCATAACCTCTATGACACCCATCATTAATACCACTATCACCACCATCATCATCATCAATATCATTACCACCATCGCAACTATCATCCTCATTAGTATCATCGTCTTCGTCAAAATCGGCATCACCGACATCATCTAATTTACATACAACACACACACACGCCAACACACGCGCAATGACATACCACCACCACCACTACTATCACGACCATTGCTACTACTATTACTACGACGACGGGCGTGGTGTGGGAGGTGGAGGAGGCGTAGGTTACCTGACAAATGGTGTGTCTGCCTGCTTTAGTGTTTTCATTATATTCCTATTCTGGCAGGTTATCTTCGACGACGACAACGACTGCTGCTACTACGGCTGCTCCTACTACTGCTACCTACTACTACTATTACGGCTGCCAGTATTACTACTACCACCACACAACACACATACGGATGGATGGCTTCTCTGTGTGTGAAGCCGGGGCTTACTTGGCTGGAACATCTGAGAAGTGAGAGGTCGGGGTTCGATCCCCTGTTGGATAGGGATTTTCTCCCCCCCCCCCCTTCCCCCAACACACATTTAATCACGAGTGATGATCTGGGTACTAGTCTTGTGGATCAAACGAGGAACCGAGATCCCGTGTACCGTAGGAATTTAACACACCAAAAATATCCCATGGCGAAAAACGAACAATAAACATAAAACAAACAAAAACAAAAAACAGAAATGGAAAAATTCACGTTCGCATGTAAACAAAAATACACATATGCAGGAAATACAAAAACTGGCGCTGTACTATGGCGTCGTGGTGGTTCTCCTATGCAGGGAAACCTACGTATTATGCTAGCCTCAACATGTCTGAACTGCCAGCTGCTTCAAAGTCCAGAGATGAGATAGAGGACCCTGCATGTTGCCATGTCCCAGCGCTGGTTATGACAGTACATGGCGATGATAATTGCAAAACTTACTATACGAAGTCATCTGCTAACACTACAAAACTTACCACACGAACTCATCTGCTAACACTACAAAACTTACCACACGAACTCATCTGCTAACACTACAAAACTTACTATATAAACTCGTCTAATACTACAAAACTTACTATACGAAGTCATCTGCTAAGATTACAAAAGTTACCATACGAAGTCATCTGCTAACACTACAAAACTTATCATACGAACTCATCTGCTAACACTACAAAACTTACTATACGAACTCATCTGCTAACGTTACAAAACTTACTATACGAAGTCATCTGCTAACACTATAAAACTTACCATACGAAGTCATCTGCTAACACTACAAAACTTACCATAAAACTTACCATACGAACTCATCTGCTAACACTACAAACTTACCATAAAACTTACCATACGAACTCATCTGCTAACACTACAAAACTTACCATAAAACTTACCATACGAACTCATCTGCTAACACTACAAAACTTACTATACGAAGTCATCTGCTAACACTACAAAACTTACCATAAAACTTACCATACGAACTCATCTGCTAACACTACAAACTTACCATAAAACTTACCATACGAACTCATCTGCTAACACTACAAAACTTACCATAAAACTTACCATACGAACTCATCTGCTAACACTACAAAACTTACTATACGAAGTCATCTGCTAACACTACAAAACTTACCATAAAACTTACCATACGCTCTCATCTGCTAACACTACAAAACTTACCATAAAACTTACTATACGAACTCATCTGCTAACACTACAAAACTTACTATACGAAGTCATCTGCTAACGTTACAAAACTTACCATACGAAGTCATCTGCTAACACTACAAAACTTACCATACGAAGTCATCTGCTAACGTTACAAAACTTACCATACGAAGTCATCTGCTAACGTTACAAAACTTACCATACGAAGTCATCTGCTAACACTACAAAACTTACCATACGAAGTCATCTGCTAACGTTACAAAACTTACCATACGAAGTCATCTGCTAACGTTACAAAACTTACCATACGAAGTCATCTGCTAACGTTACAAAACTTACCATACGAAGTCATCTGCTAACACTACAAAACTTACCATACGAAGTCATCTGCTAACGTTACAAAACTTACCATACGAAGTCATCTGCTAACGTTACAAAACTTACCATACGATCTCATCTGCTAACACTACAAAACTTACCACACGAACTCATCTGCTAACACTACAAAACTTACTATATAAACTCGTCTAATACTACAAAACTTACTATACGAAGTCATCTGCTAAGATTACAAAAGTTACCATACGAAGTCATCTGCTAACACTACAAAACTTATCATACGAACTCATCTGCTAACACTACAAAACTTACTATACGAACTCATCTGCTAACGTTACAAAACTTACTATACGAAGTCATCTGCTAACACTATAAAACTTACCATACGAAGTCATCTGCTAACACTACAAAACTTACCATAAAACTTACCATACGAACTCATCTGCTAACACTACAAAACTTACCATAAAACTTACCATACGAACTCATCTGCTAACACTACAAAACTTACTATACGAAGTCATCTGCTAACACTACAAAACTTACCATAAAACTTACCATACGCTCTCATCTGCTAACACTACAAAACTTACCATAAAACTTACTATACGAACTCATCTGCTAACACTACAAAACTTACTATACGAAGTCATCTGCTAACGTTACAAAACTTACCATACGAAGTCATCTGCTAACACTACAAAACTTACCATACGAAGTCATCTGCTAACGTTACAAAACTTACCATACGAAGTCATCTGCTAACGTTACAAAACTTACCATACGAAGTCATCTGCTAACACTACAAAACTTACCATACGAAGTCATCTGCTAACGTTACAAAACTTACCATACGAAGTCATCTGCTAACGTTACAAAACTTACCATACGAAGTCATCTGCTAACGTTACAAAACTTACCATACGAAGTCATCTGCTAACACTACAAAACTTACCATACGAAGTCATCTGCTAACGTTACAAAACTTACCATACGAAGTCATCTGCTAACGTTACAAAACTTACCATACGATCTCATCTGCTAACACTACAAAACTTACCACACGAACTCATCTGCTAACACTACAAAACTTACTATATAAACTCGTCTAATACTACAAAACTTACTATACGAAGTCATCTGCTAAGATTACAAAAGTTACCATACGAAGTCATCTGCTAACACTACAAAACTTATCATACGAACTCATCTGCTAACACTACAAAACTTACTATACGAACTCATCTGCTAACGTTACAAAACTTACTATACGAAGTCATCTGCTAACACTATAAAACTTACCATACGAACTCATCTGCTAACACTACAAAACTTACCATAAAACTTACCATACGAACTCATCTGCTAACACTACAAAACTTACCATAAAACTTACCATACGAACTCATCTGCTAACACTACAAAACTTACTATACGAAGTCATCTGCTAACACTACAAAACTTACCATAAAACTTACCATACGCTCTCATCTGCTAACACTACAAAACTTACCATAAAAACTTACTATACGAACTCATCTGCTAACACTACAAAACTTACTATACGAAGTCATCTGCTAACGTTACAAAACTTACCATACGAAGTCATCTGCTAACACTACAAAACTTACCATACGAAGTCATCTGCTAACGTTACAAAACTTACCATACGAAGTCATCTGCTAACGTTACAAAACTTACCATACGAAGTCATCTGCTAACACTACAAAACTTACCATACGAAGTCATCTGCTAACGTTACAAAACTTACCATACGAAGTCATCTGCTAACGTTACAAAACTTACCATACGAAGTCATCTGCTAACGTTACAAAACTTACCATACGAAGTCATCTGCTAACACTACAAAACTTACCATACGAAGTCATCTGCTAACGTTACAAAACTTACCATACGAAGTCATCTGCTAACGTTACAAAACTTACCATACGATCTCATCTGCTAACACTACAAAACTTACCATACGAAGTCATCTGCTAACTTTACAAAACTTACCATACGAAGTCATCTGCTAACGTTACAAAACTTACCATACGAAGTCATCTGCTAACACTACAAAACTTACCATACGATCTCATCTGCTGACACTGATTAAGTAGTAAGAAGAAGGGTTTCTCTCTTTTACGCTAACATCGGCAAGACAGCTGTGGCCGTCGATGTGGCCGTCTCAGTGGCCAGTGACCGTCTCGATGGCCGTATCAATTCACAAAGTCTTATCTCTCAATGAGTCCAGTCTCTCGATGCTCAATTTCTTTTTAGGGAAAAATCTCACTCTGCGCGCGCGCGCGCGTGTGTGTGTGTGTGTGCGCGTGTGTGTGTGTTACTGTGTGTACCCACTGAGAGGACATGTATAGTTAAACACGCCTCACATACATTTCGATTGTTCGATGATAAAAAAAATAGAAAAGAAAGAAAAAAAAAAACGGTAAAAGTGGTCCTCAACTTGTTATGAAGGGTATGTAATTTGTGTTTGCCTTTATATTCATCTCCCCACTACCGTCACTCACATGCATACTGCGCATGTCCTTTCATCCGTCGTGTGTATGTGTTGGGGAGTTTACAATCGATCTATACTGATCAAGATGGCGGTGTCAATCACCTGACAGTGACACAACATGTTGCATCGTTCTGTACCTGTGTGTATCATACACACGCTTGCGTCTTGGGCCTATACATACATACAGACATATGCTCACACACAGAGCATGCACGCAAACATTCACACATGCTCAGATGCACATCAGCTAGCTACCCTTACAAGTACGCAATAGACATACATACACACATATGCATACATATACAAATAAGCACGCACATACAATGAGAAAAAAAACGCGTGCAGACGTGCGCAAATACACATCTACAAATCTGTACATGTGCATGTGTGCGTGTGCGCGCGTGTGTGTGCAGGCACCCACATACACAGTTATGCACACTCACTCTGAAGCATACACTGATTCAGTCACGCACACAGAAGTATACTGAATATCACGTACGTATGAGCGAATGCACTTATTACATACTGAGTGACGTTGCTTTTATTTGTGCACGCTTGTGCTGATAATGATAGTGGTGGTGATGGTAATGATGACGATGTAGTGGTGGTAGTGATGTTGATTATGATGATATAGTAGTGACGAAGATAGTGTTGGTAGTTGTAATGATGATGATGGTGGTGGTGGTGGTGGTGGTGTGATGAGGGGTCGTGATGGTGCTGATGGCAATGATGGTGATGGTGGTCGTGGCGATTATGATGACAGTGATGGTCGTGGTGATGATGATGACGACGACGATGACGATAATGACAAAAAGAAGAAAAACAACAACACCAAACACTGAAGAAATACAATAACCCTCATTAAAAGCACTCAAAGAAGAAAATGGAGTTGATGATAATTAACAACACATCACTAAATACAACAACCACATCCACACCACAACTAACAACAACAGAGAGGAAAAATATGACAATGTTTAAGCTTGTTTGTGCTTCATTATGTTGATCTGATTAGTATTAATAAAATGTAAAGTTTGTGAATAAAATTTGTTTACACAAAAACACTGCCACAACTTTTCGAATTCCCCTACAGATCTTTGAAAGTTACTATTTTTAAAGCATCTTTGGTCCAATTTTTTGTTGTTGAATACTTTGAAAAGTCGTTAGTTTTGGTGTACCCGTAGTATTTACATTTCTGAAAGTTTGGCACAGGTTTTCAGTACGTTGGTGTTTTAAATCTTGTTCTCTTAATATTTTTTTTCCGTTATATTACTGCTTTAGTGGGTTATGAATTTCGTATGACAGTGTTCTTCAGCACAACTTTACGTGTGGTGTTATTTCTCAATATGTTTTCGTTTTTGGATGCATGCCGTCATTTTCTTATTTTTTGTTTGGTTGTTGTTGGGTTTTTTTGTTGGGTTTTTTACAGCTTTCAATACGCTACTACTTTCGTAAACTATTGCAGGTTTTCGTGCATCACTTTTTTCATAACTGCTATCTAGTATGTGATTTTGTTTTACTTTTAGCCTGCCACTGCTTTTAGCATATCACTGTTTTTCAGAACTGCTTTTCAGAAATGTTTACTCTCTTATCAGTTTTGATGTCATTTTTTCCCCTTGCCATGGATTTTTTCCCCTGTTTAAAGCATAATATTTCGAAAAAATGATTTTTTGCCTTGCGAAAATTTTTTTCCCCTGCTTAAAGCATAATATTACGAAAAATATGTGTGAATGATGTACAAACAACTGAACACAGAGAATTTAGCAACTCTCAAATGTCATTATCTCATATAGTAGTAGTCCTATCTGGTTTCCAATCCCTCCTTCCATGCCCTCACACGTTTTATTGGATTTTCTTTTAATGCATACGCAATACTACTTGGAGTACAATTTCGTTATCAATCTTACATATTATTCCTATTCCCCTCTCCTATACCCGTGCACACACATAGCCCCTCCCACCCCGAGCCCCACTGCCCAGCATATTCCCACACACACACAATGTTACGGATTTAAATACTCCGACTTTCAGTAAGTTTTATTATTCAGTACCTCATTGTTTTTCAGTTCTCTTTCCAGACATTCAACTTTTTGCACTGAATTGAGTACCTCACTTTTTTTAACCCTTTGATTCAAGCACCCTACCCACCAACTGCAAAAACTTAACCCTTTGACTCCCTCACCCTCTCCACCTGCAGGATGCTGGTAGACAGGGTGCAGGAGTCAAAGAGTTAAAGACTGATTTCCAGTACTTTGCTTTTAGTGCTTCACCATTTGCAGATACAGCACAGTCGTGCGTAATTGCTTTTACGTGCATTAGTGCTAGCGGTACGCCAGTGGTCTTTGTTACAACTTTTCGGTACGGTTAAAACTTAACACTTACCCTCATTCCGCTGACCCAGTATTTAGCACAGTCCGCGAAATTCCAGTCACCCTCTCACACACAGGCCTACACACACAATCTCTTGATTAAACGGAGAGAAAAAGCAAACAACACTTTCAAGTTGGCCAGTAGGTAGTGCGTGTAACAGGTAAGGTACAGAGTACTTACTATAGGTGCCAGTCTCTCACACCTGCCCCACACACCAACACACACACACTGTGAAATGAGGAGGGACTCGACAAGTCGACTTCTCTGCCTCCCCTGCTTGCTGTGCCTCTGCTGTGCGGAGAAGATCGCCGCGGTAAAATGATGCGGACGAGCAAAGCACTCGGCTGCTTCAAAAGCCCAAACCAGCTGCCGCGAGTCTTTTTTTTTTTTTTTTTTTTCTCCAAAGGTCTATCTTCCGATCTGGTCTTAAAGAAAGAGGTTGGCAGAGCTATCTCACACACACACACACACACACACACACACACACACACACACACACGCACGCACGCACGCACACACACACACACGCACGCACTCGCGCACACACGCAGACACAGATACACACGACACTTGACATCACCGTATTATTTCTTATAAAAAAAAAAAATGTAAAGCAAGACTGTGAGATGGTAAAGGGAGATACATTTTTTTCCCAAATCCGAAGCTCTGTTATGTCTTCTGCATCAAGTTATTTCAGAAAGAAAAAAAAACATCGCAGAGATGCGATATGCGTACTCAAAACAGTTGCAAAGAAGCCAACGCTCGCAGACGTGGTCTGTTTATAGCCTAATTGAGACTTTAAGTTGCAGCGTTTGTTGACAACTGTGGGATTCGTCATAGTAAGAAACTTTAGATTGTTATCACACAACACCAAACAACTCAAGTGAATTTTAGTAAACCCATCTTCTATATCGAAAAAATAAAAGTGCATGATCTGACAATCGAAAATTAACTGACAGAGAAAAGAATATACCTATAAAAACTAATACTGATTGCCGTGTAGATTTTGTCACTTATAATGGATGGATACCTTTAATCAAACAATATTTAAGAACGGATAGAATTCATATAAATAACAACATAAATAATATGTTGAACGTGCCCAGTGCAATAAGAATAATGAGTGAACAAAATCAATGAAAAGTGCAGAAATACCTTTAACATCAAAATCATATGGAAATTGTATTGTTCAGTGTTGATCAGACTGTAAAATCAGATCTTTGATATTTGATCTTATAATAATGCTTAAAATAATTTATCTCTAAACGCAAAATTGACAAATGTGTTCTGAATACACTTTCCAAACACTACTAAACATGAGATTCAAAACAGAGCAGCATAATGTCAAAATAAACTCACTTTTCCGTCTTTAATGCTCAATGGAACAACAACATGCCAATGTTTTCTCAACAGAAAACAAATTTGAATGACAAATGCGTAAATTTTGATGTACATAATGAAACCGTCATTTTTTAAAATTATTGTTATGTACGTTTTTTTATGTTATATGTTGTTCATATGTCAATAATA
>JAPXFY010000015.1:22852485-22879985 GCA_030674185.1 Monoplex corrugatus
GAACAGACGTGGAACATCGTTCCAGTTATATGGACCAAACAAAAAGAACGGTGACCGACTGTGGTAGGCCTACCTTTGTAGACAACTAATACCAGAAGCGGAACGGATAATTGGACAGGGGTGTACATTAGGAAGTGGTCACGAAGATGAATAGGTGAGGTACCATTGATTCACTTGTATCATAATATGTTGGTGTTGCATGAAATTCTTTGAGAAACAGGCAGACAGTGGAGAACATGAAGTAAAGGAATGACATGATAATGCCTCTTTTTACGAAGGGCAAGACGGGCCTCAGAAATCTGAACACTTCAGAGGTACGCGAGAGAAGCAGCAGGCAAGCCGGAGAGCAAAGTGTTTACAATAATCGATACAAGACAAGATCAGAAAAGTCGCAAGTTTGGATGCTGCTGAAGTTAAAAGATAACTGGGAATCGAACTGAAAGTCGCAGTTGACATTAACGAGATTGACAGGTTTGTTGCTATACATAGCATCATCACAATCATCTGCATTCTCATCATCACAGCAATACCCACAATTGTCCCAGACTACATGGCCCTTCCTGCACTGTTCTCATGCTGACACTCAGTTTCGGTGTGTTTGGGGTAATGCTGGAGAACCTGAAATGAGCAGCCATACTCGTACAGTACATCACTTACAGTCGCAGTACAGCTGAAGTTTCTCGGCTTTGGCCTACGGCCAGACACTGAGGTATCGTGACATGGTCAGTTCTCTCTCTCTCTCTCTCTCTCTCTCTCTCTCTCTCTCTCTCCTCTCTCTCTTCTCTCTCTCTTTCTCTCTCTCTCTCTCTCTCTCTCTCTCTCTCTCTCTCTCTCTCTCTCTCCTCTCTCTCTCTCTCTCTCTCGTTTTCAGGCAGATGTTTGGATCATCACCTCTCTGGCAGACTCGTCTCAAGACCTGGCCAGCCATGATAGGGTTCACAGACATATGAAGGCAAGTGCCAGGATCAGGCCACTTCTATCTCCCATCCCATGCCAGAGGTGATGATTTATGACATAATATGGAATGGGGGAGTGAAGCCTCCTGATATTCTAACAGCTCGCTTCTTAAGAGGTGGCGTTCTATTGGATTAGCTTCTTGTAGGGAGAATGCTTCGTATTGACTGGTTTGTGTGTTTGACCGTCTGTATGAGTGTCTCTGACAAAACTGTCTTGGTACGATTTTGTCAGCACTCTGTGAATGGTGCTGACCGCTACAAGAGGCGCCAAAGAGTCAGTTTAGACGTCAAAGCGCTATAGTCAAGATCACACGAACGTACAAGTGCTACAGAATTTTTCTATGAAGGTGTGCGTACTACAACCCTTTCCCAGGCACTTCCGACAATATTCACATTGTTTTCACTACTGTGATTATCTACCATTGTTCTCGCTTTACGTCAACGTCAAAGTAGTCTCGACAAGCTACAAAATGTGGAATTTCTGTTATGATATTTGAATAAAAAATTAATGTCCTTAAAACAGCTTGCCTGTATATTTAGACCCTTCATCGGCAAGGGTTGGCTGCAAAGAAAAAAATATGCTGGATGTTAAAGTACAAGCTTTGTTTTATTTACGCTACTGAAAACTTTTTTTGTTCTGTCCATACTATAATGAATAAAGGTTCGTTTATAAATAGCTGTCTACTGCCTCCTGTGTTCTACAGCAGGATCAGAACAAAATAATGCAGCATCACACTGGTCTCTACGTTCCACACTCTGGCCTCAGCAACATAAAAGAGAAGTCGTTAACCCATCGAAGCTGGTGGACGCTAACGGAAGTAGGTGCATTTGCCAAGTCAGTCAAAGGGTTACGATCGTTACTGTCATTCTTATCAGTTATAGCTGCAGTGTGCTACCCAAAAAAGAAAATTTTCGCGATTAAAGCTTTTCCTCCATAGATAAGTACAAACCCACCTCATGCACAAGAGAGAAGGGGGAGGGGGAGAGACAGAGTGAGAGAGAGAGAGAGACAATGGGGAGGGAGGGAGAGAAAGAGAGGGAGGGAGAGAGGAAGAGAAAGAGAAAGAGAGAGAGGGAGGGAGGGAGAGAGAGAGAGAGAGAATATTGCTTACAGCCCAGCTGACATATCGGGGCCTAACTGCAAGTTAAAAACAACTCCAGAGTTTAATTAAAAAGACAACAGATGAAAATCAAATTCACCATAATCTTTGCAAGTCTGAAATGCAACTAAACATACATACATACATACATACATACGTGTGTGTGTGTGTGTGTGTGTGTGTGTGTGTGTGTGTGTGTGTGTGTGTGTGTGTGTGTGTGTGTGTGTGTGTGTGTGTGTGTGTGACAAAAAGAGAGACACAGAGAGAGAGACAGAGACAGAGACAGAGAGCGAAAGAGAGAGACAGACAGACAGACAGACAGAAATGGAGAGACAGAGTGAACAGCGCTCCGTGTTCCCTCCTAATGCTGAATACTGAGCGCTTAAATTAATAGAGAAGTAGGTTAGTAGTAATACTGGCTGATTTACTGATGGATTGACTTACGATCGATCAATAGACTGTTCCATTCATGTTTGTTCGAAAGTTTGGTTTAAGACCGACAGGTCCAAAACACCAGATGCTTGCCGATTTTGTAAAATTACCATACGAAATCAGACAGGACTTGACCTCAGTGACCTGTGACCTGACCCCAATGTATGAAAGGCAAAGTAAATGTGGGAGACATGTTTATATGTCCATGATGTCAATGGCTTCTCTGAAAGGAACGCTTTTATCAGTTCGTTTGATAAATTTGTGCTGATCCGAGTTTCTCTGGTGTTTTCCTCGTTAGTAACTATTTATAAGCAGTGTGTATTAGAAGTCTTTTACGTGTTGTCTTTTCGGTTATTTTTTCTTATGTTTTGATCCGAGCTTTTTTTTCCAAATGGGTGTACGCACATTGTTTGACCCACACTTTCCAGGCGCTATGTTCCTATTCAGTCTGCATACTCCATCTTTGGTTGACTGTTTACTACGGGCATTTTCGTGTTTCCATAAGCCACCAAAACTTGGCATGGCTTAGTTTTTGAAAAAGTTATTACGTTTATCGAGAGGGGAAAAGGATATCATAAGCAAATATTCGATTTCATATTTTTCAGTCTTTTCTCACTTACGAAGATCTTGATCAAAGTTCTGTCTATTACAGGAACGCTGCATTTTAGCAAATTACAACCCACCAAAACACAACACAAAACACACACACACACCCACACAAAACACCACACACACACACACACACACACACACACACACACACACACACACACACACACACACACACACACACACACACACACCACACACACACACACACACACACACACACACACAACACACACACACACACACACACCACACACACACACACACAACACACACACACACACACACAACAGCACGCACGCACGCACGCACGCACCGCACGGAAGAGAGAGAGAGAGAGGAGAGAGCGGAAACAGAAAAAGACACACACACACGTACATACATGCATATGTATATACATACATACATATACATATATGTACATATATATATGTATATACACAGAAACACACACACACACACACACACACACACACACACACACACACACACACACACACACACACACACACACACACACACACACACACACACACCGCACGGAAGAGAGAGAGAGAGAGGAGAGAGCGGAAACAGAAAAAGACACACACACACACGTACATACATGCATATGTATATACATACATACATATACATATATGTACATATATATATGTATATACACAGAAACACACACACACACACACACATTATATATGTGTGTGTTGGATCCTCCTCAATGCTTAATAATTATGGTTCACATTTCTAGAAGTCCAGACTGTTGCTCTGTGTGTGTGTGTGTGTGTGTGTGTGTGTGTGTGTGTGTGTGTGTGTGTGTGTGTGTGTGTGTGTGTGTGTGTGTGTGTGTGTGTGTGTGTGTGTGTGTGTGGTGTGTGTGTGTGTGTGTGTGTGTGTGTATGTATGTATGTATCAGTCGATCATCTTTAGAAACGGCAAGTGAATTGGATACGCGGAGAATGAACAGTCAATCCTGACATTCCTTAAGCACTGTTTATCAGTCTTTTATCGGTAACACGAAGGGCACTCCAGGTGTTCACTATCAGAAATGGTCAACCGAATATGGTATGGTCAGAGATATAAAGACAAAGGTAAGCAAAACTCACCAAGTCCAGCCTGTTAGTCCTTAATACGGTCAGATCAAGCACTCTTGAACTCCACCCAAGTGTCCCAGCAGCAGCGCACGGTCTACTCTGCCGCGTGATCTCATGGTGGCTTGACATCCTTGACTTTCATGAGCTTCCTGGCCATAGGATTTCGACTATATTAACATTGGATTAGTGGTGTGCCGAAGAGCCAGCATGAACGGCGTGGAAATCGATCAACGCCAATAAGGCGGCGCAGAAGTTGGGAGACAACACACACACACACACACACACACACACACACACACACACACACACACACACACACACACACACACACACACACACACACACCACACACACACACACACAGCAACAGTCTGGACTTCTAGAAATGTGAACCATAATTATTAAGCATGAAGGAGGATCCAACACACACAACAAACAGCCAAGGCCATCACTTACAGTCTACGCACATTGCCAACACCAAACCCACAATTACATACACACTGTGGTTTACCGGAAAAAAAGGGGTCACTGCAAACACAGCGCTGAAGAAGCACGAATGGAAGAGAGAGAGAGAGAGAGAGAGAGAGAGAGAGAGAGAGAGACAGACAGACAGACAGACAGACAGACAGACAGATAGACAGACAGAGAGAGACAGACGGACAGAGACAGAGAGAGATAGAGAGACAGAGAAATAGAGACTAACAAAGAGAGAGAGAAAGACAGAAACAGAGAGAGAGAGAAACAGAGACAGACACACACACACACTCACACAGACAAAGAGAGAGGAGAGAGAAGAGAGAGAGAGAGAGAGAGAGAGAGAGAGAGAAGGAAATGGAGAAATAGATCGAATTAAAAAAAAAAAAAGTCATGCACGCTCTATGACTGATTTGTGCGTTTGAATTCAAACATAAAACAAAAACAAAGATTTGTCCTACTCGACAGGAGCATGCAATCAGGTATTTCACAAGATGTTTCCCCATCCACCCTGTACTGCAGATGACAGTAGAAAATAACATACCAAACAATACTAGTAAAAGAAATAAAGAACCTTACTTTGCGATACGTGGAACATGTCTACCTCGCTGTGACGGCTCACTGAATGCGCGGGACTGTTATCATCTCGGAAAATTGTTACTCGCGTACACTGACCGTTGGCGTCAATCGAATGAGACCGTGATCGCCAGCGACATTATGAAGCCGCATGTCCCTCTACTGATATCTCTGGCTTGTCATAAATAACATCAAGGCTGTATCACAAGGTGCGACTGTGTTTGATTATCACTTGAGACTGGCCTGGGTTTAAAGTCTATCGTCTGTTCTCTGTGTGAGCCACTGAGATTCAAACGACTGACTGATTCATTCAATTAGGCTTATTGATATAATTAAGAATACAAGGACTTTTTCTATTGCGCATCTGACTCATAAAAAGCCTCAATCAGTGTACAGCAACACAAAAACTGCTAGAATCACAACATACTGCTGAACATTTACAGTATGAAAAGACATGAAACTATCGAGTTCGTGGATTGAGTGCATAGCTGTTGAAACAGGAGAACAGTCCGAATTTCGCATAGTAAAAGAAACTAATACAGATACAAATAATTACAAACAGAAAATTTAACGTGCGTGTGTGTTTGTTTTTTTTTTGTTTTTTTTTCAAAGTGTTGATTGCCGCTGATGGATGTTCAAATTTTATGATCACCATAACTCCAACAGTAAAACAACACAACACAGTTGCCATAAAATTATCATCACATGCTATCAAAACATATATACACAGGATGTATCCCAATTTCACATAAATAAGCGTAATGTTTAACCGACCAGCTGCTCCTTGTTCTCACGACTACGCACGACAGGTGATGCGTGCAAACTCCATGGGACAAATTGATCACACTGATATAGATATGATAATTTTAATAATGATGAATGTTTATATACCGCAACATCCCGGGAATCGACCTGCTAAGCGCTTTGCACTTTACAAAACATGATCAGCAATAAAAACATACGTCAAAAATATAAATAATCACACAAGCATAACATGACAAAACAAGTGAAGAAAAGAACAGGATAAACTCGTCAAAGAATAAAGATCGTGTGCATTCGCATACACGACGCTCACAACACACACACACACACACACACACACACACACAACACACACACAACACACACACACACACACACACACAGATCAAACACACAACCACACACGAGACAAGTAGCAAAACGACACGAGATCGAACACGTGAAACACCAGCAAAAAACACCTCACACAACCAATCGTACATTACGGACAGTAAGGTGACGGTGATTGGAGAATGAGGTGAAACAAATAAATTGCTTTGCTTTCATCTCTACTCTGATTTGGAGGGGAGAGGGAAGGAATTAAGACTTACTGGCTGGTTGGCTAGCCGGATTGATTAGTTAGGTAATTAGTTCGTTCCTGGCTGACTGGCTTGCTTGGTTCTCTTGGCAGGCTGACTGGTTAGGTGATTGTTTCTTCTTTTATTTTTGGGAAAAAAAAAAGATTTGCCAGAAACGAAGAAATAGCTGTCGAAATAATGTGTGTGTGATGATAGAATATGGCGAACGATCACTGAAGGCAGATTAATCAATCATCATCATCTGTTTCATGTACTGGATTCTATTGCGATAGTCATGGCTGGTTGATGGTCTGATTTCCTCGACACGTGTTACAACAGCGCCTAAAGGAAAAGGGGGCGATAGTAAGTATGACCTAACCGTTCAGTTTTCTCATCATCAGTTCACGTTTCTTCTGTTACGCTTTTCTGGTAATTTCCCACCCGCGGACGGGCCACAGGTGTCTCTGTCTTCCCACCTCCTTCCCTCTGTCTCCCCCCCCCCCCTCCTCTCCCTTTGGCTGGCTGGTCCCTTGGACAGAGCTGTGGACTAAAAATCCGATGTTCCGAGTTCAAGTTCATACTGCTTATAGCCCAGCCGACTACCAGAGCCATATCAGGGCTAACACCGCGTCAAAAACGACAACCCGGTTATGTTTCGAGTTCAATGGTTGCTCACAACATGAAAACGGCCCTGTTCACTGCCTATCTTAATTAATGCTCCAGTCATTCTAGTCGTGTAAGCAATGTTTCATAGTCCATTCCATTCCTTCCCCACTACAAGACCTTAAAAGCTCACAGAGATTCGCAAGGAGTCGAGAGTCTGCTGTACAGTTGCTAACAAATTTGAGAGGAACGCATATGGAGCTGTCCGAGTGCAATGAATACCTCTTGAAAATAATCTCCAAACTTCAAACCTCCAGTAACTGCCCCCCCCCCCCCCAACCCCAAACCTAACCCCTGCAGAAAACGCATGTCGTACTAGCTCTTTCTGAAAACCCCTGTATCCTAAAGCGTAATTACATCTACCCCTGAAAGAAACGGGGTGATAATTTTGTCTTTTGTTTACTGTACCAGAACTAGCATCAAAAAGAACCACTTGTGCTGAAAGATATGTTCACGAATCAGTTTTGGACAGAATACGCCTGTACACAGCTGGACCCAGGCCGGCCGGAACTGTAATGCAATGCTAGAAGAAATGTTCCACGTTATCAACTTCGGGCAATATTTGATTTAATTACCGGTACCCTTCTTGGAAAGACATGCAGTTTTTAAAAGACTACATCAAACAAAACCGCTTTTACAATGAATTATTTTTCTAACCACAACATTTCGAACAGAAGAATAGGCGCGCGCACACACACACACACGCACAACACACAAACTGACATGGAACTTACAAACATCAGGAAAAAAATTGCATCAAGTAAAAATTAGCATGCAATCTGATTTTTCAATGACCTACCCTGTACGCAATGGTTTTTCTTTTCATGTTTCCTCGGTTTACTTATGCTTTCAGTGATGAAATATTTTAAATAATTTTCTTGGAGATATTTTTACTTTTGAAATTGATATTGCAGTTGGTTGTTGTCCTACACTTGTTTTTATGTTTGTATTCATTCCTGGTAAAAAAAAAAAAAAAAAAAAAAAGCATTTCTAATAGTAAAAAAATGCGTGGCAATAATTTATTCGTTAATGGTAGGAATCCCCAAATTACAAAAAATGCCTGCAGACTAGGTATTAAAATGTTCCTTTAAAGCGGTGGCAGCCTTGCCGCTAATTTTTCTCTCTCTCTCTCTCTCTCTCTCTCTCTCTCTCCTCTCTCTCTCTCTCTCTCTCTCTCTCTCTCTCTCTCTCTCTCTCTCTCTCTCTCTGCGCGCGCACGGGCGCATGTGTGTGTGAGCATGTGTGTGTGTGTGTGTGTGTGTGTGTGTGTGTGTGTGTGTGTGTGTGTGTGTGTGTATGTGTGTGTGTGAGAGGGAGTGAGTATGTACATTTATGTGTATGTATGATTGTGTGTGCGTGCGTGCGTGCGTGCGCGCGTGTGTGTGTGTGTAGCAATTTTTTGCTAAAATCAAACAGTACAAACTCCACGCGTTTTGCATTTTGAAATGTCTTACCCCACAATGAGGCTGTAGCGTAGGCCTACATGTACACTTAACTTCCGAAAGCAGATGCTGAACACGCTTGCTGTCTGCGCGAGGTGTATTGGCACGGTTCTTTTGCTTTCATCTTTGAAGGGATGCCAGGAACTACCACGTTGCGTAGACTCCCCCTCTCTCGTTTTTCAGCAAATAAAACAAGATCCCATTTAATATACAGCTCCATTTTAGACCTTGAATACACTTAAAGATAGTTTATAAAGTCGCCATTACACACTGCACGTACGTGCATGTCTGTATTCGTGTCTTAGTGTGTGTATATATGTACAACAGGTACGTGAATGCCTGTGTGTGTATGTGTCAGTGTGTGTGTGTGTGTGTGCATGCGTGCTTATGCGTGTGCATTTGTGTATGTGTGCGTGCGTAATACAGGCTGTTGACCTTAGTCATTAAGTTCTCAGTTTTGACTGTCTCTCTCCCTTCCTCTTTATCTCTCTCAAGTGTGAGCGCGCGCTTATGTACGTATGTCTGTTTGTGCATGTACGTGTGTGGGTGTGTGTGCATGTACGTGTGTGTGTGTATGTTGTGTGGTGTGTGTGTGTGTGTGTGTGTGTGTGTGGGCGTGAGCGTGTGTGGGCGTGAGCGCGCGTTTGTGACACATGGATTCAGAAATTGGAGAACCGGAAAAGATCACTTTACTTTCATCTCTTTGGCAATGCAAGAGCCCCCACTGAACAGGATACGAACAATGCAGAAATGCCTCCCCTCCTCCCTCAGCCACCCCCCCCCCCCCTTCTCTCTCCCAACATTTCTATTTGCCGCTACAAGTGCATTCTCACTGTATGTAATGTATGTGTGCGTGTGTGTGTGTCGCTGTGCGCGTATGTGCGTGGGACTGCGCGCCTGTGTATGTGTGCCTGCGCAAGCATCGTGCTAAAGCATTTGTGTGTGTGTGTGTGTGTGTGTGTGTGTGTGTGTGTGTGTGTGTGTGTGTGTGTGTGAGTGTGTGTGTGAGTGTGTGTGTGGTCCTGTGTGTGTGTGTGTGTGTGTGTGTGTGTGTGTGTGTGTGTGTGTGTGTGTGTGTGTGTGTGTGTGTGTGTCCGCGCAAGCATTGTGCTAAACCTGCGGTTAGGTGACAACGATCGTCAACGAATGTGTGTGTGTGTGTGTGTGTGTGTGTGTGTGTGTGTGTGTGTGTGTGTGTGTGTGTGTGTGAGAGAGAGAGAGAGGTGGTGTTGTGTGTGTGTGGGTGTGAGTGGGTGTGTGGTGTGTGTGTTTGTGTGTGTGTGTGTGTAAGTGCGGGTGTGTCTGTGTGCATGTAGGGCCCGTGTGTCCGTACGCACGTGCATGCGTGCGTGCGTGTGTGTGTGTGTGTGAGAGAGAGCGTGCGTGCGTGCGTGCGTGCGTGCGTGCGTGTGTGTAAACGTGCGGGTGTGCCTGTGTGCATGTTGGGCCCGTGTGTCCGTACGCACGTGCATGCATGCGTTCGTTGTGTGTGTGTGTGTGTGTGTGTGTGTGTGTGTGTGTGTGTGTGTGTGTGTGGAGAGAGAGAGAGAGAGAGCGTGCGTGCGTGCGTGCGTGCGTGCGTGTGTGGTGGTGTGTGTGTGTGAGAGAGAGAGAGAGAGAGAGCGTGCGTGCGTGCGTGCGTGCGTGCGTGCGTGCGTGTGTGTATGTGTTGTGTATGTGTTGTGTATGTGATGTGTGTGTATTGTGTGTGTGTGTGTGTGTGTGTGTGTGTGTGTGTGTGTGTGTGTGTGTGTGTGTGTGTGTGTGTGTGTGTGTGTTTGCCCACGTACGTGCGAAGGTGCGAACGTGCGTACGTGCGGTTGCGTGCCAGACTGCAGCTCAACCTCCCTGCACTTTGCCGGCTACGACCTTCTCGTACCTACGTTCTGTTTTCTTTTTCTCTCTTTTTTTTTTTTTCCGAGCAAGTTTATCAGCCCCGGGGCATAACAAGGGGTGCGCACGTGCCAAGGTATGTGTAGAGCGCATAACTTACGTCATGAATGCGTGCACGTGCGCTTGACATGCAGCCATGAACGAGCTGAACGTGTTTTCCCGCTGTGAAGGAGTTTACGGTCAGGGTTAGGGTCAGATTAGAGTTAGGATTAGGGATGGAATCAAAAGAGCAAGCTTTTTCGTTTAACCTGAAAAATAAATATCACGTTAATCTTAGACTTTATCCTGTCCTTAAATAAATTACTTTAGACTTTATTCTGTCTTCCAAGTGGCAAAACACAGTTCCGTTCGTTTTATATTATCTTAGTACGCTTGCACTAAAACTACTCTTAAAAAAAGACTCAATGTACAAGCAACAGTGCAGCGCAAAATATGTACAGTCTAGACATATGGGATATTTTTAGATAGGTGTCACGAGCGAGCGATGCTCTATTAATAATACCAACATATTACTGTTAATGCTTTCAGCATCAGTATCATTATAGTTAGCATCATTACTATCATCACTGATATAATCATATCACTATTAATACTATTATCATAAATGTTTTCCTTTCATCATCTTCTCATCCTCCCTGTTAACCCATTGTTATAAAGCAAAATTGAACACATATTGTATATTACATTATACTGGCTAGTTCGTTCGCTCGTTAGTTCATATTGCTTATAGCCCAGCCGACTACTAGAGTCATATCAGGGCTAACATCACGTCAAAGATGACAGCCCTGTTAAGATAAACGATAACTGTTGAATTGTACTGGCTGAATTACAATAGACAATGAACGATAGCGATCAATACTAATTAAAAAATCAGTGCTGCATAACGTCTACATAGGTATAAATCCACAAAACCGAAATCAGTGGCGTTCAGAATTCAGCAGACCTCAATTTGTAATGACTTTTTTCTTCTTCTTTTTTTTCCTTCTTTTCTTTTTCTTTTTTTTTTTTTTTTTTTTTTTTTTTTCTTTTTCTTTTCTTTTTCTTTTCTCTGCATCCTTTTCAACCTTGTTTTTAGGGACTTTTTTTTTTCTTTTCTTGTCTTTTCCTTCTTTTGTCTTTTTTTCAATTTTTTTTTTTTTAGTCTCCCTATTTTCAAGACATCTTTTAGCGACTTTTTTCCCTTTTTTTTCTATTTTTCTTGTGTGTCCCCATTTTCAACACCTTTTTGCCTTTTCTTTCTTATTTTTCTTTTTTTTTTCTCTCTCTCTCTCTCTCTCTCCTCTTTTTCTTTTCTTTTTCTTTTTTTTTTTCTTTTTCTTGTATTCTTTCTTTTTCTTTTTTCGTGTCCCTATTTTCAACACTTCTTTCAGGGATGTGAAAATATGTTTCCCTTATCACAGAAATTATCCAAGGAAAGGCCTGACAAGCCACTGACAACCCACTCCTGTCTCACCCTAAACACTAAATAATACATTGCTTGGAGATACGGCACACTTCATGAAAGTAGTTTTTCTCTAGCGTTAACCTGTTTGGCCTGTGCTGACCTTGATCTTCGCGCAAGGACAAACCCCTACTACATGAAACTGCATCTGGTGCGCTACTATACTATTAAGTAGTGCTTGTTTGGGGGAAAGTTCCCAACATTTGTCGTGAACTCATTGTCCTATTTTTGTAGAACTTAAGTTTGTAAGAACTGGAACAAAGATCCCTCCTCGATTCAGCCGTTTTCTTTGCAAAAGATCGTTCTTCTCTTTCTTTTTCCGACGTCTTATTTAAACAGAAAGTAAACTCCATCGCACGTTTTTCTTGACGCAGCTAGTGAGTGACCGAGTGAGAAGAGAGACAGACAGACAGAGAGAGAGAGAGAGGGAGAGAGAGAGACAGAGAGAGAGACAGAGAGAAAGAGAGACAGAGACAGAGGCAGACAGAGAGAGAGGGCTTGCCGAGTCATGTGATTCTAATAAGAATAATCATGATGAGAACAAGGAACATAACACAGAAAGAGCAGAAGAACAACGGAATTCTATTGAAGGAAAAGGAACTATTAACTCATAAAAAGATCAACTGAGTTGAATAAGGATTTACACTTATATTTTGTTGATTATACCAAGGCTTTTGATCGGGTAAGACACGAGGATCTTATCAACCCACATTCATTCATTCATATTGCTTATAGCCCAGCTGACTACTACAGCCATATAACTGATCAACCAACTGGAAAGGCTCAATGTTGATGTAAAAGATCTAATGACAATAAGGAATATGTATTGAGAACAAACAGCAGCAATGAGAGTAGAAAATGATATAAGCTTTTTCCAAAATATCAAAAAAAGGGTTCAGGCAGAGATGCGTTCTGTCACATGATTCGTTTTCACTTACAGCAAAACCATCATTGAATGAAAAATGATAATCTTCGGTATGCAGATGACACCGTTCTCATTGCAAACAATGAAAAAGATCTACAAAATCTTCTGAATATAACAGAAATATAAAGCAGAAACAAAGGGCTGGAGCCATTAGCAAGAAGGCTCAAGTCGTAATCAATAAAAAAAAAAATTTAAAAAAAGGAAAAAAAATCTCCTCATGCAAAATAACAGCAAATGCCACAACACAGAGACAAGCTGATAAGTTGAAATATCTGGGAACAGTCATCTCACAGATGGCAGATGCACTTTAGAAATAGCCAGCAGAATTAGCCAAGCTAAAACAGCACTCAAAAAAATGAAAATCTTTCTTACCAACAAATGACTATCAAGAGAGGTGTTCATGTTATATAGAACCGATACTGCTGTACGTATGCGAAGCGTGGACAGTCAACACGCAATGTTAGAACAAGACTGAGGCAGCTTAAGTGTGGTTTCTAAGAAGAATTTTAACAGTTCCATAGACGGCAAAGTAAACAAAAAAGACCGTTTTGAAAGAGGCAAACACAAAAAGAACATTAATGAAGAAGACTATGAAACGACAAGCAACATTTATAGAACAAGACAAATTTGAGTACCTAGTCACAACAGAAAAGCTGGAGGGGAAAGAAAAATAAAATAGACCCAGGGAGAAATTACTGGGCAGATTTGCGGAGTTGATGAAGACAAACAGTAGGAGATGTACCTGCAGCGACAAAGGACAGATTCGTATGGAAGGCCACGATTGCCAACGCCATGCGGCAGGGCACATGATGATGATAACTGAATAATGCGGACAATCAACAAAAGATGTTCAAAGTACTGACTTGTTTTTCATGTCTTGTGCAATCTTAACCTTGGGATTCTACTAGTCACAATGAACATTTAACCACGAGCTTCCCAACAGCATCAAACACTCACCTTTTGATTTGTTTTTGTTCTGTTTATGTTTGCTTGGTCTTTAATGAATTTACCCTATGAAAGTTGGGTCGCTATCCCCGGGCAAAGTGCATTGCCACAGTTCATCGCCACCCATTTTGTTCTGTATGCGTGCAGTTCTGTTTATCTAGGCAAGTGGTTTTTGCCACAGAATTTTGCCAAGACCAACTCCTTTTCTGCCATGAGATCTTTTAACATGCGCTGACAGCGTGCTGCACATGAGGTCTTGTGGTTCAAGTTCATGCTGCTTAAAGCCCAGCTGACAATAGAGCCATATCAGAGCTAACACCCAAACAGCTCAAACTCTAACACGTTTTATTGTCTCATCTGCGGGACCAGCATCAAGACCATTACTTAAAACTAGTGGAGTGGGCGAAAAATCCCTGCCTGATCTGTGATTTGAATCCGGATTTCTCGTGTGCGAGAGAGGTGCTTTAGCCACACGCCACACACAGCACTGCTTCCAGCTCATATGCACAAATGGGTGAAATATTTTTCTGAGCATTTCACGTACTAAAGCGGTCAAAATTCCGAGCTACTTCATAGATGACCCGACTGATCTGGTATCATTTCAGGATGGAAAAGTTAATAGCATAGATGCACTGTCATGAACCTCTCTCCACCCTATCAGATTCTGACCTACCCACCACCCACTCCCCGTCCGTCTCTCTATCTCCCTTTATCTTCACCATCGTCATCATCATCATCATCATCTCTCTCTCTCTCTCTCTCTCTCTCTCTCTCTCTCTCTCTCTCTCTCTCTCTCTCTCTCTCTCTCTCTCTCTCTCTCTCTCTCTCTCTCTCTTCCTTGCCACTCTCTAGCTGAGTAAAGAAAAAGTGCGAAAAGTAACGACCTGTCGAAAACCTTTTCCGACTCCCCCTCATTTACGCCCGTCTTCAGAGATAAAACTGAAATGGTAAACTCAATGCTGACGCAGAGACTATCTGTGGACTGGTGCCAGTAGTGCCAGCGATGTAGATAATGTATGTCCCTGACTGGAACTTTTCTGGCACCACTGGCAAAGAGGGCTGAAGTTTAAACCTTCAAGATCTGCACTATTAGGAACGTTGAAAGCTCAGTTCAGTTCACTTCATACTGCTTATACTAGCCTAGCCGACTACGTCAAGAGTGACACCATGTTAAGATAAAAGACAATTAAAAACCATGCTCAGCATTAACCTTGCAAGTCTAAAATGCAATGAGAAAAACAGCCGTAAAATCCTATCAGGTGAAATGTATTGATCTCTAGTAAAAGCTGGAAAATTGCATCAGGAGGGACGTCTCGGAAGAGGTTCTTTAAGGAGTCCGCCATGTAGCGCTTTTGTCTCTCACATCATACAAGTCCCAGCAATCGAGGAGGTGGAGTCGGATGCTCAACTGCTCGTCACATGGTATACACCATGGTACGTCTTCATTTTTTTAAAAGGTACGAGTGAGTGTAGGAAGTGTGACCCGCGCATAATCTACAAAACACCGACTGTCTCTTTCTTACGGTTTCCTGCAGCAGATGGGAGAATTTCTTTTAGGCTAGGGTGGATTTGGAAAAGTTTGTTATCTGTCTGTTCATTCCAATCCTCCTGCCACAGATTTCTCACGTAACTGTGTACTTTCGATTTTACATCTGTATAAGGAATCAAGGATTCGGACATTTCCCTTGTGGCCTTCTGTGGCCAGGCAGTCAGCCTTTTCATTGCCTTCAATACCAACATGGCCAGGAATCCAGGCAAAAACAATCCGGTAACCTTCATTTGTAAGAGTAGAAAACAGTTCGAAGAATTTCAGAAGTTCAGGGTGACTAATGTTTCGGCCAGCAATTGCCTCCAAAGCAGAAAGGAAGTCTGAAAAAATGAGAAAATCTTTATACTTGGATTTGGACACCATTTTTAAAGCCAAAACCGGAGATGTTTTGAAAATACTCGAAAGGAAATCTCGGAGCACAAGGCAGCGGCAGCAACACCTTTATCAGACTTTGATCCATCAGTGAAGATTCTGTAGGATGACGGAAATTTCCGACACAGTTCTGCAACCTCCGTTTAAAACGAGTAAAGAAAAACAAGCGCACGAACAGGATAGGAAACAACATGGTGACGCTGATGACGATTATCCTTTCAAATCTGAACATATTTTAAAAATATGTTTCCCATATTATGACCATGTAACCCCTGTGAGCCATATGAATGCTGATTTATTACTGTTAGTATTGTTGTTGTTGGGTAAAGCAAGCGCCATCTTCAGAAATAAAGACATGCCAATTGCATTTAAACGCCGAGTGTACGACGCATGCGTAATGCTGACTGTGACATATGGAGCCCAAACATGGGACCTGACGAAACGTCAGCTCCTAAAACTGCGAACCATGCAAAGGGCCCACGAACGGATCATGATGGGAATCATCTGGAAGGACCGGAAAACGGCGGCTTGGGTCAGAGGAAAAACGAAGGTCCAAGACATATTAGACACAGTTTGTGAACGAAAGTGGAACTGGGCTGGTCATGTCATTAGGAGATCTGACAACAGATGGACCACCACAGTTACGCACTGGATCCCTCGAAACCAAAAAAGGAACACAGGTCGCCAGGGAACCAGATGGTGAGACGATCTAGAAAAGTTCGACAAACAATGGACAGAACAGCAGTTAACCGGCAATAGTGGCGTGCGATGAGGAAGGCTTATGTCCAACAACGGACCCAAACAAGCTGAAGTGACCCTCAGACCGTATTGTTAGACGGGTAAGTAAGGTTTGCGTAATGATCACGCCATCCATGAATTAATTGGTTACTCGGCGTTTTCCACCGAGCAGGATCTAACGCTCACATTGGTCTTATCCAACTATAGAGGGTAGGTTATCTAGTACACAAAAGGTTTCAGCAAATACCAACGTCCAAGCGAAAAGTCCAGGGCCGCCAGGTGCCAAAGATTGCTTGGTTATTCAAATTTCGATGTCCAATGAAAGACAGGTTAGTTATTCAAATTTCGATGTCCAATGAAAGACAGATGGGAAGGTTTTGTGACAGAAACAACAGAAACGCACTGTATAAAAGCCAGAAAGTCAATCACTATAGAATTCACCCATCCGATTTGTATCGCATGAAGGTTTTTTATGGGTATCGCGGGAAGGATATTTGGGTGGAGTCATATGTAACAGGAAGGTGGATTGGGGATGTATATGAAGAATTGTTTCTCTACATAGAATCCACACACATAACAAGGAAGGAGAATGACGAGAAGAAATGCACTAACCACACTAGACATGATTCTCATAAGCAGTCCACACAAACAACTGCGACGTATTTATTTAAGCAGTCAACTTCAGCATAAACGTGATTCACCATTCCTACTGTCCTGGGTCCTAATATTCCTAAAATCCTAAGATGCACTACGAATCATCAGAACTTGCATATCACTAGAATGCTGAACACTTTCGTATGTCCTACTCTTATTCTTTGCTTTGTGGAAAATCAAACATACTACCTACTTCTATCCCTACCCTAACTAAGGCATGAAATGAGACGTGGGATTACATACCTCTAAGATAGGTTGGAAGGTCTCTGGCTGGGTGGCAATCGAATGGGTGAATTCTATAGTGATTGACTTTCTGGCTTTTATACAGTGCGTTTCTGTTGTTTCTGTCACAAAACCTTCCCATCTGTCTTTCATTGGACATCGAAATTTGAATAACTAACCTGTCTTTCATTGGACATCGAAATTTGAATAACCAAGCAATCTTTGGCACCTGGCAGCCCTGGACTTTTCGCTTGGACGTTGGTATTTGCTGAAACCTTTTGTGTACTAGATAACCTACCCTCTATAGTTGGATAAGACCAATGTGAGCGTTAGATCCTGCTCGGTGGAAAACGCCGAGTAACCAATTAATTCAATGGATGGCGTGATCATTACGCAAACCTTACTTACCCGTCTAACAATAAGGTCTGAGGGCCGTCTAACAATACGGTCTGAGGGGGACCCTGTGATAACAGGACCCTGTGATATTTATGTTGCAGGCTGAGATTAAGTCCAGAGAGATTTTGAGTCCACATCTCTATCAACTAGCCAGGCAGCCCGCTAAAAAACTTGTGGCCGGTCCGCATGAGAATTGAATCCACAACACCTGACAAGCATGGCGCTTTAAATGAGCTAACACAACCACATGGAAAACAGCATTTGTTACCAGATACATTATGATGGCCAAACGTGTAACAGATGACTACATGAACAAGTCGGCTGAGTGGAGAAAGGGAAAACAGACTATCAAAACTTCTTTGGTTTAGCAATGCTCAAACAAACTAGAATGTGTCTTTGTTGCTTTGAACAGGGTGGAAAACTTCATTGTGCTTTGTGGTATTTGACAAAACCTTTTGCACAGTTTTGTTGCATTCGACGAAAAGAGTGTAAACGCTGTGTTTGCATGTACGACAATGTTATTGTGAAGCTGCACATGCAAAAGGAAGGACTGGACAACAAGACTCGAGGTGTGCAGGAACGTTGTACTTTCCACAAATCCTCCCGTCCGACACGTAGGCAGGACTAACAAGTCGGCCCGAAGATGTCACCGAAGCTTTTTGCCGGAATGGTTCGAACATATCAGTATGGGGGGGGGGGGGGGAGATGAATGTTCAGAAGGGGGAGGGAGCGACAGACAAGAGAGGGGGAGGGAGAGATCAGATCAACTCAAAACACGTTGCTTTAGAGCCCAGCCGACATTAGTTGTACATGCCATGGACAAAGGTGTGTATTCACGAGAGAAATCAAAGCATACGCTTCTGCAATATCCAATTTTGGCCCAAGCAGGGTCCACACAAGATATCGTCATTATCTTCAGTAGTAGTAGAAGTAATAGTAGTAGTATTTTATTAATATCAACATCGTCATGACTATTATGAAAACAGCATCAAAACAATTTAGTGTAATACAAAACTCGACATAGAAAAAATAAGAAAATAGGGAATTACACAACGAAAGAGTTTGAATTTAAGTTAATAAGTATACTACAGAGAAGTATGATACTATACAATACAATACCATAACACAAGGTACGATTCTAAACAGCAAGAGAAGAAGAGGGAGCGGTCAAACAAAAAGAAGCATCCCTAATCAACCCCCACCCCGGAAACGCACCGTTTCTCACCATGACATCGCTGATCACCACATGGTTTAGTCTCTAGTCACTACTAATTTAGACTTGCCGTGGGAAGGGAGACACCAATCGAATCTGTTTGATAAGTCATCTAAAACATGTCCCTTCGAATAACATTTTATGTCCAGAGAATGACAACATCCCACCTAACCAAGGCCTTCCAGCAAGTCAGAAAAACGGCAGTAGTAGTCCTCTAATAGATCCTTGTCCACTGCAGGATACCAGCAAATAAAGTGACTGATGAAATGGCAGAAAGAGGGGTCCAGGATGACCAACCAGACAACAAGCACCAGCTATACCGAGATAAGGATCCTCGTCTCGCTGTAGTTGACGTTGTCTGCCGGACAGAAAGAAACGATTATCACCACCTGTCCAGACAAGCAACAAGCGGTCCCATCGAGGCACCTTATCGGCCACAACTGGCTCAACTGGCACAGATGAACCGCAAGTTCAAACTTATATTTTCACCTATCTTCCCCTGCAGTCAAGAGGACCCAACAGCTTAACACGTACGGAAACGATGTAGCTTTCTTATGAACTGAAGCAATAGGAGACATGGCCTACCACACCTTTTCTGACCAAGCTCATGGCACCCGACAGGAACATATATAAAAACAGGCCTAAATTACCTAAAGTTGCTTCCGCATATCTCATTTCCCTAGAGCCAAAAATGTACTTTATACACGTACCCAATTATCAATCCTAAAAGAAAGTTTTATCAAATACACAGTGAATGGACTGGCAAGGCAGAAAACGATAGGAAGAAATGACAGAAAGCAAAGGAACATGGCACAAACAGAGCGACAGATAAGAGGAAATTTCTAGCACAGAAGTTCCAGAAGGTGGGAATACTATTTTTTATACTGAAAGTGAAAGAGCCCCCGGCATCCCCTCGGGGGACTATTTCGAATTGAGAATGCAGTGCTGGCCAGGAACTCTTGACGACGCATCCGTAGTGTGGATGAAACTCAACCAGCACACTCGAAGCAAGAACCGGTCGGGATCGGAATCCTCAGGATTTTTTTTTTTTTTTTTTTTTTTTTTTTTTATTGATGGAGGTTTGGTCCCACGATATCTATGTCAGCAGGCTGCTGCGCTAACTAATTAGCCAAGGTGACGTATTATAAATCTTTACTGAGCACCTTTCACACTGGGATGGGTAGGGGGAGGAGCTTTTGAGCGAGGAATTTTGTTTTTATTGGGTTTTACCACATAATGTCCATAGTTGTTTAAACAATTTTTTGTGTCTTGTGACGTGGAGCATACAGTCCAAATCAGTTTTTAACACTGTTACACGTGTGGCCAAGTGGTTAAATCTTTTGCCTAGAACATTACAAACCCTGGTTCAGATCACAGATCAGGGAAGGATTTTTTTCTCTCTCCCCTCTTTCACTGTAGTCTAGCTGCTAATCTTTCAGATGACAGGACTGAAGTGCCGTTTGCAGCATTCCTCAAAGCATGCTAAAGATCCCATGGCAACAAAAGAATTGTTCCAGGCAAAATCATGTTGAAAACTCAACTTTTATAGGGTCTCATCAGATCCTCAATAACCAGACCGATTGTTAGATCATGATGATACGCTGTATCATTTTAACCACAACTGTCATTGCATCAGGCAAGCACCCAGGCAGACAATACAAACACAGAGCTCATACATTCATGTATATACCACAGTTACCAACACTGGGCCAAAAGGAGGCACTTTGCCAAAAAGAAAAGTCGAACTCGGTTGTCATTCCATCGATCAGACAGCAGAACCTCTCTCTCTCTCTCTCTCTCTCTCTCTCTCTCTCTCTCTCTCTCTCTCTCTCTCTCTCTCTCTCTCTCTCTCTCTCTCTCTCTCTCTCTCTCTCTCTCTGTGTGTGTGTGTGTGTGTGTGTGTGTGTGTGTTTGTGTGTTCTCTTGAATAACTAGAATATACAACAGTCTAAAGTACAGACCAGCAAGGACTATCTGTGAGACAGGCCGCCAAGGCCTAAAGCTGCTATCCTCCAGTAATGCATTTTAAACAATTGAAAACCTACCTCTCTCTCTCATCTACACACGCACACTCGGCTAACACACACACATGCAGTGAGAGCATATACAAACGTACGCACAGACGCGCGCGGGGGCATGCACGCGCGTCCACACACAGAGAGAAAAAATCGTACGCTCAAACTCACCACTATCGCTCGTATCGTCTGTTCGCCTGTCAGCAAAAATTCTGTCAAGTAAAACCTTTCCTCTGCTATCGGGCACACTGATGCTGTATGACGTTCAACGTGACTTCCACGTGTGCACAGCCCACCACACGTATACTCACGCACGCGCGAGCACACACACACGCATACGCTGTTCTTGGCACAAGCTACCACACTGATGCTTTCGAGGTCGACATGCTGCTCTAAAAGCAACTCTGGCACTGGCAAGGGCAGCAGTAGCAGAGAGCATTCCATATGGTGCATTTTCCATGCTACCAGATGAAGAAAATATTTGATTTTGTTATTTGCGATATCTGCAGTATCAGACTGCACAAGAGGAATTGTCATAATATATGGAGACTAGACTTGGAAATGTCTCAATAACACTAGGTTTCATTTTCAGTTTAAGTTTCTCAAGATTCAAGTTCCAGTTTCATATTGCTTATCAAGGCGAGAACTAGAATCAGGTTCAGGTTCATATTGCTCATAGCCCAATCAACTGTTAAGAGCCGTATCGGTTAACGCCACGTTAAAAACGCCGAAGTTTAAGTAAAAAGACAACAGTTAAAAACCGAACCCACCATTATCCTACTTGAATCTGACGCTGAAATGATCACTATTAGAAAGCCTTACAAAATAATCAGGATATAAGTTTGTCCAAATTCACCCAAGTATTCCAGTGGACTTTCGTGATTATCTAAGAATATGAACCTCTCATTTCCTTATAACATTAAAACATTTTATCACTACTGTTTAAAGCCCATATTAGGGCTGTTACCATCTCAAAACACACAGCAACTCGTTGTCCTTGAAGAAAAAATGGAAAAGTTATTTGGTATGTGTCGACTAAAAGTGTCACTGTCTAAAGGGACATTGGATCTCGACACCATGACAACTCAATGGTTATATCATGGCAGTAAAAAAAAAAAATTTTTTTTTAAAAAAGCAAGCCAGCAATTTGGGCCAAAACTGCCCGTTGCTTTGACAAAAAAAGTAAACTGCAACTAATCAAGTTTAGATTATGTAAAACAATGTATGCGGAAAAAGCATTGGAAAGAAAAAAATAAAACTTAAAAACAAGTGAAAAAAAAACGTAAAAGATACAAGAAAAAAAACACTAAGGGCATTTCCAGCGCTTAAAAAAAGAGAAAAGGAAAAGAAAGGTGTTCCATATATCTACACGCAACTAAGGTCCAACTCGCGGCATCCAAACCTACGAGCTTTATGGTTCACCACAAACAAGATTTTCATAGCACAGTATCAACAGTGCCGCGCGCGGGCACACACAGACACAGACAGACAGACAGACAGACACACACACACACACACACACACACACACACACACACACACACACACACACACACACACACACACACACACCACACACACAGAGTCACAAACGCACGTACGCATGCACTCACACAAACACACGTACGTACGTACGCACCCGCACACACACACAGTTTACTCCCGTATTAGTCATTTAGTGGAAATGGTTTTTAATAACTTCATGGCAACGGCTACCTTATATAATCGACATGAATCTTACCTCGGCACAATGACAGTTATAGCATATTGTTCTGAAACCACCGAAACAGAATAAAAATATTAATCCAAATTCCCCAGATGACAAGACAAAGAAAAAAAATTACGAAAATCTTTGTTAGCATGAATGGTTGCGGTGGTTATCTAAGATTCGAATGGTTGTCTCATTGTCATGTATGGGTTCAAAACACTGTCTTGGATTCTTTTAAAGTCAAATGATTGTTTCGTGGTTATCTAAGAGTCAAGTGACTGTCTCGTGGTTATCCAAGATTGAAATGGTTGTCTCGTGGTTACCGAAGTTCAAAGTTGTCATTTCTTTGCCTTATACCAATAAACCATTCTTTGTCATTTGAAAAAAAAAGTTTGCCTGAATGGGTGCTGAATCTTGACACCATATTACCTTCACAATGATGAAGGCGGTAGCCAAGGAAAAGAAGAAGAACGGTTATTTCATGGCAGATAAAAAAAAAATTTTAAAAAGCTAGCAATTTTCGCCAAAATTGTCCATCCCGTGACAACAAAATCCGATGTACAACGAAATCAGGTTTAGAATGCACAAAGCAAAAACACATGCGGAAAATGCATTGGAAAGGGAAAAAAGTGAAAAAAAGGAAAGAAAAACATACCAATGAAGGACGTATGTTGCACTTAAAGAAAAAAAAAAGGAAAGATGCTCCATGTATTTGCAGGCAAGTGGGGTCAAACTACACAACTGTATTTTTAATATATGAAAAAATAAAACGAAATTTTAAAAAAAAAAGGCATTAAAAAAAGTTTTCATCGCGCACACTCACACGCACACACACACCACACTGTATCATGTTGTATGGCATACGCAAGCACTACACAAACTTTGGCTAGACGACTTTCATTAAGACTTGCAAAAGTTGGCTTACCTGTGGTCACCTAACATGCTAGAAATTGGCCCAAGGTCCCCCCAGTCAATGGAAGTCGTGGTCGCTTCTGCATTGCCCCATGAAACCTTCCATGACGGGGCAAAAATACGATATTGCTAAAATGGCGACACTAAGTCTAGGTGTGCAATGGAGCCCTAAACTTAAAGTGCCTCTGGCCCAAATGAAAGCGTCTGATTCGGTGCGAATTCGTGATCACACAGCCTAAACTGGCGAAAATCGCATGAAAAGTCTCAAAAACCGAGCTTAAAGTGTCCCGTGACTGGGCTCATACCACGTGGCGCGCGCGCACGCACACCACACAGTACTACACACACACGCACACACACACCGTACATACACACACACACACACACACACACACACACACACACACACACACAACACACACAACAACACCAAACAGACTAAAAGTGTCCCGTGACTGGGCTCACACCCTGTGGCGCGCACGCAAAACACACACACACACTAAAATCAGGTTGTGCCACTCAAACAAAAGGATGGTCGAGCTAGGCTAACAATTTTTCGTTTTCTTCGGAAAAAAGAAAATATCTCTTCCAGTGACTTCTCTTAAAAGGGATCATTCTGAAATGGTCATCCAATATTCGGCATTGGCTGATCTAACTCAAGGTATTACTAAAGCTATGAAAGCGTAATGATGTAATGATGAAGCTGCTGTTCACACAAATAAATCAAAGCCATTATGATATTCATATGGCTCAGACGTTTTCGTAATAACGAATGAAATTGCCTATGTGCGTACTTATGAGTCATGACTCAACCAAAAAACAATATGATCAAGTTATGAATAGCCGAGAAATTTCCATTAAAAAATTTAGCTGTTTAGAAGACAATCCAGATTTTGTTCTTCTCACGGTCACTGTGACCTTAAAGAATTATTAGATGAAATACACTTCAATGTGAAACGGTGGCAATAGAAGACATCACAACTGTGGATAGAGAATTGTGATGTTATGACAAATTTCTTATAAAGTGCTGTTCACACGCCTCAGTTCCTAATAAAATGCTAACTCATTTATTCACCCTCTCCCCCCCCCCCCCCAACCCCCCCTCGCGTAATACTTGACCTTGGCGTCAATCATGACTTCCAAACTTACGCATTCGCGAATCCTCAACGATCGGCACCTTTGACTCAGAGTTGGTAAAGATCCTTACAAAACTTGAATACAAACACGTGCAAGCACGCATGCACGCACACACACGCACGCGCGCACACACACACTACACACACAATACTTCCTGTCTGGTCTTTATGAAATAATCTTTTTCTTTTAACTCAGATTTGAAAAAGAAGGGGAAAAAATCTAGTAAAATTCAAACGGCCCATTGGGGAAGCTAGCAGAATACCATAATACCATCCCTTCTTCCCATACATCCCTTCCCCTCCCCCCACCTCCCTCACCTGTGAGTGACAAATAGGCCTATCGTTACGCACAGCACTTTTTTTTTTTCTTTTTCTTTTTTTAACAATGATTGGACCCGAGCCCTTTCAGCAGCACGTTCGTGAGCATCTTTTTCGACCTTCGCCACCCACCCCCCACCCCCCACCCCTTTTTTTTTTTTTTTTCTTTTTCTTTAAAAACATCGATTGGCATCGTGTGTGTAGTAGTTCTTTCATTACTTCTCTGTGTGTGTGTGTGTGTGCGCGCGCGCGCGCGCGAGCGCGTGCATGCGCATGTATGTGTGTCAAGTCTTTTCTTATTATGTTCTGTTTCAGTTTCCTTAAAAAATGTGTAACGTTAATCCATGCGGATGATTCTTATCCACCATATTACAAACATCATGCAATGAACAATCCAAATAGCCACGTACCATAATTATACCACAGTGGAACCACTTCATTCTGAAAAACTTCTGAAATGAAGAGAAAAGATCTAAATGGTTCGACATCTTTTCCATTCTACCCATAATCCTGGATAGGGAAGTGAAAGACCCCAGAAGACAAGAAAACATTTCGTGATGCGAAGATTAATGAGAGGAGTGACAGCTAGTGGTATCCCTTGTGGCTTGTAAAGACATCCTCAACAACAGAATGCCTTCTTCCTTTACTACCAACGTTATGTTATCCTGCTATCAACCGAATCGACTCAGAAGAGGACGTACAAACACTTGCTGAGTTGGTCAATCAATATCATAAATCGTTCTTGTACGTCTCTATTCTCCAAATTGTTCGGACTCACTGCGCTTGGAAATACCGGACCTCGTGATATATTTTCGTGAAAAGCATCTCATGAAAGGACCAGAGCTGCGTGGATTCAATTTAAGTGATTAATAACGCAACGGGGAATGAACTGTCCTTCTTCTCCATCATATGACATGAGTTAGTGGCATCCGTGCATGTGGAGGTCAAGCGAGTGTGGAAACGCTATCTTGGGAAACTGAAACTGATCAAATCGTCCTCAGTTAACAGAAAACTTTCGAAGAAAGATCAAGTCTGTGATGAAAACTCGACTGTGGGAATAAAGCCAGAGCGGCAAAGGTATAACTTTACTAGAAATATTGTTATTTGTCTTATAACAGAGAACTGTGAGAGTCAGCCTTCTGGCTCTAGAAGACAGCATGAAAACTACGAATTAGATTCCACGTTATAAGAAACAGTATTTGACACAAATGGCATGCCACACGTACGATACTACAACGCCAGGACATATTTAGCGTGCTTGTGTTGATCAGAACAGGCCTTGTCAACAGAAAACAATTTCTACAGTAAGCTTTGAATCTAGATCTAAACTGACACTGCCAGGGACAGCCATGCCAGAGAACGTAGATCTACAAAGTATCTGCGTGATCTGTGACAGCAATTAGAAATCAACTTCAACTTCTTGTACATATAAGCATAACGGTAATGTTGTACAATAGAATACGAAAAATTGAGCTAATTTCACGCAAATTAGCTCCAATTATTTCGTATTCTATTGTACAACATTACCAAGCATAACATTGGTACACTGACTGCTGTATAACTGATATGATTCTAAACTATGAAAATGAATAGCCTATTATCATCTGTATATGACTTTTCCATTCAAGTCACAGAATATGCAGACGTCATATTCTGCCCGGAACTCGTCATTGTCGTTCCGCAGAAATAGGCGTGAGATGCTTTGTATGGTAGGTCAAACGCAGCCAACAATAGACGCATGGAGATGTACAGAAAAATAAGTGATTGAAAAGCCTCCGTGAAAAATGCCTAGTTTATTTTGGTAAACACTCTGGTACGTGTGTAACCTCGCACAAATTATTCATGAATAACTAATGTATAACTGTTTAGGGTCTTCCACAAGCCGATATGCAGTTTAAGGGAAGTAACCATATCGAGTGATTAGGCGAGATGAGTTGTCTCTACTTCCCTGGCGATAATAGTACAGAGAAAGAACTTCTTACATAAAGATTAATGTCAGTAATACTGGCCCCCAGAATTTAGCATAACAGTTAAAGCACATTTTAATTTAAGTAAGTAATTTCATGTGGATTTAACATTTGCTCTGCTTGTACCTCTTTACTTAACTCTGATTACTCACAGAGTGGGTGCTCGCGCGCGCGCGCTCACGTGTGTGTGTGTGTGTGTGTGTGTGTTGTGTGTTTGTGTGTGTGTGTTGTGTGTTTGTGCGTGTGTGTGCGTGTGTTGTGTGTTTGTGCGTGCGTGTGTGTGTGTGTGTGTGTGTGTGTGTGTGTGTGTGTGTGTGTGTGTGTGTGTGTGTGTGTGTGAAATAATGATTAAATGGCGGATGGTAATAAATATGGCGACTTCATTCAGTTTTGTTGTTGTTGGTGGTGGTTGTGGTGGTGGTGGTGGTGGTTTA
>JAPXFY010000015.1:22884985-23344985 GCA_030674185.1 Monoplex corrugatus
ATGATGATGATGATGATGATGATGATGATGATGATGATGATGGCGGTGGTGGTGGTGGTGGTGGTGGTGGTTGTGATGGTGGTGATAGTATATTTCCAACGATACAAGTTATCAGCTGAGGGCTTTCTTTCATTCCTTCCTTCCTTCTTTCTTCTTCTTCTTCTTTTTTTATTTTTAAAAATTTTTTTTTTTAATTTGCCATCGCTTTCATGTTAGGTGTTTTCTCGTGTTGTGAACAGTGCAAAGAGATTAGACAACTGAGGGAGTAAAATGAGACGGCCTGGAGTAGTGGACAAGAACAATATGAGCCATGTTAGCAAACTAAACCCATCCATATCATCAAGAAATAAGATCAACCAAAATATTGAACGTGTATGCTTCACAAAAGCCAGCTAGCCCAAAATTAGGGCCTGTCCCTTTTTGTTATAACAAATATGCGTTATGATTCTTTTGTTGTTGTTGTTGTTGTGTTTGTTTGTTTGTTTCGTATGTGCTTAAACGTTGTCAGTCATTTTGATTCACATATATATATTTTTTTTTTTTACATTAGTTGAGAAAAGAAAACTATGGTCATGTAACAAGATCCAGTCTTCCATGGAAATACTGAGGGCGGGAATCGGAGAGACACTGAATGGAACAACACTGCGGAATGGATAGACAAACCACTAGCGCGCTGACAGACACATTAACCCTTTGACTTCCGCACCCTATGCACCGATTGCAAAAATCTTGATCTTTGACTCCCTCACCCTATCCACCAGCTTCCTGCAAAACTTGATCTTTGACTCCCTCACCCTATCCACCAGCTTCCTGCATGCAGGAAGCTGGTGGATAGGGTGAGGGAGTCAAAGATCAAGTTTTTGCTTTGCTAGCATGGTTGACAATGCAGGAGACTGATGTACAGTTGCGGGAGTCAAAGGGTTAACAAGCTTTGGCACACCATTGATGGAGCTTGAAGAATCAGTCTGGTTAAAAAGTGAATCTGTTCCTCTGACAAGTAAGAGGAGAAATTATCTTATGCGATTTAAGTTATACACTTTTTTTTTTATTGAATCTTTTTAATCAAGTTATTGATTTGATCATCCATAACAGAACTGAAACATACCATCAACTGTACTGCCAAGAGTTTTGTAAGAATGTACTTCTATTGGTTCACCTTTTTTCTTAAAAAGACGGTTGGGAGATTTACCAGTGAGATTGTCTTTTTTGTCTGGTCGTCATTGGCATGAGTCAGTTTTAGGAAGGATTTAACACCAATCTGTTCATTTGTTGATACTTATTTTAAACTGATTTTAGTACGGTGTTTTCATCGTATAGCATAAAAGGCAATAGGGTGACAAACAGACAATATCTCAGTGAGCACACATTTTTTTACATTCTATGCCGTACATAGGCCAAATTGAAGCGGAGCAATGCGAGGGAATACACTCAAATGGATCAAAATTTTTTTGTATGATCGAAAGCAGAGGGTAAAGGTAGGAAATGCTGAATCAGAAGAAAACAAAAGTAAAAAGCGGGATCCCTCAGAGCAGTGTACTGGGTCCAATCTTGTTTACAGTATTTATAAATGACTTACCTGATTCACTGCACTGTACTTGCAAAATTTTTGCTGACGATACAAAACTATATGACAAGGTTGCCAATGTTAATTTAATTCAACAGGACTTGCTAATACTACAAAACTGGTCAGATACTTGGAATTTATATTTTAATGTTTCAAAATGCCATGTAATGCATGTTGGTAAGAAGAATATTAGACGAGAGTATTTCATGAAAATTGGAAATGGTGTACAGAAAATTAGTGTGTGTGAAACGGAAAAAGACTTGGGAGTTACATTTGATAGTGAATTATCCTTTGACCTGCACATTAAAAGAGTAGCAAATAGGGCTAACCAAATGATAGGGATTATCAAAAGAACATTTTGTACATGAATAAACATACATTTTAAATGTTGTATAAGGCTTTTGTTAGACCACATTTAGAATACACAAGTGTTGTTTGGAATCCGTATTTGATAAGACAGTCAAAAATGATTGAAAATGTACAAAGAAGGGCAACTAGGTTGCTTATAGAGTGTAAAATATGAGTTATGAAGAAAGGCTTAAGTTTTTAAAACTTCATTCACTGAAAGGTAGGAGGGTTAGGGGGGGATTTAATACAGGTATACAAAATAATGAATGGGATGGATAAGCTATCAGTTGAAACATTTTTTTCCTTTCCACAAGCTAGTATAACAAGGAATGCTGAAGGTAAAATATTTCTTAAACACAGAAATACTAATACAAGAGCGTTTTGTTTTTCTAACAGAATTGTTAAATTGTGGTAAATAAAATATTTTGAAATTAAATTTACTAACAGCATTAACAAATTCAAAAATTTCCTGGACGATGACGCAGAATTCAAAATTTTATGTAAAAAAATAGACTGAAGCAGATTTGCTCAAGTACGAATATTAAGGCATGCGTTTCAGACCCAGAAGAAGAAAGCGTAAAACAAAAAAGATAGGGCGTTAAAAGGCCAGAAGGCCTAGGCTACGAGCCAGCCCTCAGCTACTACTACCAAAGAGTATAGTACCTCCGTAGGTACTATACTCTTTGCTACTACTACTACTACTAAGGGAGGCTATTTAGCAGCGCTCGGCTTAGAACAGAGGATAGTGGCCTCCCGTTGACTTTGCACGCCGTTGAGCAAGCGGACAACTCGTCAGATTTTGTTTTGTAACGTTGTGCAAGCAGAAGGTATGTGCTCATCTCCCTGAAATAGCATCGTTGTCCTCATCGTATCAGTTTATTCGGTATAAATTGTGTCGGTTTACAGAGCATTTGTTTGTAGTTGACGAATCTGTTTAATCATATGGTAATAGTAACCTAAGAAGTGTTCACTGAGGAATGAACGTCTCGCCACCAGACCAAATCAAGTGAAGTTTCATTCTTGCTCATTTCTCAGTAACATACCGAGGCTGTGTGATTATATAGGCCTACTCGTTAAGAAGAGGTCAGTCTGAAACCAAAGCTACGCATTATTCGAAAAACGAAAGGTAAGAGATTTGGTAAACTGTTTTGTTCATTGTTGGGCGTCAACTGCTAAACTCAACTGGATAATTCTGATTTTTACGTCGTCTCGTAGATGGCAGATGATAGATCTACTCGTCTAGTACTACAAAAGCTCTTCCTCACTTTACGTAGTTTCGGTTTCTGTTTTGACTCGGATTTGTTCAAGACATAAGATGATTTCCGGATAATGTGAGTGTGATAAAATTGCCAGTGTACGCTCTTCACTACAATTGTACAAATGACAGTGTGTGATGTAGGCAATGCCTATAGCCATAGGCTAATAATAGTGTAGGCCTAATGACTGAAATAATAGTTATCTTCTAGTTCTGTAGCACAACGTCTTGTGAAGCAAGCTCCTAAGCACTTTGCATTCTACAGAAAAGTGTTATATATGAAAGAAAATATTATTCGCATATGATGTGGGAGTATTGTTCAAATATTAAACATGAAAGAAAAATGTTCACATATGATGTGGGAGTATTGTTCACACAACATATTCCACATGAACACATGCACATGTATACTCCAGCACATATATACAGGCTTGCATTCATTTCAATAGTTTTGGCATGCAATAATGTGCTTAAATCTACATAATACCAATAGATCTTGGTGTGAGCACTGGTGAAATTGACCGGATTTAGAATTTAGGAAGCTGGTTGACAGAATGATGGAATCAAAGGGTTAAGTTTTTGATTCAGTAACATGGTTGACTGTGCAGGATGGACAGGGTGTGGGAGTTGAAGTGTTTGATAATGAATCAAACTATGGTAGACTTGTATTATTTGTTACTAAACCAGAAATGAAAATTTTATCTCAGATAATAAATCACTGCTTTGTATACTTTAAAAAAAAATGTAGGGCCTGGAATTGGACTTTTGAATCTTCACATTATGAAGGGGGGGGGGGGTGTATGTGCTTGTACATGTATGCACTTGCATGTACTATGTGTGTGTGTGTTTTGTTTGTGTGTGTGTGTGAGAGGTCTTCCCTTATTTGTCAGAAACTGCTTCACTGTAAGCATCTGAATAGCTGTGAAATATTAGTTGCCTGACTGGGACAGTTTCATGTGTTTTACTCACTCAATCATGCAGTAGGACCCTCTCTTATTAGGCCTTTTAGTAGTGGACTGTCGCACAAAAAGCATTGTGCAGTGGGCCTTTCTCAATAGGGACACAATTGATCATTCATGTCCTTGTCACTGTTTGTGAATGGCAGTCACATATCATGATCTTGTAGAAATTTTTTGCATTGTTTGGGAATCATAAAATTGGTAGCTTTAGACTGGTCAAGGTTCCCTTAAATCTAATATTTACCAGATGTATTACGCCACCCAAGAGTATATTTTTCAGATAAGTGTACTAGCTGCACTGGAGTGTACAGTTGAGCGAAGCCTTTTGTTTTCATAGTCATGATACAGGGAATTTGATCAGAATCATTTGTTTGATCAGTGGAAATGGAGTACTATATCTGATCTTATACCACTCTTGCCAATGATTATTCCCTTTTGGAAGATCTGCTGTGCAACATCAGTTTTCCACTCCATCCAGCAGACCTTGTTTCCATGCTCTGGATGTCACAGATTTTTCAGTCCTGTTTGCTGCCTCCTGCAATATAGAAGGTTGCTAGAGCATGTATTTTCACATGGCAGCATTGTCGTATATGATCATGAAAGGCTGAGAGAAAATGAGATGACTGAAATTAATAAGCATACTCAATAATATTGTGATCTCTGCGTCATAGTACATTAATACTGTTCTTGAACCAGACTTGAATCTGTGTGCTAGGCTGAGCAGGATGATCTTGGATGGTAATGATGGTTTATTGAACATACTAACAAACCCTTTGACTTGCTCGGCATGTCCACCAGCGAAGAAAAATAACTGCATGTTGTAAAAGTACATGAGATTCTTACTACCTATGGTGTTAATTGTTATGTCTTCTGTTCTTCATCTGTTGCAGTGATTTTACTTGTTTGAGTCTGAGAAAGTCAGACTGGAACAACTTAAGAAACAAGCTGAGTCCAAGATTTTTCCTGTATGTGATTTTCCAAAGTGTTGACAAACATCAGACTGAACAGATATGGAATCTGGAGCTGAGAAAATTCCAGAGCAGACTGAGAACATTCCAGAGCAGACTGAGAACATTCCAGAGCAGACTGAGAATCAGAATATCACTGCTTCTGAAGGTATGGGATTCACTGGAGTTTGTTTGTGTGTAGTGGTGATTGTGTAGTGTCACTTTATCATTTAGAAGATATTAGACTAAGCATCTATAGAAGAAATATCATCATTATTATCTCTGTATACATATTAAACATTATAGTGCTTAATAAATTTGTGTTTGAAAGCACATTCCTCAACCTGGTTGTATGGTTGTGTTGTAATTTTGAATGGCGCATTCCTCCAAATTGGTTGGTTGGGTAAGCAGGCTGTGTGCATCTGCTTGCGACTGTGTGAGTGTGTGTCTGTGTTACTTCGTCTACATATCCATAATGCATTATTTTTTGTGTACATGTATAGTTAACCGTATATATACCTTTTGTTTTGCTGTGTATATCACTGTATCTATCATATATGTGTACGTAAAAATAGTCTGAAGTTGTGAGTGCACAGAGCTACGTTGAAATAAGCATAGGAGAAATACCCATAATTGTTATCATTATTATTAATATGATTATTATCACTGTTATTGTCATTAACAGTAATTAATGAATTGCTACTGTATGGCACATTCTTCTAAATTCAGTTGGACTCACTTTACATCATACATTTTGTGTTATATAAGACACAGAGTATAAAACTATAAAGTATAATACACAAGAAACGTTAATGTCACACACACACGTATGCGACCATGCATGTATACATGCTCGCATGCATACTCAGTCTCTCTCTCTCTGTCTCCCTCCCTCTCTCTCTCTCTCTCTCCCTCCCTCTCTCTTTCTCTCTCCCTCCCTCTCTCTCTCTCCCCCCTTTCCTCACCCCCCTCTATCTACCTCCCTCCCTCCCTATCTCTTTCTCTGACACAAACTCGCACACACACACAAGCACACACACACACACAGTTACGCATGCGCGCGCACACACACACACACATATGCACACACACAGAGCCTACAGTACGTGTTATTGATCAAGCTATCTCTAGGTCACATACAGAAACAGCCTTGGCGGTCTCAGGAAAGGCCAGAACCATCGAAGGAGGAAGATAAAGATAAACAGCCAAAGATATCGGCAAGAGAGACAAAAATTCAGAAAAGACAAAAACCTTCAAAAGGACAGCAAATGGCTCCTGAAGATCTTGGATTTTCAAAAGAACAGGAGATATGTCAAGAAATGGCTCCAAATAATCCAGAAAAATCAGACATTTCAGTGACAAAGCAGAAAATTGAGGAAAAGCAAGAACCTTCAAAAGAACAGTTGAAGACTGGGGAAAGGACAGCAAATTCATCCGCACTGTGTAATGCTCAGGAACAGTCAAGACAGCACAGACGTCTCTATTCAGAAGTCTGTAAGGCTGGTCTTCAGTTTAATATGAGCAATGAAACGGAAAACATTCATAGAGATGTCCAAGGACAGCAAGCGAAATGCACCACAAAACATGATGAGACTAGCTTAAACCACCAGAGAAAGAATACCAGCAATAACTCTGAAGATGAATTTGTACCATGTCCACCAGTGAAATGCACCCCTAAACATGATGAGACTAGCTTAAATCACCAAAGAGAGAATGCCAGCAACAACTCTGAGGATGAATTTGTACCATGTCCACCAGTGAAATGCACCACAAAACGTGATGAGACTAGCTTAAACCACCAGAGAGGGGATGCCAGCAATAACCCTGAGGATGAATTTGTACCATGTCCACCAGTGAAATGCACCACAAAACGTGATGAGACTAGCTTAACCCTCCAGAGAGGGAATGCCAGCAATAACCCTGAGGATGAATTTGTACCATGTCCACCAGTGAAATGCACCACAAAACGTGATGAGACTAGCTTAAACCACCAGAGAGGGGATGCCAGCAATAACCCTGAGGATGAATTTGTACCATGTCCACCAGTGAAATGCACCACAAAACGTGATAAGACTAGCTTAACCCTCCAGAGAGGGAATGCCAGCAATAACCCTGAGGATGAATTTGTACCATTTCGAATCCACCGCAGAAAAACTCGGATGTATCAACGTAACCTCTGGCTTCACCGACGGCGTTATGGGCCTGTCACTGAAGAACAAATAATGGATAGGATAGAGATGTGGCTAATGATTGTAAATAAGTATTACCCCGTTCCTGTGAAAGACATTGGTGAAGAACATGAATTGGATGACCATGCTCAGTAACTGTTGACGGATTCCTGATTGGTTTATGTGGTAGTTGAGAGGGGAGAGGACAGTGGGAGACAGGGGACTGAAGGTATTATCTCATGTGACCTGATTTCATGTAAAAAAAGAGCATCTCAGTATAATGATTTTATTTTGACCTTAACTTTTAGAACCTAATAGATGTAATCTGCAAGCATACTGAATTTGTTGTGAGATTAAGTTCCGCACATTTGTATTCCATGCATGTGTGTGTCCCATCCCCCACCTTCCACATGCCCCTAAACACTCTCATCTACCTTTACCAACCCCATTCCGCTAAAAGCACTCATGTGCGTGTGCACATGCATACACATGCACATGCACGCATGCACATATGCACACTCGTGTGTGTGTACATATGTACACACACACACACTACACGCACACAATTACACACACATGCCACACACACACACACACACACACACACACACACACACACACACACACACACCACACACACACACACACACACACACGAACTACACACATTACACATACACAAATACACACACACACACACACACAGACACACTCACACACACACACAAAAATCCACACACACACACACAAATCCACACACACACACACACACAAATCCACACACACACATGCACGCACACACGCGCACACACACACACACACACACACACAACACACACACACACACACACACACACACACACTACACACACACACACACACCACACACACACACTACACACACACACACACACACACACCACACACACACACACACACACACACACACACCACACACACACACACACACACACACACACAACACACACACACACACACACACACACACACACACACACACACACACACACATACACACACACACACACACACACACAACCCAACATGCACTGGAGAAATAGACATATCAAGTTAGTTTGTTTCCTCAGATAAAATGTCTTTACAGCACTGGGATGATTTCATTTATGCCCACAGCACAAATAGAATATAAGGACACAGACGGAGAGATATATTTCAGATTTATGCATTTTATTATTTTGAATAGGTTGTCAAGAAACTGCTTGTTTTCTCCATACATGTATAGCAGTAAAGAGTTCTTTTTTTAAATTTATGGTTATATTTAGTAAAAAAAAAAAAATCAAAAAAAAAATCAAGTACAACAGATTAGAGGGCCAGTCTTTCAGTCATATCAAGAGGTGAATGTGATAATGTAAGTTTTGAATGTTTTTTTGTGTGTGTGGACAACAGTTATCCGCAAGAATTCATTTGCTCTTTATAGGTTTATTTTTACCACATCAGCCAGCATTTTAGTCTCTAAAGTTGATAATAACTTATTTTGGAAACATAAAGTTAATGTTAACTTGTTAAGGAAACACACTTTTAAGACATGAGGAAACACACTTTTAAACATAATTCTAGAATCATGTAAAACTAGCATTGCCCGTAGACATCAAAACTGGAATTTGTGGAAATAACATAATTACATAGAGAATCAAAAAGGGGTTTATCACATTGCGCATTTTTAAAATGGCAGCAGATCATTTCAAACACAAGAAGAAAGAAGGAAAAAATTAGAAAACAGCATAAATTTTCTGGCTTTTAATGGCTTCGAACAATCAGCAGACAAGAGCTGACTATGTGGTGATATGGTAGGTAGTACACAGGATATTCATATAGCACTGAAAACCATTAACCCTTTGACTACCACACACCATCCACCAACTGCAAAAACCTTTTGACTCCCTCACCCTATCCACCAGCGTCCTGCAGGTAGCTGGAGGATAGGGTGAGGGTCTCAAAGGGTTAAGTTTTTGCTTTGCTAGCATGGTTGACAATGCAGGATGCTGGTGGACAGGGTGCGGGAGTTAAAGGGTTAAATCTGAACCCAAAGGAACATGGTTATACTACAACATCCTAACGACAGATAATTAACTTTTATTATTAAAGTCTTCGAGTTATTACAGAGATTGGAAACAGATGTTCTACAGAAAGTATTTCTGAAAATTCACAAAAAGACGAGAGATTTGAAGAAAAAAGTATTAATAAAAATTCACAAAACACAAGAGATTAAATTGAAATGGCTACAGACATATTTTGTTCACATAATTTTTGGAACTACTACTAATATCACCCTGACAGAAATGGACTTTTTTGAATAGTTTTTGTCATCACTTTTGCTTGGAAATGAAAGAAGATCAATCTCGGGATTAGGAATAGTGTATATTAAATGAAAGATATCGTCAGTCACATGGTTAGGAATCGTCTGTATATATATCAAACAGTTCTAGGAAAAGATCTAAGAATTTTTAAATTGGAATGTGCAATATGTGCAAATATTAACCCTTTGACTCCCACACCCTGTCCAACAGCATCCTGCAGGAAGCTGGTGGATTGGGTGAGTCAAAGGGTCAAGTTTTGCATGCTAGCAAAGCAAAAACTTACCCTTTGATTCCCTCACGCTCTCCACCAGCTTCCTGCAGGAAGCTGGTGGATTGGGTGAGTCAAAGGGTCAAGTTTTGCAGTTGGTAGATAGTCAAAGGGTTAATTGAAAACATGGTGCTGTTTGGCATTAATGAAAATATACATACAGATTCGGTATTTTATTTAATGAACTTTTTTTTTTGAGTAGGGGGGAGTACATTTATAGATGCAGATTTGAACATATTCTGCCAAATACAACTTCTTCCAAAAACTTTACTGCAAAATACCACACAGAACAATTCAACACAGAATTGAAGTGAAATTTATGCCCTTTCAATATTAAACGGCTGCTATAATTACCATTAATTTCAACTGAAACTTGACGCTGTTCCCTGTTTTTGTAAGCATAAGAGGTCAGTGTACATGAATGTAAAAGTTAATAATAACTCATTCTAATTTTTAATGATCTACCTGAGTGTGTTTTCTTTTTTTTTAAAAATTGTTTTTGTTTTTGATTTTAATTTTCTGCATCATGCTTCATATTTTATGTTTTTATACCTTGTGAAAATAAATGTAGAATAAGTTTGAAAAGAGAAAGAATATCAGTCATAGACTATTGATCAATAGGATATATATATATTACAGTGCAAGTTTGACTGGATCTGGCATATTTGTGTTGGTCATATTACTCCAGATTTGTGACTCTTTGGCATGAGACCAGTGCCAACTTGCTGAGGCCAAATGGCAGTAGAGGCAAACTTAAGGCAGTGAGGGTTAGTCTGGATGATTTTCAGTTTTCAGCGAAGTGCTGTCCTTAAAAACCAAACTTCCATTTCCATTCAGAACAATGTTTGTTTCCATTTTCTTTTTTTTCTTCTTCATTATTTGACTAAATAAACAAGAATGTAGCCTTTGCAGATCCCCATATGTTGCACATCTCTGGAAAAGTCTTTGTCTTAGTTTTTCAGTTCTGCATGAGTCGCCGTAAATAGCCTTACTGTTGAATAAATTGGGGTTGCTAAGTAAAACTATGCCGTGAAAACTTTACACTTACAGGTTGTTTTCTTAAAATCATTGTCCAGAGTGTTGTGGTGGAATAGCATTTCAAATGGCCACAGTTTTCACATACTTTCCTCAATGACAATCAGTTATGTATCAAAATGACCAGAAAAGACGGTAGGTTTCAGAAATGCACAATTCTCAGTACACCAAAAATTTGAGTTGGTCTGATTTTGTACTAATGTGTGACATTTTAGAGAATATATATCAGAGAATAATTTCTTGATTAGTAATATTTGGATGGATTTTGATTCTTGTTAAGCTTGAGATGTTTTTTCCTGATGAAGTCGATGAAAAACTTAAAGTTGCCTGGGTGTTTGTTTTTATCTGAGAATGTCTAGTTGTTGACCAAAAGGTAGTTATGAGCAGGAAAGTTTCATTAGGTGTGGTAGGACAAAAGCAGTTGCAGCCAGCTGGATTTCTCAGTTTTTTGTGGCGAGAACCTAGCAACATTCAGATGATATTTCTTGCATGAGAAGGATGTTGTATTATGATTAGTTAATACACTTTATCGCCAGCTTGAAAAGGATGTGGTATTATTATTAGTTAATAAACTTTTATTTCCAGCATGAAAAGGATGTGATATTATGATTAGTTAATACACTTTATTGCCAGCATGAAAAGGATGTGGTATTATCATAATTATGATCAGTTAATAAACTTTTTTCCATCATGAAAAGGATGTGGTATTATGATTAGTTGATACACTTTATTTCCAACATGAAAAGGATGTGGAATTATGATATGTTAATACACTTTATTTCAAACATGAAAAGGATGTGGTATTATGATTGGTTAATAAATTTATATGCACATGTTTTTTTGAGGGTCCATGTAAATAATTGAAGTTCAGTTATTGATAAGGACTCTTGCTGAGACAAAGAGATAAACATGCCTGGGTCATCAGAAATTTTTTACTTATTTACTTATTCATGAATTTGTGTATTATTATATGCTAGTAGCTAGTCTCCAAACGCATTTGTGCTTTATATTGAATCAATCTTTAGTATGGAGCACAGAGAACTCAAGTTGTAAGGTGAGCTGACCACATTCCACAAATTCTGCATCTTTTGAGGGCATACACGCTTGGTGTTTCCATATTTCCTAAAGCTGTCTACTGTCATGTCTTACAGGATCTTTGATATGCGTGTTTGATATTCTGCATGTGTGACACAATGGTGGTCAAGGCACTTGTAGGTGTGTATTTATGTCAGCCTGGGAGACTGGAAAAATAGCCACCCTTCACCCAGCAGGTGGAGATACCTAGGTGGATTGAACCCAAGAATTTCCAATTGGAAGTCCAACATTTACCCACTTGATTACCATTTTCATCACTTTGCTTGTTGACCATTGTATGGTTGTGTCATGTTGGATTTTATACAAGACCAAATAGTTATATTTGTTATATTCCTGTTTTATTTGTTATTTGTCCTGTTTTAGAAATGCATATTTTTGGTTAAAACCGTTTTTATTAAGTATATAACAAGAGATAATTGTCTTTTAGTCCTTTTGATCAGCTTTTCTTTCAGACTCTAAACTGCCTTACATCATATATTTACACTTTGTCTTATTGGATGTAGGATTTTGGTTTGATCCACTCAGCCATGGTTAATGGTTCATCCCATTTTCACACTCACGCATGCTCTTGTTTGCATATTACTTTTGTAGCATACAGTGTGTGTATGCAACACACTCACAAGGGAGTTCATGCTTGTGAGTATGCATTGACTGTTGTATGTGGCTGTGTGTTACAAATATGCACATAATATGTAAACATAAAATATACATGTAGACACACATGCACAAGCATACACACATGGTACACACACACACACCTCACACACGCACACGCACATACACATTAAATCACCTCTTTGTCTTATTTATTTTTTTATCTAGATATTAAAAGAAATAATGAACAAGTGAAAACATGCACGTGCGCGCGCACACATGCACACACACACACACACACACACACACACACACACACACACACACACACACACACACACAACAAAAACACACACAACACAACACAACACAACACAACACAACACAACACAACACACATCACAACACAACACCAACAACACACCAACAACACAAACACAACACAACACAACACAACACAACACAACACAACACACACACACACACACACACACACACACACCACACACCACACCACACACACACGCACACGTATCATTCACATTTATAAGACACAGAGTATACCACCATGGAAGCAGTGACATGATGTTAGAAGAATTCATACACAAATGAATGCATACTCACAGGATCTAACAGGATGTTCATGCTCACTAAAGATGCAGATTGTACAACAACATGGTCAGATGTGGTTAGCTCACCAAACAGCTTGAGTTCTCATTGCTCCACTGAAAAATCTGATCATGTGTAATTGCAGTGAGTCTGTGTTTTGTTACAATAGCAAGATACAAGAATGATTTATTACATCATTATTTTACATACAATTTGCAATTTTTACTACACCACTTAATAAGCAATTTTTATTCTTTCATTTTACCTTTGATGAAACAAGGAAGTGTATTTACATGTGATAACAGTTAAGGAAAAGAAGGAATCCTATATGTTATCATGCAGTTTGTTTGATTTTTTTGTGCATGCGAGTTTGTCAGAGTGTGTTATAATTTATGTATTGGTTTGGGTTGTTTCCTGTGTGAAAGTATGTTAGGCTGTGTGTGTGTGTGTGTGTGTGTGTGTGTGTGTGTGTGTGTGTGTGTGTGTGTGTGTGTGTGTGTGTGTGTGCGTGCTGTAGTAGAGTAGTACATATCATCATGTTATCAATTCCTGTTGTATCCAGGCTGCAACAGTGACAGTCACACACCAACACACACATTACCATTACAAAACCACAAACGAAATACTAAGTTCTGGAGAAATAGGTGTTTCAGTGACCACAAAAGTAGCTTCACTGTCTATGAACTTTTAACAAGATGACAAAGTCATAGTGACAGACATCTTTTTTAGGTGAGATACCGTTACCTCTTTTCAGTAGTATTACTGTGATCGAGAAAAATGGATTTTACATAAAATCATTCAGCCCAGGCCTTCAGGGGAGGGAAAGAGGGGAGCATAAAGTAGGTTGTAATGTGAATTGAATGGCTGACAAATCCTTCACAAATTTAGCCCTGGTCAGTTAAATTTTTCTTTATTTCCCCATTCTTTGTGCTGCCTGGGATAGCAAGTGGAATTGTGCTACCAAAAGTTTAGGTGGCTCACTGTGTGTGTGTGTCTGTGTGTAGATGCCTATCTTGTCTTGCTATCCCAGACAGCAGGTCTGACAAGTTCTACACAGAAGGAAGTGCATCACTTATTTTGGAAGGAAGGACTGAAATATTGACAGAGAGCTCTGTGGACTAATGACAAGCTAGGTCTTCTGCACTGCACTTAGCCATCAACAGTCTTTTTTCTTCTTTCTTTTTTATTTTATTTTTTTTCATTCATTCTTTCTTTCTTTGTGTGTTTGTGTATTTGTGTGTATGTTTGAGTTTGTGTGTGTGTGTGTGTTTGGTGGGGGAGGGGGTCTTCCTCGGAGGTTTCTATTTTGTTTGTTTTGTAATTTAGACCAGACAGTTTATTCTGTCGAACAAAAGGTATATTTTGTCTCATTTTTATCTTCATGTTTCTGTTTGTTTTTATCTTTGCAAGGGAAACAGTACTGCTCTTCTTCTCATAGGGCTGTGACAGTCTATTTACATTTGTCTTTACTTTGTAGTCATTCCCAAACAATCATTCTCTCTCTGTCATAAACTATGATAAAACCTGAAATACAAGTAATTGTCGTAATGTCAGAGTCATAAAAGTTCTGTGTTATACAACTTATAGCAGTCTGGAAAGACGATATCATCATCCTCTGTTTTAATAGCCTGAAAGACATATGATAGTTTTCTGTCATAGCAGTCTGGTTATAAAGTCCTCTTTTATAACATCGTGAAAGACATGTAAAAGCCCTGTCTTAAGAGCCTGAAAGAGTTGTAATAGTCCTCAGTCTCAGCAGTCTGAAAGTCAGAATAATCATCTGTGATAACAGCCTGAAAGGCATGCAATAGTCCTCTGTGATAACAGCCTGAAAGACATGTAATAGTCTTCTGTGATAACAGCCCGAAAGACGTAGTAGTCCTGTGTGATAACAGCTTGAAAGACCTGTAATAGTCCTCTGTGATAACAGCCTGAAAGATATTTAATAGTCCTGTGTCATAACAGCCTGAAAATTATGTAATAGTCTGTGTGATTACAGCCTGAAAGACATTTAATAATCCTCTGTCATAACGGCATGAAAGGCATGTAATAGTCCTTTGTGATAACAGCCTGAAAGACTTGTAATAGTCCTTTGTGATAACAGCCTGAAAGACATGTAATAGTCCTCTGTGATAACAGCCTGAAAGGCATGCGGTAGTCCTCTTTGATAACAGCCTGAAAGACATGCAATAGTCCTCTGTGATAACAGCCTGAAAGACATGCAATAGTCCTTTGTGATAACAGCCTGAAAGACATGTAATAGTCCTTTGTGATAACAGCCTGAAAGACATGTAATAGTCCTTTGTGATAACAGCCTGAAAGACATGCAATAGTCCTCTGTGATAACAGCCTGAAAGGCATGCAATAGTCCTCTGTGATTACAGCCTGAAAGACATTTAATAATCCTCTGTCATAACGGCATGAAAGGCATGCAATAGTCCTTTGTGATAACAGCCTGAAAGACATGCAATAGTCCTCTGTGATAACAGCCTGAAAGGCATGTAATAGTCCTTTGTGATAACAGCCTGAAAGACATGCAATAGTCCTTTGTGATAACAGCCTGAAAGGCATGTAATAGTCCTCTGTGATAACAGCCTGAAAGACTTGTAATAGTCCTCTGTGATAACAGCCTGAAAGGCATGTAATAGTCATCTGTGATAACAGCCTGAAAGACTTGTAATAGTCCTCTGTGATAACAGCCTGATAGGCATGCTAGCCTATAGTCCTCTGTGATAACAGCCTGAAAGACATGCTATAGTCCTTTGTGATAACAGCCTGAAAGGCATGTAATGGTCCTCTGTGATAACAGCCTGAAAGACTTGTAATAGTCCTCTGTGATAACAGCCTGAAAGACATGCAATAGTCCTCTGTGATAACAGCCTGAAAGACTTGTAATAGTCCTTTGTGATAACAGCCTGAAAGACTTGTAATAGTCCTCTGTGATAACAGCCTGAAAGACATGCAATAGTCCTCTGTGATAACAGCCTGAAAGACATGCAATAGTCCTCTGTGATAACAGCCTGAAAGACATGTAATAGTCCTCTGTGATAACAGCCTGAAAGGCATGTAGTAGTCCTCTGTGATAACAGCCTGAAAGGCATGCAATAGTCCTCTGTGATAACAGCCTGAAAGGCATGTAATAGTCCTTTGTGATAACAGCCTGAAAGGCATGTAATAGTCCTTTGTGATAACAGCCTGAAAGACTTGTAATAGTCCTCTGTGATAACAGCCTGAAAGACATGCAATAGTCCTCTGTGATAACAGCCTGAAAGGCATGTAATAGTCCTTTGTGATAACAGCCTGAAAGACTTGTAATAGTCCTCTGTGATAACAGCCTGAAAGGCATGTAATAGTCCTCTGTGATAACAGCCTGAAAGACATGCAATAGTCCTTTGTGATAACAGCCTGAAAAGCATGTAATAGTCCTCTGTGATAACAGCCTGAAAGGCATGTAATAGTCCTCTGTGATAACAGCCTGAAAGGCATGTAATAGTCCTTTGTGATAACAGCCTGAAAGACATGCAATAGTCCTTTGTGATAACAGCCTGAAAAGCATGTAATAGTCCTCTGTGATAACAGCCTGAAAGACTTGTAATAGTCCTCTGTGATAACAGCCTGAAAGGCATGCTAGCCTATAGTCCTCTGTGATAACAGCCTGAAAGACATGCTATAGTCCTTTGTGATAACAGCCTGAAAGGCATGTAATAGTCCTCTGTGATAACAGCCTGAAAGACATGCTATAGTCCTTTGTGATAACAGCCTGAAAGGCATGTAATAGTCCTCTGTGATAACAGCCTGAAAGACTTGTAATAGTCCTCTGTGATAACAGCCTGAAAGGCATGCTATAGTCCTCTGTGATAACAGCCTGAAAGGCATGCTATAGTCCTCTGTGATAACAGCCTGAAAGGCATGCTATAGTCCTTTGTGATAACAGCCTGAAAGACATGCAATAGTCCTCTGTGATAACAGCCTGAAAGGCATGCTATAGTCCTCTGTGATAACAGCCTGAAAGGCATGCTATAGTCCTTTGTGATAACAGCCTGAAAGACATGTTATAGTCCTCTGTGATAACAGCCTGAAAGGCATGTAATAGTCCTCTGTGATAACAGCCTGAAAGGCATGCAATAGTCCTCTGTGATAACAGCCTGAAAGGCATGTAATAGTCCTCTGTGATAACAGCCTGAAAGACATGCAATAGTCCTTTGTGATAACAGCCTGAAAGGCATGTAATAGTCCTCTGTTATAACAGCCTGAAAGACTTGTAATAGTCCTCTGTGATAACAGCCTGAAAGACATGCAATAGTCATCTGTGATAACAGCCTGAAAGACATGTAATAGTCCTCTGTGATAACAGCCTGAAAGACTTGTAATAGTCCTTTGTGATAACAGCCTGAAAGACATGTAATAGTCCTCTGTGATAACAGCCTGAAAGACATGCAATAGTCCTCTGTGATAACAGCCTGAAATGCATGTAATAGTCCTCTGTGATAACAGCCTGAAAGGCATGTAATAGTCCTTTGTGATAACAGCCTTAAAGACATGCAATAGTCCTTTGTGATAACAGCCTGAAAGGCATGCAATAGTCCTCTGTGATAACAGCCTGAAAGACATGCAATAGTCCTCTGTGATAACAGCCTGAAAGACATGCAATAGTCCTCTGTGAAAACAGCCTGAAAGACATGCAATAGTCCTCTGTGATAACAGCCTGAAAGGCATGTAATAGTCCTTTGTGATAACAGCCTGAAAGACCTGGTAGTCCTCTGTTACGGCAGTCTGAAAGTCATAGCGGTCTTCAATCATAACAAATTAAAATTCATAATAGTCCTGTGTCATAACAGCCTGAAAGTCATGATAATTCTCTGCTACGGCAGTCTGAAGATCATAGTCCTCTGTCATAGCTGTCTGAAAGTCATAATAGTCATCTATCACAACAGCCTGAAAATCACAATAATTTTCTGTTAGCAGTCTGAAAGTCACAGTAGCCCACTGCTTCTCTGTCATAGCAATCTGTTCCTTATTCTAACAGTCAGAAAGTGACATAAGAGTCCTTTTTCAGCAGTCTGAAACTGATGTTACAACTCCTTTTAATTATAGAGTCTGAAAGTCATGTAACAGTCGTCTGTCCTAGTAGTCTGGAAGTGATATATGATTTTAGGAGTTGTAAGTGTCTGAAAGACATTCATCTCCGTCATAATGTGGATTATAAAGTGTAGCTGGGCCTTTCAGAACATCAAGTTATTGATGTTTATTAGGGACACTTCCATGTGGCAGCTGACAGCTTGTAGAGTCAAGAGGGGGCTTTAAAGTGGTGCCCAAGGTACATTGGAACGTGGATCAGAACAGATTTCACTGAAGTTGAACACCGCCAAAGTGATCTGGCAACGGTGCATAATCTGCTTTGGTGGGTGGCCACATGGCAGGTTGATACGGATTTCTCCATTGGTCCCCATGGCACTATCACTGTGACTGAAAGAACCTGAGTTTGAAGGAGTTGAAATGAATGAAAAAATGCAGGATGTTTTAGCAGATTGTGAACATCGACCATAGTGTGAACACACTGAAAAACAAATGAACGGATGCTTTGTGGGCTGTCATTTGTTGTTGTTTTTGTTGTTGTTGTTGTTGACATTATTTGAGTGTATATGTGTTTTTATATATTTCTGTCTCCGTTTTTTTGTTTTTGTTTTTGTTTGTGTTTTCCCCCACAGTGTTTGCATGCAGTGTGCCACACACACAAAAAAAGTTGGATATAATGCTGTTTCAGAACTAATTCGTCCCGCTGCCGTCAATTCTGCCCCTGCTAATGGCGAGAACATGACCGACAGCTCCATGGAGGGAGCAGCTGCCCAGCAAGTAGAAGATACTCCTGACAAGGACTCTCTCTCTGCAAGTTCATCCGTCAAACCTCTGCCGTTAATCAAAACCTTGCAGCCGATGGACGCAGTCTCTGTCAGGAATGCCATATTTGGTGATCAGGTGGTTGGTGGTGCAGCTATCGGGGAAGACACCACCACAGCCTCCAAGAAAAAGAAGAAGAAGAACAAAAGGCCCAAGTCTGCCCAGGCCTCATCCAGCTGTGAGTCCACCCAGTCCAGCCCGGACAAAGCTGCAGCAGCGGATGGGGTGGAGGTTGTCGTGACCGATAGTCTGGAGGCTATGGTTCTTGCTGAAGGTTCTCATCCAGTACCCTCAGAGAGCAAAGAAAAGAAGAAAAAGAAGAAGAAGAAGAAAGACAAAACTGAGGCTGATAGTCCAGATGGTGGGAACGTCGATGTACCCATGGATGTTGATGAAACTGTTACCGCAATGGATGGCAGTAAGAAAGAGCAACAGGGACAAAAACAGCTGGCGGGATCCTCCGGCCTGCAACACCTGGCACAGAATTTGCTAAACAAGCAGAAAATGAATAGGCAGCAACAGCAGCAGATGAATATGATGCCACAACAAATGGTGAATCGTCCATTGGTGCCACATCCATTGATGCAGCAGCAAATGATACCACAACAACATATGATGATGCAATACCCAGGGATGCAACAACATCCAATGATGCATCAGCAGGGTCAAATTCGACATCAGGGTCAGGGTTATCATCAAGGTCAATGTCAAAACCGCCATAACCAGAAGCAACAGCAAGGACAAAAGGGGAACCAAAACACTCCACAGGGCGGACACAAGCACAAAAATCAGCAAAAGAAAGTCATTGTAAGTACATATAAATGCCATAGTCGAAACTTATTTATAAGTATCACACCCTCACACATAAATGATGTAATTATTACTCAAGCTTTGTTACAAAAATCTCATGTTTGGTTATGTTAAAGATTGTGGTTGGTCATCTTGATACATGTATGAAAAAGATAATTTCAGTTATATGAAGAATTGTTTTTTTCGCCTATGTTCTGAATAGTGAACATTCATTTTGGTTCCATTAAACCTACGAGTCCCCCACCCTATCCACCAACTGTAAAAACTTAACTCTGTGACTCCTTCACCCTATCTACCAGCTTCCTGCAGGAAGTGATGGATAGGGTGAGGGAGTCAAAGGGTTAAGTTTTTGCTTTGCTAGCATAGTTGACAATGGAGGATGCTGGGTTTTAATTAAAAGTTACAGATCACTTATTGGATCAGAAATGCTCTTGAAATTATCAGTCCTGCTTATGTCTTATTTCATTGACTGTTTGGATACAATTTGCTTTTTCCTGGGATATTTTTTCTGAATGGCCTGTTTTGCTTATTTCTTTGCTTTTGTCATTCTTTTTGCCATGAAACTATTGATATATTCTTTCTTTCTTTTATTCTTTCTTCAGTATGAGCCGTACTGGAAAATGGAAGACGTCTCTAGAGGATTGAAACAAGGCACTCTGATACAGGTAAGTGCTTTTAATCATATTGGTGATCCTGCTTCCCTCATGCTAGTTGATATGCTTTTACAGGGTTCATACAAGTTTGGAAAATTTGAGTGGCCTGCCTTTTCTACGTCCTGAAAAGTTTTTAAAAAAATGATGTATGTGTGTATAAAAGTTAAACATTTTTCTCTTTTAGAAATTAGAAGGCAGCCATGCTAATCATTACATCTAAGGGATTGTCCCTGGCAGAATTCTGCAGCATATCCACATTTCTTTGTAAACAGAAATACAAGCATACACACAGTACCAGTAGACAGCAGGCCAGATTTCAGGTAAATAATAAGCCCATTTTGACAAAATAAGAAAGAAAAAATAGAGAAATTGTCGAAACCTTGCTCTCAGGGATCAAGAATGCACAAAATGGAATATTCAACTGTAGTCTGAAATTTGAAAAAGGAAATGATTGAAACAATATCAGCGTTTACTCACTAGTTCTTGTCCATGTAGAAGATGATGATCTTTACAAGGGGACTAATTCTGTTCTCCAAATTTGTAACATCACAGTAGTAAGGGTTTACTATATTTCTGTGATCTTACAAGGCAGAACGGTTGCTTGATAGATGTACCTGGGGAATGCTTGTTTAATAATTCAGGCTTTTTTAAAGAGCTTGCCAGTTGGCTATAGAATAGGGAAAAGTATAAAAACAGTAATTTTGATTTTGACAAGTGGTCATGAAACTGAAAGTTGAAAGGGAGAGAGAGGTGGGCAACGAGAGAGGGGGAGAGAGCGAAAGAGAGCTTAGATGGATACAGACTGATGTTTCATTTTTTTTGATTCCTAGATGATAACTTTGGACTGTGATAAGAGGAACCTGTGTGTAATAATGAGTTTGTTTTGAAAATTCATTGGCTCAGAGTGTGTAAAAGAGGAGTTTTCACTGTAATAATTATTCATGTTATTTCAAGGAAATATATTATGAAGCTTTGGTTTCTGGCTGGCCTGCGATGTTCATAATTTTGATTTTATGATGGTGGGTAACATATTCCAGACATAGCATAAGAGACAAAGACACTTGCTTTGATTATGTCTAATCAGAGATACATGTTGCTTATTGAACATGTATTGTCATCTTGACAAGGGTACTCAGGTCTGTTAGTATTTGGGAGTTCTTAGATGAGAGAATCTAGTTTCCTCATTTCCTCTTGCAGAATTCTGTTTGGAAATCCGCTCTCACAAGGGTGGCCCAAATTTTGTGTGGTGACAAGAAATTTGCTATTATTCTCATCATTATCATCATGTACCTTGCTGCATGGCGTTGGCAGTCATGGCCCTCCATATATATTTATCTCTTGTTGCCACGAGCACATCCTCCACCCTCTCTGTCCTCAGCCACCCTGCAAGTCCATCCAATGTTTTCTCCCTGGGTCTACCTGGTGCTGTCTTTCCTGCCAGCTTTCCAGTTGTGACCAGGTGCTCTAATTCCCTTTTCCTCATAAAATGGCCTGTAAATTTTGCCTATTATTCTAACTTATATTGTTTTCTCTTTACACCCACCTGCTGAACTTCAGGGAGGAAAGAGAGAGGCATTGCAGAGTACATAGAACAAAGTCTAACATATCCACCTGCTTGCCAGACTGAAACTTGGTTTTTAGAAATGCTCATTTTTTAATATGAGTGTGCATAATCTGTTGGTGTAAGCATTTAATTTTGAAACTCAACAATGCTGCTGCTGTGTAGGATACATGTGTATTTTGTGGTTCATGAGATCCAAATTTATGGATTTGCAGCTTTCCATTTCTGTACATAGTCATCATTCTGATATACTTTGATCTACTTTCAGGGTCCCATCCGAATCAACCCAAAGAACTATGAAGATGCTTATGTTCCCTTGCCGGTAAGTTTACCTATTGATAGGAGTGTATGCAGCTGTGCATGTATGTAGACAGACACACAGGCTTGGACACAGACACACACACACACACACATACACACACGCACGCACGCATGCATGGAGGCTGGCACACACTCACACACACACACACGCACACACTCACGCACGCACTCACACACACACATACATAGAGGCAGGCAGGCACGTGCACACACACACATGCACGCACGCATGCACGTACGCACGTACGCACGCACGACACCCACCACACACACACACAACACACACACACACACACACACACACACACACAGAGGTATGCGCCAAATATTTTTCTTTTTCTCCCCTCCTCCCCCTTTCTGTCTGTCTGTCTGTATATGTTTTTGTGTTTTTTTCATTAGCATACTTATGGCAAATCAGATTAAAAAAAATGAAAATTTTCTGTATATATTTGTACAGAGCTTTGAAATTTTGAGCCGGTGTACTTAACTGAAGAACATATCGAAGAAATGATGATAGATATTCATTGTACTTCTCTGTTTGTGATTGTATTTATACATACCCTTTGGCTCCCGCACCCTGTCCACTGGCACCCTGTCCACTGGCACCCTGCATTGTGAACCATGCAAGCAAAGTAAAGACTTGACCCTTTGATTCCCTCACCCTATCCACCAGCTTCCTGCAGGAAGCTGGTGGATAGGGTGCGGGAATCAAAAAGTGAAGTTTTTGCAGTTGGAAGATAGAGTGTGGGAGTCAAAGGATTAATGTAATGCTCTTTACAAACTACAATTTTATGTTAAAAATTCAGTATTGTATTGTGTCCCCATTCAGAAGGGGCTATGGCCTAGTCTGAATAAGTTTCATTTTTTTCAATTTCTCTCAAAAATGCTTTCAAAAAGTCACATTTTGTTCCCAGCAGAATTAGATGCGTTTTTGTGCCCCCAAATACTCTCAAAAAGCCACATTTTGTTCACAGCAGAATTAGATGCGTTTTTGTGCCCCCAAATACTCTCAAAAAGCCACATTTTGTTCACAGCAGAATTACTTCAGTAAGATGCATTTTTGTGCTCCCAAATGGTCTCAAAAAGCCACATTTTGTTCATTGCAGAAATAGATGCATTTCTCTCTTCCCAAATGTTTTGTTCTATATCCCTGACAGGATGGCACGGCTGACATCTATATCAGTGGTATGGCCGACAGGAACCGAGCTCTAAATGGGGACATCGTGGCTGTGCTGGTGCAAGACAAAGAGAACTGGAGGGTAAGGCTCTGTGTGTTGTGCTGGATACTGAGTGTGATGAAATGATGGTGGTAGTGTTATCGCCACTGTTGTTATCGCCACTGTTCTTGTAGTTGTTTTTTTGGGGGGATGGTAATGATGATGGTAGTGTTGTTAATGCTACTGTTCGTGTTGTTGGTTTCTTTTGTTCTTGTTGGTGTTGTTAATTGTGGTGGCGATGTTTGTGAGTGCTGGGGCACTGTCACATTTTAACAGTGCAGGACAGTTGAAGAGATAGTAGTTGAAGCAGAATCCATGGCCACTGAACTTCTTGCCATACAGTGCCTGCAGTGTTTTTGTCTTTTATCCAAAATGAAGACCCACACCAGTGCTGAAGACTAGTATGCCTACTCATCCATCAGACCAATGGGAGAGTCCTTCATAAGTCCTTCATCACCATCATTACAACAACAACAACAACAACAGCAAAAACACCAGAGGATGCTTGATGGGACCCAGGGCAACAGTGCCCTACCACTGACAAAACGATCACCTCCCAGCTTACTCACCCATCAGACCAACAGGAAAGTCCCTTGTCATCATCATCATAACCCTTTGACTCCTGCACCCTATCCACCAACTGCAAAAACTGAACCCTTTGATTCCCTCACCCTAGGGTGAGGGAATCAAAGGGTTCAGTTTTTGCTTCTCACTCCATGCCATGAGTTTTTCCCCTTGCTTATCCTTGAATACCCAGGGTTTGTATAGGTTAGGAAAAAAATTATAACAATTATACACGAGCAGATAGACACTTGAAATTTAGTGAGTGCATGCAATGCATATTAGTGTATACTTGAACAAAAAATAAAGTAATTTACTCGTCATCTTGGTGGTAAAAGGGGTATCCAAGGTTTGTCTTTTTTTAGCACTTTTGCAGCTATCAGAAATATATATTCCAAATGTTCCTTTTCAGCTAAGAAATGTTCTACATCATATTCTAGCACAACTGGAGTCACTGAAGACACAGGAGATATACTATTGAATCACAAGCAGGTGATAGAGAACATGAACTACAAAAAAAAAGTGAAAATACAGAAAAAAAGAGTTCACTGTACACAAAACACTGGTGACGTATCACTGGCTGTAGGCTCATGGCAAGTGACACTGTGAAAGGATGATCGAGAAGAAAGAAATCTAAATTGTCAGTCCAATCATCAGTAAACACAGCCCTAAAATCGTCAACTTCTTTGCCGATTTGACACAGTGCCCGAATCAGACGCTTGTTGCTAAGGCCCATGTGCTGGCACAGTTTCGTCTGCTTCCTCGCCACTATCAGCGCCCACTTCACTGTTGGAATCCACGTCTGTCTCCACACTGTACGAGTCGAAATCCTCATCAGAAGAATCGCTGATGTCTTCTTCAACGTCTGACCCTTCAGTCTGGATCAATTCCAGTGCGTCTTCAACGCTAACTAATAAATCACCAGCCCTACTGTGTCGAACACTTCGTCGGGACGCCATCTTGCCGATCATGGAGTAGAGCTGACCGACGGTGCTCTTTGTTATCATTAGCTAGCGAGTGACCGCGCATCGCACACGGTGCAAGTGAATAAAAAGTTGTTAGGGGATAACTAAGGAATCATCTCAGTTCTTGAGTTTCGTATCCGATACGTCACTCGGACAGCGTGAATTTTCAAAATCCGAATCCGCATATACGGACCGTGGTCGCTAACGCTTCGTCGTACAATGTCCGCATATCAGGCCAGTGGCAGCGAGTGAGTTAATAGCATGGTTGACAGTGCAGGATGTTGGTGGACAGTGTGCAGGAGTCAGAGGGATATGTGAGAAATAGACACACACAGCGTAAGATAGTGACATTTGGAGTGACACATACAGAGTAAGATAGTGACAGTTGGTTTCTTTTTTCTTTTTTTTCTTCAATCAGTTAGTTAATGTGATTGATTGTTCCTTTACATTGTTGTTTTTTGTTGTTGTTGTTGTTGTTGTTGTTCTTTCTTTGCTTTTTTTGCTTATTTTCCTATTGTTAAGTGGAATTGAAGGTAGCTGCTTTCAGCAGTGAACATGAGTTTGTGACCTAGCATGTATTTCCTTCAGGTTTTCACAGAAGAAGTCGAGGAGTATGAAAAATGCAACACGCCCAAAAAGACAGAAAAGAAAGCGGAAGAAAAAGACCAAACCAATGAGAAAGCAAACAACAGCATTGATCTCAATGCTTCCGCGGAAGTTCCTGATGTGCTTGTGGAAGAAGAGGAAGAGGTGGAGCTTGACAGTTCCGGCAAACCAATCGGTGAGTGTGTTAGAAACGTGAATGCACATTACAAGCCAACAGATGCAATAGTCAGGTGGTTAAGTCCCTTGTCTTTCATTCCCAAAGTCTGTGTGTCAGATATGCCTGTGTTCCACTTTGCGGTAAAAGGTGAAGATTTTTCCAATTCCAAAGTCAACATATTTGGTGGTTAAAGGGTGGAGACTTTTCCCCATCTCCCTGGTCAGTATACTGTGCAAACCCATTGGTCTGATGGCATAAGGAACCATGGGGTGGGGGGGGGGAACAAAATACACATATCTGGAAATGAAATATAACTTCCAAGAGGGTGGGGTTAAAAAGTGGCGAACATACATAAAAACCATACTTGCGAGCACATGAGAATTGCGGCCTATAAAAAGATCTGATACCAGAAACAAAGTTAGAGTCAGTAATTATCTCTGTGAAGCCTTGTGTAATACACATTTCCAGTACCATAACTTTAGTGTGAGAACATGTCAGATGCATTCATCCAACAAGCGTTAATGATTTACTTGCATATAGTAAATTCGATCACTTAAAATTAATCCTGTTTCTGGGATATTTGGTTAAGTAGCAATTCTTTCCCTTTGATTGTTATTTGGTTTTGTAGTAATTCTTTCCCTTCGATAGTTATTTATCATTTAATGGTACTTTTATGTAGTTTGAATTGATCCATTGTCATGGAGTTCCCAGAATCACATGTCTTTCAATACGGCAATTCACAGGCAAAACTTTCAGTGTATAATGTGGGTTTGTGTTTGTTTTCATGTTTTTTTTTCCATAATTGGTATTCCCAGTGAAGCAGAAAAATCAAATACATGTAGTACTGAACCTGTGTGGAAGGATGATGTTAACCCTTTGACTTCTGCACCTTGTCCACCAGCATATGGCATTGTAAACCATGCCAGCAATGTGAAAACTTCTTGCAGGAAGCTGATGGATGGGGTAAGGGAGTCAAAGGGTTAAGTGGATTCTGAATATGCTGGAGGCGTGCAAGAGAAGGAGCAGGTAAACCAGGGAGTTTAAATAATCGATGTGAGACAAAATAGGAGAAGTTGCAAGTTTAGATGTTGATGAAGTTGAAAAATAACAGTGAATAGAATTGAAATGTTGCAATTGACAGTAACAAGACCAACAGGTTTGGGTGATGAATTTCAGAGAGTTGAGGATCAAGAACAACGTCAAGGTTCTTGACTGAATAAGAAAGTGCAATAGTTGTCACCTATTTGGATAGAACCAACTTTTACAATGGAAAGCTTGTGCTTGCTTTGTGCCAGTGTGCATTTCTTCAGTCTTATCTCCATTATCAGTCACCTCTGGATCTCAGCATAAGACAGAGGCTTTTGAAAAAAGAGAAAGATTTTCAAGAGATCCATTGTTGTAGAGCTGGGAGTCGCATCAGCATCCATCCATCTATCCATCTGTCAGCAACGTCATTCTTGATGGTAGCCGCTGATGCATGCCCCATCAGCTGTCTCCATCCCCCTCTGTCCACAGTCCTTCTGTAGATTTCACCTTTCGGCAACTTCATCCACTTGGCTATGTTCTTTACATAGAAAGTGGGCTGTCTTCCTTGTGGTCTCCTGCCCTCCATTTAGCCCTGGGCTGCATGTCTTCATTACATGGCAGCTCTGATGTCTCATAGCATGTCCAAAGTAGTCATCAGCATAGAAGTGATTTTTGATGTTGTGCTGACTGATGACATTGGCAAGTGGTGAGGGTAGAGTGTGACGATCAGTTCACCATCTCTTCATGAACATTTCATTTCAGAAGGTACCCAGGTAACAAAACTAGTAACGGGTGATGCCGCCACCCCAACCCAGAAACCCATCCCTTCTCAGCCTTCCACTACACCGGCCACCAGCAGCCCTGGGTGCAAAGGGGCAAGGTCTAAGGACAACAGAAAATGTGATAGCAGCAGCAACAACCCACAAGGGTCCAGCTCCAAGTCAAAGCGCTACAAGTCGGTGAAGGAGATGCTGGAGAACAGTGCCACAGTCCGTAAGCTGTTTGATGCTAAAGGGACAGGCGGAGAGGAAGACAAAGAGGAGATGGACACAGACAAGTTTATGCAACGTACGGGGAAGGTGAGAGTTTGTTTGTAGAATGGTTTCTGGCCAGCACCTTTTACTTGTTTTGTAATTTTCTTTTCAGTCATGTTTTTTAAAATGAAGATATTAGTCTTTGTTGTTGTTTATATGTGTGTAAAATCTGAACACAGGAAGGGAGTATCTTTTAAGCTATTAGTGTACACTAGCTTAGCTACAGGTATATTTTTAAAGCTGTCAGTACATGATAGCTTACATAAAGAAATATTTTTAAAACTGTCAGTGTATATAACTTAGAAAGGCATATTTGTAAAATTGTCCATTCATAGTTTCTAAAATATAACTGATTGACACCGGGAATTTTTTTAAACCCATTATTTTATAGTTTAAAATCTCGTGAATGCAAGAAATAGCCTTTTCGATCGTAGAAGATGTATCAGGTTGGAACAAACTGTGTAAATTTTTAAGTAAAGATCAGAATATGACTGCTTTTATGGTAACTGTATTTTGTGGTGTGTATATGATATTCATGGGCGTATTTCACTGTCTGTTCTATTGTAATGGTATCCTCTATGCCCCCAAGTAGAATCAAGAGGTGGTAAAGTCAGGTATCAATCTAGTTTTTGGTGCAGTTACAGTTCATCCATTTACAATTTACTCAGGTGGTGACTATCGTGGAGAAGAAGCACTCAAGGGTGGGCAGTGGCAACCTACGACCTTTGCAGGACCCGAATCATAACTTCACAACCTTTTCTCCCAACGATAATCGTGTCCCCCGCATCATGATACCCAGCAATGAACTGCCAATTGGTAAGTGTTTAAGCAATCTATTTACAGATAGTAATTTCTTAAGAATTCTTTTTAGTATGCTGTGGTGTCATATTGCCACAAGCACAAGAAAATGTATGGAAATTATAAGCAGTGATCTTTTTTCACTGATGATATAAAGTGGAAGAAAATAAATTGGTCCTATCTGCATTGGTTACTGTATTGATGAAATAGTGGATACTAGATTGGTCCTATCTGAATTGGTGATACTGTTTATGAAATAGCCGGTCCCAGATGTATAATTGCACCCCCCCTTAAAACACATACATGTTCATACACACACCTCACCCCTCTCCCACAATATCCACAAAGTAAGATGGACACAGGTTTTCTACCCAGTAGCTTTTGTGAATCATGAACAGAAATAACAATAGTAAAACAAATTAGTCTCCCAAATTCAGGAAAATAAGACCAAATTCTTTTGCAGACTGTAACAGAGTTTGATGTTTATGGGACCCATTAGTGTTGTACCTGTTCTGTTTAGTTAATGAAATAAACATCCTTATGGTTAAACCTAGGTGGCACAGAGATAGAGCAACCTAGATCAGTCACCCTTCAGTCTGCCTGCACCAGTTCATGAATTGCCCCAGGAGATTTTTTTTTAAGTATGTGCGGTCTCCAGTCTACCCAGCTACAAATAGGTACCTCTGCCCCAGCTGCAAATGGATACCTCTGCCCCAGCTGCAAATGGGTACCTCTGCCCCAGCTGCAAATGGATACCTCTGCCCCAGCTGCAGATGGGTTACCTCAACCCCAGCTGCAAATGGGCATCTGACTTTCTTCAAAAGTTGGGGAATTTATTTAGAGTTTGTTCATGGTGGATTCATTGTACACAGACAATTCAAATTCAATCTGTTGTTTCACAGATTCTGCCATCTGTTGTTAACTACATTCATTGAGGCTATGCAAAACCTTGTGCACTGGTCAGGAAATGAGTGTTGGGTGATGGCGTGAGGGTAACAGAACCTATCAAACATTAACCCTTTGACTCCCGCATCCTGTTCACCAGCATCCTGCATTGTTAACCATGCTAGCAAAGCAAAAACTTAACTGGAATTTGTGGCAACACGCACCAAAAACAAGAAACAAAAAAACAAAACCCCGTAAAATCCATGTTATTTGTTGTGACATTTTGAAAGAAATCAGTTTTGTAGTGAATAAATGAGAAAATGAAATAGGTGTATATACTTCATCATCACCAGTAACAAGATAACTGTTTTGTTTGGTGGTCAGGTTTCAAGGAGAGACCAGAGGATTTCTCCAGGACCCTTTTCATTGCTCGTATCACGGAATGGAACGAAACCAGCAAGATGCCTAGAGGGTAAGGCTTGATTTGTGGAGAAAGATGCTTTTTTTTTTATTCTGTGGATTAATGTACATTGCTTTTGAAGCTCAAACAGCTGAAAACTGTCCTCTGTTTTCTTCCTGTATATTGACAGATTGGCCTGTGATTAGAAAGTTTGTTTCTGTTATGTTAGCAACTGGTGTTGTCTCGTTAGTGTCTGGTCTGACAGGTAATGATTGATTCTGCCTGGATGAAGGGTGGAGATTTTTCTGATCTTCCAGGTCAACATATGTGTAGGTCTGTAGGTGCTCGAGCTTGAAGAACATCATATACTTGTGTTAAAGATTCTGTAAAACATGACAGGGTTGAGTGGTAATGGAGTATGCAGATTATGCAGCAATATACCGTCTGCAGTCCAGTCAACATGCATATGTGTCCCCAGGAAGTAGAAAATGACAATGTTTGGAACATGGGTGAAATTAGAAGTGTTTGGAACATGGGTGAAGTAAATAAAAGAAAAAGATTGTGTAGAAAATTTTGGGTTCAGAATTTTGAACACCACTAATGCTAGAATGTGTGTGTGTGTGTGTGCGTGCGCGTGCGTGCGTGTGCGAATGTGTGTGTGTGTACAGTATGCATGTATAGTCAGTAGGTAGTAGAAACAAAGCATGATCACTGTCAATAATGTTGGGGATTGATGATGTCGGATATTTGTGACATTGTATTAATACCTTTGCAGGTCTCTAGCACGAAGTCTGGGAGAAGCCGGTCAAGTGGAACCTGAAACAGAATCGCTGCTGATTGAGAATGATATTGATACCAGTGACTTCTCTGACAAGGTATTGGCAGAGTTGGGGTTTAAAATTGCCAGTCTTACAGCAGATTTGTGCCATTACATAAATGATTTCCTTTTAAAAAAGTGTTTTCATCAATAGTATCTTTTAGTCATAGCCATTTATAATTTGATAGTTTATAATGTATCTGTGTCACTTTTTTTACCAATTGCTTTTCAATGTGTTTTATGTTACATGCAACACAGTTGTTGTATACCCTTTTGTGGGGATGCCAGGGGCTTTTTCAGTATGAATAGTATCCCCACCTTCTGGAAATTCTGTGCTAGAAATTTCCTCTTTTCTGTCATTCTTTTTGTTTCTTTTTTTCTCCTTTGTTTTCTGTCATTTCTTCTTATCATTTTCTGCCTTGCTGGTCCATTCACCTGTAGGTGTTCAATAAAGTCTTACGTACTTTCTCTTAGGATTGATAATTGGATACATGTATTGAGTGCATTTTTGGGTCTAGGAAATGAGATATACAGAAGCAATTTTAGGTAATTTAGGCCCGTTTTTATATATGTTTTAGTGTCCTTAGCCATGTTTAAATTTGTATTCAGGTGTGTTTTATAAATCCCTAGTGTGACAAATTGGACGGAGTGGTTAACATCAGAGGCATCTCCTTACATTATGTATGGAAATGCATTGATATGTGAACTTAATTTTCTTTTCCTTTTTTTTCCATGTTGAAGTATTGTGTACATTTTGAAACGGTTATAGCCCTAATATTGCTCAGCATAGTCGGCTGGGCTTTAAACAGAATAAGATAACAATAACAGTAATAGTTGTATGTTAAACATCAAATAGAGAATATAATCTTCATAGGCTGAGCTTACACCCAGTTGTTATACTTGGTATAGGTGCTGGCCTGCTTGCCGCAAGAGTCCCCATGGACTATACCGGCCAAGGAACTGGAGTGGCGACGTGATCTGCGCAAAGAATGCATCTTCACCATTGATCCTGCCACTGCCCGTGATCTGGATGATGCCTTGCACTGTACGGATCTGGGGGATGGTGAGTGTGATAATGGATATCCAGGGACCTTAAGGTGTAAATCATATTTTTACTTTCTGAACTTCTGTGCTGGAAATGTCATCTTTAATATCTTTCTCTAATTTCTGCTTTTCTTATTATTTTTACTTTCTGAAATTCTGAGCTGGAAATTTCATCTTTGATATCTTGCTATGTATTTCTGCTTTTCTTAGTATTTTGACTTTCTGAAATTCTGTGCTGGAAATTTCATCTTTCTTTGATATCTTGCTCTGTATTTCTGCTTTTCTTGTATTTTTACTTTCTGAAATTCTCTGCAGGAAATTCATCTTTGATCTCTTTCTCTATATTTCTGCTTTTCTTTCTGTTACCACTAATCTCTGTCTTTCTGCCTTGTGGTTGATATCTTTTTCTGTTTTAAGCTTTTCTTTCTGTTGCCACTGTTCTCTCTCTTTCTGCCTTGAGGATCCATTCATCTGTATATCTTTTAAAAGATGTTCTTGTCCTCTTTTGTCTCCTCCCAACCCACCAAAGTCATAATGAACAGCAATAGGCATGATAGCCAGGCTGGTCTGACATCAGACTTCTGTGCAAGTTCAGCCCTTCTAAAAGGTGGAGAGATTTTTTTTAAATCTTCTAGATCAACATACATGCAGGCCCATTAGTGCCCAAATTCTCTTCACGTGTATATGCACTCGGAACATCAAATGCACCTGTTAAAGATCCTGTAAGCTTGTCAGAGAGAAAATGGCTTCTGGGCACAGGAAAATATCTACCATGCATGCCCGGTGAAGAAGTAATGTACAGACAATGCAGCAACATGACTTCTGCGCAGTGTGACACACATGCACATTCACGAGGCTTATTGACAAAGAAGATAAGGATGATATGGTCTTGCCTGTGTGTGTTTCTTTCTCTAGCTTATTCTCTGTATTATGTTAGAGTGTGTGTGTGTTGGCATTTTTGTTTTGTTTTGTTTTGTTTTTTATGTAATTTTTCTGTGTAGTGTTCATGTACATGTTTATGTCTTGTTTTGTTATGTGTTCCTGTGTATCCACATTTCTGCAAAATATAGGTCTCCGTGTGTGTGTTTTTCTTTCCATCTCATCTCTCTGTTGTGAATTTAATGACGATGATAATTGATATGATGGTGTTAATAATGACCACAGTGATGATGGTGATTATGAAATGATGATGATCATGATGATGAATAGTTGTTGACCAGTTGCTGTGGTGTAGTATTTTTCAGCTCCATCATAGTGGGATTTTTCAGCTCCAACCATCTCCTACCCAGAGTTGAGCATGCTATGGGCTATAGAGAAGGCTGGAACCACACAGTCGAATCTCGTGCGTCATTGAAGGTGCTCTTGACAAAAACTGTGCCAGCTTCTGTGGCTGTTAGAATGGCGTGGAAAATGGGACAAGAAAATGAAAAAGAAAGTTGAGCACAGAAGAAATCTACCAAAGTGCAATGATTCAGAAGAAAAAAAAAGTTAACAGTAATGATAACAGCATTGATGTTGACACTATTGATGACAATGATTAAAATAATTGGGCAGGTATATACGAGGTGGGAGTACACATCGCTGACGTGAGCTATTTTGTGGAAGAAGGCACTGAGCTGGATGAAGTGGCCCAAGCTCGGTGCACAAGTGTCTACCTTGTACAGAAGGTACGATCATCGTCTGAGTGTTGTGCTCGTGGGATGTCATTCTTGACATTGTTGTTGATTGGTTGTGGGGTCTTTTGTCGTTTTGTGTGTGTGTGTGCGTTGTTTTTTTTATTATGTTTGATTGGGGTTTGTTTTGGGGAGGGAGGGATGACAGGGGGTGGGGGCAGGAGTTGTTGGGTGGGGTTTTCCATTTGTTTGTTATTTCGTTGTTTGTTCTTTTATTTTCTTTCTTTGTTTTCATCGTTGGTGTTGTTTTGTTATTGTTGTTGCTGCTCATTGGTTTGCTGTTATTTGATACATTTTTGCTTGCATTTGTGCCCACACTTTTTCTCACATCTTTATCTGCAGAATTTCTGTTTGTGTTGTTGATGTTATTGTCAATTGACAGCATTTTTTCATTGCCATCAGCCACATGACATATGGTTTGTTTATCAATACACAACATTTTGGTTGCATGTTGCAGGTTATCCCCATGTTGCCCCGTCTGCTGTGTGAGGAATTGTGCAGTCTGAACCCTGACGCAGATCGACTCAGCTTCTCTGTCATATGGAAAATCACTGAAAATGGAGAGGTTAGAAATGTGACTGTATGTAAACTTAAAGCACACAAACGATTCTTGGCATATGATGGATTTCTGTGTAATTGATTCACTCATTCTTTCTTTGGGCATTTTCTTTGTATGCTTTGGTTTCTGTCTTCATCTGCTTTTGTAATGACTGCAAACAACAGAAGTATATGAGAATAGGAATATGTTGGGCTCAAAGGTTGGAAGGACTGGGACAACACAGTCAAAATTTCATCCACTTTCTGGATGAGTGTCTTGTTTAATCCTTTGACTCCTGCACCCTATCCACTAACTGCAAAAACTAACCCTTTGACTCCCCCACCTTATCCATCAGTTTCCTGCAGGAAACAAGTTTTTGCTTTGCTAGCATGGTTGATAATGCCTGATGTTGATGGACAGGATTCGGGAGTCAAAGGGTTAATTTTCTGACCAATGGTGCAGGTATTTGAAATCTCAGGCCAGGTTAACGGCATTGTTATCATCCCCATTCTTATCACTATAGCACCATGAAAAATTGTCCCCTGATTCTGTGGGCCTTTATGTTTTGCCATGTGGTGAGGTGAGTTTTGTTTGGTTTGGAGGTGTGCTTGAGAGCGGTGTTAGAGTAGTAAACAAGAGATGATCAAAAAAAGAGACAGTAGAACAAAAAGCACACATTACATACACACACACATCTCGCACGCATGCACACACACACACACACACGTACACACGCGCCCACACACACACACACACCACACACACACACACACCACCACCACACACACACACACACACACACACACACACACACACACACACACACACACACACACACACACACACACACACACACACACACACACCCACGCCACCAAACACACCACACAACCTAAGCTACATAAAGCCAGATTTACAGACCATAGTCGCAGTTCTACTTTGCTTTAATTTTGAGTAATATGATATGAAATTCATTTTGTGCATTACATATATTTGTTTTCTTATCTGCTGCCAGATTCTGGAGGAGTGGTTTGGTCGCACTGTCATTCGCTCCTGTGTCAAGCTGAGTTATGATCATGCACAGGTAATCACATCTTGATAGTGTTAATAAATATGGGACCACTATGTGAATTTGCAACTTGTGTGTGTGTGTGTGTGTGTGTGTGTGTGTGTGTGTGTGTGTGTGTGTGTGTGTGTGTGTGTGGTGTGCTTGCATGGTAATTTGATACATAGATTGATATTGTTATACATTATATCCCATCATCTTTATTATGGCTGTTGTTATTTGTAGTGTTAATGACCTTGGTTTGTTTGGTGGTGTGTGTTACTACAGACATTTTTTATGTGCAGTGTTATCACGTTAACAAAGGTTGAGCACACAGTTTATGTGAATATCACACAATCCTGGAATTTCACACACCACGTCACATCTTATCAGTGGTTGTATATATGTATACATGTATGGCCTATGTTTTATAGTGACTGCATACAAAGAAAGGACACTACAGTTCATTGTGACAGTGTGATACAGTACAACACAATACAATACAATATAATACAATACAGAACGATCTGGCTGTGTGGTAAAATGATCACCACAACAGTTTACTGACAGGGAAGTTGTATGTTCGAACCTCCATCAGTCAGAATAAATAAATGAATAAATAAAGTAAGGGATATTTTAGCCTGAATATTTCTTACCAATCTTGAACATGTTATGGGTGCTTCGGGAAGATCGGAACCATCAAGTCTTGTGCTTTTTATGTGCACCTCATTGAAATTGTTGTTCAAACTTCCTGTCCAAATCGCAGAGGTCCGTATCTCTCAGATCTGGTTGGCACCATAATGTATTATGAAACTAAGCAAAGAGTATATCCCAACATAATCTCATTCTGAAATGGGATTCCGTAAGTCATCACTATCATGCCCATTCTCACCTTCAAAGTATTGTCAAAGGTTGTCTGTGATTCTGCGGCCCTTCTTGCCCTGCTGTCATTGTGATCTCAGTTTTGGTGAGTCTTGAGGCATGTTGGAGAGCCGAAGTGGGAGTGGTGACACAGGAGCTCACCTGTCTCACTTGTCAACATTACCGGGTTCAGTGTTGGCCGTTGCACATTTTGACACCACCATCTCCCTCCAGGCTGCTCTGTCTTGACTTTTGTGGAAAATTCTTGAATATTTAGGCCACTGATGTTGGTTGAGTTCTCAATATATGAGATTGGAAGTCTGCCTTTCTTCCTTTTTGCCACTACACAGGAGGTGGTGTAGAAAATGAGGCAGCAAAAACAGAAAAAAACTGAAACAAACAAAAATAAAGAAAAGCAATGTAGAACATTATGCAGACCAATGCAATAGAGAGACATGTTGATGACATATTATGACTGATAATATTACAGAGTCCTGCTGATGACATATTATGACTAGGAATACTATAGAGACATGTTGATGATATATTATGACTGATAATACTACTGAGACATGTTGATAACATAATATGACTGATAGTACTACAGAGACATGTTGATAACATAATATGACTGATAATACTACTGAGACATGTTGATAACATAATATGACTGATAGTACTACAGAGACATGTTGATAACATAATATGACTGATAATACTACAGAGACATGTTGATGATATATTATGACTGATAATACTACTGAGACATGTTGATAACATAATATGACTGATAGTACTACAGAGACATGTTGATAACATAATATGACTGATAATACTACTGAGACATGTTGATAACATAATATGACTGATAGTACTACAGAGACATGTTGATAACATAATATGACTGATAATACTACTGAGACATGTTGATAACATAATATGACTGATAGTACTACAGAGACATGTTGATAACATAATATGACTGATAATACTACTGAGACATGTTGATAACATAATATGACTGATAGTACTACAGAGACATGTTGATAACATAATATGACTGATAATACTACAGAGACATGTTGATGATATATTATGACTGATAATACTACTGAGACATGTTGATAACATAATATGACTGATAATGCCAATTTCCATTTTATGCAGGGCTTCATAGAACAACCGGAGAAATTGTGGACAGCACAGGAACTGCCACCAATATCAGGGAATTTCACTGTGAATGACATCAAGACCAGGGTTTTGCAGATGAACAAGGTGAAGGGAATGTGTATATGTCAGTTATGAGTGAGTGAGTGTGTGTGTGTGTGTGTGTGTGTGTGTGTGTGTGTGTGTGTGTGTAAAAGAGAGAGAGAGATACATTTGTGACCTCCTGCCATCAATTCAGTCTTAACTCGCAGTCAGTTGAACAGCACTAGGAGCTGAAAAGGTGACTGAACGTGTCTGTCTGGGGTGTTTGACTTTTTCTCAAAATTGATTTCTGTTGACTATAATCTTTCTGTTGACTATAATCTTTCTGTTGACTATAATCTATAATCTTTCTGTTGACTATAATCTTTCTGTTGACTATAATCTTTCTGTTGACTATAATCTATCTCCCACAGAATTTTTTTTTCATGAAAAAATATCATTAATCAATTTAAAATGGTATTTCATTGCACTGATCGTAGCAGAAAGAATGCAATTTCTTACCATAAGTACCTATTTTTGTCTCTTATTGCGAACTGTAACCTGTACAGAACCCCTACATGTAATATACTGACAGAAAGCTCTTTGAAGCACCTTTCGGATTATGACTGCTAAGATTAGAAACAAACCGGGTTAAAGCCACAAAATAAAGAAAATTAAGGAAAATCATACAACTTAATGATTTTAAACATACATAACATCTACATTTTTTGAGTACAAGCTTCACTCAAGTACCAAAATAATCAGCAGAATACACACTTTCCAGTGATATGTATATCAAAATACCCAAAATGATAGTTGAGACTGATTTCATGCTGGGAGGTCACACACACACAACACACACACATACACCACACACACACAACACACATGCATACACACGCACGCATGCACGCACACGCACACGCACACACACACACACACACACACACACACACACACACACACACACACACACACACACACACACACGGATACATATACACAGACACAAGAAGACACTGATACACACACACCTCTCACACAGAGGCTCACAAGCAGACCAGGAATAATAACTTTATACTCTGATTATGAGCAGTGATGAGGTCTTTCCTTTTGGGTCTGTGAGCTGATGAAGTGGTCGATGTCAGGGGCGTTTCCTGAGATTATGTGCTACAAATGCACTGATATGTGTTCTTAATTTTCTTTTCTCTGATGGAGTATTTTGTGTTTTGAAACGGTTATAGCCCTGATATGACTACACAGTCGGCTGGGCTAGAAGCAAAAATGACAATTAACTGTTATGCAAAGAAAGATGATGTATGCAACAGTGCACTAACGCGATAGTACTACTGTTTTCTCTGTTCCCCTAGGAAAAACAATGATATTGATGTGAATAGTGATAAGGATTTTGAGAGTGATGTTAATGAAGATGTTATCGAGATAAACACAACAGTGATGATGTGGAAAGTGCATCAGCTCCTTCACCATCAAAATGGTTGGGCTATATCTGGCAATGGATGTGTCCAATTTTTGTTGTTCCTACTTGCCTCCATGACCTAAACTTAGTGTGCTCTGTCGGATTGAGATTTGTAAACTTCTTCCTTTCAGTTCCTTCTTTATGACAGTTAGCTACCAGATTCCTTTTAGTTTGCTAATGACAGTTGCCTTGATAATGACAGTTGGTGATAATATTCTTTGTCAGTTTCTGCATGCTGATGACAATTGTTTATAAGATTCTTTGTGAAATTCTACTTGCTGATGACAATGGGTTATAAGATTCTTTTTGAGTTTTGCCCTGCTGATGACAATTGTTTATAAGATTCTTTTGAGTTTCTAGTCCTGCTAATGACAATTGTTTATAAGATTCTTTTGAGTTTCTACCTGCTGATGACAATTGTTTATAAGATTCTGTTTGAGTTTCTATCCTGCTGATGACAATTGTTTATAAGATTCTTTTGAGTTTCTATCCTGCTGATGACAAGTTGGTTTATAAGATGCTTTTGAGTTTCTACCCTATAGATTTAGGGATATTTGGTTATAAGATTCCTTTGCATTTCTGCCCTGCTGGTGACAGTTGTTATGAGATTCTTTGCATTTCTACCCTGCAGGTGACAATTGGTTATACAATTCTTTTGAGTTTCTACCCTGCTGATGACATTTGGTTATAAGTATCCTTTGCATTTCTGCCCTGCTGATGACAATTGGTTATGAGATTCCTTTTCAAGAGTTCTTGCCTTGCTTTAGTCAAGCAGCTTTTTGATATTTGATGATGATGATAGTATTTGATGATGCTAATCCCAATAATGATCTGGTGGATGTTGATGTTGATGTGATCATGGTTTGACAATGAAGCTGATAATGATGGTAATAATGTGAATTGATGATGATAATGTTGTGGTTACTAATGATAAATAGTGGCGAACTGTCTGCTGTTGAATTCAGATTGCCAAATCGTTGCGTAAAACACGGTTTGACAGTGGAGCCCTGCGGCTGGACCAGGTGAAGATACAGTTCACGCTGAACAAAGAGAGTGGCCTACCCAATGGCTACTTTGTTTTTGAAGCCAAAGACAGTAACAAGTGAGTTTCGTGATTCTGTTTTGGGAAAAGGGTGAGCAAAACGTTTTGAGGGACATAAACAGCCCTCCAGGTTCTATGTGGAGCATTCACTGAGAACACACAAAAGAACCCATAGAAACAAAGGAATTACCTCTGGCGAAATTGTGTTGAACAAACACACTTTCATTGATAAAGAAAAATACATGCACAGGGAGGAAACATTTATTTAACCCCTTGAGTGCCGACGTTTTCTGACATCAGCTGTTTTCCATGTTGCATCACTACCATGTACAATAAAACAACTGTTGCTTCCATGTTTATGGGAATCTATGCATGAAATTACACAGAATGATGCATTAGGCATGACTAAATGTATTTTCAGATGATTTATGTAGTAAAAAACATGCAGCATTGCATGACAGTCCTGGTGTCAGCATTTTACTGAAAACCAGTTTCTCTTTTCAGATAAATAAAACCAATCTGGTGAGGGTTGCATAGGTCAAAAAGTCATATAAAGGAATCCTGTCACTTTTATGAATTCCCTCTGAGACTGACAACATCAGTCAGTGCTTCTCTACCATGTACATTAGGCTGAAATGGTCAAACTACCTCCGTAAATTTTACATTTGAAGGCACCACAGAAGGCTCCAAGAGCTCCGTAAATTTTACATTGACGCACTTAAGAGGTTAAAAAGACTGTTGCTACACTAAAATGATGCATTTTTGGGAGAGCGACCATAATTTCACTCTGTAAATCTGTTGTGACAAGCAAAAAAATCAAGAATGTCTGTGCTTGTGTAGGGGGAAGAGTGGGTTAGAGTATAGGTAAACAATACAAAGCATGCATATAAATGCATTGGGGAAAGGAGAGGATGGGACGGTATAATGATTTGACTGTCTTGCTTCTGAAGCTGATGATAAACACAATCCAGTATGGTTGAAAAATGGATGGGTAATCTGATTAAATCTCAGGCCATCTCCCCATTGTACTACCCAGCTTTAAATGGTGCATATCCTTTTTCGCGGATGGGGAATTGAAGCTGTGAGGGAAAGGAGGTAAGCATTACTCTGTTGGTACCAACCCAGAGTGAAGTGGGCATCTCTAAGATTTCGCTTCCTAACTACTACTCAGGTTATGAGAAATCCTTTACCAGTTTTGTGCATGTGTATTATGCATTGTTGGGGAGGAAGTTAGGTCAGAAGTTAGCTTCTTTTACTGCTAGCTCCAAATGAATGTGTGACTTTAGATGGAGAATAAATCCACAGAAGTTATGGGTTTTTCAGACAGAATCCTGAAGGTTTTGTTGGTGAGTGCCATGATTCAAGAGTCATCTGCTAGAATGGAGTATCTCACCTGTCTCACCTGTCGGCGTCACCGGGAACAGTGTTGGCCGCTGCACATGATGTCCTCACAAGTTGCCTCCAGCACTCTCGATCTTGGCTAAGTCTGACCACCTCCTGGAGTTTCTTGCCACTGATGTTTGTGATGTTTCTAGCAAGTGATGCAGGTGGCCGTCCTCTGTTTCTCTTTCCTTCCACTTTACCTTGGAGGACAGTGGACATCAAGTCTGTTCTCTCATTACGGATTGCGTGTCCAACATATTTCAGTTTCCTCCGTTGTATGAGTACTAGAAGCTTGCGTGTAGTACCCAACTCATTCAGTATGCTTTCATTTGAGCGCCTATCCGTCCATTTGACCCTCAGCAGTCTTCGGTAAAACCACAGCTCTGCTGCTTCCACTCGTCTTTCATCCTCTTTCTTCATTGTCCATGCCTCGCAGCCGTATAACATCACTGGCCAGACAAGACATTTTAAGAGTTTTATCTTAAGGTCTGCTGTTATGCTGTGGTCTTTCCAAATATTGTTCAATTGAACCATACTGTTCTTGGCCATTCCAATTCTCATCTTTATGTCTTTTGAGCATGTTCCATCGTGTGTCTTGACTGAACCTAAATATCTAAAGTCCTTGACATTTTCTAGAGGGACTTGGTTTAGCATGATCTGGTCCTGTCTAGTGTTATATTTGCCTGCAACATGCATAACCTTTGTCTTCTTTGAATTTAAGTCCAGCCCAGCTGCCTTTCCAACCCGGTCTACCTGTACAGGATCCTCCTAGAGCCTGTAATGTTGTCTGCCAGTAATCCTGTGTCATCTGCGTAGCGTAAATTTGACAGGTTTCTACCACCAATATTTACTCCCATGTCTTCTATGTCTGCTTCTCTCATGATATGTTCAGAGTATATGCTGAAGAGATGTGGAGACAGGATGCAACCTTGCCTTACCCCTTTAGTGATGTTAAAAAATTGCAGTTTTGATTATTCCATCTGATTGTTGCTTTTTGATCATTATATAATGAAGCTATGAGGGAAACCAGATGTCTTGGAAAACCCATTTTGATCATGAAGTGGAAAAGACTTTGGTGAATCACGCTATCAAACGCTTTGCTGTAGTCAATGAAAACGATGAACATCTCTTGGTCTGTGTTTCTAATCTTTTCTATCAATATCTGGAGTACAAACAGCATATCTATTGTTCCCCTGTTTTTCCTATAGCCTGCCTGACAGTCGGATAGCTCTTCCTCTACTTTTGGCTTTAACCTGTTTAAAATTATTATCAGCAGTATTTTACTGGCATGACTGATCAGTGCAATTGTTCTATAATTGTTGCAGTCTTTGACATTTCCACTCTTATGTAACATGACAAATTCTTGGAGCTTCCAGTCTGTAGGCCACTGACAAGTCTTCCATATCTTGCAGCATAAGTGATGCATTACTTTGAGTCCACCATCACCTGAGTGTTTCAACAACTCTCCAGGAATATTGTCAAGACCAGGAGACTTTCTGCATTTTAGATCTTTAATGGCAGATTCAACTTCGCTGAGCAGAGGTTCAGGTTCCGTATCTCCAGGGGTCAATTCCAAATTTGGCTCTAAATTATTTTCATGGCTGTCAGGTTTGCCAAAAAGTGATGTGCCATATTCGTTCCACCTATCCAAGACATCATCTGGTTCAGTCAGGAATGGAGTATCAAAAAAGGAATAATGAAAGCAGATACACCATTCTGGCTGGTAACCCTGGAATTCTGTATGTATGGAAGGAAAAGTGCTTACACCATACACATTAACTCTTTGACTCCCACACCCCGTCCACCAGAATCCTGCATTGTCAACCATGCTAACAGATCAAAAACTTAAACCCTTTAACTGATTCACCCTTTATAGGTGAGAGAGTCAAAGGGATAAGCTTTTGTGGTTGGTGGATAGGGTGCAGGAGTCAAAGGGTTAACATTCTCTCTCTCTCTCTCTCTCTCTCTCTCTCTCTCTCTCTCTCTCTCTCTCTCTCTCTCTCTCTGTGACTCTCTGACTCTCTCTCTCTCTCTCTCTCTGTCTTTCTCTGTCTCTCACGCATTCGTGCGTGCGCACACACATGCACACGCACACACACTCAAAACACACACACATTAGTTACTTTTTTTTTTAACTTACTTTTTTTTTTACCCTACATCTCCTCTTTCACCTCTCTCAAACTACAGGAAATGCTGTTACTCTTTGCTTTCCATCTGTATTATGTCTGATGTTAATGTTAAATACATCTGATTCTTTTCCAATATTTTTAGCTCTAGTTAAGTGTGCAGATTAGCAACAACAAGACTGAAAAATAACTCTAAAGCTTAGAATTTATGCCCTTGGAAAGAAGGTAGTATATACCCTTGGAAAGTAAGATATTGTCATTGTCATTATCATTGTCATCATCATCATCTGTATAATCTCCTAATGTTGAACTATGTGACAGGTTGGTAGAGGAGTTTATGTTGCTGGCCAATATGGCGGTGGCTCACAGGATCCGCACCTGTCACAGGAACCAGGCTGTGCTTCGTTGTCACCCACCCCCCCAGACTCGCATGATTAAGAATCTGGTCAGAACTTTGAACACTTGTGTCAGTTTCCTTGTTCTTGGTTGGTTGGATGGATGGTTGGTTGGTAGGTTGGTTGGCTGGCTGGTTGGTTGGGTGGGTGAATGGTTGGTTGGCTTGGAGGGTCTTTTTCTTCTCCGCAGGCTAAGCGTATAAATTCATGCAAACCTATCTACCTGGCAGAAGGAGCTGATTTATGTGTGTATGGCCATTCTTATCCTGCCGTAAAGGCAGTCATGCCCCGTCTTGTGGGTGGCGAGAATTGTGTGGTTTTAGCTTTGTTTGTTTCTTTGTTTGTTTTCCTTTGTTTTGTTTTGTTTCTTTGTCAGAGTATGCTTTTGTGTTATGCGGCTGTATTGTTGTTTTTTCTTATTGTTATGGCTTTGTTTTGTGTTCTATTACTAGTGATCTGAGTGTTTTAGCTATTATCAGTAGTGGGGTTGCCCAACTTTTGAGTCTGGCTTGAGAAAAATAATTATTCATGTAGCCTTCAGTCCACCCATCTGCCTGTGGGTTCTTAATCTATTTCAGAGTTTGGGAAGGTAAAGCACAGGGGAGAGCAGATGGGTACTACCTTGTTAACCCTCTGGCTCCTACACCCTCTCCACCAGATCCTGCTTTACCAATCATGTTAATGAACCAAAATATTAACCCTCTTGATTCTGTCACCCTGTCCACCAGCTTCCTGAAGAGGGTGTGGGAGTCAAAGGGTTAAGTTTTTGCAGTTGGTGGATAGGGTGCAGATGTCAAAAGGTAAACATTGGCATCGAGACAAGATTTCTACCACTCACTCCCTTATGACCTCGTGATTATTTAAGTGTTCACCTTTTTTTTTATCCCCCCTGTGGGGATGCAGAGGGTTCTTTCAGTATAAATAGTATCCCCACCTTCTGGAAATTTTATGGTAGAAATTTGTTCTTTTCTGTCACTCTCTTTGTTTCTGCCTTGTTCCTTTGCTTTCTGTCATTTCTGCCTATCATTTTCTGCCTTGCTGGTCCATTCACCTGGTGTGTTTGATAAAGTCTTGTGTACTGTTTCTTAGGATTGATAACTGAGTACGTGTATTAAATGCATTTTGGGCTCTAGGGAGGTGAGATTTGCAGGAGCAATTTTAGGTAATTTAGGCCCGTTTTTAATATGTTTTGGTGTCTTTAGGTATGCTTAAATTTGTATTCAGGTGTTTTTTAAAAATCCTATGCGATAGATTGGGTGGAGTGGTCAACACCAGGGGCATGTCCTTATATTGTTTGCATGAATGCATTGATATGTGTACTTAATTTTTTTCTTTGTTTTTCCTGGTGAAGTTTTGTATGTTTTGAAATGGTTATAGCCCTGATATAGTTCTATGCAGTCGGCTGGGCTTTAAACAACAATAACAATAATCTTTTTTTTTTAATCCCAGTGAAATGTTTGCCTTGCCCCTCAGTGGGGCCTGTGCTGTTCCAGAACCCCAGTAGTCCCAGTCCCAACATATTGTCCTGTTGCTGTACCTGTTGCATTCCACATATTTCTGTATTTCATATCTTTTTTTTCCAGAAAGAATTATGTGACAGTCTGGGCATTCACATAAATTTGAGCAGTGCCAAAGATATTCAGGTAAGTTCAGTATTAGTAGATGGAAAAGTCATACGCAAAACCAGGCTAAACATACAGCAAGTGGCTGTATGCATATTTTTATCAGCTATTACTTAAATGCTTGTCAGATGAATAAGGCGATGGCTGACTGGAGTCAGCTGTTATGCACATTTGATACACAATGGTAGTCTAACCCATGTGTCTAAAAAACGCAGGTGTGGAGACATGCATGAGCCACAGTTTCGGTTTCAGTTTCAGTTTCTCAAGATGACGTCTCCGCGCTCGGAATGAATTCCATATGCACTAACGTCACAGGTGCCATGTGATAGTGATCATGGTACAAAAAAGCCTTAAGCCTGCACATAAACACATGAGCCACATAGGCAGCAAAGTTTTCAGCCTGTGCAATGCTTGCTACAGTCTGTAAAAGTTCGCATATATTTGAACAAAAAGCTTAGAATGGTTGTGTTCCCATAGCTACACACTTTAAACTTTCAGTGATTCAATACATTTGATTGTGATATTGCATCTTGATTGTGATAGTGTTTTTGTGATATTGTTTTGGACCTTTTAAAGCTTGTCATGTTAGTAGTATTATTACATGTATGTATGTTCTGTATGTATTACTGTTGGTGATAGAAGAAAACCACAAGATTGAAACACAAAGGGTCGCAAATCTGAGAGAGTTTTCAAGCTGCTAGGATGATTTCATGATGATGGGAATGATGATCCATCTCAGAATAATGATGCTGTGGAGTTCATTTCGGATTGAGACTGCACATCAGGCACATTCTACTGTCTTTCACATTCCAGCATCGTCAACCAGGCTTGAGAGATGTAAACATCTGCAGCACTGGTCAGGAAATTTGAGCAGCATCCCTAATGTAGGCATGGACTGTGTTGGCTGAACAATACAGCTAGACTGCTGTCTTAAAAACCTGCCAGCTCATGACCTGAACTGGAACTCAAGAGGACAGCAAGGAGGAGAAGACCAAAAACTGAACTGGTGCTGGATGGTTGATAGAGTCCTTCAGTTGGTGGCTTGATGCTGGAGCGATGCCCTTATACTATTTGCTGACAAAGCCCATTGTAATGCTCTTGTTGCCTGTTGTGTTGCAAGATGTGCGAATGTCTAAGTGTTTAGTAAGTCACAATGATGGATGAGACTCAACTTTGTGGTCCCAGTCTTTCCCAAGAGCCCATAGTGTGTTCAGATCTGGTTTGAATTTCATCAGGGCTGAAAAATCATATGGTCATTTTTCAGACCAATGGGAGTTTGAACTTGTGATCTCGCAGTTAGTGGTCCTGTGTGCACTTACCACTTGACCACATGACTAGTCCTTCATGAGATTTGTTTACCAGAAGTGATTGAAACAGAATCCAGGTAATAAAATCGCTGTGTTCAGTCTCAACCAAGCATTCAAGCCTCCATATCTGCTGGTATATAATATACTCAATAGAAGGAGCAATTTTGTCACAATAATTAATAATGCATAATGTTTTTCTTTTACTTTTTGATACCCTCATCTTTTCAACAGGCATCCACCAACTTTCTGTAATGATTTATCTTCTTTCTCTTTTAATATCTATTCACATGTACTTTTTACTTAGACATAGTGTTTTATATCCATTTATATATCATGTGATGATTATGGCACGTCTATTGCAGCTGTCGCTGGCCCGTTACACAGGAGAAGATTACTTGTCACAGGCAAGGCTGCAAGTACTGGTCAACCTCTGCTCCAGACCTATGAGGGTAAGACAGCATAAATCTACATTCATCATCATCATCAAGTGCCCTGCTGCATAGCATTGGCAATCATGGCCCTCTATATGTATCTATCCCTTGTTGCCACAAGCACATCTTCATGTTCTTTGTTTACAAACATGCATTTATCAGAATTAATTAATCTGGTAGATAGTATAAAACTGTAGATAGAATTGGAGACTATAAACATGATGACAGAAAAGATAACCCATTTTCAAAGCTGCTTTTGAATGTAGCTGTAAAGATAGAGTTCTTTTTTTTTGTGGAAAGTTTGCATTAATCTTGCTTATTGCACTGCAGTTCCCTTTCAGTTTTTCTTGTGTTCTAAATTCAAAATTTCAGGGAGATGATAATTATTGTGATTTTAGCGTTATTCTGCAAAGTATAACATGATATTTTTATGTCAGTTTGTGTATGATTCATATTAAATGCATGCATGCATACACACACAGCAGGCTTACACACACTTATATATGTGTAAATACTCATAAGCACCTTCCCCATTCATACCATGCACCTCTCCACATAGGATACACCATACTACACCACACTATTCTTGCATGTGTATGTGCAGAGATATTTGTGTATCTGTTTGTCTTTTCACATGATGATTATATGTATAGTGTGTGTATGTGTAGTTGTTACTTTATGTGTGTGTGTGTTTACACATGATGGATATATGCAAAATGTATGTGTGTTTGTGTGTGTGCACTTGTGACTTTACTTGTGTTTGTGTCTGTGTGTCTTTGCACATAATGGCTATATGCAAAATGCGTGTGTATGTGTAGTTGTTACCTAACATGTCTGCTTTATGTGCAGAATGCCAGGTATTTCTGCTGTGGTATGCTGTCAGATGAGGGTCTGTATCATCATTACGCTCTGAATGTTCCCCTGTACACCCACTTCACCTCTCCCATCCGTCGATACCCAGACATCTTGGTACATCGGACCTTAGCTGCTTCGCTAGGTGCGCATGACATTTTTGAAATACCTAGTGGTATTTTTCTGTGTATAAATTTGTGCATTTGTGAGTGAGAAGGTGATAGAGAATGTATGTGTGTATGTTGGTGTTTCTGTGTGTATGGATGTCTGTATGTTAGTACTGCACTGTACTAGAGTTTTGATGAGAGTTATGTGCCTGCACTGTACTAGAGTTTTGATGAGAGTTATGTGCCTGCACTGTACTAGAGTTTTGATGAGAGTTATGTGCCTGCACTGTACTAGAGTTTTGATGAGAGTTATGTGCCTGCACTGTACTAGAGTTTTGATGAGAGTTATGTGCCTGCACTGTACTAGAGTTTGATGAGAGTTATGTACCTTGCACTGTACTAAAGTTATGAGAGAGTTATGATTATGTGCCTGCACTGTACTAGAGTTATGATGAGTTGTGTGCCTGCACTGTACTAGAGTTTATGATGAGAGTTATGTGCCTGCATTGTACTAGAGTTATGATGAGAGTTATGTGCCTGTACTGTACTAGAGTTTTGATGAGAGTTGTGTGCCTGCACTGTACTAGAGTTATGATGAGAGTTGTGTGCCTGCACTGTACTACAGTTATGATGAGTTGTGTGCCTGCACTGTACTAGAGTTATGATGAGAGTTGTGTGCCTGCACTGTACTAGAGTTATGATGAGAGTTGTGTGCCTGCACTGTACTACAGTTATGATGAGTTGTGTGCCTGCACTGTACTAGAGTTATGATGAGAGTTGTGTGCCTGCACTGTACTAGAGTTATGATGAGTTGTGTGCCTGCACTGTACTAGAGTTATGATGAGAGTTATGTGCCTGCACTGTACTAGAGTTATGATGAGTTGTGTGCCTGCACTGTACTAGAGTTATGATGAGAGTTGTGTGCCTGCACTGTACTAGAGTTATGATGAGAGTTGTGTGCCTGCACTGTACTAGAGTTATGATGAGAGTTGTGTGCCTGCACTGTACTAGAGTTATGATGAGAGTTATGTGCCTGCACTGTACTAGAGTTATGATGAGTTGTGTGTCTGCACTGTACTAGAGTTATGATGAGAGTTGTGTGCCTGCACTGTACTAGAGTTATGATGAGAGTTATGTGCCTGCACTGTACTAGAGTTATGATGAGAGTTATGTGCCTGCACTGTACTAGAGTTATTATGAGTTATGTACCTGCACTATACTAGAGTTATGAGAGTTATGATGAGAGTTATGTGCCTGCAATGTACTAGAGTTAGAGAGTTATGTGCCTGCATTGTACTAGAGTTATGAGAGAGTTATGATGAGAGTTATGTGCCTGCAGTGTACTAGAGTTATGAGAGTTATGATGAGTTATGTGCCTGCACTGTACTAGTTATGTGAGAGTTATGATGAGAGTTACATGCTTTTTCATGGGCGAACAGCCTATGTTACCTGTGGAAATGACTTATTGCAGCAGAGAATAACAACAAAGAATAACAACACAAACGATAACAATTTCCAGTCTTACCAAGCTCTATGAGACTGAGACAAATCTGTGATTGTGTGCAGGCTACTGTAAAGTGAACAAATCTGTGATTGTGTGCAGGCTGCTGTAAAGTGAACAAATCTGTGATTGTGTGCAGGCTACTGTAAAGTGAACAAATCTGTGATTGTGTGCAGGCTACTGTAAAGTGAACAAATCTGTGATTGTGTGCAGGCTGCTGTAAAGTGAACAAATCTGTGATTGTGTGCAGGCTACTGTAAAGTGAACAAATCTGTGAATGTGTGCAGGCTACTGTAAAGTGAACAAATCTGTGAATGTGTGCAGGCTACTGTAAAGTGAACAAATCTGTGATTGTGTGCAGGCTACTGTAAAGTGAACAAATCTGTGATTGTGTGCAGGCTACTGTAAAGTGAACAAATCTGTGATTGTGTGCAGGCTACTGTAAAGTGAACAAATCTGTGAATGTGTGCAGGCTGCTGTAAAGTGAACAAATCTGTGATTGTGTGCAGGCTGCTGTAAAGTGAACAAATCTGTGATTGTGTGCAGGCTACTGTAAAGTGAACAAATCTGTGATTGTGTGCAGGCTACTGTAAAGTGACAGACAGAAACCCAGCAGAGCTCGAACAGATGGCCAAACGTTGCAATGACATGAAGACCAACGCTAAGACTTGCTCAGAGAGGAGCAACGAACTCTACTTTTCCATCTTTGTCAAGGTAGGAATGCATGCAGAGAGAGATTGCATTTTTTGTTTCTTTGGAAGAATACTCGATGGCCTCAGAGTTATTACAATCAAACGTAAGCAGTGTGCTGCTGGAGGTACAGTGCGGCTGGAAGAGGAGTTGAAGATCACACCTGATTTTTAATATTACACTCTTCATCACCTGTGCTAATGAGAATACTTGATTCTTTGTTCTAACAGGAAGCAGGCCCTCTGGAGGAGAAAGGCATGGTGATGATGGTGCTGGACAAGTCGTTTGACGTCTTCATCCTAAGGCTGGGGGTCATCAAGAGAGTCTACTGTGAGGTCAGTGCAACTCTTGTGTGCCTGTTTTGTCATTGTCATGTTGTCAGTTGGAAGGAAAAGATCTGTTGTTCAAGCAAAGGGGACCACAAACAGATGGACATTTGTCTGGTTTCTTTCCATGTGGTGGTGTATTGCATGTTGAAATGAAAACGGCCTCCTCTCCTTGGAACTATAGGAGTTTTGTTTTAAGGGGTTCCTGAGTTGGCTTTTTTAATCTCTTGTTTTAAAAAATGGGAGATTATTTCATATGGACCTGAGAGGGAGGTGTGTCTGTATGTAGGTATGTGATTGTCAGTGACAAATGTTACTAAGGTTTTCAGCTGTTTATGGTTGGATCACACCAATTTGGATTAAGATGTGGATCTTGAGGAATTGCAAATGCATAAGTTCAGAGGTTTCACCCTTGGGGATTCTGGGAGCTGTCAATACAAATACTATCCCCTCCTAGAAATTCTGTGCTAGAAATTTCCTCTTTTCTATCGCTCTCTTTGTTTCTGCCTTGTTCCTTTGCTTTCTGTCACTTCTTCCTATCAGTTTCTGCCTTGTTGGTCCATTCATCTGTATGTGTTCAATAAAGTCTTAGTATTTTCTCCTAGGATTGATAATGGGTTACATACATAAAGTGCATTTTTGGCTCTAGGGAAATGGGATATGCGGAAGCAATTTTAGGTAATTTAGACCCATTTTTATGTGTTAGTGTCTTTCTTTGTATTTTAATTTGTATTCAGGTATGTTTTTTTAATTCCCCTGTGTAATAAGTTCGACGGAGTGGTCAGTGGCAGGGGCATGTCCTTAAATTATGTGCATTAATGCATTGACATATGTACTGAATTTTCTTTTCCTTTTTTTTTTTGTTTTTGTTTTTTTACTGTTGAAGCATTTATGTTTTGAAATGTTTATAGCCCTGATATGGCTGTATGCAGTTGGCTGGGATTTAAACAAAAATAACCATAACAATAAATAGCCAGTAAGTTTGAAGATCATGACACCAAGGTCAAGCCACACAGACCAAAAAAATTACCTAAATAAGCTTTTTTTTTGTGAAGGTGTGTGAATCGCACTTTCTCAGAAACATCTCAAGATATTTGAATTGTGACTGCACTGTTGTGACAGTCTATCATTGAGTTCACTTCATATCACGTTTCTTTTCATCTGATGCTTCTTCAAGGTCGCAACAACTGTGAGGAGTGTGAAATCCAGATTTTCTTCTGAGCAGCTTAAGTTTCACATTAAGGTTTTTCAGACATGTATTATTGAATCAGTTTTGATTGTGGTAATGTCATTGTATGTGTATAGACTGTTTCAACTGTTGTTACAGAAATAGTCGAGCAATATAAATGAATCTCCTTTTATCATGTGGATTTTATTATCTGTGTGAACAGCAGTATCACCATTAAAGATTCATGTGAGGATAATCATTTTTATTTATTCAGTAATGCCTTGAGTCAGATTCGCTAGTGCCAAAGTTTGGATGACTTTGGTACTATTCCTGGGTCATGGCTACAAGACTGTTGAAATACATGTACAAATCTCATTATGACTCCAAGATTTTATGAGCCAAATGTAATTGTATTTGGTTTGTATGGTTGAATAATAATTCGTCTTTGATATGTACGAATGCTGGTGTTTTGATGTTTCTTTAATCTACCCAGATCTAAAGTGACTTATAGAATCTGTAACATGTGTATTTAATGATCTGTGGCTATAGTATACTTAGGAAGGGAATCCAGGCATTAGCACATATGTTGACCTGGGAGATAGGACACATCTTCACTCTTTGCCCATAAGATGGTACCCAGGTAGGAGCATATCCAGTCTTTCTGATTGACAGCCTGACATCATAACTACTTGACTTTAACCCCTCATGACCATACTGACATGCTTGAATACAGAATTTTTCAAAAGCCCATTTTCTGTTACAGCGGCTACCCCTGGAGTCTTTAAGCTACCGTAAAGAAGGAAAGCGACCAGAGCTGACATTGGTGTGGAAACCAGATGACAACTGCCCACATTCCGTGACTCAGCAGATCTCCATCTTTACCTGTGTCAACTGCCTGCTGAAGTCAGAACCTGAGCCTCTCAAGTGGTCGGTAAGTGTTCACAGAGACGAGGACAGAGAGACAGGCAAAAGTCTGTCGCACTGTGCCTCATTGTCCATTGTGTCATTGTGCTATGGGGTTTGCAAACATACAGAGCTAAATAAGGTTATGTCATTCAACTAGCTTCTCTTCCAATTTTGTGGTTATTAACCAAGAAATAAATTGAGAACACATAGTTATATGATGAAACAGGACAGGGGCAAGGAAGTGAGGAAACCAGAAGTGAGGTCACTGGAGATCAGGGCATGAAGGACCACAGATACCAGAAGTCAGGTCACTGGAGATCATGGCATGAAGGACCACAGATACCAGAAGTCAGGTCACTGGAGATCAAGGCATGAAGGACCACAGATACCAGAAGTCAGGTCACTGGAGATCAAGGCATGAAGGACCACAGATACCAGAAGTCAGGTCACCTGAGATCATGGCATGAAAGACCTCAGATACCAGAAGTCAGGTCACTGGAGATCATGGCATGAAGGACCACAGATACCAGAAGTGAGGTCACTGGAGATCAAGGCATGAAGGACCACAGATACCAGAAGTCAGGTCACTGGAGATCATGGCATGAAGGACCACAGATACCAGAAGTCAGGTCACTGGAGATCAAGGCATGAAGGACCACAGATACCAGAAGTCAGGTCACTGGAGATCAAGGCATGAAGGACCACAGATACCAGAAGTCAGGTCACCTGAGATCATGGCATGAAAGACCTCAGATACCAGAAGTCAGGTCACTGGAGATCATGGCATGAAGGACCACAGATACCAGAAGTCAGGTCACCTGAGATCATGGCATGAAGGACCACAGATACCAGAAGTCAGGTCACTGGAGATCATGGCATGAAGGACCACAGATACCAGAAGTCAGGTCACTGGAGATCATGGCATGAAGGACCACAGATACCAGGAGTCAGGTCACTGGAGATCATGGCATGAAAGACCTCAGATACCAGAAGTCAGGTCACTGGAGATCATGGCATGAAGGACCACAGATACCAGAAGTCAGGTCACTGGAGATCATGGCATGAAGGACCACAGATACCAGAAGTCAGGTCACTGGAGATCATGGCATGAAGGACCACAGATACCAGAAGTCAGGTCACTGGAGATCATGGCATGAAGGACCACAGATACCAGAAGTCAGGTCACTGGAGATCAAGGCATGAAGGACCACAGATACCAGAAGTCAGGTCACCTGAGATCATGGCATGAAGGACCACAGATACCAGAAGTCAGGTCACCTGAGATCATGGCATGAAAGACCTCAGATACCAGAAGCCAGGTCACCTGAGATCATGGCATGAAGGACCACAGATACCAGAAGTCAGGTCACCTGAGATCATGGCATGAAAGACCTCAGATACCAGAAGTCAGGTCACTGGAGATCATGGCATGAAGGACCACAGATACCAGAAGTCAGGTCACCTGAGATCATGGCATGAAGGACCACATATACCAGAAGTCAGGTCACCTGAGATCATGGCATGAAGGACCACAGATACCAGAAGTCAGGTCACCTGAGATCATGGCATGAAGGACCACAGATACCAGAAGTCAGGTCACTGGAGATCAAGGCATGAATGACCACAGATACCAGAAGTCAGGTCACTGGAGATCATGGCATGAAAGACCTCAGATACCAGAAGTCAGGTCACTGGAGATCATGGCATGAAGGACCACAGATACCAGAAGTGAGGTCACTGGAGATCAAGGCATGAAGGACCACAGATACCAGAAGTCAGGTCACTGGAGATCATGGCATGAAGGACCACAGATACCAGAAGTCAGGTCACTGGAGATCAAGGCATGAAGGACCACAGATACCAGAAGTCAGGTCACTGGAGATCAAGGCATGAAGGACCACAGATACCAGAAGTCAGGTCACCTGAGATCATGGCATGAAAGACCTCAGATACCAGAAGTCAGGTCACTGGAGATCATGGCATGAAGGACCACAGATACCAGAAGTCAGGTCACCTGAGATCATGGCATGAAAGACCTCAGATACCAGAAGTCAGGTCACTGGAGATCATGGCATGAAGGACCACAGATACCAGAAGTCAGGTCACTGGAGATAATGGCATGAAGGACCACAGATACCAGAAGTCAGGTCACTGGAGATCATGGCATGAAGGACCTCAGATACCAGAAGTCAGGTCACCTGAGATCACGGCATGAAGGACCACAACCACAGAGTGAGGAACAGTATTCATGACACTATGATGATTGGTGTTTTCATGATAATGGGAATGATGATCATGATACTACGGAGTTCCATCTACGGTTGAGACTGACAAGGATGTACTTTACACTTCTTATCTTTATATCTCCTGAGTCAACAAGGCTTGAGGAATGCAAACCCCTGCAGTGTTCATCAGGAAATCTCACATATGAATAAAGTGGATTAGAGTCAACTATGTAGTCCCATTCTTTGCATTGAAACTGTAGCACGCTCAGCTCTTGGTCAGGGAAAAAAAAAATCCACATTTTTAAACGAGTAAGGGTTTGAACCTACAACTTCCTGGTTTGTGGTCCATTGTGTAACCATTTGGCCACAGTGACTGGTTAGATGGAGTACCACTGAATAGAGTTAAGTTCAGATGAAACTTCTTCCAGTGAAATTTGTTTGATGGAGTAATGAACGGGAAATTGTCATCTTGGAGTAAGACGTACAACATTGAAAATGAATACTGTTTTGAATGTTTAGTTTCTTTTTATTTCACAGGCAGTCTCATTAGTAACATGGATAGTTTTAATAACTGGGTACAGTTAAATTGTTCTTGTAATGCTGTTTCTACCTTTCAATCTCATCTCAAGATTTTCACCAGGCAAAAGCTGTTCAGTTGAATTGTTATTACATGAATGATTTGGTTGTCATTTGAAGATGAAGCCTGATTGGTGTAGAGCTAGAGTTCCCACACTCTGTTTCTTTGTATTTATATCTTTTGTTTTTGTCAAAGTGGATTTACCCTGTGAAATTCAGGCTCTGTCTCAGTGGAGAATGCATCACTGTGATACAGGGCTACCCATTTTTTTTGCTTTCACTAGGCAGTCTGACTAACTGCAGAGGTTCAAGTCTGCCTGGAGAAAAATTTTTCGCTTAGCCTCCAGTCCACCCAGCTGTGAATGGGCCCCTGACATGGTCAGGTTTGGGAAGGTGAAGCAGTGAGGGAGAGGAGCTAGTATTGCCTTGAGAAAAGTTGAGGCCTCTTTCACCTCATTTCTCTATTTATAACCTCAGTGTTATGGGATGTTTGTGTGTGTGTGTGTGTGTGTTTAGGTTGTCTTTATCTATTTTAGTATGCATTAAGGAAATGCGAGTTCTGTTTAATTTGGTGTGTGTTGCAGGCTTTTGTGCATCGACCAGTCGACGGTGATACATCGATTGTGAGGTAGTGCAAGACAGTCCCAAGGTGCTCCTTGCAAACTGTGATATTTTTCAGTCTGCGTGGCCTGTGCAGAGCTGTGTCGTAACTGTATGTGTATGTGTATACCTGTGTGGTATATGCTGACATTGGGAATGCACATGTGTGGGTGGGTTAAGGTTTCCTTTTCTTTTTTGTTTTGTTTTTTTGCTTCAGCATCAACATTTTCTTGTCTTAGTACTTTTTTAAATAATAGGATTGCTCTCCCAAATTCTGTTTTTATGGAAATTTAACTTTTTTAAACTGTTTGTGAAATTGAATGTGAACATGAAGCTAAACAGGTTATAGTTGAGCAGGATGGGGAAAAGACCAGGAAAGCATGGAAAACCAATACACAGATAAAAAAAAGATGGACAAGCCATACAATACTTCTGTCTGGCAATTGGAAGCATGTCTTTGGTACTACCTGGCAGCAAACTCTTCAGTGCAGTAATTGAAATTTCATGTATTGGCTTGATAATGTTGGCCAGTGTCGTTGGGGTATGTTCAGTGTTGGCTCTTTGAGCTGTTTTCAGAATGTTTTTTCCTGAATATCAGGAATTTGGAAGGCTGTTATGAAAACAAGATTACCAGAGATTTTCAGAATTTTGAAATTTCAAGTTGTACTCAGTAATTCATATGTAATTTTAGCATGAGAGCTTATGTGAGACTTTATATACATAGGACAAACTGTTATGATCTGAACAGTGTAATAAATGAGTGAGATGCGAGTGGAAGTCGATAAGTCTCACAAGTGCTGATCAGCTAACGATTAGCTAGGGCCGAACCCTGCACCCAGCTTCAGCATCTTTCTTTCTTTTCATTGATTTTTATGATTTTTAATGGTTTATTGTGTGTAGGTGGATTGATAAAAGATTTTGTTCACATTTATGGACTGCACCTCCCACATGCAGTCAAATATGTGAATGGTTTTTTGAGTGTATGGCCTTTGCGTTTTTTTGTCTTTCTTTTAACCTGATCAGTAACTCTTTTGTTCCCTCATGTGTATGGCTTGCTACTTTCCTTTGCTCCTTTATTTCAGAAGTCCTTCTATTCCCTTCATACATGGGTTTCTAGAACAATGTTACTTTGGAAATGTACTTCATAATGGTCTTTTACTATACTGTCTATAACCACAAACATTGTACACCATTGTGTTTGGTAGTGAAAACACATAATTATGTGTGCATTTTGGACACAGTGTGCAACAGTGTTGGTGACACAATGGTGTTAGTACAGGTAAACACATGCACACACCCCAAATGGAAAATGGTGTGTGTGCATGCATTCCTGTGTCCATACTGTGCAGGAAACATGACTGTATTGACCTAGTGTGTGGACTTTCCAGTGTTTGCAATGCCCCCACTCTATCATGGCTAGTGTGATGTACAGCAGACGTTTCATTCACCAACATACTGGTGAAATTTTTCCTGTCTCCCAGGTCAGCATCTGTGCAGACCTGTCAGTGCTTAAACCCCCTTCACATGTCTCTTCTCATCATCTGTCTCTATCGTTGTGGATGACAATGGGAGCTCCACTCTTTATCACGAAGGATCGCCAGGCGACACGGTCTCTGCTCCTGTGTATGATGTCATGGAGCCCCAGTTTGTAGGCGTCAGCAATGTTGTCCATGAAGGATTTTACTGGCCTTCCTTGTTTTCTCTTTGCCTCTACTCTCCCCTGCAGGACTGATATCATCAAGTCAGTTCTTGTGTTTTAGTTCTTGTGTTTCTGTTCGTGTGCCCGATATACTTCCATTTTCTTCATGTGTATCTGCACACAAGAGTGTTAGATGCCCTTTCCTGATTTTTTGGACTGTGGGGATGGAAAAAGAAGGTTCTTTCCGGCCAGTTTTCTGGGTTGTAGGAGTGAAGTGTATGTATTCTACAAATAAAAAAACTTGGAGGAATCAAAAGAGCGAGGGCAGCTGTACTCTGTTTTTTTTTTGGGGGGGGGGGGGGTGCATGCTGGGTGTTCTCATGTTTCCATTAGCCTCCAAACACTGACGTGGCTTATAGGATCTTTAATACGCATATTGATATCCTGCACGCATTTACAACAGGTGGGTTTCAGCGAGGAGATCAAAAAAATCTCCACCCTTTACCCCCAGGTGGTATCCAAACAGGTTCAAACCCATACTCTGTAGGTGGAAGTCCTGTTTTTCCAACCACTCAGCTATGATGCCATTCATATTTAGTATTGACTGAAGTATAAGGGAAAAAATCAACTCCTACTTTTCAGGATAGGCAGCCATGTTTACATCACTGATTCCAGTCTTTTTCAGAAATGTGTGCGTTTGTGTGAGTGCGTGTATGTGTTGTGTTCCTGTAAAAATAACTCTTTAAATTCATTTTTTTAATGATGATTTTAAAAGATCTCTGTGCTAATTTTTTTCTTCAATAATATGTTGTCAATTTTATATCTATTAAGGTCACATTTGTAACATCATCCTATATCAGACTGGTAGGTTAGAGTGCAGATGTTTATTTCATGTTTCAAGAGGGGTGTGCTGAGGTGACGAATGTTTGTTCATGAAATGATGATTCATATCTGAACTATTTTGTTGTTGATATTGATTTGTGTGTTAATTGTATAGACGTACTTCTTTTCCCTTGACGATGAACAGAAACTTTTCTTTCGGGTGCCATGTCATAAAATGTTGAAAATGAGATGGAGGTGTCTGGATCACATCTTTTGTATATGTATACTTGTAATATTATGATTAGTTCTCTTCGAAGAGTTTTATCATGATTCATATGTTGATTTTTGCATTGAAATGAAGGAGCATTGATGATCTAGTCAGGGTGTAAGCATAGTTCCTCCACCATTGCTGTTTTCTGTCCATCCAAAACGGGGTCATGCTAAATGGCATTCTTTCAACAACAACAAAAAATAGAAAAAATCAGATCACGAAAAACACGAGAAAGTTACTTGACACGTTTCATCCGTCTTATGACCATTCCCTTGTTAACACACCTTTATTATTTGTGTTGTTTGTGTTTTTGTTGTCTTATGCCAGCATTTTTATTATGGAGAATCTATTCTTACCTTAGGGCTTGGCTAGTGTAGAGATTCTATCTTCCAATCAGCTTGCAATTCTACCCTGATTCAGGGAAAATTTGCATATGTGGCCTGTAGTCCACCCAGCTCTGAATAGATACCTGATCATGTTCAGATTTATAGATGGTGAAGGATTTTTGAGTTTGGTCAAGAGGAATTCATTGTTCGAGAGGGATTCATTGCACTTGACAGTTTGTGCTCCACTCAATTCTGCCTGTAATTATCTGACAGATGGTCATTATTCTGCTGTGCTCGCAAGGTCTTCGAAGAGGGTTGCCTGAGGGTGAAACCTGCCATACTGATAATGAAATGGTTTTGGATTTGACACTCAGACACCCCTCCTGAAATCCTTTCATATATCAATTCCTTGCCAGCACATAGGGTTTTGCGCAGGCTTCATTATCAGCATGGCACTGTAACCAACTGAGCGATCATATCATAAGAAAAAAAATCACAATTCACGCAGACTATCCATGTGCTTAACACTTCCTGTCCGACAAGCCACTGTGAACGGCTTGGCTGACTTTCAAAATGGCCATCGAGCCACTCACAGTGGCTCGGCATGGTTCGTCACTTTGTACTTGCGTTTCTTCCCCATTTAACGACATACAACTGCATGACAGCAGATAACGACAGTTGGATACTTCCTTTTCCTTTTCAGCCATTTTGCTTTGTCATTCCATGTGTTTTCTTTGTGTGTGCGCCTCGTTTGTTGATATATTTTCACTTTTGTAAGTTGAGTTGCCATGGCGTCAGGCAGTAGGCGTCCTGTTAGGCTCACTGCTGCTCAGGCTGTCGCACTTTTTCAGGAATTTTTGACAAAAGTGATGATGAAATAGCTGCCAGTGACAGTAATGATAGCTTTGTTGAGAGTGCATCAAGTGCGGAGTCAGAAGAAGCGAGTGTTGACAATCGTGAAGGGCCTTCTTGTTTAGCAAAGAGACCACGCCTCTCCCGTTCTGTTTCTTTTACATCATCTACAGACACATTGGGGCAGGAACAAGGCAGATCGGCTGATTGTCTGGTGACAGTGGTGATGTGGGCTGTAAGGGAGAGAGTGACAAGGATAGAGGCAGGCCTGCTCAAAGTAGGCCTAACACCAGTAAAGCCCAGGATGGACAGTGGTGTAATAATAGTAGTTTTGTGTTATTTTAGGTGGTGACCTACAATGATCAGTGCTATGTAACTTCATATTATGGAGAACTTTTTGGTGCTGTGTCCATTTAATGGATGTTGAGGAATATTTTTTCTTCTTTGACTTTGGAGCTATATGGATTACCTGGTCAGCTGGAGCTTAGTTAGTATTAACTGTTTGCATGAAAAATTATCTGCATCAAATAGTATGCATGCAAAACTCACAGGTCAAGTTTTATATAATGAACATTATCATAATTTTATTACCTGTATGTTGTTTATAATTCAATTCTGCACAACCCAATAACAACCTTTTTGTTCTATGTTGAATACAAACATATTTACAAGCATTTTACTGACCTTACCCCCTGTTCCAAAATAGGTCGCAGATGAACCCTGCGTCCAATCTGAAAACCCTTAACGTACAGGAAGAGTTAAAATACAAGTATATGCACATCAACTTTAAGGATGATTTGCAATAAAAGATTATATCATATGAAAAAAAATTGTCATGAGGCATAGGTAGATTGTTAAGAAGTCAGATTCTGTTCAAAATGTACAGTCTGTATGTCATAAACTGAACGATTATTAATGGTAAATTCGGCAGCTATTTCATTTTAAAGGTGCCCAAGTTCTGCGTCAGTTTTGAATTGTGTCCATTTTTCCAAGTAGGATACTTAAATAACAAATCAGTGTGTACATTTTCATCAGCACAAGTTATTGCTTGTTTTCAGTCAGTCATACTATTTGCACAAATGATACATTCTGGTTTCAAGAATTCATTGATCCTTCCTCAGAATCATTTCAAATGTAAACATTTCCAAGATATATGATCAAGACTATCTTTCTTTGTAAACAAAAGTTGTTTATCAGTTCCATTTCTTTCAGTATGACAGAATTCTAGGTACAGTGCATATCTGTGGCCATATCCATTTTGTTCATTTTTGTAAATATGTGTTTTGTAAATTTTCATAATTTTATTTTTCCATGGAACATCTGTTCCCAATTTCTCTTAACCATTTAGAATAAGATTTCGGAAGTGTATCTTTTATTATTTCATAGAATAACCACGATTCTTTTGGTACAGAGTAAACTGGTTTTAGTAGTGTTGGAAAATCTTATGTACTTTTCAACTTTTTGATGTTGTATAGCTATGTTTTTTGTGTGTATGCCTGAATCGACAGTTTACTTTCATTAAAGATTGGGAAATTTACATTCCTTTATGCTTTCTGTTGAATTCATGTCTCAGAAATGGTCATTTACCTTTCAAAAAGTGTGCAGTACTGTCTTCTTGTTATCTCTGGCTAGGCAGGTATGCTAATTAAGTTGGTAAAGGTTGGACTTTCAATCAAAAGGTCCTGAGTTCGATCTCCCTGGACATTTCCACCTGGTGGGTAAAGGGTGGAGGTTTGTCTGATCTTCCAAGTCAACATGCATGCAGACCTGCCAATGCCCAAACTCCGTTTGTTTGTATATACATACAACGTATCAAAAATGTGCATTAAAATGGAAGTAAGCTACATCAGTGGCTGGCTTCTGGAAAGATGAAAACACCCAGCGTGTACTTCCACAGAGACAGAATATTAGACTGTGTAGCAACGCACCACCTGCACAGTGTATGTAAATAGAAAGTTATACATTCATCTGAAAAAAATCAGAATGCTAAAAAACTTCTTTTTTTTTTAATCTGAGGCTGGTACTTTTAGCCCCATTAGCAGTAGCTTTTGTCCATCCAGGTAGGGGAGAGGGGCCAAAAGCTAGTGAGAGATCAGTAACAAGACTGCTGCAGGAGAGAGTAAATTCAATATGTAAATGGCATTATCAAGAAAACAGCCTTTATGCTTTGAATATTTTTACTTATATTTTGCTCCCTCGGTTAATGGTTTTATCCCTTTCCAGAGTGCTAGTGTACTAATGTGAAATTTGCTTGGTGTTCTGTGAAAAAATTGCTTGAAAACATGTTTCAGCCCACATACGAAATGCCAGTGTAGTCTGTGAAATTAGCTTACTGCAGCTGCATTTGTGATTAATGCACAGAAATATGTTGCTACCTGTGTGCCTTTGCATCTGTTAGTTTCTGTTTAGGGGAGGGATGCTTTTATACAGCTTCAGTTTATTTCCTTAATGATGTGTTGTACTGCTAATATCTTCTTACAATGTGTTTTCAACAAAATTGTGTTTGATACAGTGGTCTGCTGGTGTTATTGATCATAAGGTGCAATAGTTGTACTTACTGAAGGAAGAAAGTCATGATGGAAGCCCTGTGACCCGAAGTTCTGTGGAAATTGTGTCCTGATATCTTGTGACATATGATGTGCATTTGTGAGCTTTTGGTTCTGTTGCAGGCTATTTATTGCTGTTAATAGACACTTTCATTTCAGTCTACTGTCTTGTTTCTGTTGTTAAATCAGCGCAGTATGTTGTTACACACCCATGTAAAGTTGTATGTTTTTTGTATTTAGTGTTAACATTGAATATTGTATTCTGTGATTTGGGCCAAAGACTTGCATCAGTGAAAAATTTTGAGTGCTGTTAGTTGTTGCCATGGAGTAGTTGTTGTTGTTGTTGTCGTTATTTTCAGGGTTGTTTCCTTTTTGCTTACAGTACACATGTCCATTCACATTATACATTTAAATTTATAGGTGGAAGGGAGTGGATGCTTTTTTTTTTTTGTAAGAAAGCTGTCAGGTGTTTCTGGAATGATCTTTACCAAATTTGGGTCAAAAGTGTTGATTGTGGAGGAGTCACAGTTGCATAAGTTTGGAATTTATTGGTGCCAAGCTTCCACAAACCAAGGGGCCAGGGTGGGGGCTGAGATCAGTTTTTGTTTTTTTTTTGGTGAGAAATTTGTGTGAACTACACTTTCTCAGGATTTTCTGACCATATTTATGTTCTGTTTTCACTATTGTCTGCCATTTTAATGCTTTCTTTACTGGTTTTAAACATTTGTTTCTATTAATATGCTTATATGTGTAGAATAACAAGGACTGGCTGTAAAACAGGTCCAGTAGGACATGATGTTATTATCCTTGAGTAATAAGTTTTTGATTTTTTTGTTTTGTTTCATCTGACGCTTTTTCAAGGTCACAAAGACCTGGTGAAGTATAAACTTTAAATTTTTTGTATGAAAATGTAGATGGTTAGAATGGCTTGGCTCTTTTTTCTTTTTTTTTTTTTTCCCCACTTTTACAGCCCTGATGCGAGCTTAATTGGTAAATGGGACTGTAATTAAGCAATGCTTTATGATAAGCTTAAATGCTGCCTAGTATCTTGCGCAGTATTTGTTGTGGAGTCATGAACTTTCAGTTCTGTCGTTGGGCATTCTTCTGTACATTTTGTTTTAATCTGTGGTGTGTAATAAAATGAGATAGGCCTACTGTCTTGTGATACATGTTTCAGTGTTATTTTTCAGGATTTGGTAGTGTTTGTGATGGGTTCAGATGAAATTGTCTAAGCCAGTGGTATTATGTTCAATGTTCTTGATTTACCCTTTCACGCCTTTACCAAAAACATCAGCTTCCTACAGGAAACTGGTCGGAAAAAAATTAGGCAGTGAAAGGGTTAATACTGATTGTAAGGGAAGTCAGAAAGTTGTTTAAGTGTATGATGAGATCTGTAAATAATATAAATAGTAGGGCCTACTTCAGTCCTGTGAAAGTCGAACAGCTAAAAGCCTTGGTAGATTGTTTAAATGTTTAGAAAATGTGTTGATTTGATTGTGGTAAACATTGTGGGCCATTTTGTTTTTAAAAATGTTGAAAGTATGACGTTTTACAGTAACCTTTTGCTTTTTGGGGGAGAAGTGAGCATAAAACTTGGATTCACAACTGTTTGAGCGAGAGCTTAGTCACATTGCATTTGGTATTAGTCTGATTAGGGCATACCACAGATGTTAAGCCTTGTATATATCTATAATATGAGTCATTGTACACATTTAGTATATCAGCTTTAATCATGCACCTCCATTGGCCGGAATTGAGTGATCAGAGTGCAAGATGATAACCAGCTGTTCTCCTTGTCACCAGAGGAGAGATGAAAGGAAAGAGCGGACTGGCACTCTGGCACCCCCTTGAACACACACATTAGTTATTATCTGTACATAATGTGAACATAAACGGCCTGCAAGGCACTGTGCATGTTCATTATCTTTTTATTATCCCCAAATATATGGAGTCAAAACAATGATATAACTAATATTATAAGCCGTCCTTCATCTTTCTTTTGTTGGGGAATAAGCTTTTTGTTCAAGCTGTTGCTGTGACAGTGGATTGCTGAGTACATTCTCTTTATTAAACAACTGGTTGTAAGCTTAGCCCTTTCAGTGCCAAAGTGTAAATAAAAAGGTGAATTGCCTCTGCCACGGAGTTTTAAACGTCTTGACTTAAAATAAAAAAAAATTCATCTCTCTTCATCCAGTCCAGAAAACCCTACAACACTATGTCTTTTCTTGTTCAGTATACTTTACAACACACCAGGAGCAGCACTACTTCCATTTTTACGATAGCCAGTGCTATTGTCACTCCAACGCTTGTCTGGGTCAAGTCCAACGTCGGACATCAACACCGAAATATCGCCTGTGTGCGCCAAATTATCGTCATTTTCACTCTTATCGACAGACTGCAAATCAGAATCAGCTCCACAAGTAATGATTTCTGCAACTTCTTTTGCTGCAAAAGTTGTTTTTCCAGTTGTGTTTATAAAACCAGTTGTTTCTAAGTTTGTGGTCTGTTGTGTAGTTCTCTGCCTTATTTTGCCCTTGGTTTCCTGTATATTTGAGTGACTTCATCCTTGCACTTCCAAGTGTCTCTCAAACATGCGATGTGCAGAAAATATAATAGAGTTTTTGCTTTATTATTCACATTTTGAATGTATTATTGATACCACAGCCAGTGTCCATTTCCTTCATACTATTTTATGTTTCTTATTCACAGCCTTTTCTGCTGGCATATCAAGTCTAGTCAGTTAATCCTCATATCATTTTTCTAAATTAAAGAAATATTTTTGTAGTATTTTGATTTTTTTTTTTTTTTTTTGATGTGTATATGCATGATGTTTTGCACTTACTGTGCAGGCAAAATGTTGCTCCATTGTCTGCATACTCTGGTGAGTGTGCATGTTGGATGTTTTCATGTTTCCATAAGCCACTGGACTCTGACATGACTTAACAGGATCTTATCATGTGCATACTTTATGTTCTCTTGGAAGACTGGTAAAATCTCCATGTTTTACCCACCAGACAGGATCAAACTCAGACCTTCCTACTTGAATTCTGATGTCTTACCCACTTGACAACCACAGCTGTCCTTACTTCTTAGGTTTTAAAGGAAAGCGATGCAGACATAAATGGATAAGGCAGTATGTTGGGAGTGTGTCTAAAATTCTTGCTAACACAGTTGGTCATAAATGGATAAGGCAGTATGTTGGGAGTGTGTCTAAAATTCTTGCTAACATAGTTGGTCATAAATAGATTTAAGGCAGTATGTTGGGAGTGTGTCTAAAATTCTTGCTGACATAGTTGGTCATAAATGGATAAGGCAGTACGTTGGGAGTGTGTCTAAAATTCTTGCTAACATAGTTGGTCATAAATAGATAAGGCAGTATGTTGGGAGTGTGTCTAAAATTCTTGCTAACATAATTGGTCATAAATAGATTTAAGGCAGTATGTTGGGAGTGTGTCTAAAATTCTTGCTAACATAGTTGGTATTTCCACTTCATGATTGGCCATATATGTCCTTTAAGTATTTGACTCCTTCACCCATTCCACCAAGTTCTTGCAGGAAGCCTGTGAATAGGATGAAAGAATCAGGGTTCAAAGAAAGTGATGAGTATATGAATGTGCAGAGCAGTGTGTGAGAAGCTTGTGGGCATGAAATTCTAACAGGCAGTATAGGGAGGAGATAGTGTTGAACGCCGATTATTTGCTGAACATGTAGACATGAAAATCTGATCGACAGCAGATTGAAGTAGGAAGAAAATGTAGACCAGTTCTTTGTTGATAATGTCCCTCTAATGATGACCTATAGATATTGGTATGTGATTCAGAAATATGATCTCCCCTGTGGGGATGCCAGGGGATCTCTATCTTCTGGAAATTCTGTGATAGGAATTTCCTCTTTTCTGTCATTCTCTTTATTTCAGTATGTGTTCGATAAAGTCTTACATACTTTCTCTTAGGATTAATAATTGAGTACAATATTAAGTGCACTTTTGGCTCTAGGGAAATGAGATGCAGAAGCAATTTTACATAATTTAGACCCATTTTCATATATGTTTTGGTGTTCTTAGTTATGTTTAAATTTGTATTCAGGTGTGTTTTTCAAATCCTCTGTGTGATAAATTGGACAGAGTGGTCAATTAGAATGTGCTCAAGTGCATTGATGTGTGTGCTTAATTTTCTTTTCCTTTTTTTACCCGTTGAAGTACTGTATGTGCATTAAAATGCTTATAGCCCTGATATGGCTGTACGCAGTCGGTGGGCTTTAAGCAACAATAAGAATAGAAGCATGATCCTCTTTGAATGTCTTAGTTTATGATTATGGCCACTCATCATGGTTCACTTGGCATCAGAATACTTTAAATGGTGCCATGTATGCTGTGAATGGCAATGTTGCCTTTCTTAAAATTATCTTTGATGGATGTAAATCATGATAGTTAGTATTGGATCATTTGGAGTGGATCATTTGCTGCTTTGTTATTGTTGCTGCTGTTTTTGCTCTGTGTGTGTGTGTGTGTGTGTTGTTACTAAGATTTAAGAAGAATAATGATAATGAATAATAATGATAATACTCTTACAATAAAAAGGAGGAAGAGGAGGATAACAACAGTAATAATTTATTTGTTTGGTGCAAACAATGCATGATTAATTCATGGTTGTTGTTGCACTCCACAGAGTAATAAATTATTATTATATGGTGGTAACAATAGTAATAAAAAAAAAAATACATAAGAACAACATCAAAAGCTACTGCAGCAAACTTAGTTGCTTCATAAAAAATGACAGGTAATTACATAAAACCAGAAAAAAGAAGGCTCAGTATCACTATTCATCATAAATAACTGATGGAAAAAAATGATCACATGCACATAAATACTCATGTACAAAAACATAACACAACACATGGACAATTCTACTGTCCATTTTTTTTCCCTTATATCATACTGTAGCTCTCAGTGCTGTGTAAAGTGTTCCCCCCCCCCTCCCCTTCATATTGTAATAACAGTGCTTTGCGTGTATTTTGAAATGCAAGAAATGATTGTCAAATCAAATCAGATTCGGATTGTTTTTTTAGACTCAGTACACTATTTTATGGCGCAAATTTTGGCAAGTATTTATAATAGTGTGGGTATTTTGATGCCGCAATAAGTAAAGTATCCCTCCCAAGTAAAGTGATTTTTGTGATGACCTATGTCGTAAGAGAATAAATGCTAAAATGAAGTAACAGCATAAAAGAAAAAAAAAAGTATCCCTTCCCTGTCCCCTTCTGTGAGACCTTTAACTCTTCTCAAACTGCTACCAGCTCTCTTCTTTCTCTTTCCAGTAAACAGGATTACAATTTGTTTTCTAGCAAGCCCGAGGGCGATATGTGTTCTCAGAATTTTAATTTTGGAAGGAAGAAAGTTGCCTCTGTATTATTACTCATCTGTAGTGAGTTTTGATGTGCAGAATTGTTCCTGTGTACAGTCAATGCAAACAAAAATATGCTCACAGATAACCACATGATGTACAATGTGTACATACAAACATGGAGATTTATTTGGGTATGTAGGCCCTACTTAACAAAGCTGCTGATGCAAAAAGTTCAGAATAAGTATGTATTTAAATACAGTGCTTGATTAAGTCACACAGTTAAGTCATATTGATTCAGACTTCATTATCACATAGTATTAAAAAGAAATGTATCTTCAGCAGCATTTTTACTTCCTGGGTAAAGCAAAACCATGACATTGTCTGATCTGACTTATCACATATCTGTTGTTTTGCAAAGAGCTGGGAAAGTTCGCATGCTGGCAGTTTAAAATTTGCAAATTGACCAGAAAAGGCCTCAGACTTGGCAGCTAGGATGAAAGACATCTGATAGGAATCAAGCAACTCATGATGGGTAATTTTCATAAATTTGCAACCATAATATGCATGGTCTTGTCAAAAATAGAAACATCAAAACCTTGCAGAAACTGAAGCGTTTCATAGTATGCTTGCTTGTTCTTTGAAGGAATGGATTAAGCCCGTAAATGGAGCTCTGTGGGTTAAAAGGAAAAGTCAGTGTAATGTTTTTAGCATCTGCTTCTGTGCAGTGCATTAGCAGACAGTACACAGAATTCATTTGACTTGTATTTTGTTGAATACAACTACAATGAAATAATGCTACATTATGCAGATTCTGTACATTTGCTAGGGACCTCTTAACAGGAGGAAATGTTTTTTTCAGAATATTTTTGGGCCAGACTACTATTTAAAAAAAATTAACAAACATAGCGATGGATATAAATCTTGTCATCCTTGAAAAACAGTGGTCCATTGTGGATGTTACTACTTTTATGATTTAAGTATTTTGCTTATGAATTTTTTATGCATGTTTACGCTATGGTCATCTCGCATACACACACTCTGCGTTACATGTATTTTTATGCTATTTCTTGAGAAGCAAGGTGTGGGCATAGTCTACTGATACTCTTTCCAATTCTCAAATATCGTGCTGGCTTTTTGATTTTTGTAATCTGAATTTCCAGTTACATGATCATTTATGGTGTAATTTATGATGTTGTTTAAACCTTTGGCTGAAAATAAACAAGGCAGCAAAGTGTGCAGTTTGGCTTATTTACTTACAGGTATGCGTGCTTGGAGAGAAAATGGTGCACGGAGATACCCAGACACATCCACACATGCATGTGCAAGCACACACACACACACACACACACACACACAACACACACACACACACACACACACACACACACACACAACACACAACACACACACACACACACACACACACACACACACACACACACAATGCGCATGTTCAAAAGCATGTGTGCACATGCATACACTCAGTGTCAGGCATTTGTAAATAATCCAACACAGTCCATGATCAAAATTGTCATAGTTCACTGAACTTGTACTCAGGATCTTGAAATAATGCCAAAGTCATTCAAAGTTTGGCATTTATTAACCTGACTCAAAACATTTCTACAATGTAAGGGAGACCTTGACGTCATACTGTCATTCTGCTCAGGCCTTTCAGACCATATCTTTCTCCCCTTGACACCCATGATGGTACATATGGACAGATATGAAAGCCTTAACAGGAGTGGAATGAATCTGAAGGCACATCACCAGGAAATCAAGCATTGCTGTTTAAAATTAAACAAAGGGAAGAAGAGGAATCGCCCCGCTCACCAACACACTACCATGTCTAGACCCTATTATTAACCAGACAACTCAAACTAACCTACTCCATATGCCCAAAATGCTTGACTGTGTGTGTGTGTGTGTCACTATGTATGCGCACGTGCACGCATGCATGTGTGCATAACCGGAAGCTGTGAAAGCAAAAAAGTATCTGACGAAAGTGTCATACTTACCACTCAGTCATGTCTACAGCTGAATGAAAACATGCCTGATTATCGGAAGAGAAAATGTTTCCATAATCACAGAATTTAAATCAAAATGTAAATAGAATATGTAATGTACCCTGAAACACTCTTTTGTCCGTCTCATTTATGCCAGTGCTGAATTCAAGGATATCCCGCCATCAAGATCAAGAATATCGAAATGACTGTTTTATCAATGTATGCATTAGCCATTACATCATACATGTCATTAAACTTTTGTCATGTTTCGATCGGTCTCTAGATCTAAATGTTTTATCAACGTAAGCATGGACTTTTCAAAGGCATTTGACCGGGTCAATCACTCTATGCTAATGCATAAATTCCAGAGATACGGCATCAGAGGAACTACAGGAGCATGGATCTCCAACTTTCTCAAGGATCGGCAGCAAGCAGTAGTAGTGGGTGGAGCGTCCTCCTCCGCAGTGAGTGTCAAATCTGGTGCACCTCAGGGATCTGTGCTAGGTCCATGCTTGTTCCTAGTATATATTAACGACCTCCCTGAGAATCTCTTAGCAAAGGCACGGATATTCGCCGATGACACAGCAGTATCCAGGATGATAGCCAACAGCCAAGACCAAGAACAGCCCAAGAAGATCTCTAACGCCTAGCCGATTGGGAGAGGAGCTGGGATATGGAGTTTCATCCTGCGAAATGCCAAACCCTTTGTGTCACAAGGAGTAGGTACCCACTTCACTACGACTATTCCCTTCACGGACATACCCTCGACACCGTAACATCTACAAAATACCTTGGTGTCACCGTGGCCAAAGACATGAGTTGGGACGAACACATAATCAACCTGTGTTCCAAAGGAAACAGAATCCTCAAATTCCTCCGATGGAATCTGAAAATCAGCTCCTCAGAGATCAAGGAACGAGCCTACAAAGCGCTAGTTCACCCCCATCTGGAGTACACATATTCCGTCTGGGACCCCCATACAGAGAAAAACATAACTAAAATAGAAGAGGTTCAAAGACGAGCTGCACGCTTCGTCCTCAACAGATATAGGAATACTTCTAGTGTTAGCAGCATGCTAGTCACACTGGGCTGGCCCTCATTGGAGAAACGACAGCAAGTAGCAAGACTCTCTATGCTGTTCAAAGTGCACCAAGGCCTTGTTCACTGTCCCAGCCTACAAGCAAAACTAGTCCCTCTACCTGACGTAAGCGACGTGGCCATGACAGACAGTTCCACTTGATCACATCAAGGACCCAGTATAGAGCTGCTTCATTTCTGCCAAGAACTATCAAGAACTGGAACAGTCTCCAACAAGGAACAGTTGAGGCCACAACACTTGACACATTCGTGTCAAGGGCCTCCAAAATCCCAGACTAGACCGACCCCCCTTCCCTCCCCCCCACTTCCACTCAGAGCCCCTGCCCCACCCACCTTGCTGCCCTCTTCACCCACCCCACCCCTCTTCACCCCCCTTCCCCCTCCTACATCCTCACCCACACCACCCTCATTCCCCCCCATCCCCACCATCATCATGATTAAAACTGAACTCTTAAGACATGTCCACTGCTCCAGATTTATCTGCTGCAAACCCCCCAGTTATAGGCGCCAGAATAATTAAGTTTGATTGTGGGCCCTCAACACTGAAGAAGATGAAGCATTAACCATTGCATGTCATTACACTTTTGTCATGTTTCGATCGGTCTCTAGATCTATGCATCACCTTCCTTATCTGGTTTAAAACAAGTAATTCACGATTTGTTTTGTTTTAAACAGATAAGAGAGAGGAGACGACATTTCTTCATTGTTCAATGAGAAAAGATGTAAGGAGAGACACCCTAGAAAGAATTAGCCAATCATAACGATAATACTGGAGACTACAGTGCAAGTAACAAGAATACAGACCTCATGGCAACCATTTTTCAAGGTAAAACAAGACGCAAAAAGGAAGAAAGGCAAAACTGCACACCACCATCTCACTGAAGCCTAAGTGCTCAACCAACCAACTCCACAAAGACTTCCTAGACATAATCAATAACAATGGTCTGGAACAAATGGTGCTGGAGCCAACAAGGGAAAACAATACCCTGGACCTTATCCTGACCAATGCCCCACAGCTCATTCCAAGGGTTGAGGTTGTCCCAGGCCTCTCAGACCACAACATCCCCTTCTGCGAGTTCATTGTCAGCACAATAAAAAAGAAGCAGGTCCCAAGGATTATCCCGATATATGTGAAGGCAGAATGGGATAACCTGAAAGAAGTTGCGACTGAACTGAGCAAGAAGATGCTGGAAGCACAGGACAAAGCCTCAACAGAAGATCTGTGGACCACGTTCAGGGACACACTAAATGAAGGAATTAAGAAACATGTCCCACACAAAGCAACCAGAGATAGATACAGCCAACCCTGGGTTACAGAAGAAATCTGGAGACTCATACACAAGCGAGACAGAGTGTTCAAAAAATGCGCAAAACTGGGTCTGAGGAACTGAAGGCTGAAATGAATACTCTCCGACACTCTGAACAATGGAAGCTGCGCCGATCCTATTGGAAATACCTGAACGGCATCTTTACCGAGAATAAGACACCAGACCAGGCAGCTAAGAACAAGCGCTTTTGGAGCTACATTAAACACCAGAAGTCTTAAACATGGGTGTCTCTCCCCTCAAAAGAATGGCCAAATGACATCCAATCCAAAGGAACAGGCAGAGGTCCTCAACCAGCAGTTCCAATCAGTGTTTGGGAATGGAAGACAGTATACTGAGGAGGAGTTTCAGGACAAGACTGGGATGCCCAATACTGACATACCATCCATGAACAACATCACCATCAGTGAAAATGGCGTGAAGTCAATGCTGAAAAATCTAAACCCCCACAAGGCCTGTGGACCTGAGGGAATCCGTTCAAGAGTTCTCAAAGAACTGGCAGAGGAGCCCACGTCTGGCCTAACTATACTGTTCCGCTCATCCCTGTCCACAGGCATCTTACCGGCAGACTGGAGGACAGCACATGTAGCACCAATATTCAAGAAGGGAGAACAGTACAACCCAGCCAACTACCGGCCAGTCTCCCTTACCAGCATTGTGTGCAAAATGTTCGAGCACATCATAGTTAGCGCAGTAATGAAACACCTTGAGAGCCACCAGATATTGAGCAACAACCAGCATGGGTTTAAGAAAGGAAGATCATGTGAGACCCAACTCCTTGAGTTCACTGAAGAGCTCACTGCAAACCTGGAAAGAGGCAAACAGACCGATGTCCTCATAATGGACTTTTCAAAGGCATCTGACGGGTCAATCACTCTTTGCTAATGCATAAACTCCAGAGATACGGCATCAGAGGAACTACAGGAGCATGGATCTCCAACTTTCTTAAAGATCGGCAGCAAGCAGTAGTAGTGGGTGGAGCGTCTTCCTCCGCAGTGATCGTCAAATCTGGTGCACCTCAGGGGTCTGTGCTAGGTCCATGCTTGTTCCTAGTATATATTAACGACCTCCCTGAGAAGCTCTTAGCAAAGGCACGGATGTTCGCCGATGACACAGCAGTATCCAGGATGATATTCAACAGCCAAGACCAAGAACAGCTCCAAGAAGATCTCTAATGCCAAGCCGATTGGAAGAGGAGCTGGGATATGGAGTTTCATCCTGCGAAATGCCAAACCCTTTGTGTCACAAGGAGTAGGTACCCACTTCACTACGACTATTCCCTTCACGGACATACCCTCGACACCGTAACATCTACAAAATACCTTGGTGTCACCGTGGCCAAAGACATGAGTTGGGACGAACACAAAAACAACCTGTGTTCCAAAGGAAACAGAATCCTCAAATTCCTCCGACGGAATCTGAAAATCAGCTCCTCAGAGATCAAGGAACGAGCCTACAAAGCGCTAGTTCGCCCCTATCTGGAGTACGCGTCTTAATTATAATAATTAATAATAATAATTACAATATTTATATAGCGCAAAATCTTGATAAAATCAAATCTAAGCGCTGAAGCAGACACACACGCACGCACGCACGCACGCACGCACGCACACACACGCACGCACACACACACACACACACACACACACACACCACAGCGCGCGCGCGCGCGCATGGCTATAAATGGGGAGAAAGAATAAAAGCAATAAAAGCAAGAATAAAAGCAATGGAAAATTATAGAGAGCATAGCATATACAATTATATATTATAACCATGTGATTCCCCTCCGAGCGGAGACAGGCTGCAGAGGGGGGGGGGGGGGGGGGTTGAGTGAGGTTAGGATTTTATGCGGAGGAGAAAAGGTGGGTTTTGAGAGCGGACTTGAAGGAGACAAAAGTAGGTTGCTGACGGACTGAGAGAGGAAGTTTGTTCCAGGAGAGTGGACCAGAAACACAGAAGGCACTTGGACCATAGGTATCGAGCTTAGTGCGTGGAAAGCGAAAAGTCAGAGGATCGGAGGCAGAGCGGAGGGTACGTGAGGGAACATAGATCTCAAGTAGGCTTGACAGGTAATCGGGGGCTGCGTTATTGAGGCTTTTGTAGCACATGGTGTCTAGTTTGTACTGTATGCGCTTTGATACAGGGAGCCAGTGAAGTTGTGCCAGGAGAGGAGATATGTGGTCAGCTTTTTTCTTTTTGAGTACAAGGCGTACAGCATTGTTTTGAATGCGCTGTAGGATGTGAATGGTGGAGGCAGGAAGACCAGACAGGAGTGAATTGCAATAGTCAATGCGAGACATTATGAAGGAGAGAACGAGTTTTGCAGTTGTTTCGACAGAGAGATACTTCCTGATCAGCCTTATACGATGGAGATGATAGTAGCAAGATCTGGCAGTTTGAGAAACAAAGTTGTTCATGGAGAGGGTAGAGTCAATGCAGACACCAAGGTTTTTAGCTGAATCAGAAATTGGGACTGATGTGTTACATAATGGGAGAGAAAGAGGAGGCAGCTGAGAAAGTTTCTGATGGGTGCCAATGAGGATAGCTTCTGTCTTGTCGTCATTAAGCTGAAGTTTGTTGAACGTCATCCAGTTCTTAATGTCCGAGTAACACTCAGTGGTGCGAGTCAACAGGCGCTGTATATTATCAGGTGAGTCACTGTCTTGAAGTTGGGTGTCATCAGCATAGAAGTGGTGTTTTATAGAGTGGGAGTTGATGATGGTGGACAGGGGGGAGGTGTAAAGAGTGAAAAGAACAGGGCCAAGGACAGATCCTTGTGGAACACCACAGGTCAGGTATGCAGGTTGAGAGTAAGTGCCATTGATGAGAACAGTTTGTTTTCTGTTTGATAGGTATGAAGTGAACCAGGAGAGAGCAATGTCAGAGATGCCAAAAGTATGATGAAGTCTAGAAAGGAGAATACCATGATCAATGGTATCAAAGGCTGCAGACAGATCAAGGAGTGTGAGGAGAGAGACTTTGCCAGTATCAGTTGCAAGGAGGAGATTGTTGAGAATGTGTAGTAGGGCAGTTTCAGTGCTATGGCACTGGCGGTAGGCTGACTGGAAAGGATTGAGGAGATTGTTGGCAGACAGGTGAGAGTTCAGCTGGTTGAGGACGACTTTTTCAAGGAGTTTTGACAAGAAAGAGAGATTAGAGATAGGCCGGTAATTTTTCAGTTCATTTAGGTCTAAATTGTGTTTCTTGAGGAGAGGGTGAACAATAGCAGACTTGAAAGAATCTGGGACAGTTCCAGTTTGAAGAGAAGTGTTGATGATGTCAATGATGAATGGGAGGAGAGTAGGGAGACAGTCGGAGTAGAGAGAACCTGGAAGAGGATCCAGTTCGCAGGTTTTGAATGACATGGATCTGATTGTGTTGAAAATTTCTTCTTGTGAGACTGGGGTAAAAGTAGTAAGAGGTGTGCCAGAGAAGGAAGGGTCAGGTGGGCATGGTCTTCCGTCTGGGACCCCCATACAAAGAAAAACATAACTAAAATAGAAGACGTTCAAAGACGAGTTGTACGCTTCGTCCTCAGCAGATATAGGAACACTTCTAGTGTTAGCAGCATGCTGGTCACACTGGGCTGGCCCTCATTGGAGAAACGACGGCAAGTAGCAAGACTCTCTATGCTGTTCAAAGTGCACCAAGGCCTTGTTCATTGTCCCAGCCTACAAGCAAAACTAGTCCCTCTACCTGACCGTAAGCGACGTGGCCATGACAGACAGTTCCACTTGATCACATCAAGGACCCAGTATAGAGCTGCTTCATTTCTGCCAGGAACTGGAATAGTCTCTAACAAGGAACAGTTGAGGCCACAACACTTGACACATTCGTGTCAAGGGCCTCTAAAATCCCAGACTAGACCGACCCCCCCCTTCCCTCCCCCCCTCACTTCCACTCAGAGCCCCTGCCCCACCCACCTTGCTGCCCTCTTCACCCACCCCACCCCTCTTCCCCCCCACACCTCATTCCCCCCACCCCACCATCATCATGATTAAAACTGAACTTTAAGACATGTCCACTGCTCCAGATTTATCTGCTGCAAACCCCCAGTTATAGGCGCCAGAATAATCAAGTTTGATTGTTGGCCCTCAACACTGAAGAAGAGAAGAACCTCTAACCTCACACATCGATAACATGATAACCAACATCCGTGGCCTAAATATTCAAAAAGTTGACCAAAAAGTCAAGACAGAGCTATTTGGAGGTTGGTAGCTGTGTCAAAGAATGCAGCGGCCAACACTGCACCCAGTGAGTTGAGACAGGTGAGATTGTGCACCAGACGACTCTTCTTTAATTTAACTCAAAGTGAACGCGAGAAAAAAAAAAAGCGTCAATAGCTGAATGCTTCCGGACACACATCACTACCCTGACTGCTTATAGGGCCCACACCAGTCGCAGTAACTTTTCCCGACAGATTATTTGCATTGGTCGTGGATTCTGCGACATCTCATAATCATCGAGAGCAAGATTCAGATAGGCTGATCATGTGACAGTCATGTGATATTGTGAAAACAATCATGGCAGCAGAAGACACCACTCCACTGCTGGGTGGAAATAATTCATCGCATTCATTCACTTCTTTCAGGGGCAGTAGCGAATTAGACCACGTGGAGGAAACTCACAGAACAAGAAAGCCGGTGAGTATTTCTTCTGAACGTTTGTTTGGTTGTCTGAGTGCATTGTTCGTAATATATTTTGTTTTTATACAGTAGTGGAATGGTTGCTAAAATACCACAGCAGAAGCACATTTTGATTTATTGGTTCTTAAAGCACCCGGGAGTTAGTCCGAAGTTGGAAACCCTCGATTCGAAACCTCTCACTCGAAACTCCGTCCACTACATCTTTATCTAAATAGCGGGTGATTGTTTTATTTTTAAAAGTTAGTCTTTCAGATAAAACGATAGAATGAAGTCCATTGAATCAGATTGATGATTATTACAGCCATCCTTGCACGGGATTGTTAGCATGATAATTATAAACATATTGATGATATTCGCAGTTCTAACCTAAAAGGGTCATCTGCACTTTCTAGGCAAAATTCCATAGAAAATCCAGTTTTCAAATAAACAAAACAGGTTTTAAGAATTTTGTAAAAAGGTAAAAATGTAGATGTGGTTTTGATCTCACATCAGACTTTACAAACTACGTAACAAAGCATGAAACACCATGGCTGCACATAAAAAATGTACACACCATTTATTTTTTCTCTGTGAATAGAGTGCTGGGAAGTGGGGAAATGTAACTTGCATACACATGCAGCAATAATAATCAAAACTGATTGTGGTTGCTGTCAGATGGAAGGAAAAGGAAGATAATATTATAATATAATTTATATATATATATATATATATATATAAAATATATATATATATATATATATATATATATATATATATATATATATATATGATGAACAGAGTCACTGGCAGCAATGACATGGGCCCATTATACTAGTATCATGACAGTCATACATGACATCAGTCAGTGTCACACATTTAGTGACAAGAGTCCAAGTGACTCACACTCACACTGTCACAGTGACAGAACTGAAAACGCTGAGAATATCATCAGATTGAATCATGGTGGATACACACATTTGGAGTTTGGAGTTTGTTCAAGAGGGATTCATCGCACTTGGACAGTTCCATATGTGCTCTACCCAAATCTGCCAACAGTAACTTGGTAGACTCCCTTAGCCTGTGCTAAATCCTGTGCTCTTGGGGGTGGGAGGAACTTATGAAACAGTTAACTAACATTAGCAGAATAATAGAAACATTTAGATGGGCAGTGAATAGGCCAGTCATTAATGTTGTGGGCTTGGATTGATGCAATTCTGTATTAAAGTATTTAAATCAATACTGATAATAGTATCACTGTATGAAGACAAACATGATTAGCACTGGTGTACACACATTTTTAAGACTACTGTGGTATCATTGCTTTATCACAAAATGTAATTAGCTCAGGTGTTAATTCATTTCCAAGAGTACTGTTATTAGCATTAGAGTTCAGGTTACAGTTCAAGTGTATTTCCTCCACTTATGTGTCATGTGCGCTGGATAACATTCTAGATTTTATAATCTATGTTGGCATGAGAGTGAAGGCATGATGGCATATTGATTTGATGGCTTTAGACTCTGCCACTTCAAAAACAAACTTGCAGAGTACAGTTGTTATGGTGACCTCTAAAGAGGCCAATTTAAACAGCAGGTTTTTGTACTTATCTGTACTTTGTTTATGTGTTGTTTTGGTGTCTGTTGGTGCCACGGTCTACACGTGTGTGTGTGTGTGTGTGTGTGTGTGTGTGTGTGTGTGTGTGTGTGTGTGTGTGTGTGTGTGTATTGTGTGTGTGCATTGTGTTTTGCATGATTTTTGTTATCCTACATCATATTTTTTACATTATCTTAGTGACATTCATCATGCCACTTATTATACACACCAGTGGATCACCAGATCCAGTTAATACTTCATTTTATTACCATCCCAGTTCCAAAAATCTACACCAGCATTATTTCAAATCTTCATGATCCAAGTGCTGTTCTTTCATCAGAAAATTTTGTACTTATTGAAGTTATTCAGTTCAGATTTTTCTGATTCTGCCGAACTTCTCTTGTTAAGAGAAACACTGTATCCCATGTGATAGTGATGATTGCTCAGTTAGAAAGGTAGTCTGTATGAGTTTTTTCCCTTCCCCTGTAATAATTGCTCAGCTAAAAAAAAAAAGGTAGACTTACATAAGTTACAAGTTTTTTTCCCTTCCCACCTGTCATGATTTGAGTTATAATTGCTTAGAAAGGCAGACCGCGTGAACATTTCTCCCTTCTCCCATGTCAGGATTTTCTGTAATAATTATATAATTGTTAGGATGACTTTATCTGTTATTGTTGTTAGAATGGCCTGCTCTTTTGTTGTTGTTGTTGTTGATAGACTTGTTAATTCAGATATTTTACTCAATATATATCTTTTTTTTCTCTCTCTCTCTTTTTTCTTTTCTTTTGTTTTTTTTTCCAAATGAATAACTGAAAAAGCAGTGTAACACACTATGTACTTTTTTTTATTTGCATGTACTTTATTGACATATATGTTTTACTTCGGCAGAATATTTGTTTTCTGCCCATTATAATTTCTTCAGCCCTTAAAGAGCAATCATTTACCAGAGACCATGAGGACAGTATTAAAAGTTTTAGACTAGATCTATATCATAGGATGTAGATGACCTCACTCCTGGGATGGAGGTGGTAGTAATGTATGTAACACAAATCCAAACTCAAAGCATGCTTTTTTACAAGTTAGTTGAGCTTAAAACATATGTTTTGCATAATAATGGCCACCATAAACACAGTAATAAACCAATAACACTGAGCAACATCAAGCTTTAAACGTATGGTGTGCGTTTGCAAACATAAGATATGCTAGCAAAATTTGAACCATACAGTGACATTTAAATATTTTAATTCACAACAATAATAACAGTAGGGATAAAAACAAGAATAGGAATTTACCGTAACAATGTGTTAACTGCATTTTTGGCTTCAAGGAAATGTGATGTGCAGAAGCAGTTTTCAAAAATTTTACCGAATTTTTATTGTTTTAGTGTCTTTAGTTATGTTTTATATTTGTATTCAGGTTTGTGTGTGTGTTTTTGTTTGTTAGTTTTCATTTTTTTAAAATCCTTTTGCCAAGTTTTGGTGATGAATTGGGCAGAATGGTCATTGTCAGGGACAGTCCTTAGATTATGTGCATGAAAGCATTGATATGCATGTGTACTTAATTTCCTTGTCCATATCTTTTTTTCAAAGTCAGTGAGGTTTTTGTGTATGCTTTCAATTTGTTATAGCCCTGATAAGGCTTTGCACAGTCAGCTGGGCTGTAAACAATAAATACAGAAATGAAAAAGGGCTCTTGTGAGATGATACGGGCTTATCATGATAGTCACACTATTTCATCATCAAACCAATGACCGCATTTTTATACAGACACTGCAGCATTCTAATTCTTCATTCTGAAGTTACAATGAACACGATCTGCCTTCAGACCTTGCAAGATACTGAATTACCAACTGACTGAGATAATTTGTGTTATCAGTCAGGGTGATATAATATGTACTGTTTAGAAAAGTATTGTCTCAGAGGAGAGAGAAGAGTGTGTGTTTGTGTGTGTGTGTGTGTGTGTGTGTGTGGCGCGCGCAGAAGTGTGGTGTGGGTGTGTGTGTGTGTGTGTGTGTGTGTGTGTGTGTTGTGTGTGTGTGTGTGTGTGTGTGTGTGGTGTGTGGTGTGGTGTGTGTTGTGTGTCGTGTGTGCTGGAGTTAAGAAGTTTTATTATTATTGCTATTATTATTATTATTTCCATCATCATCATCATTATCATCATCATCATCATTATCATTATTGTTGTTGTTGTTGTTTTGGAGCTCCATTAGTATACAAGTTACTATTATTAATCATTCACTGTGACAAAATGGTTTGCGAAAATTATTCAAATAGACCAGTGACTGGGAGGCTGGAGATTCAGATCCGAAGAGTTCAGATGATTGTTGGAATTTTCAGCCTCATCCACAGCTCCTAAACCGGAGATGAGCATACTGTGGCCTTATTGGAATGACTGGGATAACATAGGGAAGTCTCATCCACTTTGCTGATGCATCATTAACCCTTGCACCCTGTCCACCAGCATCTTGCATCGTCGACCATGCTAGCGAAGCAAACAGTTAACCCTTTGGTTCCTTCACCCTATCCACCAGTTTCCTACTGGTGGATTGGTTTACTGAGTCGAAGAGTTCAGTTTTTGCAGTTGGTGGATAGGGTGTGGGAGTCAGAGGTTTATGGGTTTACTCAACTTTTCTCACCAAAACTACAGGTTTCTGTAGCTCTCAGGTCTGGCTGGCACACCAAGATGTTACATGAAGTGAAGCATGGAGCTCTGACGTGTGCCATGCATGCAGTCTTGATATGTAATGGAACTCTATAGCTCTGTAGCTGTCATCCCTATCATGTGTTAACACAACACAGCCTTATAAAAAAAAATGGCCCCAGACAGAGTGGCTCTTCATATTGTGCTCTTGGTCTCATTTCCTCAGTTTCCTTAAGAGAATGGGGTCAACAACACACTCAGTACAAGGACGGAACCACAACAAGAACACTAAAACAGACAAGGAAAAGTAGGGCATGTATCAGTCCACAGTATTCAGTAAAATTTGCTCAAAGGAATTTTTTGTTTGTTTAAACAGCTTTGGAGTTTTCTTTTTTTTTTTTTCCCTGTCCTTTTTTCAACTCTTTCTTTCTCTGTCTGTCTGTCTGTCTGTCTGTCTGTCTGTCTCTCTCTCTCTCTCTCTCCCCCTCCTCTCCTCTCTCTTTTTCTGTCTTTCTCTCACTCTCTCTGTGTCTGTCTGTCTCCCTCTTTGTTTCTCTCTTTCTGTTTCTGTGTCTGTCTCTGTCTGTCTGTCTGTCTGTCTGTCTGTCTGTCTCTCTCTCTCTCTCTATTTCTCAGTCTGTCTGTCTGTCTCTCTCCCTCTTTGTTTCTCTCTCTTTCTGTTTCTGTGTCTGTCTCTGTCTGTCTGTATCTCTGTCTCTCTCTGTCTCTCTGTCTCTGTCTCTGTCTCTCTCTCTGTCTCTCTCTCTCTCTCTCTCTCACACTCACAGTTAATTGAATTATTTTTATTGTCTTTGTTTTCTCAGGGTGTGACCTGCACTCTTGCCTTTGCTGTGGCAGCATGTATCCTGGGCTCTTCGTTCCAAGTGGGCTACAACACTGCTGTTGTCAATGCACCTGCAGATGTAAGCATTTTCGTTTCACATGACCATTGTCTTGCTGTTTTTGTTTCTCTTTCTGTCCCTGAGAGTGAGACTGTTTTTGTGTGCCTAGTTTGGTTGTTGTTGTTGTTTCCTGAGAGTGAAACTGTTTTTGTGTGCCTAGTTTGGTTGTTGTTGTTGTTTCCTGAGAGTGAGACTGTGTTTGTGTACCTAGTTTGGTTGGTTGTTGTTTCCTGAGAGTGAGACTGTTTTTGTGTACCTAGTTTGGTTGTTGTTGTTGTTGTTGTTTTCCTACTTTCTTCCATAATCTGTGTGTATCATGTATGTGTGTGTTTGTTTGTCTTAATCCTGCCTTTGTCTGTCTCCCCCCCCCCCCCCCCAAGTCTTTCTCATCTGTCTGCTTGTCTGTCTGTCTGTTTTTATGTGTATAATAAATATGATTTTTTAAGGTATGTATCAGTATGTATGTTTCTGTTTCTCTGTGTCTGTCTCCCTGTATGTCTAAATGTTTGTATGTTTTCTTAGCTTTTATATACACACACAGTTTTGGAATGGAATAGGAATGTTGATTCTAAATAAAACAAAAGGGATATATATATAAATCACACTTGGACTGTTTAGTATGCAATGTCCACTTATGTCTGTCAGGAGTGTGTGTGTGTGTGTGTGTGTGTGTGTGTGTGTGTGTGTGTGTGTGTGTGTGTGTGTGTGGTGTGTGTGTTTCAAGAGTGCTACCAAGTGACAATATCAGTATACATGCTGGTATGATACCAGAAGCTTTTCTGGTTTTTGCTCTTTGAGTGTGTGTGTGTGTGTGTGTGTGTGTGTGTGTGTGTGTGTGTGTGTGTGTGTGTGTGTGTGTGTGTGTGTGTGCGCGCGCGCACATGTGCATGTGCATGTATGTGCATTGCGAGAGTGCTACGGAGTGAAAATATCAATACACATGCTTGTATGATACCCGGAAAGTCTGTTTTATGCTCCTTTTGTGTGTGTGTGTGTGTGTGTGTGTGTGGTGCGTGTTGTGCGTGCGTGTGCGTGCGTGCGCGTGCGTGCGTGTGTGTGTGCGCGCGCGCGCGTGTGCGTGCATGTGTGTGTTCATAGGTTGCAGCTCTCATGTGCGCTTGAATTTTTTTATGTATACATGTATATATAAAGGGGTTATTTAGGCATAAGCTGGTCACCTATTCATGTAGCGACCATATTCAGTCAAGCTGAAATTTTACTTTTAAGACACTTTTTTGTTTTTTGTATTTGTGGGTTCCAGTTCTCACATGTACTTAGATATGTGAGTGGGTTTTTACATGTATGAACTTTTGGTTTTTGGTTTTCTTTTTAACTCCACTACTAAGAAAATCACAGTCTGTTTTGGGGTTGTTCATGTCCATGCTTGGTGTTTTTGTGTTTCCAATCCATGAGTTGCCAAATATTGACTTGGCTTACAGTATCTTTAATGTGCTTGTATTTGAAGGATCTGCCTGCATGTATACACAAAGGGGGGTTAGGTACTAGCAGGAGTACACATATATGCTGCCTTGGAAGATCAGAAAAATCTTCACACTTAGGCATTATCCACCAGGCATTACCTACTTTGACATTATCCACCAGGCATGACACACTTTGGCGTTATCCACCAGGCATGACACACTTTGGTATTATCCACCAGGCATGACACACTTTGGTATTATCCACCAGGCATGACACTTTGGTATTATCCACCAGGCATGACACACTTTGGTATTATCCACCAGGCATGACACTTTGGCATTATCCACCAGGCATGACACACTTGTTTGGCATTAACCAACACAGGCATGACACACTTTGGCATTATCCACCAGGCATTACACACTTTGGCATTATCCACCAGGCATTACACACTTTGGTATTATCCACCAGTCATGACACACTTTGGCATTATCCACCAGGCATGACACACTTTGGCATTATCCACCAGTCATGACACGCTTTGACATTATCCACCAGTCATGACACACTTTGGTATTATCCACCAGGCATTACACACTTTGGCGTTATCACCAGCATGACCACTTGGCATTATCCACCAGCATGACACACTTTGACATTATCCACCAGGCATTACACTTTGGCATTATCCACCAGGCATGACACACTTTGGCATTATCCACCAGGCATGACACACTTTGGCATTATCCACCAGGCATGACACACTTTGGAATGATCCACCAGGCATGACACACTTTGGCATTATCCACCAGGCATTACACACTTTGGTATTATCCACCAGGCATTACACACTTTGGATTATCCACCAGGCATGACACACTTTGGCATTATCCACCAGGCATGACACACTTTGGCATTATCCACCAGGCATACACACTTTGGTATTATCCACCAGGCATACACTTGGATATCACCAGGCATGACACACTTTGGCATTATCCACCAGGCATGACACAATTTGGCTATCCCAGCATACACATTTGGAATATCCACCAGCATGACACACTTTGTATTATCCACCAGGCATACACACTTTGGTATTATCCACCAGGCATGACACATTTGGTATTATCCACCAGGCATAACACACTTTGGCATTATCCACCAGGCATGACACACTTTGGAATGATCCACCAGGCATGACACACTTTGGCATTATCCACCAGGCATTACACACTTTGAATTATCCACCAGGCATGACACACTTTGGCATATCCACCTGGCATGACACACTTTGGGTTATCCACCAGGCATTACACACTTTGGCATTATTCACCAGGCATGACAACTTTTTATTATATCCACCAGGCATGACACACTTTGGCATTATCCACCAGGCATGACACACTTTGGCATTATCCACCAGCATACACACTTTGGCATTATCCACCAGGCATTACACACTTTGGAATGATCCACCAGGCATGACACACTTTGGTATTATCCACCAGGCATGACACACTTTGGAATGATCCACCAGGCATGACACACTTTGGCATTATCCACCAGGCATACACACTTTGGCATTATCCACCAGGCATACACAATTTGGCATTATCCACCAGGCATGACAACTTTGGCATTATCCACCAGCATTACATACTTTGGCATTATCCACCAGGCATGACACACTTTGGCATTATCCACCAGGCATGACACACTTTGGTATTATCCACAGGCATGACACACTTTGGCATTATCCACCAGGCATGACATACTTTGGCATTATCCACCAGGCATATACACTTTGGCATTATCCACCAGGCATGACAACTTTGGCATTATCCACCAGGCATGACAACTTTGGCATATCCACCAGGCATGACACACTTTGGCATTATCCATCAGGCATGACATACTTTGGCATTATCCACCAGGCATTACACACTTTGGCATTATCCACCAGGCATGACACACTTTGGCATTATCCACCAGGCATGACACACTTTGGATTATCCACAGGCTGACACACTTTGGCATTATCCACCAGGCATGCACACTTTGGCATTATCCACCAGGCATGACACACTTTGGCATTATCCACCAGGCATGACACACTTTGGAATGATCCACCAGGCATGACACACTTTGGCGTTATCCACCAGGCATTACACACTTTGGCATTATCCACCAGGCATTACACACTTTGGCATTATACACCAGGCATTACACACTTTGGCATTATCCACCAGGCATTACACACTTTGGCTTTATCCACCAGGCATGACACACTTTGGCATTATCCACCAGGCATGACACACTTTGGCATAATCCACCTGGCATGACACACTTTGGTGTTATCACCAGGCATACACACTTTGGCATTATTCACCAGGCATGACATACTTTGGTATTATCCACCAGGCATGACACACTTTGGCATTATCCACCAGGCATGACACACTTTGGCATTATCCACCAAGCATGACACACTTTGGCATTATCCACCAGGCATTACACACTTTGGAATGATCCACCAGGCATTACACACTTTGGTATTATCCACCAGGCATGACACACTTTGGAATGATCCACCAGGCATGACACACTTTGGCATTATCCACCAGGCATGACACACTTTGGCATTATCCACCAGGCATTACACAATTTGGCATTATCCACCAGGCATGACACACTTTGGCATTATCCACCAGGCATTACATACTTTGGCATTATCCACCAGGCATGACACACTTTGGCATTATCCACCAGGCATGACACACTTTGGTATTATCCACCAGGCATGACACACTTTGGCATTATCCACCAGCATGACATACTTTGGCATTATCCACCAGGCATTATACACTTTGGCATTATCCACCAGGCATGACACACTTTGGCATTATCCACCAGGCATGACACACTTTGGCATTATCCACCAGGCATGACACACTTTGGAATGATCCACCAGGCATGACACACTTTGGCATTATCCACCAGGCATGACACACTTTGGAATGATCCACCAGGCATGACACACTTTGGCGTTATCCACCAGGCATTACACACTTTGGCATTATCCACCAGGCATTACACACTTTGCCATTATACACCAGGCATTACACACTTTGGCATTATCCACCAGGCATTACACACTTTGGCATTATCCACCAGGCATGACACACTTTGGCATTATCCACCAGGCATTACACACTTTGGCATTATCCACCAGGCATTACACAATTTGGCATTATCCACCAGGCATGACACACTTTGGCATTATCCACCAGGCATGACATACTTTGGCATTATCCACCAGGCATGACACACTTTGGCATTATCCACCAGGCATGACACACTTTGGTATTATCCACCAGGCATTACACACTTTGGCATTATCCATCAGGCATGACATACTTTGGCATTATCCACCAGGCATTACACACTTTGGCATTATCCACCAGGCATGACACACTTTGGCATTATCCACAGGCATGACATACTTTGGCATTATCCACCAGGCATGACACACTTTGGAATGATCCACCAGGCATGACATACTTTGGCATTATCCACCAGGCATGACACACTTTAGCATTATCCACCAGGCATGACACACTTTGGCATTATCCACCAGGCATGACACACTTTGGCATTATCCACCAGACATGACACACTTTGGCATTATCCACCAGGCATGACACACTTTGGCATTATCCACCAGGCATGATACACTTTGGCATTATCCACCAGGCATGACACACTTTGGCATTATCCACCAGGCATGACACACTTTGGCATTATCCACCAGACATGACACACTTTGGCATTATCCACCAGGCATGACACACTTTGGAATTATCCACCAGGCATTACACACTTTGGCATTATCCACCAGGCATGACACACTTTGGCATTATCCACCAGGCATGACACACTTTGGCATTATCCACCAGGCATGACACACTTTGGAATGATCCACCAGGCATGACACACTTTGGCATTATCCACCAGGCATTACACACTTTGGCATTATCCACCAGGCATTACACACTTTGGCATTATACACCAGGCATTAGACACTTTGGCATTATCCACCAGGCATTACACACTTTGGCTTTATCCACCAGGCATGACACACTTTGGCATTATTCACCAGGCATGACATACTTTGGCATTATCCACCAGGCATTATATACTTTGGCATTATCCACCAGGCATGACACACTTTGGTATTATCCACCAGGCATGACACACTTTGGCATTATCCACCAGGCATGACACACTTTGGCATTATCCACCAGGCATGACACACTTTGGTATTATCCACCAGGCATGACACACTTTGGCATTATCCACCAGGCATTACATACTTTGGCATTATCCACCAGGCATTACACACTTTGGCATTATCCACCAGGCATTACATACTTTGGCATTATCCACCAGGCATGACACACTTTGGCACTATCCACCAGGCATTACACACTTTGGCATTATCCACCAGGCATGACACACTTTGATATTATCCACCAGGCATGACACACTTTGGTATTATCCACCAGGCATGACACACTTTGGCATTATCCACCAGGCATTACACACTTCTGCATTATCCACCAGGCATTATATACTTTGGAATTATCCACCAGGCATGACACATTCTGGCGTTATCCACCAGGCATTACCTACTTTGGCATTATCCACCAGGCATGATACACTTTGGAATGATCCACCAGGCATTACACACTTTGGCGTTGTCCACCAGGCATAACACACTTTGGCATTATCCACCAGGCATGACACACTTTGGCGTTATCCACCAGGCATTACACACTTTGGCATTATCCACCAGGCATTACACACTTTGGCGTTATCCACCAGGCATGACACACTTTGGCATTATCCACCAGGCATGACACACTTTGGCATTATCCACCAGGCATTACCCTGGTGGGTTCTATCTAGCTCAGTCGTCTTTGGAAGAGAGATATCCCAACTACTTGGCTGCTGTAAACCCATCACTTTTGGGAGGGAGTGTTCTGACCACTATGCTGTCTTGTCCCCTGTATAAGACAGTACACACAAGGTATTTTAAAAGGGTAGGCCCCTGAGCATTTAGGTACATAAAAATTAAATCTAGTTTGGTTATATCTTTATCATGCACATATTGATCATACTCTGTCATTTTTCAGGTGATCAAAGCATTTTACAATCAAACCTATGCGCACCGGAATGGCAAAGCAATGCCTAACAGTTTGATGACTTTACTGTGGGGAGTTACCGTCTCATGTTATGCTGCAGGGGGTATGCTGGGTGGTCTGTCAGCAGGCTACTGGGCCAACAGATTTGGCAGGTATGTCTCAGCTGTTGTAGTTGATACTTGCATTGTAACGTGATCCTATAAAATTGTGTGTTCATGTTTTTGCACAAAGTTTATTCAATTCAGAGGCAAGGTTATAGTGACGTAACTTTTTGTCACAATTCAGGCGCAGTGAAGCAGCTTCTTGTTAAAATGTTTTAACCGCAGGTGCCAGGTGATGACATGTGAAAATATTTATTGTCCCCTTGCAGCAACATTATATTATAAGCCTTGTAAACTGTGTTGGTTGGTTTTGTGGAGAGAAGCATAGTGGTACCAAACTTTTGCAACTGCTGCATTTTTACTCTCCCTTTAGTATTGGCACTATATTCTTTGTTGCACCAAATTGGTTTCTTTGTTTATAAATTACTTGAAAAATAAGTAGACTTTGATCTAGTATTGTTCTCTACTGCCCAGCTGATTTTTGTCTCCCAAGTACTGCTGTACAGCTGGGATGTGCTTGTACCTTGTTTTATACCTTAAGCACTGAAAGGTTTAAACTTGTAACCTGTGCTTATGAAATTACACATAAATGTAACTCTTACTGTTATTGTTGTTTAAAGCCCAGCCAACTGCATAGAGTCATATCAGAGCTGTAACCATTTCAAAACATACACAGTATTTCAACAGGAAAATAGAAAAGAAAATTAGGTACACTGTATTCATGCACATAATCTAAGCAGATATTCCTGGTGTTGACCACTCCATCCAATTTATCGCAAATCTAAACATAACTAAGGGCATATTTACATGTTAACATACAATGATGACGCCAGTCCATATTGGGAAAAAAACTATCACAGACACTGACTTTTCCTTAACTTCATAATTATGTTTTGTCTACAGTGACTGTCATTTCAAGTTGACATAAAATCAAATTGCAAATAGTCAGGCTGTAGAGAAAGAGGAAAGTTTAGGGAGGGGGGGGGGGGGGGGGAGAAGGGCAAGAGGATTGGAGGGCTGTCAGATTTCTCCCCCCCCCCCCCCCCCCCAGTGTTTCTTCATGTTTTAATCAATGACATATTGCCTTGACTGAAACACAGTCAGAATTAGTGGTCTTCTTACATTTACAATGAAGTCGAAAATTGTATGGAATTAATGATATGTTATATTTTATGTATAAATAAACTATGAAATATATTGATACTAATGATAATCTAAACATAGTACATTACTACAGTCAAGTTTGTAATCATGTAAATATTTAATCATAAATATTTCATATGCAGCTATTAACTGCCACTGAAAAAAAAATTGCAAGGGGTGCAACCCATTTTTATGTCGACACTATACACATTCATTTTGCAATTGAAAATGAATTCACATTTATACTATTATAGTTGTACAAACATTTTACTTGCAACTTTTCTAAATATATGTAACTGTTTCCAAGCATATTGCCTTCATGGAAGTTGATGTATGCAAGTTTTGGTATTTAAGTTTTTTCTGTCTGTTTCATTTAATTTATAATTGATGAGTGAATGTTTATGATTTTTTAAGGTTACATTTAAAGATCAGACGCTTGAGTATCACAATTTGTTTTTGTACTACTTCTTAGTATACTGACTTCTGAACAATTGTTATGTACCAGAAACATGATAGGGACTTTCTTAATGACTTTGCAGGAACATCAGTGTAAAAACAGACAAAGGAAAATGCAAACACAAAGAAAAAAAACAGACAAACAAATGGAAAAACTGTCCTGTGAAACTGGCATTTTGTCTGTCTTGATACGTTTTCATGAAAAGTGTCATTATGTGTCTGTGTATGTAACATTTTTTCCCTAGAAAAAGTATCATTATATATCTCATGTATTTTTTTATAAAAATTATCAGTTGACCTTTTTATATATATAAAAGTCATTGTTATGTATCTTGTGTCTTACATAATGTATAAAAATTGTTGTTATCTTTGTGACGTATTTTTTTGAAAATTATCATTATCTGTGTGACACATTCTTGTAAGAATTATTGTCATCTGTTGAAGACATTTGTGTAAAATTATCATAACTTGTGTGACATATTTGTATGAAAATTATTATATGTGTAACACATTTTCACATATATTATTATTGTTTGTGTGACACATTTATATAAAATGGTCTGTGTGAGACATTTATATAAAATCATCTTTATCAGTTTCTTTGTTGTTTTCTTTTCTTCCAACAGTCTCTGTTGCCATCAGTATCCTCAGAAACAGTACACATCTATTTGTCTTTTCAGACGAGGAGCACTGCTTCGAAACAATATTGTAGCGGTGATAGCTGCAGCATTGTTAGGGTTTTCCAAACTGGGCAAGTCCTATGAGATGCTTATCGTTGGCCGCATCATCAGTGGTATCAATGCTGGTAAGGAGAATGCTAAAGAAAATGGATATAGTATCATAGGTTAATGGACTTGAAATATGTATGTTTGATGTAAAATATCAGCACTGCACCAGCATGTTTACTATGTCCATTTTTTTAAATCAGAAAATGATGAGAGAGTGTCTTTGAGATGGTATAGAAAGTGGACATAAACAGCGGATGCTGATGACTACTTCACCTTTTTTAAAGGGAAGGGGGAGTATGCTTCCCCAACTTCTGCTCCATGCCTGTATCACTATCCCCACGTTTCTCATTTCAGTTCTTCCAAACCCAGCAAAGCTGAAGTCAACATGAGATAAGGTCATTATAGGTCACAGAACCTGTAACAGTTTTTCACAGCGCTATGTTGATGAGAATGGGGATAATGGTGATGATACTATAGTGTTCTGTTTTGGATTGAGACTGCATAACACTATTAACAGGACTGTACTCTAGGCTTCCTTTCGTAAGATATCCTGGCATCAGTCTATGGTGTTCTGTTTTGGATTGAGACTGCATAACAGGACTGTACTCTAGGCTTCCTTTCGTAAGATATCCTGGCATCAGTCAGGCCTGAGAATGATGCATCCTTCAGATGGATGAGACTCAGCCTTTCCAGTGAGCTCATAGCATGCTGAGCTCAGATAAGAGTTGATCAGAGTTGAAAAATCCCACAATATTTTGTTTTTAGTTAACGCCATTGCATTTGCAACCCTTTACATCATCTAACAGTGGAATGGAAAATCACCCATTCTCTACTCCTCTCATTGCCATGGTTAATCTGGTAATTTCCAGACTGGCCTTTCCTTGCTTATTGCATAGCATCAGAATATGTCATGTCAGCCAGCTCAAGAGACTTGTTCAAAATAGTAGACTTACAAAGGGATGCGATAAACACCTTTTGAGCTACATGCTGTGTAGACAACACTACGTGACTCGTGCTGTGCATGTAGAAATGCCGCTTGCTCTTCATGAGGTCTGTGTGTGAAAAATATGTGCCTTTTACTACCGATCGTAGTAGATTACTTACGGCTGTTTAACATTTTGAAAAAAAAACAGATCTCCCCAGTATCCAGTGCTTTTAAATCAGTAAATGGTTGTATGTTTGTCAGTGTGAGTATATTTGTGTAAACATGTCAAAAAATGTGAATACTAGGATGCATTTACATTTCATAGTGCAAAATCCGAAAGTGTAAATGGAGTTAGTTATCTTCTTACATGTATAAAATCCAAAGCTAAAACCCAGCAAGACTGGAAGTTGAGTGCTTTGAAACAGAATTTGTAATACACAGGTTTCTTCTTTATTGTGCTGTTAATTTGAATATTTTAAGACATAAGGAATAAATGCATTTATATGCACATCTTAAGCTGTTTGTAGTCATTTGCTTTTCTAATGATATTTTGTCTGTTTATCGATACTATAAGATGCACTTATGAATGTATATGTATATATATATATACATATATATATGTATGTGTATATATATATATAGGTAGAAAGAAACTCTAGGGAGAGCTAGACAACAGAAGGTCTTCAGAGAAGTAACCCCCTTTAGACAAGTGTTTCGGCCCTGAATTCCTTACACTCTCGGGGGGCCGGGCCACATCCAGGTCATGACTCCTGGATGCCCTTCTGCTGTTGTCTATTTTTTATTTTTATTTTTTCCCACGCCGGGGATCGAACCTGGGCGATTCTGCGCTTCAGAACTGCGGTACGCGGTTTTACCAATGTGCTAACGGGGCACACATCATCTGTAGGGAATTTAATCCTTATGAAGTTTACTTTTTTGGTTCCTCCTTGCCCAGATCCAGCTTGAGCTCCTTTCTGCTGCCTCTGCCATCGCTTTAAGGGCTCTAGTCCTCTTCTTCCCAGAAATGGCGAGTTGTTTCATGAGATCATAAGCGGAGGTGCCCACAAACCCTCTTGCCCCGACCTCTATGGCGAAGATTTTGACCCGCAGACCTGCTTTCTTCAGGGTGCTGGCAAGACCGGCGTATTTTTCGGTCTTGTAGATATGTGCTTCTTCCATTCTGCTTTCGTATGGCACAGTGAGTTCTATCAGAATCACTTGTTTCGAGGAGTCAGAGTGGAGAGCGATGTCTGGTCTCATGCCTGTCTTGCTGATGACATCTGGGTAATTTCTCCACTCTGGGAGGTCTGCTGTACACTCCCAGTCGACTGCTCCATCCAGAAGACCCTTTGGCAATGTGCTGGTTGTCATAGCCCTTTCGGGCCAGACCTGTTTCCCTCCTGCTTTGTAGAACGTTGTCATAGCAATTGGTGCGTTTGGGGTCATGGTTTTTTCGCTAACCACATCTGTGATCACTTTCAGAACTTGGTTGTGCCTCCATGTATACCTTCCTTGGGCTAGCGCTACTTTGCAAGAGCTTAGGACATGTTCCACTGTTTGTTTCTTCTGACAGAGCGGACATGCTGGGTCGTCTGCTTTCCCCCATTTCACTAAGTTTGCATTCGAGGGGAGCAGGTCATATACAGATCTGAGGAGGAAGCTTATCCTTAGAGGAGCCATGTGCCACATATCGTTCCAGCTGAGACTTCTTTGGAGTGCACTGTCCCATGTTGTCCATTGCCCCTGTTGACCTTGCTGGACTGCCTTCTGCACTCTTTTGACATCTTCTTCTTCCTTCAACTCCTGTATGATCATGTCTCTTTTTTCCTTCCCTTTGGCTTTGGACCACCACTGCATTTTTGTTGCTCCCAGTCCCTGTCTGTTGGTTTGCGTGTGTCCAATTATTTCTTTGATGCTGAGGTTTCTCTTGGCATTGTTTACAGCCTCTTGGACTTTCCACTTTCTGCCAGTTCTCAGCTTTGGATGAACTGCTCTCACGATATTGTCCTCCGATTCCTCCAGCATGCTCAACAGTCTTGCTTTTCCAACTTTGTATTCCTCCACTATGGATTTCAGAGGTAGCTTCAGCATTGCTTGACGACAGTAGAATGCAACATCAGTGAGACCAGGTGGGACACCGAGCCATTTTCTTGTGTATTTGTTGATTTTGGCTTCCATTGCTTCGACTGTGCTGGTGCAAATGTCATAGATTAGCAGTGGCCACAGCAGCTTTGGTATCAGCATGAACTGTAGACACCAGACTTTGTATTTGCCTGGCAGTCCGCAGTTATCTATTTTCTTCAGGCCTTCTTCTGCTGTTTGCTTGGTTTCACATCCCCTTTGTGTGTCTTTCAGGGAGTCATCATACCATCTTCCGAGACTTTTTACTGGCTCTTCTGTGACAGTGGGGATGGCTTGGTTGGCTACCATGAATTTGACTGAATCTGCCACTTTTCCTTTTCGCAGTGAGAGACTTCGGGATTTCTTAGGTTTGAACCTCATTCTTGAAGAGGCCACCAGCTCATCCAGCTGCTTTAAGATTTGGTGTGTCTCTTCCTCATCCGTGGACAAGACTGTTGTGTCATCCATGAAAGCTTTCAGAGGAGGCATCTGGTATCCATCTCCCAGATTCACTGGACCTGAACTCTTCATTGCAGCTTTCAAGATGACTTCCATTGCCAACACGAACAGTATGGGAGAGATTGCACAGCCCATTGCAATGCCCACCTCTAGGTCTATCCAGTCCGTGGTGTATTCTTTGGTAGAGAACCGCATTGAGAACCCTTGGAAATACTTCCTCAGCATTGTTCGGATGTTTTCTGGGATGTGATACATTTCAAGAGCCAGCTGGATCATATCGTGTGGAACTGATCCATATGCATTCGCCAGATCAAGCCAAACTACGTCAATGTCTCTCTTCTCTGTTCTTGCTTTTTGGATGGCATCCCAAATCAACGTGGCATGTTCCAAGCATCCAGGCATTCCTGGTATACCTCCCTTTTGGACTGACATATCCAGATACTTGTTTTCAGTCAGGTATTTTGTCAATCTTGCTGCCATAACAGAGAAGAAGATTTTCCCCTCGACGTTCAGAAGTGATATTGGCCTGAACTGATTGATGCTGCTGGAGTTCTGCTCCTTCGGAATGTACACTCCTTCAGCTCTCATCCATTGGTCGCTGATCTTCTGGTTCCTCCATGCTGATCGAATCATCTTGTGGAGCCATTCGAGCACTTTTGGGCATTTCTTGTAGAGCAGGTATGGTATTCCGTTTGGTCCAGGTGCTGACTTGGCTCTGGCTTTCTTTACTACGTTCTTCACTTCATCCAGTGTTGGTGGTTTGTTATTGAATTTTCCTTCTGGCGCTGCAGGCCAAACCAGATTTTGGATTTCAAGTGGTGCCTCGCGCTGAGAATCGGAATATGTTTCCCTGAGATGCTGCTCTAGGGTTTCCTTGCCCACTGTGAGAGTCCCTGATTTGGGTTGTTCAAACAGCTTTCTTGCAAAGTCAAAGGGATCTTTGAAGAAACGATCTTGAGTCTTCTTCTTTTTGCTCTTTCTTCGCCTTGCTGATTCCACTTTGCTGAGAGCATTGTGTTTGGCCTTCAGATCTTTCCAGAGTTCCAGGAGCCCTTGCTTCTCGAATTCTGAGGCAGTTTTCATTCGCTTTTTAAGCTTCCTTTTCTCCCTCCGGATGCTCTCCATCTGCTGCTGTCTTCTGGATTTCTGGGGAGGCGTTTTTGTCTTTGGCTGCTTCACTCCATAAGTGTCCCTGCAGATAGAGTATATGATGTCTCCGTATGTGTCAAGTTTGTGTTCCAGCGTACTGTTCCCTATTAGCGCATTCAGCTTAAGGACAAGTTCCTCATCTAATTTCTCCCATTGTTCTTTTGCACCGGCAGGCGGCAAATTGAGTTTTCCACGTTTGGCGTTAAGAGCTTGTGCAAAATCCGCATCAGAACCGTCAGCGTGGATGTCCTTGGCACTATGGTTTAATTCCTGGCCTTGGTCATCCAACGTCTCACCTGCTATCGCAGTGCGCTGCTGCTGGTTCGTATGTGTCTTCAAACAGCCCATTTTTGTCCTGTGGATCTTCATGCCGCGTTTGGTGGTGAATCTCCTTCCACACGCACACGGAAATTCCAACTGGTCATTGATCATGGTCCGTTGTGCGTTTCCAGTCGTGATGGAGTCAGTGCCGATGGATTCATCATTCTCTCCCCCTTTCGGTGAATCCTGGGAGCATCTTTCATTTGGAAAACTCGTGGCATGTTATCAAAGGCGAGGTGGGAAGCCAACCCACAAAGCCCGCAGATCTAGTCTTTCCCAGTGTCCTTCGGTCTTTCCCGAATGTCCTCCGAACTATTCCCGGAAGTCAATGGACTGACCATGTGCAGGTAGAAAGAAACTCTAGGGAGAGCTAGACAACAGAAGGTCTTCAGAGAAGTAACCCCTTTAGACAAGTGTTTCGGCCCTGAATTCCTTACACTCTCGGGGGGCCGGGCCACATCCAGGTCATGACTCCTGGATGCCCTTCTGCTGTTGTCTATTTTTTATTTTTATTTTTTCCCACGCCGGGGATCGAACCTGGGCGATTCTGCGCTTCAGAACTGCGGTACGCGGTTTTACCAATGTGCTAACGGGGCACACATCATCTGTAGGGAATTTAATCCATGTACACATATATAATACATGTATATGTATATATATGTAGAGAGAGAGAGATGTATGTATATTCATATGTATGTGTCTGTGCATGCTGTTAGTTTCCAAATTTGATCACAGATATTGTCACTTGTTCACATTTATCTTTATATTCTTGTAGAGACATTTTAATACCATAGTACTTGTCACAAGATTTTATTGTACAGGTATAAATGTGAGTACAATGCACAGTTTTACACAGCTGTAACCCTCAAGCTGTTATTTCTCGTTGCACAGGTGTGAATTCAGGTGTGGCTCCATTGTACTTGTCAGAGATTGCCCCTGTCTCCCTTCGAGGTTTGTGTGGTACCTACAACCAGATTGCCATTTGCTTTGGAACAATGATAGCTGAAGTCACAGGTCTGAGTGTACTCCTAGGCACCGACTCTTTGTGGCCAATTGCTCTCGGTGAGTTGACCTTTCCCCTTCAGCTTTTTAATCAAGAACTTTGGTTATGTGCAGGTTATTATCTGTTGAGGGCCTAAAGAAAGCCGGGCAGACCACCCACCTTCTATGTGAACAACATAACCAAAGTCAGCGGTTTTGAGGCCTGCACAGTAGCATAGAGTGGTCTGAAATTGATGAAGAGGACAGTTGTCACATATGTTGCAATGGCTACTGTCAAACTCGGTGATGTGTTAGAATGGTTTTGACCTTTTTATTTTTTACTTTTTATTTTTTTAATTTTTTTTTTGACAGGTGACAGGTGAATTGTATTAAAAGGGAGATTGCCAGAATGGTTTGACCTTTTTAATTTTTTTCTTTTTGGCAGGTGACAGGTGAATTGTATTAAAAGGGAGATTGCTAGAATGGTTTGACCTTTTTGTTTGTTTTTTTATGTGTGTTTTTTTTTTTTTTTTTTGGACAGGTGACAGGTGAATTGTATTAAAAGGGAGATTGCCAGAATGGTTTGACCTTTTTGTTTATTTATTTTTTCTTTTTGACAGGTGACAGGTAAATTTATTAAAAGGGAGATTGCCAGAATGGTTTGACCTGTTTAATGTTTTTTCTTTTTGGCAGGTGACAGGTGAATTGTATTAAAAGGGAGATTGCTAGAATGGTTCGATCTTTTTGTTTGTTTGGGTTTTTTTTTGTTTTTGTTTTTGTTTGGACAGGTGATGGGTGAATTGTATTAAAAGGGAGATTGTTAGAATGGTTTTACCTTTTATTTATTTATTTTTTTTTTTGACAGGTGGCAGGTGAATTATATATTAAAAGGGAGATTGTTAGAATGGTTTGATTTTTTTTTATATATATATATATTTTTTTGACAGGTGACAGGTGAATTGTATTTAAAGGGAGATTACTAGAATGGTTTGACCTTTTTGTTTTTTTTGTTTTTTGTTTTTTGTTGTTTTTTTTGACAGGTGACAGGTGAATTGTATTAAAAGGAAGATTGCTGGAATGATTTGACGCTATAGAATGGTTTGACCCTTTTATTATTATTATAATTATCTTTTTTTTTTATAGGTGACAGGTGAAAAGAGACATTGCTAAAATGGTTTCACTTTTTTTTTGTTTTTTTTTTGACAGGTGACAGGTGAATTGTATTAAAAGGCAGATTGTTAGAATGGTTTGACCTTTTTATTATTTTTCTTGTGACAGGTGAAGTGCATTAAAGGGAGATTGCTAGATTGGTTTGACCCTTTTATTTTATTTATCTATTTATTTGTTGTTGTTGTTGTTGTTGTTATAGGTGACAGGTGAATTGTATTAAAAGGGAGATCGCTAGAGTGGTTTGACCGTTTTATTTTATCTTGTTTTATGTCATTTTGATAGGTGACAGGTGAATTGTATTAAAAGGAAGATTGCGAGAATGGTTTGACCTTTTTTCTCTCATGCTGGCAAAGTTGTTTTTGCATGCAGGACCTAGAGCAAAAGCACAATATCAAGGTGTGTGGTAGAGGGGTAGGAAAATATCTGTTATCCCAGCGTTAGTCAGTTTAGGACTGAATTCATCCAAGATGATGCTTCCACTAGCCCACCACCCTTGTTTGTATTTGTATGAATTTCATGTTATTCTTTTCTTAAATGCATTACTTTGTTCTTTCAGGTTTCATCATTGTTCCTGTGATTTTTCAAATGTTGACATTGCCATCCTGTCCTGAGACACCCAGGTTTCTGATGGTGCTGCAGAATGATGAGGATGAAGCAGAAAAAGGTGAGATGCTTATTGTATGTGACAGATCATGATTTCAAATTATAGAGTAGGGTTTTGTGTTTTGCAAGCTAAAACAGCATTCAAGAAAATGAAAAGTGTTCTTACTAACAAGTGTATATCAATTAATATCAGGGAGAGAGTTCTTCAGTGTTATATAGAACCAATACTGTTGTAGGATGTGAAGCGTTGACAGTCAACACACAAAGCCAGAACAAGATTGAGGCAGCTTAAATGTGGTTTCTAAGAATGTTGAGAGTTCCTTAGACAGCAACGATAACAAACGAGACAGTCTTTAAGGAGGCAGACACAAAAAGAACATTAATGAAGAAGATTAGGAAAAGACAAGCAAGATTTATAGGACATTTTATGAGGCAAGGGAAATTAGAGCACCTAGTCACAACAGGAAAGCTGGAGGGAAAAAGAGCACCAGGTAGATCCAGAAAGAAAATATTGGATGGATTTGTGGAGTGGATGAAGACAGAGAGGGTAGGAGATATACTTGCAGCGACAAAGAACAGATTCGAATGGAGGGCCATGATCGCCAATGCCTTGCAGCAGAGCACATGATGATGATGATTGTGTTTTGTGTGTGAGTGCAAGATGAGGAAATAAAGCTTCAAGTGAGACATCATCTTGAGAAACTGAAACTGAAACTTTGGATAATTATGTTTGTACATGTGCGTATGTGAGTGTGACTTTGTTTTTTTTGGTTTTTTTTGTTGTTTTTGTTTTTTGTTTTTATGTTGTTTGATATTACATAGTTAACAGAGAGCACCGCAAGGACATCAGGCTTTGTCAGTGGCTGCCAAAAAGAAGAGGAGATAATCAGCTGTCATTATGCTTGATACCCTGTGACTCTGATAGAGCATGCTATATAGAATCCTACTTGCACTTTCACTTTCCTTGGAGGAATATCATTTTGTTTGGGACAGGTTGAGCTCATAGTTATCAGTCAGCACTCATGCAACATGCTAGAGTATTTGCAGTTGAATAGCCTTTTTTAGGGGATGGGGAAGATTTTTTTTTAACCTATCAGAGTGAATTTTTATACAAAATGTTGGTAGGGACAGCCACTTTGTTGTCATGGGATCTTTTACATGTGTTAATGTAAAGATATTGTGTTCAGGATTGGTATGGTTGAGAGGAACAGAGGATGTGGGAGAGGAACTGGAGGAGATGAGAAGGGAAGGCGTTGAACAGCGCAATTCTGTCAAGGTACTCACTTCTGTGGTTATGTGGACATTTTGGATTTGTTGTGCATGTGTTTACTGTGTGTTTTTTGCACTGTGTGTTATTTGCACTGTGTGTTTTTTGTGTATTGTGTGTTTGTGTATGTTGTGAGTTTTGTGTATGTGCATTGTGTGTATCTATACTTGTGTGGTTGTGGTTACTGTGTGTGTATGTGTTCTTCTCCATGGGAGCTTGAACATATCTCAGATGGTCAGTGTTTCCATCTGAGGCATATTTATTTTAGTTCAGGTGTGTGTAGGCAAAATAATGTTGTTTCATAGTCTGTATACTCCATCTTAGGTGGGGAGGGGGGAAATGAGTAAGGATTTCTTGAAAAGATACAGATGAATAGACCAGTGAAGCAGACAAATTGACAGGAAGAGGTAATAGAAAATAACACAACAGAAAGAAAGTAAATAGAAAAAGATGATATTTCTAGGAAGAGGTCACAGAAAAGGGAAGGACTGAAACAAAAAGAGTAATGGGAAAAGCAGACATTACTAGCACAGAATGTCCTGAGGGTGGGAATACTGTTCATACTAAAAGAGGCCCCAGCATCCATACAAGTGTGTGTGTGTGTGTGTTTGTGTGTGCATGCTTGCACACGCATATGTGTGTACAGTGTGTGTGTGTATGTGAGCGTATGCGTGTGTGGGTGTGGGTCAGTTGGTGGGTGTCATGTGAACAGACTATTCACTTTGTGACATGTATGTTTAGTGTGATTGTGTCATCTAAAAATTCATAAATTCATTGTGTTGCAGTTTTCGGTGAGGGACCTGTTTCAAAACCCGGAGCTCAGATGGCCCCTTATTATCAGCATAGTACTTATGATGGCGCAGCAGTTCTCTGGAATCAATGCTGTATGTTTGGATTTTTTTTCATTGTCCCTTTTTCTATTTGTTTCTTGTTGCTTTTTCTTTTTTTTTTTTTTTGTCTTGTTATTTACTCTGTGTAATTGAAGTTGCCATGCTAAGGAAGAGTGTATTGCCACAAGACAATGCCACTTATTTTTTTTTCTAATCTCCCTTTTTGAAAAAAGGGAAAATGTATCAACATGAGAGGTGGGGAGGGGAAGAGGTGGGGTATGTGATTTTGTCTGTCTGTGACAAAAATGTGTGGACATGAGTTTCTGAGCTCTTTACGGATGGATCTTTGTCAGATCTGGATCAAAGATGTGGACAGTTGACGAGGGTAAGTTTGAACAGTAAGGCAGAAGAAACAGAGAAAAGAATATCACTACAATATAACCCTTTGACTCCCACACCTGTCCACCAGCACTTTGCATTGTGAACCATGGTAGCAAAGCAAAAATTTAACCCTTTGATTCCCTCACCTTATCCACCAGCTTCCAGCAGGAAACCGATGGATAGGGTGAAGGAATCAAAGTGTGAAGTTTTTGCTGCTGGTGGAAAGGGTGTGGGAGTCAAAGGGATAATGAAGTGTGGTTTTGAGCATTTTCCACTTTTGACAGAAGCTGAACTTAAGACGATTGATAAATGCATGTTAAGGGAAAAGATACTATGGTTGAAAACAACCGTTGTTCTTATATTTATGTTGAAAAGTATTTCTTCATATTTGTTATGAATTTATTCCATGCTCAGAAAATAATTTCATTTTCTTCACTCTAGATCTTCATTCCTTAAGATGGAACCTTGCCTTAACAAAGGATGTAAAGAATGATTATTACATGTTTAAAAAGATGGTGGCTGTGTTGGTTCTTCATTTTGATATGAAATGACAAATCACATAATGATGTTGTTTTGAGGATTCATCGCATTGTTTGAAGTGGTCTAAGATCTTGAACTTTTTATGACAGTTTCAAGTAACAGTACATTTTTGTTTTCCTTAATGAAATGAAAGATGATCTCAATTCTCTCTCTCCCGTCAGCTTAGTGTTTCACACGTCCTATTGCCCCTCTCCCCTTCCCATTTCAAAACCTTTCCAGCATAAGGGGTTGTGCACAGGTTCCATGAGTCTGCTAGGTAATTGCTGGAAGATGTGGATGATGCACATATGGCATTGTCTTAGGGCAATGAATACCTCTTGAACAGACTCTAAAATCCACTGTTTTGATCTCTATGTGCGTACGTATTTGTATATGCTTTCACACGAGCATGTGTGCATGAGAGAATATATAGGGAGGGATTTTTGAAAGAAAGGGAGAAATGTAGTGTTCATAGATAGACATTCTGCTAATAATTTGTGCATAAATGGATAGGTAGATGGATGGATGCATAGATGTTGTATAGGTAGGTGGTTTCTGTTACAGTGGAAATAATTGTTTTGTAGCATTCCTTGTTTTGTCCAGTCAGAAAGGTTTTGGACAAATCATTAAATTTTTGAGTACAAAGTCTCTGTAAATATAAGAGAGAAAATACATTAAAAAACTCCTTGTACTCTTTTCATCTCTTATAAGTTATAAACTTTCAGCCGATTATGAATTCAGTCAGAAAAAAAATGAACTGTGTCTGTGCTGATTTGTGAGACCTGGTTGGCATAGACATAGAGTACTCATCTTCCAGTTTGATTGCACAGATTTATATGGGTGTGAATCTTGTTGGAGAAAAGCTTTGTGCATGCAACCTACAATCGACCCAGCTTTGAATGGGTTCCTGGACCTGTTTGCAGATGGGGAAAGTAAAGCAATGAAGGAGAGGACTTGAGCACTGCCTTTATAATGCTGGTCCTTGAAAAAGTTGGAATCTCTGCCACCCCACTCCCCTACATCCTCACAGGGTTAGGGGACGATCTTTGCCTTATGCTCAAAATGATTTGGAAATCCTTTATGTTTCCAGGTGATTTACTACTCCACAGAAGTGTTTGAAGGTGCAGGGCTGTCACGAGCTGTTTCCCAGTATGCAACAGTAGCCACAGGCGCCGTCAACGTAAGCTGGACATTTGTGTCGGCAGCATTGATGGACCGCCTGGGCCGCCGCACCCTCATGATGACTGGACTGGGAGGGATGTTTATTTTCACCGTGGTGCTGACAGTAGCTCTGGTGTTCCAGGTATTAAGATCAGTTTGGTTTGGGGGTTGGTTTGTTGACTTTTTAAAAATTGTTGACTTTTTAAAAACAACAAATTTTATTTACCAGGGTATGAAATAAACAATACATGTTGGACTATCAGGCAGTATAAGAGGTCATTAATTAGAGGTGTGAGGTCCCCTGTGGGGATGCGGGAGGCTCTTTCAGTGTCAGTAATATCCCCACCAGGAAACTGCTAGAAAGTTCCTCTTTTCTGTCACTCTCTTTTTTTCTGCCTTGTTCCTTTGTTTTCTATCATTTCTTCTTATCATTTTCATTTGTATTTGTATGTATTTTGTAAAGTCTTATGCTCTTTCTTGTAGGGTTGATAATTGGGTACATGTATTTAAGTGCATTTTTGGCTCTAGGGAAATGAAATATGCAGAAGCTATTTAAGTTAATTCAGGCCCATGCGTAGATATATGTTAGTGCCCTTAGTTATGTTTAAGTTTGTATTCAGGTATGTTTTTTAAATCTCCTGTGTGACAAATTGAATTACAGTGGTCAATGCCAGGGGCATCACCGTAGATTGTTCATGAATGTATTGATACGTGTATTTAATTTTCTTTTCTTTTTTTTTTTTTTCATGTTGAAGTATTGTGTATGTTCTCAAATGAATTGTAGCTCTGATATGGCTCTAGGCTGTCAGCTTGGCTTTAAACAGAAATAACGGTGACAGTAACAGAGGTGTGAGGATCATTGACAGCACTCATTCCTTTTCTTTTTTCTGTCAGTTTCTCATATTTCATGGGGATTAAACCCACACTTCCCTGTCTACAGTCCTCATGCACTAATCCTGCTATTGTTTGGATCAGTTATTTCATATGTTTGGTTACTGAGCTAACAATTTACACCATGATCATTTTAAAACTTGGTCATATGTGGCGTTTGCAGTGTTGGGGCAGATGTAACTTATTCCAAGCATGGACACTGTGTTTTAAGAAAACTGAAGCTGAGACTGTAATGTAATCTAAATTGATTGGACACTGTGCTTTAAGAAAACTGAAGCTGAGACTGTAATGTATTCTAAATTGATAGGTTTGTTAGTATGGAAACTGCTTTATGAAAACTGAAGCTGAAACAGTAATGTTTGAAATTGACAGGTTCATTGGTGTTTAGGCAGTACTATGAGTATTGCTTTTTAAGATTTATCTATAAAATTGGAGTCAGGTTATGATATTCCTGTGCTTACATTTTTATCCATGTGTGTGTGTTCGTATGTGGTGGTTGTCGTTCTTACCTTGGTGCAAATGTAACAGCTTACAAGTGTTAGTATTTAGATACAAGAGGAACAGAAAGTGCATCACATAACAACCTGTTGTGAAAATAAAGTGTGTGACCATATCAAGTGTACGCTGCATGTGTCTTTGTGTCAGATAATGTCCTGTAAGGGAAAGATACTGTATGACATAAGTGTCTTTGTATCATGTAATAACCTGTAATTAAAAGAAAGTGTACAACCATATTGTGTATATGCTGTTATCTTTGTATCACATAATAACTTCAATGGACAGAAAGTGTATGACCATATTATGTGTATGCTTTATGTCTTTGTAGCACATAATAACCTGTAATAGACAGAAAACGTATGACTATGTTATGTGAATGCTGTGTGTGTCTTTATATTTGCAGAGTTCTGTGTCCTGGTTATCCTACCTGTGTATCGTTGCAGTGATCTTGTACATTGTTGCATTTGCCACGGGGCCAGGTCAGTTGTCTCTTGTTGTGAACTGTCTTACTGGATAGCATTAGAACAGTATTTGTCCTTCTCATTTCAGAAATAACAGAATTGAAGTTCAAAGTTGAAATCTTGTTTGATGCGTGTGATAATGTAAGGTCGTCCAATACACATACATGAAAATATTCTGATCTTGTTTTCTGAAATCAAAATTTGTATGGATTTTTTCCCTGCCCCATTTTCTGGACCTGTTCCAATGTCACTGCCCCCACACCGCTTATTTCAGCTCTCCAACACACCTCCAAATCTGTTTGTTTGTTTGTTGTTTTTATTAACAAGAGGTTGTGTACATTTAGAAATTGCTGTAGCCCTGATATGGTCTGCACAGTCAGCTAGGCTTAAAATTGGACCAAAAAATTCAGTCACACATAAATAAGTATAATGGACATGTTTTGTGTGGAGTAGGCATAATGCGTGTGTTTTCTTTTGTGACTCTTTTGCAGGTGCTATCCCATGGTTCTATGTAGCAGAACTGTTTGCACAAGGCCCTCGTAGTGCTGCTGTCAGCGTGTCTGTGTTGATCAACTGGCTGTCCAACTTTACTGTTGGCCTTGTCTTTCCTGAGTTACGGGTAAGAATTTGTATGCATGCATTCACACACACACACACACACGCACGCATGCACGCACGCACGCACGCATGCACACACACACAGATATATTAATTTTTGGCGAGAGTGTTCTATTCATTCTATTCAAATTCACCAAACGACTTTCTTTGTTCTCTTTCCCTTTCCTTCCAGTGTTTCTAACGTATATAAAGGCTTGCTACATTCTGGGCTGCTCTAGAAACTTCCATTGTTCCCTTTGACCTTTTTTCATTAAGATTCCCATCTTGGTTGTGCTCTCTTTTGTTTTACCTGTATTTTCAAGTGAAACATCACACTCCTTCAGTAAAGAAAAAATGAAAAAGGAGGTGGAACCTCATGGGCCTTTACCTGATGCTGTGCTTCACGTCTTTTCTTCTGTGTTTCTGAAGAGAGTGCCTTTGCTATGCTCTGTGCTTCACTTGAAGGAACATACAATGTTCTGTCCCCCTCCTTTATCAGATTATCCTCACCTTGGATTACTGTTTTGTACTCGTGGAGTACTTGTGCCTTGCAGTTTACCAGTGCCTATGTTCTGCCTTGTGGATTACATACAGTTATGTACAGTGAGGCCATACACTTTTTGTTCTGGCTTCCTGCTTCTGATTATTTGTGCCTGTGTTAGGGCTCTGCTCCTTTCTCTCTTGTCCCTTTTTCTCTCTTTTCTCTTTGCAAGTTACTGCAGGCCATAGACCATTTTGTAGGGGCAGTTCAGAAACAAAAATGGACACAAAATTCACAGTTGAAATAGGGTTTGAAGAACCAGTCAGGACAATTTTTATAATACTGTATGGATGGATTATCAACAAGAAAGGAGGTGGGGAGTGCTGCACAATTGTATTATGGCTTGAGACTGTGTGACAGGTCTGTACATTGTGTATACTGTCACAGTGTATTCTGATGTCAGCCAGGCATGAGAGATAATTTGAACAGTACACACCAAGACTCGTCTATGAATTGGTCGACACTTGAGTGGTTGATCCCATTGTTCTTAATCCTTTGACTCCCGCACCCTGTCCATCAACATCCTGCATTGTCATTCATGCTTGCAGAGCAGAATCTTAACCCGCTGGTGGATAGGGCGAGGGAGTCAGAGGGTTAAGATTTTGCATTTGGTAGGTAGGTAGCAGGAGTCAAAGGGTTAACTCATTCCGTAATGTACTCAACTGTGAGTAGAAGCTGGTGAAGACTGAAGAGTTACACAGTGAAACAGGAAATTTACATAGTGAAAGACCTAAGAGGGTCTGTTGCACAGTGTTCTAGGTTTCAGTCTGTCATGTTTACCACTAGTATCTGGCAACCAATATATTATATTTTTGTGTCACGTCTGTGAGTCAAGTGTGAGTCCATCTTAATGTATGTTTTTTTTTCCAGAATTATGTTTTCTGAAAGTGTAGTAAGTCAAGGGTTGCATTAGTGATGTGCCTCATGCTCTGTTATTGGAGTTATTTGAGTTATTTCAAGAGGGATTCACCATGCTCAGACAACTCCATATGCACTCCACCCAAATCTGCCGGCATTTATCTGACAAGTTTCCTGAACCAGCACAAAACCCTATGTGCTGACAAGGTCTTGAAATGAGGAAAGGGAAGAAGGGACCAATAAAACACTACGCTGACTCCACCAGAATGATGAAAACATTAAGATGGGCAGTAAACAGGCCAGTTTATAATGTTGCAGGCTGGGATTGAACTCAAGATATCAGATCCATGGCTCTACCAATTAGCCATGCTGTGTTAGCTGTGAGTAAGTACCAGAAGTGTCATGCTGTTAGCTGTGAGGAGTACCAGAAGTGTCATGCTGTTAGCTGTGAGTGAGTACCAGAAGTGTCATGCAGTTAGCTGTAAGTACCAGAAGTGTCGTGCAGTTAGCTGTGAGTGAGTACCAGAAGTGTCATGCTGTTAATTGTGAGTGAGTACCAGAAGTGTCATGCTGTTAGCTGTGAGTGAGTACCAGAAGTGTCATGCTGTTAGCTGTGAGTGCAGTACCAGAAGTGTCATGCAGTTAGCTGTGAGTAATACCAGAAGTGTCATGCAGTTAGCTGTGTGAGTGAAGTACCAGAAGTGTCATGCTGTTAGTTGTGAGTGAGTACCAGAAGTGTCATGCTTTTAGTCTGTGAGGGAGTACCAGAAGTGTCATGCTGTTGTGAATGAGTACCAGAAATGTCATGCGTTAGCTGTGAGTGAGTACAGAAGTGTCATGCTGTTAGCTGTGAGTGAGTACCAGAAGTGTCATGCTGTTAGTTGTGAGTGAGTACCAGAAGTGTCATGCTGTTAGCTGTGAGTACCAGAAGTGTCATGCTGTTAGCTGTGAGTGAATACCAGAAGTGTCATGCTGTTGCTGTGAGTGAGTACCAGAAGTGTTATGCAGTTAGCTGTGAGTGAGTACCAGAAGTGTTTATGCTGTTAGTTGTGAGTGAGTGCCAGAAGTGTCATGCAGTTATCTGTGAGTACCAGAAGTGTCATGCGTTATTGTGAGTACCAGAAGTGTCATGCTGTTAGTTGTGAGTACCAGAAGTGTCATGCTGTTAGTTGTGAGTACCAGAAGTGTCATGCTGTTAGTTGTGAGTACCAGAAATGTCATGCTGTTAGCTGTGAGTCAGTACCAGAAGTGTCATGCTGTTAATTGTGAGTACTAGAAGTGTCATGCAGTTAGCTGTGAGTGAGTATCAGAAGTGTCATGCTGTTAGCTGTGAGTACCAGAAGTGTCATGCTGTTAGCTGTGAGTGAGTACCAGAAGTGTCATGCTGTTAGCTGTGAGTACCAGAAGTGTCATGCTGTTAGCTGTGAGTGAGTACCAGAAGTGTCATGCTGTTAGCTGTGAGTAAATACCAGAAGAAGTGTCATGCTGTTAGCTGTGAGTATCAGAAGTGTCATGCTGTTAGCTGTGAGTAAATACCAGAAGAAGTGTCATGCTGTTAGCTGTGAGTATCAGAAGTGTCATGCTGTTAGCGAGTACCAGAAGTGCATGCTGTTAGTGTGAATGAGTACCAGAAGTGTCATGCTGTTAGTTGTGAGTATCAGAAGTCATGCTGTTAGTTGGAGTGAGTACCAGAAGTGTCATGCTGTTAGTTGAGTGAGTACCAGAAGTGTCATGCTGTGAGTGAGTACCAGAAGTGTCATGCTGTTAAATTGGTGAGTACCAGAAGTGTCATGCTGTTAGCTGTAAGTACCAGAAGTGTCATGCTGTTAGCTGTAAGTACCAGAAGTGTCATGCTGTTAGCTGTGAAGTACCAGAAGTGTCATGCTGTTAGCTGTAAGTACCAGAAGTGTCATGCTATTAGTGTGAGTGAGTACCAGAAGTATCATGTTATTAGTTGTCAGTACCAGAAGTGTCATGCTGTTAGCTGTGTAGTGAGTACCAGAAGTGTCATGCTGTTAGCTGTAGTGAGTACCAGAAGTGTCATGCTGTTAGCTGTTATAGTACCAGAAGTGTCATGCAGTTAGCTGTGAGTCATTACCAGAATTGTCATGCAATTAGCTGTGAGTGAGTACCAGAAGTGTCATGCAGTTAGCTGTGAGTGAGTACCAGAAGTGTCATGCTGTTAGCTGTAGTGAGTACCAGAAGTGTCATGCTGTTAGCTGTTAGGAGTACCAGAAGTGTCATGCTGTTAGCTGTGAGTGAGTACCAGAAGTGTCTTGCTGTTAGCTGTTAGTCAGTACCAGAAGTGCTCTTGTAATGCCGAACCAAACAAAGGTCGAGGTCTCTGCCACCTCACTCACCTATAACCTCAGGGTTATGGGACAACTCAGGGTTATGGGACAGATTTTACCCAACATTTTACCGTACTCTGTTGCAGGAAGCCATTGAGGTGTATTCCTTCGTTCCCTTTGCGGTCTGTCTGCTGTGTTCTCTTCTTTTTGTGTACTTCTTTGCACCAGAGACCAAAGGAAAGAGAATAGAGGACATCACTCTGCTTTTTAAAGCTCCTGATGAACAGAGTTCCAACAGTGTGGCTACAAATCAGAGTTACCATCGTATAGATGATAATGAAATGCTTTTACCTTTGACCAGAAACATCCAGTAGGTCTGATTATGCTTTGGTATAATGCTGTAGTAGTGAAAGGTTTACAGGGTTTTCTATTCTTTTTTTTTCAGGAGTGAGTGAGGGTAGTGTTAGTTTTTGTTGATGTTGACGTTCTGCTTAACCCCTTCACTTCCGGAACTTTTTTTACAAAAAAATGGGTTACATTAGAGAAAAAATAATAAAAAATAATTGAATTACGTAATATCTAATAAACTATATTTTTCTTGAAGGAAAATGAACTGGCTATTTATTGCGGATGTTTTTCTGTCAATCCAAGCACAGATAACTCCAGGACAAGGGGGATAATTTACAGTACAGTGACCCCTATGCCGCAGCTACTTCCGCGGTTGGAAGTGAAAGGCTTAATGTAAACGGCTGAAATTTTGTTTGTGTTGTGTAATTTTTGACTGGTAAATTTTGATATGAGCAACATAAGTTGTGATAACGTAACAACGATAAATAAATCCATTGTGTGTGTGTGCATGAGTGTTTTTTTTTTTTCTCAGAGCTACCCATGTTTTGTTTGTTTACATCAGTCATATGTGTGTGTTCCTGTTTTCTGTTTTTGCTTTGTTTCGTGGTGCTGTTTCTGACCTATACTCACTTGGTTTTATTTATGACAAAAGAGAAACACTGAAAATCAATCAGTGTATTGAAGTTATTATAGGAGGCTGTGGGTTGGAACTCCCATTGGTGAAATAAAAAAAATTAAGGGATTTTTCTACTGTGACTGGGTGTTACGTTACCACAGTTGAGCATGCTAGGGCTCATTTGAAAGATTTTTTTATATACATTTTTTATAGGATCATTGCACTCAGGGAGGTTACCTTTGCGCTCACCCTTTTTTTTTTTTCCGTCCCATTTTCTATGCCACCTTAATGGCCACAGAAGCTGGAACAGTTTTTACAGTACAATGATGATGATGTAGATGAGGATGATATTCATGATGCTGTGGAGTTCCATCGAGGATAGAGACTGCATGACAGGGCTGTACTCAACGCTTACTATCATGATATACCTTGGCGTCGACCAGGCCCAAGAGATACAGACACCTGTGGTGATGGTTAGAAGATTTGAGCAGCACCCTCATTGACGCATCTGTAAAGTGGATGAGACTCAACTGTGTGATCCCAGTCTTCCCAATGAGCCCATAGCATGCCCAACTCTGGGTAGGAGCCGGTTAGAGCTGTAAAATTACACAATGATTTTTGAAAGGACTGGTGGGGATTTGAACCCACAACCTTCCAGTCAGTATTCCGTTGTGCTAACTGCTACACCACGGCGACTGGTTCATTGGAAAGACTTGGACCACAAGTCAAGTTTCATCCACTTTTATGGATGGGTCCATGAGAGTTCTGCTCAAATTTCCTGACCAGCACAGCAGGTACTGTAACTCCAGGGCCTAGTTCACACAAGGATGTATTATGATAGTAAGTGTAGAGAACAGCCCTATCATGCAGTCTGAGACTTACTTTGTAGCATCGTGATCATGATCCCCATTCTCATGAAATCATCAGTCATTATGGCATTGTGAAATGGTTCCAGATTCTGTGGCCCTTCACATTCTTGATTTCATGGTGACCTTGAGTTTCAGTTTTCTCTATCGCTTCCATGCCTAAGGACAATTGAGTTCTAGTTTTTGATGTTGTGTGCAAGTTTGTTTATTAGACAGAGTGCCTGCATGTCTTGTCCGTTACGGAAAGGACAAATATATTTCTGGAGTCTTGGTTATGTTCATTCATCATAACTTTGCTTTCATTTATCAGGGCAACATTTGTGGGTTTTCTTTCTTTCATTTTTGTGAGCTTTATATTATTTTTCTTATTCTATTATGAAGAGACAACCAGCACATGTGAGCTTTTGTGTTTAAAAAACATGAAAGGGAAATAGTTGAAATATGTAAAGAGAAAGAATAAACAAATCATGTCACCTATATTTTTTAATAAATGAACGGAGAAAGAAATCATGTCATAGATATTTTTTTTAATAAATGAACAGAGAAAGAAGTCATGTCACTGATGTTTTTTTTTAATGAATGAAAAAGAAAAAAATTGTGTCACAGATTTGTTTAAAATAAATGACATGAAAGAAACCATGTCACTGATTTTTGTTAATAAATGAGCAGAGAAATAAATCATGTCATAGATATTTTTTAATAAATGAACAGAGAAAGAAATCATGTCACTGATGTTTTTTAGTAAATGAACAAGAAAGAAACCATATCACAGATTTTTTTTTAACAAATGAATCAGCTTTCATTTATAATCCGATTGTGTGCTTATGTCTGTTATAATACATGTAGACAAAGATATTCAGTATGATACATGTGGTGTGTGGTGTGATTGAATTGTAGTTTAATGCAAATAATCAGTTTCAAAGTCATAAAATCTCAGGTGTAAAGTAGATCCAGTGTTCATAGCAATATAGTGTAAAGTAGATCCAGTGTTCATAGCAATATAATGCTTATTAGTGTTTCTGCAATTTTCAAGTGTATGGCATTTTAGTCTGAATTTGTAAATGAAAGAATTTTAGTGTAATGAAAAGATTGAACCACAAATTCTTTTATTTACAAATGTTCAGTTTCCCTAATAAAAATATCAACCACTCTAAAATCGCTTCATTTCTCCCAGGTCCAAGGATCCGCTTCCAAAATATAATGATAATATTTCAGAGAGAAAGCTGTATTTGAGAAAGTTGCCACCAACTTAACTCAGTTGAGTTGAGTGAGTTCAATTCAGTATTTCTTTGTTAGTCCACATTTGGAATGTATTTCCCTACTCACTTATTTAATGTGCATTGACATCCTTTCCATTCATGTCATCACGCATATTGTTTCCTTCCTCATATTGTAAAATGTGTAGTAGATTATTTCATATCAACAGAAGAATTCTGTGTGTTTGTAACAAGAAATGTTTCTGTTAATATTTCTCATCTGTTTGCGGTCCCTCATTTGGGATGCCAGGGACTCTTTCAGTATAAATTGTATCCCCACCTTCTGGACATTCTGTGCTAGAAATTTCCTCTTTTCTGTCATTCTCTTTGTTTCTGCCTTTTTCCTTTGCTTTGTTATTTTTTCCTGTCATTTTCTGCCTTGCTGGTCCATTCATCTGTATGTGTTCAATAAGTTTATGTACATTTTCTTAGGATTGATAATTGGATACATGTATTAAGTGCATTTTTGGCTATAGGGAGGTGAGGTGAAATATGCAGAAGCAATTTTAGGTAACTTAGGCCTGTTTTTATATATGTTTTGGAGTCTTTAGTTATGTTTACATTTGTATTCAGGTGTGTTTTTTAAATCCCCTATGTGATAAATTGGACGGAGTGGTCAACGCCAGGGGCATGTCCTTAGATTATGTGCATGAATGCATATGTGTACTTAATTTTCTTTTCTTGTTTTTTTCTGTTGAAGTTGTGTATGTTTTGAAGTGGTTATAGCCCTGATACGGCTCTATGGAGTCAGCTGGGCTTTAAACAACAATAACAGTAAAATAACAATCAAGGTCACATGGATCAAAAAAGTGCCAGAAATCAGCACTTTTTGAGGAGGATGAGTGGACAGTACTTTCTCTGGAATTTCTAAGAATATGTACATTCTGTTTTAGCTGTTGTGAGTCTACCATTTCCCTGGCTTCGCATCAATTTTGACTTCATGTGATGCATTTTCAAGGTGACCTTGATCTGTAATGATTTTTGTTAAAAAAAAGAAGGTAAGAATGGCTTGACTATCTTTTTAAATAAAGGTTACTTTTGGCAGAACCAGTGCGCACAATTTAGTATCACAGTATTATTTCAGTAATACTTACTGTACTTGATTTTTGTATGATCTTTTGATTTTTTCAGACTGAATGAAAATTTTACCTTTTCTTTGAAGAATGTACCTAATCTTTTACAAGTTGTAAGAGTTACAGATTTGGTGATTTTTTTAAAATTGTGTCTATGGATTTCTTTGGGTTTTTTGTTATTTGCTGTTTTTGTTTTTTGTTTGTTTATTTTTTGTTGGTGGGTTTTTTTTGTTTTTTGTTTTGTTTTTGTTCTATCTTCTCTGGTTTTCTTATTTCTGTCATTTTTCTGTTTCCATAATTGTTCTTTCATTTCTGATTTACATTTGATATGAACTTGGGATGTGTTAACTTTTCAAGAATAAACTAACTTGCCATGTGTGTGTCTGAGAGAGTGAGTTTGAGGAAAGAAAGGGATAACATGAATGGCATATACGTGGAGGTTGTGCAATATGTGGAAACTTTTTTACCTCAGTTGCATGCAGGCCATGTATCACCCCATTTTCTTTTTTTTCTCTTTTATGTGTCTGTGTGTGTGTTTTAAATTATTTTGTGAGGGGGAGGGAGATGGTGCACATATGTTCAATAATGTTGCAAATGCCTGTCGTAATTTGTCCCTTTATTTTTGTTTTTGTTTTCAATTATATGTATAAATTAGTGATAGTATTGGGATGTGTGTTGTCTGTAAATTTAATCATATTGCACTGAAAGATATTTCCACTGTTTTGTTTGTTTGTTTGGGAGAGTCTTTGTTTTCACATTTAAGGAATGGTACATTGTTATATCAGATGCCCACATCTGTACACATACACACACACACACACACACACACACACAAAACACACACACACAAATATATATATATATATCAGGGTAACATTTGTTGTTTTTTTTCCTTTCATTTTTGTGGGCTTTATATTATTTTTATGGGTTTTTTGTTTTTTTGTGTTTTGTTTGTTATTAAGCACAAATCTAAGCCCACTGTTAGCAATGGTGATCATACAATTGAGGGGCCAGACTGAGTTAGGGACTCCATGCTTTTCTGATTTTGTATCATGTTCTAATTTGATGTAGGTATTCTTCAAATAGAGGAACAGTTTTCAGTCTTATGCTAATAGAGATAAAATTTCCCATATAAGATCAAGAAGTCTAGGAGCTTATCTGATTCAGTGCGTAGACAGATAACAAATAAGATGTTTAGCATCATATACTACACTGCATCAGACCACTGCTATTTTAGCGCAGTAGGCCACTCTGTCTGGCCAGATTTCAGCCAGTAGACACCCATAGGCTCACATTAGTCCTCAAAAGACAATCGTTTTGGTCAGTTTCGGATTGCATGCATCCGTGGACAGCAAACAAGACAGTCATGGAGGCAGACACAAAAAGAACATTAATGAAGTTGATTAGGAAAAGAAAAGCAAGATTTATAGGACATTTTTTGAGACAAGAAAAATTAGAGCACCGAATCACAACAGGAAAGCTGGAGGGAAAAAGAGCACCAGGTTGACGGATGGATAAAATACTGGACAGACTTGCGGAGTGGATGAAGACAGAGAGGGTGGGAGATGTACTTGCAGTGACAAAGCATAGATTCATATGAAGGGCCATGATTGTCAACGCCATGCAGCAGGGAACGTGATGATGATATCTTGACATTTTTCAAAAAAAGTCCATTCAAGAATTGTCATTGTCCATTTTCAGTATGAGATGATCCATTTTGTGAATTGTTATCAGGGTTAGTGCCTTCCTACTTTATAAATTCAGTTCAGTTGGTCAGTTTTATACAATTTAGTTGATGGTTTGACGTCTCTGTATGCCTGTGTGCGAGAAAGCTGCGTGTGCACACCAGTTAGAGTGCATTTCTGCATGTCTGTGTGCACTAGGTTTGTAGTAGAGTGATCAGATATTCCTTGGCCGTTGATGTGGAACATTTTTGTGTTGTCTTTACATAGGCGTTTTCCCCCCATGGGGATGCCGGGGGCTCTTTCAGTATAAATAGTATCTCCTCCTGGAAATTCTGTGCTAGAAATTTCCTCTTTTCTGTCATTCTCTTTGTTTCTGTCTTGTTCATTTGCTTTCTGACATTTCTACCTACCATTTTCTGCCTTGCTGGTCCATTCATCTGTATGTGTTCAATAAAGTCTTACATACTTTTTCTTAGGATTGATAATTGGGTACGTGTATTAAGTGCATTTTTGGCTGTAGGGATATGAGATGTGCAGAAACAATTTTAGGTAATTCATGCCTATTTTTATACATGTTTCAGTGTCCTTAGGTATGTTTATATTTGTATTCAGGTGTTTTTAAATCCTCTGTGCAAAAAATTGGAGGGAGTGGTCAACGCCAGGGCCATGTCCTTAGATTATGTGCACGAATGCATTGATATGTGTACTTAAATTTTTTTTTTTCCTGTCGAAGTTTTGTATGTTTTAAAGTGGTTATAGCCCTGATATAGCTCAGTGCAGTCGGCTGGGCTTTAAACAACAATAACAATAACAAAAACACAGGCGTTCATGTGTGTGTGTGTGTGTGTAACATACTATGATATTGACCTGCCTGCAGACCAAATTTACTCTCAGTAATGGAAAGGGCAAATCTCAGGTCTTGACTATGGTCATTCGCTGTGACTGTGTTGCTATTGATTAAGGTGACATATGTGGTTTTTTGTTGTTGTTGTTGTTTTTTGTTTTTTTGCTTGAATATTTGTAGGCATCATCCCACTATTCTTATTCAGTGTGTGTGTGATAGTTTTCTGATCATAGCCATCAGTTTCAGTTTCAACTTCTCAAGATGACGTCTCCACGCTGGGAATGAATTCCATATGCACTGATATCACAGGTGCCATGCGATGGAGAAGATCCAGAATGATCACGGCACAAGCCTCAAGCCTACACATAAACCCACAAGCTGGCCAGGTCCTGAGGTCCTACCTAGATAGTTCCATAACTGGGGTTGTAGGGGAGTGAGGTGGTAGAGACCTAAACTTTTCCTGGGGTCAGCACCACAAAGGCGGCGTCCATCCCCTCTTCCTCGCTTCAAACTCAGTCATATTCACTTTTTTTTTTTTTACTGAAACTTCAGAAAGGCAAGGTTATTTGGTCTTCAAGGGGTGGGACCTGGTAAATCCACCTATCTCTCCGGTGTTTTTTACCAAGGCAGCTGCACAATGCCCAGCTCTTCACGATTTTCAACTGCCGTGCAAACTTTACCATGCGCAGCCAGAAGGCTGACAGGTCTAACTCGTTTTCATCCCCTTCTGAAGGACTAGACGTTCAGTTTGATTTTCCTGTCAAACTGAGGAGAAAAGTCGAGGCCTCTATGGGGAGTGAACGCTGGAATCTCTAGTTTAGATATTGGCAGCGCAGGCGAACGTCTGAACCATTCTGCCACTCTTCTCCCTTCTTCTCATAGCCATCATGATTAGTATAACTTCATCAGATCATGCTGTGAAGTAGAATATGCTGCTACCCACAGTAAGACTTAACAAGCAAGACATTTCATTGTCATTTAATATCGGTGATCAGTATCTTCATTTATATGATCTTACTGTCGCCAGTAGTACTCATGAGCATTCAACTTGAAACTGAAAAATCTTTTTTGTTTGTTTTGTTTTGTTGCCATCATGTTATTGGTGATTTGTTTTTTGTTTTTTTTTTGTTTTGCTTTTTCTGTTGTTAAAGACTGGAATGGATTTTTGTTTTTGTTTTTTTTAAAGCTGCATGGATTTGGGGCCATTTTTGTACCTGTGTTATCTTATATAGAATGGGATAGGGGGTAGGAGAAGGGCAGTCTGGTGCTGCTGTATTTTTTTTATTTGTTTATAGACCTGAATTAGTGGATCTATGCCAGTCTTCTGCTGCCTTTATTTATGTTCTTATGTTAATTGTGGTCTGTTTTGTTGTAGTGCTTGTGTGTGTTGTAGAGCTGAATGGATCCTTGGGCATTATATTGCTCTGTTTTGGTACATTGTCTGGTGTAGACTTGTATAAATTTTCAGTGTTAGCTTAAAGTCGTAGTATATTCCAAGATGTAACAGATGATTTTGTCACTGTTGTATATACAGAAACTTTTCACATGAGTGGATTGTCATAATTTTTTTAAGATTTATTTCCTTATGTGTTTTTAAGAGGAAAAAGACAGACATAAACAGTCATGTATTAAAATCAATGCATGCATGAACATCAAGTTTTTATCATGCTAGTACACAATAACTCACATGTAAACAGCATGTTCAAGATTAACAGGTACAGAACAAGGCGAACAAAGAAAGACTACAAATGTACATTAATTGTGTTATACAGGTACGCAGTTTTAGGTAATGGTTTGTAGCAAAACTATTCAGAGTGAATGAATTTTATGGGATATGTATCATGGCAGCATATTGTTCTGTTTCATACACAATTTTAAGTATTTCCTGAACAAATGAGTTTGTGGAATATTGTGTTTGGACCGTTGTAGCTAGTATGACAAAAGCAGACATGGTGCGTCACCAGTTTACATAAATTTGCCTGAAGAAGACTGTAATTATCAAACAGTGCTGTTTACTTGACTTATGGAATCCTTCTTTCTCAAGATGGAACAAACTTGTTTTCAAAATGACTTCAGCATGTACTTGTGTTCAATACCCCCTCCCTTCCTTCCTTTCTTTCTCTTTTACTTGGCCTTTTTTTTAGTTCGCCTGTGATATAAGAAGTGAGAATTACTACCAAAAGTTAAGTCAACAAAATTGGCTTGTTTTGGACATATGGTTCGACATGACTCTCTCCTGAAATCCATTATCGCTGGAAACATGGAAGGCAAGGGAACAAGAAGTTGTCCAAGACGAATATGGACAATGTCAAAGACTGGACAGGGAAAAGCCTGGCCATGGCTGAATGCGCCTACACAACACAGGACAGGAAGACATGGAGAATCGTGACACCCTGACCCGTGGTCCACACAGAGGACACCTAGAAGAAGAAAAATAAGAAGTGGCATATAAGAAACAACTTGATTTTCATGATGGTAATTCACAGATACTTATTTGTTTGTTCATTTGTTTGCTGCTCCATACTCTACTCTGTTTCAGTCAATTTGCCCCAGGCTGCTCAGTGCCGAAATCCTTTAGGATCTGCTGTGAAGCTACCTATCAGACATCTTTGCATGCTGGCTGGTCAGGTTGATGGAGTTCAGTAGCACCTGTTCTGTTCTAATGTACCTGTTCTGATCAAGGGTACTTAACAACACTCTTAAGCTACCTCCTAATGAGCGTTATAAATGAGTGTGTTTCCAAAACACTTAAAATGAGTTGGTTAGTCGTCCAGTTTCTTTTTGATGAGTAGGATCATTTTTCAGCATTCATATTTATAGCAAGGAAGTTACTGAGAGTTTTTAAAAGTTCTGAATTTTATTGTTTTCTTGCTTGCAAATTCCCCCCAGTTACTGGGAGTTTTGTATCCACAGCTTGTAGTATGCAGTGTGTTTGTATGCAATTAGAGGCAGGAAACGTATCTCCACTTTTACTTTCTGCCAGAAATTTTTTCTTCTTTACAAACTTCTAAAAATGAAAACGTTGTCAACACCTTGCTTTTATCAAGAATTTAGACTTTTTATTGATTCTCTGTTAAATACATTATGTGTATGCATATATATGGAGGCTCTATTGATATGTGTGTATATTATGTATGCATACATATATGAAAATATGATGAATATGTGTATAGAATGCCTAATGTAATATGTGTTAAGTCCACCCCTTCAAATGGGACTATGACCTTTTCTGGAATAGATCTCATTTTTCAGCTGAATGTATTTTCATTACAATATTTTTTTTTGTCAAGTATTTTAAGATATTCTTGATTCCATGTAAAGTACATTCCATCATATCTTTTATGGGCATTTTTTAATTGCAAAGACATTTTGTGACTCTGTGTAGTGTGCATCTTCATCACAAACATTTTTCAGCAAAAGTTTAGATCCAAAGACATTTCATTTGCTGATTCTGTGTATAATCCTCTTCATCACATTTTGATCAGGAATATTCTTTGCAAAGATTTTCATTGACTTTTATGCTTTTCCTCACAATTGTGGTTTTCATTGACTCTGTATTGCATGCTTTTCATCACACTTTTGATTTTCATTGACTGTGTTGAATTGCTTTTCATCACAGTTTTGATCAGGAATGTTTCTAAAATTTCGAACTTTCACTGATTTTTATGGGGTGTCTGGTTTCAAAGACTTTGACGAAATCTGTGTAGTGTCTTGCATGTGGGCAGTTGCAAGAGATTTTTAATGTATGTAGATGCACTACAAATGATGAGCTTCAGTGCACTTTTGTATGAATTATTTTTTAAAATATGCATTTACTTTCAGTGTATTCCCTTCTACTGCTGTGATCTTGTTAAGCAAGATACAACACAAGACATGGAGTGAAGTGGCTACAATTGTTACACTCCAGTTGTCTTATGTGTTGTCTTAAACTGGTAAATTTTGTTGTGTAATAAAAATTGAAGCTTTCAGTTCATCTGAAAGGGCCATTTTGGTTCTGCAACATTTATGTTGTATTATTGTAATATGAACCTCTTTAGTTTAGCTTGTTAACAGAACCATTTGACTTTTCAGACAGCCTTGCCTTACATTTCTTATGAAATGAACTACATCATTTATGGTATAATCAACAACCACTCTACTTTAAAACGAAGCTTTTGGCTCTACAGCCACTGAATTACCAGATATGCTTTTTGTTGGTGTGTTTTTGTGTTTCTTTCTTGTCACAATGGATTTAGCATATGAAATGTGTGGAAAGGACATTATCAAAGTGCAGCACATTCAGGAATGATGGTGGTGTGTGTGACTGTTTTTTTTTAAGATTGAAATGGATTTTTCAATAGAATTTTGCCAGGGACAGATCTTTTGTTGTGGTGGGTTCCATTTCATATGCAAAGCATCTGCCACAAACAGGACCTAGGATTTTCATCTAATTTGAAGTTCTAATACCCACACCATGCCGTGTCCAATCAGATTTTGAACTCTGACTCAACTGGTTCGTAGGGGAGGTACATTTAAGAATTAAGCCATTACTCCAGGTGAATCCCCTGTGAGGATACTGGGGGCTCTTTCAGTAAAAAAAAGTATTCCCTCCTGGAAATTCTGTGTTAGAAATTTCCTCTTTTCTGTCATCTCTTTGTTTCTTCCTTGCTTCTTTGCTTTCTGTCATTTCTTCTTATAATTTTCTGCTCTGCCGGTCCCTTTACTGATAAAGCTTTACATACTTTCGCTTTGGATTGATGATTGGGTATATGTATTGAGTGAGTTTTTGGCTTTAACTTTCTCACATCGTAACGCTAGCCCGCTGGCGTTCTCGCGGAGAACCGCAGGTGCCAGAACGCTAGGGGTATAGCGTTCAGCAAGCTCGCCGCTGACAACGTAACGCTAGGATTCTAGCATCTTGCGTTAGAAAATTCCTACGTGAAGCCAGTTACGGTCTAAGGGAAAAAAACTCTATTATAGTATCAAGTAACCATTTCTAAATACTGTGAGAGTGATTTCCCGAGTAAAAAGTCTATTTGAAGAATTTTTCGGAAGCAAAATCAACATCACCCGAACCGCGTGCTTCACTGAAACAAAGGCAAAATGGAGTGCCCTGCGAATGCACGATGTCGCTGTTCACTCAGAATTGTGGAATTTGTGTGTGTGTGTGTACTTTTCTGAGCTTCTGATCAGATGATACAAGTCATGGAGTATTGGTGTCTCTTTTTTCTGTTGTGTTTACATCTGCTGAATGGATGAAATGCTTGTCTGAAATGCTCCTCAACCATGATATTTCATTGCACAAATAACCTCAAAGCATGTCTGAACAAACTTATACTGTAGATATCCTAAAAGAGGATTAAAGTACTTTTCTAACCATACCCTACAAGTTGATGTTAGTCATTTGGGGCGCCTGTGAAAATCAATTCAAAGTGGCCTAAAAATGCACGTTTCCAAGGAAAGTAGTCAGGGCAGCTGGCACGTCTGCAGGGAAGTAGGCCAAATAGCCAGCTGACGATGCCATTGTGTTAAGAAATGTGATGTGCAGAAGCAATTTCGGGTGATTTAGGCTCATTTTCAAGTTTATATTTCATAATTTGTGTTATTATTGTCAACTTGTGAGGCTTGTGTGTGTGTGTGTGTGTGTGTGTGTGTGTGTGTGTGTGTGTGGCGAGGAGGATTGTATACAGTGTATGCATGTAAATTAATCAAATGCATAGCATCAGATGGAAAGATGATGACTACTGTTCATGACATGAGCAATTATAGATATAGTTAAGAGCAACTGAACTGTGTTTTTTTTTTTACTCTTAGTAAAATTGTATTCTTTTCACATTGTGTAGTTCAACTGCACACCACTTGTTCTCAGTACTGTTAATATTCCAGTTTTGTGGTATGTTGATGTCTTAATTCTACCCTAATGATTGATGATTTCGTTTGGGCTTTCTCTTTCTTTTAATGATTATTATTCTTTTTGATTTTGTACGAAAAACACATAAATATAGCTCAGATTTTGAGCTCGATTTTGTACACAGACTATCTGAGAGAGAGGAAGAAGAAGAAGAAATTGGGGAGGGACAGGTGGAACGAAACAGAGATTGCCCTTTTCTCTGAAAATTTTGAAAATCGTGAAGAGCAGGGCATTTGCCCAGCTGCTCTGATATAAAACACTGGAGAGAGAGGTTAGTTTCCCAGGCCCCTCCTGGTGAAGGCCAGTTAGCAGTCTTGCCATTCTGAAGTCTTGGTCAAAAAAACAACAACAACAAAAAGGGTGGCGTTGTACTGCATGACCTACTCTCAAAGGGGAGGGCAGCACGAGTTTCACATGGTCAATTCACTGTGACAAAAAGAAATGAATAGGAGTATGAATGGTCTGGCTGTCTGAGGGTTTCATTCTTGAATGGTCTGTCTGTCGTAGGGTGTCATGCTCGAGTGGTCTATATCAGGGCTTTGCATTTGAACGGCCATCTGAGGGTTTCGTGTTTGAATGGTATATCTGCCTGAGACTGTTGTGCTTGAATGGTTTATCTGTGATAGTGTTGTGCTTGAATGGTTTATCTGTGAGAGTGTTGTGCTTGAATGGTTCATCTGTGATAGTGTTGTGTTTGAATGGTTTATCTGTGAGAGTGTTGTGCTTGAATGGTTCATCTGTGAGAGTGTTGTGCTTGAATGGTTCATCTTGATAGTGTTTTGCTTGAATGGTTCATATGTGAGTGTTGTGCTTGAATGGTTCATATGTGAGAGTGTTGTGCTTGAATGGTTCATCTTGAGAGTGTTTTGCTTGAATGGTTTATCTGTGAGTGTTGTGCTTGAATGGTTTATCTGTGAGAGTGTGCTTGAATGGTTCATATGTGAGAGTGTTGTGCTTGAATGGTTCATCTGTGAGAGTGTTGTGCTTGAATGGTTCATCTGTGAGAGTGTTGTGCTTGAATGGTTCATCTGTGAGAGTGTTGTGCTTGAATGGTTCATCAGTGAGAGTTGTTGTGCTTGAAAGACCTATGTGAAGGTTTCACGCTCAAATAGTTGAGCTGTCTGCAGGTTTTGTGCTTGACTGGTCTGTCGAAGGGCTTTGAGCTTAAATGGTCTCTCTGAGAGTCTTGTGCTTGAATGGTCCGTTTGTCTGAAGGTTTTGTGCTTGAATGATTCGTCTGAGTTTTATACTTGAATGGTCTGAGGTTTTGTGCTTGAATGGTCTATCTGATAGGTTCGTGCTTGAATGGTCTTAAGGTTTTGTGCTTGAATGGTCTATCTGAGGGTGTTGTGCTTGAATGGTCTATCAGAGGGTGTTGTGCTTGAATGGTCTATCTGATAGGATCGTGCTTGAATGGTCTATCTGAGGGTGTTGTGCTTGAATGGTATATCTGATAGGTTCGTACTTGAATGGTATATCTGATAGGTTTGTGCTTGAATGGTCCATCTGAGGGTTTTGTGCTTGCATTGTCTGGGGGTTTTGTGCTTAAATTGTCTATCTGATAGTTTGTGCTTGAATGGTCCATCTGATAGTTTGTGCTTGAATGGTCCATCTGAGAGTTTTGTGCTTGCATTGTCTGAGGGTTTGTGCTTGAATTGTGTATCTGATAGTTTGTGCTTGAATGGTCCATCTGATAGTTTGTGCTTGAATGGTCCATCTGAGAGTTTGTGCTTGCATTGTCTGGGGGTTTTGTGCTTGAATTGTCTATCTGATAGTTTGTGCTTGAAAGGTCTATTTGAAGGTTTTGTGCTTGAATGCTTTTCTTTTGTAATGCACCATTTCAGAATACAAATAACAATGATGAGAAAACTAAGACATTTAAGTTAGGTGACCCTACGCAAACAACAACTTGACAATGACATGTTAAATCCAAAGCAAGTCATACTCTTGGAAATTTGCAATGTAACAAATCTTATAATAGTTTTCAAATTGTTTTTCTACTGTTTGGTACTGCTTTCTACCCACAATTTTCTGTGCTGTATTTGATATTAAAAAGACTATGTAAAGCTGTGAGTCTGAATTTGTATGTGTGCCAACAGAATGAAAGAGAATAAGTAGATGTACATTAATAAAATGTGCACATGCACACACATAAACCAAAACAAGCAAGCAAGCAAGTCAAAGAAGAGGGAAAAACTTAGGTAATAAAATATTCTAAAAATTGTGAAAATAACCTGTCATAAACACAGAGAACATGTGTACAGAAAAGACCACAAACTGATAAAAATTTCACCCAAATATTCAGCAGTACTCTTGTCATCCTCATGGGGACTATACATGTATTCACTGACTTACCATATGCTTAAAACAAATGACCAGTAAAAAAGAGAATGTTTATCAAATTTAAAATTCATTAAGAATTATGAATTAGGCCTACATATCAAATGTGCAATATGCTACATTAGCTAAAGCATTCATTTCTTATGTTCACACACGTGCACCTGCAAAAATACCCTCCCCTCAAACACAGATATACACACAGACACACACACACACAAAACCACGCACACATGCGCGTACACGCATGCACATAGACACACTCAAGCACACACCAAACATACGCACTCACAAACACACACACACCAATACAAATGCCACCATAAACAAATAAACTTGTTACTAGTATACATATATATATACATGAATCTACCTATCTAGCCATACATATATGTATACATACATAATGCTGCCATAAACAAATGCACTCCTTATGAGTATTATATGTATATACATTAGTATAATATATATAGATATATATAGATATGGATATATATATGGATATATATGTGTATATATATATGTGTGTGTATATATAGATATATATATATATATATACACACACATATATATATACACACATATATACACATATATCCATATATGTACCCATATCTATCTATCTATATATATATATATATATATATATATATATATATACACATTATATATATATATATATATATATATATATATATATATATATATACATTATATATATATATATATATACATTATATATATACACACATCAGAACAGCTCATGCTGTCCAAAGACACCAGCCTGACATTCATACACCAATTTGATCAGCTCATGCTATCCAGACACCAGCCTGACATACACCAATTTGACATTCACATTCAGGCCCACAATTCACCAGGTCTCTCAACAGCTTACAATATGGATTTTATCAGTGATGAGATATCCAAAATGAAGAATGATATAAAACAGAAGTTAACTGTTGGGTGAACATTGGTTCACTTTGTCTAATACAGTGAATCTCGAATTCAACGAGCTCGGATTAAACGAGACCTCGCATCCAACGAGGTACATTTTAATCCCCGTTTTATTCCTTATAAACTGTTAGTAAAATAAATCGGATCGAACGAGCACCAAAATAGTCAGCCTCGACTCTAACGAGCACAACCATGGCTGGTTGAATGAACCAGTTGAATCACTTTTTTTCCCCCTTTCTTTATTCGGTTTGCATCACTGCCTGGCGTGATGAGAACAACAGGGGCCCGCTAGTTTGCGAGGCGGCGCAGAGGAGGGAGAGGGGCGGGGGTTATAAGCCAAGGCGGAGAGTGAAGGACAGCAAGACCAGGCCTGCGTGCGCAAGGAAAGCGCTCGCGTGCACTTCGTCCAACGACCAATCAGAACAACCGTTTTCGAAGGCGGCCTCGCTTAGCGTCGTTACGCGTCGGGTGCTTGAACGCGGCACTGACATTGAAGCATCCGTCACGGCAACAAACTGCACACTAAGTCGATTGTGTACCGGTAGTTCTTTTGCCTTTCCCTTTATCACATGCTCCCCTCGCATTCAACGACACCTCGGATCCAACGAGAATAACCATCAGTCCCGACGATCTCGTTCTATCCGAGGTTTACTGTACTCAGAATAGTTGTACTCAATCTGTCCATTTACACACACATACAGACATACATGCACACATATATATATATACACACACACACCATACAAGTGCATACACCTGCATACATTCATTCATACACATACACAAAGACATCATAAAAACACACATTTCAAGTACGCTGTTATCTGAAAAGTCAAGTTGTCAATACCTTATTACAGCTTTAAAAAATAACTACAAAATATTAATGTAAGCAACTTGTAATCAAAAGAACTAAAACAAAGGTGGATTAAAACCTGAATGCAATATTCCAAAGGTAATTGTGTCTAATTCAACTATGATACAGTTTGCAAAGATGACGGTTTGTTTTCAGCAATGGCTGGGGGAAACTTTACATGTCGTTAACTAAAATTCAATGCAATACAAAATTTCAGTGATGATATGTCTGTTGCAACATTTATCTGATATGAAGATGCCTCTTAATTTGTTTGCAAAAATTCTGGCCTCTGTACAATGAAAAGTGGCAAACAATTCAACAAATCTGTCCTTGAGATTTCTACCCAATAACAACCACACTGTCACAACCATTTCAACTGAATCCAACATAACATTCCTGTACAGGATGGTATTCTTATAAACATTGATATGTAGCTAGAGATTTGTTTGGCCAGAGTTAAAGATTTTTGCCTGACTGGACAATATCTCGATGCCACAAATGTTCACACAGCGTGTTCAGTACAGGGATGACATCACCAAGCCCCCCACTAGAGGTTTCAGTTTGTGGAGGGTTCTGGAGGTTCCGGATTCGCAGCACAGGAATCTTCCAGTGGTTCTCCAGGTCACAAATGTCTCGCTGTGTTACCTCACTGTGTGCATGGAGATCAAATCTGTGGGCAGTCAAGGAGGGTTTTTTTTTTTCATTTTTCTTGCACTCTGGTCAACATATGTGCATCCCACACATACACATGTCCTGCATCTGCTACCACCAGTCCTCTGCCTAAGAACTACACAATTGTACATGCACAACATAACACACTCATGATCTCTCTTCTCTCTAGTATTATACAGTATGATGTTTTTGGTAAGACTGAGTATAACGACTCAATTTATGATGCCATTTAGGTGACTGACGTTTTGTAGTGAGATTATGTTTGTTAGAGATTATATTCTTTTTCATTTTCATTTTTTGTTGTTGTATTCTTTATGAAATCTTATCTTTGTTTTGATAAGAATCATTGATTAGTAATGGTAGTAGTAACGACAATTCCTACATATTTTAATATCTCACTCTCTCCCACTCCCTCCCTCCCTCTATCCTTCCCCATACCATTTGTTCTCAATATCATTAATATAATATTCAGGTTTTGTACAACACTGATGACATAACACTATCACAGTTCATTTGTATTGATGTATATTCTCCATGCCCACCATGAAATATCTGTACTACAGTAGACCCTCCACAAATGAGAACTGGATGTGAAAAAGCAATTATCTTCTTATGCCATTACCTTCAGAAACAACAACGCGTCTTGTTCTCTCTCACACACATGGTCTCGTATAAGTTTTCTGCCTGAGAGGACCTAAAACAACTCAGAAAACTAGGAATGACACAATCAACAAAATGTCGGTCCTCTGACCAGTGATCTGCAATACAAAAAATATTCAGCAATTGCTGGTAACTGGAACTAGGTAAAGGATACTTTGTTCCCAAGACAATTTTGCTGATACCATCTTCAGGATTAGTCAGACGGGTTAGAAGCTGTGGGATTTCATCAAAACTTCCTTTGTCCACAAAAGAAAACAGGAACAAGATTGCGTCAACTCCATCCTGACAGGCCTGTAAAAATGTGTTTTTTAAACAAACAATTATGTAAACTCAAGTAAAAATGCAAGGGACAAATTAAACTAAGGGGGTGGCTCATTCAACTAGAACATTCACACATCAAAAATAACAATAATCAATTCTGTGTTCCCTCTCTTATTTGTCCATAATTTGCTTTCTACTTCGCATTGTTCTTCATGTTACTTTATGATTGTGATGATGGGAATATGAGCATTATTAGTCTTATGCTTGCTTTCTGTCTGTCTCTCTCTCTCCCCCCCCCCCCCCTTCTCTCTTTCATACATACACATATACATACACCCATATATCAAGTACTATTTTCTTGTCCTCTCTCTCTCTCCATCTCTTATAGTTATATACACATACACATATATACATACACACATAAGTACATTTTTTTGCTTGTGTCTCTCTTTTCATCTTTCTTGAAGACAGCAATTGTTACATTTTTAATTCCTCATGTTTTACTTCTTACATTATTGATTTCATCAATGTGTTTCTTTTACTGTACTTTTAGTTCTAGACAGGTACAAAGATTAGCAACAACAACTTTGAAAAATGGCTTTTAGGCAACATTTTCTACAATGAAAAATAAAGTATCAGTCACTGTCTCTCTCACACACATACACATGCAATCTGGTAGAGCAGAAGGACTGTATATGGACAGACAAGATAATATCATTATTTTTCATATGGACAGACAAGATAATATCTGTATCTTTCATCCACTCTTCCTATTAGCAGTATGCACAATGAAAGGGGGAAGAAAGAAAGAGGGACACAATAATAACCTGCATCCTTGGATATATTGTGTCCATATGTATGTGTGTGTGTGTGCTTTGGCATGTGTTTGAATGAATATTTATATACATGTGTGTGTGTGTGTGCATGAGAGAGAGAGAGAGAGAGAGAGGGAGTATGTGTCAATTCATAAACTATTGAAATACCTCAGTTTGCATGTGGTTTGAATTGGTGAATTTATCTATTGTTTGCAATGTCTAACTTTTTTCACAAATGATAATGGTAAAAAGCCAGGCTCTCATAAGTAACACCATTACACAATAAGGTCAGTCCTCTGAGCCTGGCACAGTAAAGAGACACTACCAACACATCAGAACAGTCAACGTACAGGAAGAATATGGTCGTATCGTTTTAATGCCGTCTCTCCTGCATCAAACAGCTGAATTTTGAAGAGAACTGTCTTTCCCAGATGTTTGATCTTTCCTGGCCAATACAGGTGACTTGTCTGTAATCCTGATGACACGAGGAAAAACAATTATAATACAATAACCGGTTTAATAATAATAATAATAATTACAATATTTATATAGCGCAAAATCTTGATAAAATCAAATCTAAGCGCTGAAGCAGACACACGCACGCATGCACGCACGCGCGCGCGCACACACACACACACACACACACACACACACACACACACACACACACACACACGCATGGCTATAAAAGGGGAGAAAGAATAAAAGCAATAAAAGCAAGAATAAAACCAATGGAAAATTATAGAGAGCATAGCATATACAATTATATATTATAACCATGTGATTCCCCTCCGAGCGGAGACAGGCTGCAGAGGGGGGGGGGGGGGGGAGGGGGGTTGAGTGAGGTTAGGATTTTATGCGGAGGAGAAAAGGTGAGTTTTGAGAGCGGACTTGAAGGAGACAAAAGTAGGTTGCTGACGGACTGAGAGAGGAAGTTTGTTCCAGGAGAGTGGACCAGAAACAGAGAAGGCTTGTGGACCATAGGTATTGAGCTTAGTGCGTGGAAAGCGAAAAGTCAGAGGATCGGAGGCAGAGCGGAGGGTACGTGAGGGAACATAGATCTCAAGTAGGCTTGACAGGTAATCGGGGGCTGCGTTATTGAGGCTTTTGTAGCACATGGTGTCTAGTTTGTACTGTATGCGCTTTGATACAGGGAGCCAGTGAAGTTGTGCCAGGAGAGGAGATATGTGGTCAGTTTTTTTCTTTTTGAGTACAAGGCGTACAGCATTGTTTTGAATGCGCTGTAGGATGTGAATGGTGGAGGCAGGAAGACCAGACAGGAGTGAATTGCAATAGTCAATGCGAGACATTATGAAGGAGAAAACGAGTTTTGCAGTTGTTTCGACAGAGAGATACTTCCTGATCAGCCTTATACGATGGAGATGATAGTAGCAAGATCTGGCAGTTTGAGAAACAAAGTTGTTCATGGAGAGGGTAGAGTCAATGCAGACACCAAGGTTTTTAGCTGAATCAGAAATTGGGACTGATGTGTTACATAATGGGAGAGAAAGAGGAGGCAGCTGAGAAAGTTTCTGACGGGTGCCAATGAGGATAGCTTTTGTCTTGTCGTCATTAAGCTGAAGTTTAAGTTTAAACAAATGTTGTAAACTTTCACAGGTTTCACTGCCGGTGACTTTGGCTACTGTACTGATCTTGCCATACACACACACACACACACACACACACACACACACACACACACACAGTGACACACGTGCTAAATATATACATACCCAAACTACACGTATGCACACACACACACACACACACACACACACACACACACACACACACACATACACACACACACGTGCTAATATATACATACCCAAACTATACATATGCACACACACACTCTCTCTCACCTTTCTCCTCCCTTTCCCCTCCCTACTCTGTACACTGGGTACTTCATCGTTTCAAGGGTACATAATTGCCCATCAGTGTTTGGAAACTACACACACTTCTGTACACAAAAACACAATATGTAATACACATGGACATACACCATCTACCTGGTGTTTCATTGTGGACCAGGGGTACGTCACTGCCAGTGAGTTTGGCAACTGTACTGGTTTTTTCCCACACCTGTCTTTCCCACCAACATCACCTTGTAATTCACTTCTTCCAGGTTCAAGTGGCTGGGTATAGGAGGACCTTCCAGCAAACCTGAAACAGATTATTTTTTGCACTCTAATTAACACCAATAATAATAATGCTATAAAATAACAATAATATTAATAGTGCACATAGGCACAGTAGGCCTACTCCTTTAACATAATGTGCCAGTGTGAATGCTCTGTGTGGTTCATCGTAGGCTTAATATTCAATATTGTCACACACACTGACACTGTCCAAGAAAAACTTCACGACGAAATAAACCGAGAGAGAGAGAGAGAGAGAGAGAGAGAGGGAGGGAGAGAGAGAGAGAGAGAGAGAGAGAGAGAGAGAGAGGAGAGAGAGAGAGAGAGTGGGTGGATGCGAGGGTGGGAAAGAGGACATTCATATTCATGATGATTCACTGAGTCACTTTCAGTTTCAGTTTCTCAAGATGATGTCTCCGAGCTCGGAATGAATTTTATATGAGTTAACTAATTCTGAGTAAGTGAGTCAATCAATGATAATTCAACTGATTGAACATGATTATACACGAACCATACTGTCTGAGGCGAGTGCCGTTACGATGAATAAGGCAGTTGAGGAGCTGACTTCCTTCGTTTGATCTCAGCCATTCTAAATCTAGAAGGGATCCTGGCACCAGCATTGTGAAAGCTAGCTACTTGTGACAGACCTAGGATAAGATACAATGTCTGTATCAATTTCCCTGCTGCTATCTCGGCAGCTCCAGTAAAACCTAGTAGCGTCCCTTGGTCGTCGAAGCAGACGATTTTTTTGTAAGCCCTGCTCCTCTCAAGATTTTGTTTTCGTGTGTTCTTCTCAGGGCATACACACAATCGACACATTATGTCAGTTGCTGATTGAGAAATCATTAATCAGAAAATGGCTATATACCATGACGAAAAAAGCATTTTTGAATTGTTACTTAGAAATGGGGAAACTGACACTGACCCTGACCCCATGATGATGACACGATGATGGGTAATAAGTTCAAGGTAAACAACTCCAGGAAATCATCCTTGTGACACTCACTGTCCCGTGACGCTAAACCTTCAGGCTGTAGTTGTATAGCAACAGTGTGTAGTATCCTTTGGTTCAGCCAAAACAAGAGACCACAACAGTCTATAACTAGTCACGATAGAAAAGCAGAAAAAAAGAAACTGAAGATGAATGCACCGAATTTAATGCTAAAGGTAAGCATATCTTAATTTTAGTACCCAACGCGAGGATCGCAGATGTATCATGTTTTGATGACTGACGCTGCATTAACTAGATCCCGTAATTAACAAGTTGGGTAAGAGCTTATAAAACAGATCAGCCAGTCTACGTTGAATTACAACATAAAATGTATATAAAAAATAGCAGCGTGGTTTTTTAACTCTAAAATAATGGCCTAATAGTAATACTGAATGAAATTAACTTACACTCATAACTCACAACTGCATATGACTTGTGAATATAATAATAACACGGCAGTCATCAAAATCATATCCATGGATGAATGACGGCCATGATACTTGATAGTCACTTGGGAAAGATGTAAAACTTTCTGTCAGAAGGTCTGGGTTCCATCCTGCTTGGGTACCTCCCTCCCACTTAGTAAAGGGCGGAGATTTTCCAGATCTCTTAGTCAACATGTGTTTGGACCTGTTTGGACCCCATTATGTGTATATATGTATGCATGAAAAACATCAAATACACATGTTAAAGATCTTGTGCATGATGACGTGATGTCAGTGCCCATGGGCTTTTGGAAACATGAAAATATCCAGCGCGCATACCCACCAAAGTCACCAAGCATGCAGAGTGTGCAGCAACATATTTCCTGCACAGTGTGAGCAGAGCAATGTGCTCTCATGCATCCAAGAAATCTGGAACACTGAAAAAAAGAATATATATATACGTCATGGCTGTAGCCCTGTTTGAAGTGTAAGGGAAAAGGAGGTCCGACTCTTGGTAGACTGGCATGCCATGACATGGTCCGTATGCTAGAAGGGAAGGATGGTTTGTGCTGACACAGTGACAACTTTGCACTTATTACTATTAAATACTTTTGTCACGTAACTTTGACTTTGTTTTAGATACATCTGTGTTTTGGAAATCAAGCAACATTGATTTCCTGTCATTAGAGATGTCTTTTCATGCTCTCTTCAATTAGATCTACATTCTGTGTAATGCATGCATTGCAGGTAGACCTTGGAGAAAAAAAAAGAGGTTTGCTATGAATTCTGTACACTGAAGTATAATTGGATGGACACAGAAACACCTTTCCTCAGAAAGTTTAAGCTAAGCCTAAGGGCATCTACTTTTGGTCTCTGGAATTGTTGTGGCACTGCACACCTCAGGTTTGTTTACTGGTGTTGTGCAGTTGTTAAAACTGGCCATGGCTGGCTCACTCTGGCATCTGTTTGCATTCATAATAAACACATACTGAATGCTGGATACAATTAGGTCTATAAATAGTATAATGGGGTGAGAGAGGGCTCTTCCATTCTCTCTTGGCTCGGAGGCAGATCTTGAACTACAAAGTATTATGATAATGCTACAATGTTTGTCAGACCGTGTCAGACATTGCCAGCATTTTAGTTGAGAAGTAAAAAGGTGTGTATCATTAGACTTACTATTGAAAGAAAGTTTTTAAATTTGTATTCTTTAGCTTTATCTGTTAACACAGAGAGGACACTGGTTTTAAAAGGCATGGTGAAAAAGCATAAACATAACTATATTCCCGTCCTAAACCCCAGTTAAAAGCAGTTTTCTTAATGGCTGTCTTCAAGAGGTTTCACTTTTATTTCATGCCAGACTCTCGTACAGACCCGGGTTATGAATTACTTCCACTGGATGAAATTTATCCATGTATGGACTGACTCAGCAGTCCAACTGTATGAGTGGATCCTGACTTCACATCATCTTCATTGTAAGTCCTCAGTTTGCACCACTATTTGACAGAGAGGCCCTCAGTTCCAACAATGCCCCATGGAGATGCCGGGGCTCTTTCAGTGCAAATAGTATCCTCATCTTCTGGAAATTTTGTGCTAGAAATTGACTCTTTTCTGTCACTCTCTTTGTTTTTGCCTTGTTCCTTTGTTTTCTGTCCTTTCTTCCAAACATTTTGTGCCTTGCTGGTCCATTCACCTGAATGTGTTTGTTAAAATCTTATGTAATTTTTCTCAGGATTGATAATTGGGTACGTGTATGGGGTGCATTTTTGGCGCTGGGGAGGTGAGATATACAGAAGCGGTTTTGGGTAATTTGGACCCATTTTTATGTGTGTTTTGGTGTCCTTAGGTATGTTTAAATTAGTATTCAGGTATGTTTTTTAAATCCCCTGTGCAATAACTTGGACGGAGTGGTCAGCGCTGGGGGTGCGTCCTTGGGTTGTTTGCACGAATACATTGATATGTGTACTTAACTTTTTTTTCTCCCCCCCCATTGAAATTTTGGCTGTTTGAAGACACATACGAACCAGGTTGAGTCAGGTCAGACAAATAGGTCTGCTACTGGCAAGCTGTAGCCCAGTACTACCTGTCACAGCAGGAGACTTGGAGAGGGGATTGGCGCCACCAAGGATTAACCTAAGCCCACAGAAAAGATATGAGAGACACTATAGCCAACAACATACCGGATCGGTCGGGGCCCGGGTTACAAACGACCGCGCTTACCACTGACAAGCACCAGGGTGGAAGTGAAAAGTCAGCTACTGGGGCAAAGACATCATTCAAACTGCCAACGGAAAAAGCTACCATTGGAACCTGGAATGTCCGTACACTCCATCAGTGCGGCAAAGTAAAAGAACTAGAGCACGAGCTGAGACGCTACCAATGGGACATTGTGGGTATATCGGAAGTAAGATGGACAGGCTTCGGAGAAGCAATCACAGAGGAAGGACACAAGATGTGGTACAGTGGCGAAGAGTCACTACATGAAAATGGCGTAGCTTTCATCGTACGCAAAGAAGTCATTGGATGCATCATGAGCTGCACGCCTGTCAACAGCAGAATCATCAGCATTCGGGTGTCAGCCAAACCAAAGAACATCACCATCATACAAGTGTATGCTCCAACTACCAGCCATGAAGACCAGGTGGTTGAAGAATTCTATGAGAAAATAGAAGACACCATCGGAAAAGCCCCCAGGAAAGACATCATCATAGTTCAGGGGGACTTCAACGCCAAAGTCGGCCCAGATGCCTACAAAAACTGGGCTGGAACAGTGGGTCAATTTGGCACAGGGGAAACTAATGACAGGGGACTTCGCCTTCTGGAGTTTGCCTGCACCCAACGGCTCACCATTGCCAACACCCTCTACCCCCACAAACTGTCAAGAAGAACAACCTGGCATGCGCCGAACGGAAAGACTCACAACCAGATCGACTTTGTCCTCACACCGCGGCGCTTCAAATCAAGCATTAATAAAGCAAAGACGAGGACATACCCTGGAGCTGATATAGGCAGCGACCACGACCTCGTGCTGCTCACAATGAAGATCAAATTGAAAAAGAAGTACCAAGCTGCGCAGCCACGCATCAAGTTTGACCTGGAAAAGCTAAAAGATCCAGAGATAGAAGAGGCATTCCAGGCACAGCTCGGGGGGCGGTTCGCGGCACTCAACTTCCTGGACAGCGACATCAACGACCTCACAAACAACTTTGGTGAGGCAGTCCGCGAAACAGCAGAGGAGGTACTGGGGCGACAGAGGAAGAAACACCAAGCATGGATCTCAAATGACATCCTTGACCTCTGCGACAACAGAAGATCACTGAAGAAGACGAAAAACTCCAGCCCTGAAGAAGCCGCACAGTATCGTAAAACCAACAACCTTGTAAAGAAGAAAATGATTGAAGCCAAAGAACAATGGATCAACAACCAGTGTGAGAACATCGAGAAAGGCATGAAAAAAGGAAACAGCAAACATGCCTTCACCACACTGAAAAACCTTACCAAGACGCAGCAAAACAGATCGTCAGTCATCGAGGATACCTCAGGCGAGCTGCTGACAGAAAGCTCCGCTGTTCTGAACAGATGGACGCAGTACTGCCAAGAACTATACAACTACCCAATACAGCCAGATGACAGTTTGTTTCAGGGGGACTCAACACCATTGAGGGAATCCTCACCGCTACCAGTGATGAGAGAAGAAGTGGAAGAAGCCATCCGCAGCCTACCAGCAGGGAAATCACCTGGAGCAGACAATATCCCAGCAGAGCTGCTCAAACATGGAGGGAATGATTTGGTCACTCGTGTAACATCGATTTGTCAGAAGATCTGGGAGACAAAACAGTGGCCCACAGAATGGACTCAATCACTCATCATCCCCCTGCCCAAAAAGGGAAATATGCGCCAATGCCAGAACTACAGAACAATAAGTCTCATTAGCCACACCAGCAAGATCATGCTCAGAGTCATATTGAATCGACTGAAGAAAGAAGCGGAAGAACACCTTGCGGAAGAACAAGCTGGATTTAGGGCGGGCAGAAGCACAGTAGAACAGATCTTCACCTGCCGGATAATGATGGAGAAACATCTGCAGCATCAGAGAGACCTGTTCCACAACTTCATAGACTTTAAAAAAGCATTCGACAGGGTGTGGCATAAGGGTTTGTGGCAGGTGCTAAGAAAGTTTGGCATTGAGGAAGGTCTCGTCCAAACCATCCAGGCGCTGTATAACACTGCCAGCAGCGCAGTTCTCCTCAACAACCAGATAGGGGACTACTTCAAGACCACAGTTGGAGTCCGTCAAGGCTGCCTACTCTCTCCCGTGCTGTTCAATCTCTTCCTGGAGAACATCATGCGTGAAGCCCTCCATGACTTCCACTCCACTGTCTCCATCGGAGGAAGAACCATCAACAACCTGAGGTTCGCAGATGACATCGACCTGATGGGAGGCAGCAACGAAGAACTACAAGACCTGACCATGAGACTGGAAGAAAGTGCAGGTGCACACGGAATGGAAGTGAGCACAGAAAAAAGCAAAGTCCTGGTCAACAGCACAACCAACACCCATGCTGAAATCTACATGAACGGGCAACAGCTTGAAGAAGTGGACGCTTTCAAATACCTTGGCGCCACTCTCACCAAAGACGGTCGCTCTACAACAGAAATCAAGACCAGACTAGCGATCGCAACAGCAGCGATGGTAAAGCTAAACAAGATCTGGAAGAGCAGAGAGATCGGCTTTCCATCGAAGATGAAGCTGTACAAGTCCCTGGTGCTCCCCATCCTGCTGTATGGATGCGAGAGCTGGACCATGACAGCAGAGACCACCAAGAGAATCCAGACGTTTGAAACTAAATGCTTCAGGCGCTTGCTCGGGATCTCTTGGCAAGATCGGAAGACAAACGACTTTGTGTGGAGCCAAATAACAACACTCGCAGGCCCACAAGAACCCCTCCTGGCAACAGTCAAGAACAGGAAGCTGTCGTGGTTCGGGCATGTCACACGCCACAACTCACTGCCCAAAACGGTCCTCCAGGGTACACTGGGAGGCGGCAGACGAAGGGGACGACAAGCCAAATGCTGGATGGACAACATCAAAGAATGGACCAGGTTGGATGGCCCCACGCTGGTGCGACAGGCGGAGGACAGGACCGGTTGGCGACGGCTGGCTTCAAGAGTGTCTCTCATCTCTCCTCTACGCCCATCACGGGCAGGAGAATGATGATGATGATGACGAACCAGCAGCAGCGCACTGTGATAGCAGGTGAGACGTTGGATGACCAAGGCCAGGAATTAAACCATAGTGCCAAGGACATCCACGCTGACGGTTCTGATGCGGATTTTGCACAAGCTCTTAACGCCAAACGTGGAAAACTCAATTTGCCGCCTGCCGGTGCAAAAGAACAATGGGAGAAATTAGATGAGGAACTTGTCCTTAAGCTGAATGCGCTAATAGGGAACAGTACGCTGGAACACAAACTTGACACATACGGAGACATCATATACTCTATCTGCAGGGACACTTATGGAGTGAAGCAGCCAAAGACAAAAACGCCTCCCCAGAAATCCAGAAGACAGCAACAGATGGAGAGCATCCGGAGGGAGAAAAGGAAGCTTAAAAAGCGAATGAAAACTGCCTCAGAATTCGAGAAGCAAGGGCTCCTGGAACTCTGGAAAGATCTGAAGGCCAAACACAATGCTCTCAGCAAAGTGGAATCAGCAAGGCGAAGAAAGAGCAAAAAGAAGAAGACTCAAGATCGTTTCTTCAAAGATCCCTTTGACTTTGCAAGAAAGCTGTTTGAACAACCCAAATCAGGGACTCTCACAGTGGGCAAGGAAACCCTAGAGCAGCATCTCAGGGAAACATATTCCGATTCTCAGCGCAAGGCACCACTCGAAATCCAGAATCTGGTTTGGCCTGCAGCGCCAGAAGGAAAATTCAATAACAAACCACCAACACTGGATGAAGTGAAGAACGTAGTAAAGAAAGCCAGAGCCAAGTCAGCACCTGGACCAAACGGAATACCATACCTGCTCTACAAGAAATGCCCAAAAGTGCTCGAGTGGCTCCACAAGATGATTCGATCAGCATGGAGGAACCAGAAGATCAGCGACCAATGGATGAGAGCTGAAGGAGTGTACATTCCGAAGGAGCAGAACTCCAGCAGCATCAATCAGTTCAGGCCAATATCACTTCTGAACGTCGAGGGGAAAATCTTCTTCTCTGTTATGGCAGCAAGATTGACAAAATACCTGACTGAAAACAAGTATCTGGATATGTCAGTCCAAAAGGGAGGCATACCAGGAATGCCTGGATGCTTGGAACATGCCACGTTGATTTGGGATGCCATCCAAAAAGCAAGAACAGAGAAGAGAGACATTGACGTAGTTTGGCTTGATCTGGCGAATGCATATGGATCAGTTCCACACGATATGATCCAGCTGGCTCTTGAAATGTATCACATCCCAGAAAACATCCGAACAATGCTGAGGAAGTATTTCCAAGGGTTCTCAATGCGGTTCTCTACCAAAGAATACACCACGGACTGGATAGACCTAGAGGTGGGCATTGCAATGGGCTGTGCAATCTCTCCCATACTGTTCGTGTTGGCAATGGAAGTCATCTTGAAAGCTGCAATGAAGAGTTCAGGTCCAGTGAATCTGGGAGATGGATACCAGATGCCTCCTCTGAAAGCTTTCATGGATGACACAACAGTCTTGTCCACGGATGAGGAAGAGACACACCGAATCTTAAAGCAGCTGGATGAGCTGGTGGCCTCTTCAAGAATGAGGTTCAAACCTAAGAAATCCCGAAGTCTCTCACTGCGAAAAGGAAAAGTGGCAGATTCAGTCAAATTCATGGTAGCCAACCAAGCCATCCCCACTGTCACAGAAGAGCCAGTAAAAAGTCTCGGAAGATGGTATGATGACTCCCTGAAAGACACACAAAGGGGATGTGAAACCAAGCAAACAGCAGAAGAAGGCCTGAAGAAAATAGATAACTGCGGACTGCCAGGCAAATACAAAGTCTGGTGTCTACAGTTCATGCTGATACCAAAACTGCTGTGGCCACTGCTAATCTATGACATTTGCACCAGCACAGTCGAAGCAATGGAAGCCAAAATCAACAAATACACAAGAAAATGGCTCAGTGTCCCACCTGGTCTCACTGATGTTGCATTCTACTGTCGTCAAGCAATGCTGAAGCTACCTCTCAAATCCATAGTGGAGGAATACAAAGTTGGAAAAGCAAGACTGTTGAGCATGCTGGAGGAATCGGAAGACAATATCGTGAGATCAGTTCATCCAAAGCTGAGAACTGGCAGAAAGTGGAAAGTCCAAGAGGCTGTAAACAATGCCAAGAGAAACCTCAGCATCAAAGAAATAATTGGACACACGCAAACCAACAGACAGGGACTGGGAGCAACAAAAATGCAGTGGTGGTCCAAAGCCAAAGGGAAGGAAAAAAGAGACATGATCATACAGGAGTTGAAGGAAGAAGAAGATGTCAAAAGAGTGCAGAAGGCAGTCCAGCAAGGTCAACAGGGGCAATGGACAACATGGGACAGTGCACTCCAAAGAAGTCTCAGCTGGAACGATATGTGGCACATGGCTCCTCTAAGGATAAGCTTCCTCCTCAGATCTGTATATGACCTGCTCCCCTCGAATGCAAACTTAGTGAAATGGGGGAAAGCAGACGACCCAGCATGTCCGCTCTGTCAGAAGAAACAAACAGTGGAACATGTCCTAAGCTCTTGCAAAGTAGCGCTAGCCCAAGGAAGGTATACATGGAGGCACAACCAAGTTCTGAAAGTGATTACAGATGTGGTTAGCGAAAAAACCATGACCCCAAACGCACCAATTGCTATGACAACGTTCTACAAAGCAGGAGGGAAACAGGTCTGGCCCGAAAGTGCTATGACAACCAGCACATTGCCAAAGGGTCTTCTGGATGGAGCAGTCGACTGGGAGTGTACAGCAGACCTCCCAGAGTGGAGAAATTACCCAGATGTCATCAGCAAGACAGGCATGAGACCAGACATCGCTCTCCACTCTGACTCCTCGAAACAAGTGATTCTGATAGAACTCACTGTGCCATACGAAAGCAGAATGGAAGAAGCACATATCTACAAGACCAAAAAATACGCCGGTCTTGCCAGCACCCTGAAGAAAGCAGGTCTGCGGGTCAAAATCTTCGCCATAGAGGTCGGGGCTAGAGGGTTTGTGGGCACCTCCGCTTATGATCTCATGAAACAACTCGCCATTTCTGGGAAGAAGAGGACTAGAGCCCTTAAAGCGATGGCAGAGGCAGCAGAAAGGAGCTTAAGCTGGATCTGGGCAAGGAGGAACCAAAAAAGTGAACTTCATAAGGATTAAATTCCCTACAGATGATGTGTGCCCCGTTAGCACATTGGTAAAACCGCGTACCGCAGTTCTGAAGCGCAGAATCGCCCAGGTTCGATCCCCGGTGTGGGGAAAAAAAAAAAAAAAAAAAAAAAAAATAGACAACAGCAGAAGGGCATCCAGGAGTCATGACCTGGATGTGGCCCGGCCCCCCGAGAGTGTAAGGAATTCAGGGCCGAAACACTTGTCTAAAGGGGGTTACTTCTCTGAAGACCTTCTGTTGTCTAGCTCTCCCTAGAGTTTCTTTCTACCTTGAATATTTTGAAGCAGTTATAGCCCTGATATGGCTCTGTGCAGTCGACTGGGGTTTAAAGAGTAATAACAATACCCCCCCAAAAATGTTCCAACAAACTTCTCTATCAAGACCTGTGAGCTGTTTCTCCAATACTAATAGAAACCAAAACTCCTCAACAAGCTGCACCACAGAATCAATTTCTGGTTCTCCCTTCACTTTATGGTTCATCTTACAACCAAATTCTTGAGTCTTGTCCTTTGAAGCATCTCACCATGGAGACAGTCTCATGACTTCCCTTTAACTAAAGCAGGAAGTGTAATGAAGATTTACACTGTTCATTGTTTCTGAAATTTTGTATACCTTAAGTTGAATTATTGAATGTGAACAAATTTGATAACAGATTCAGACATAAACTATGATAAGGTAGGTTGAGAGATGAAACACATTGAATCTAAATAAATTTGATAACAAATTCAGACATAATAAACTATGATAAAATGGGTTGAGAGATGAATCAGCACAATTGCTAATTGCAAGCAACAAATTTTATGAAGCACTTGTGTTTACTTTCACATTTGTTATATTCTAATATCTGGCAGTCAGTTTGAGTCTGGTTTAGATCACAGATGGCTTGATTGCCATTTATTTTAAATTATCTAGTAGTAAACTTCTTGTTCCAAAATATGATAATTTATAAAAGAGTTATGTCATTTTTAAAATTTCTGTTTTTCAGATCATAGTATGTGTTCACTTCTTCCTCAGTGTTTGGTAAGTGTTTTGCATTTGTGTTTTGTAAATAAAAGTGTGTTGCAACTTTTTTTTGTTTTGCATTTGTGTTTTGTAAATAAAAGTGTGTTGCAACTTTTTTTTGTTTTGCATTTGTGTTTTGTAAATAAAAGTGTTGCAACTTGCATAAATTGGTAATTTTCAGTTCCTATTTGGCATATCTAATTTTTTTTTCTTTATCTTATCTAAAACAATTACTTGTTTTAAACAATGCTCGTATCAGCTGTTCAGAATGCTGAAAGTCTTCACAGACAAGCTAAAGATTTGGATTGTGTGTTTATTATGTTTATCAGCTGTAACTTTTATTACTAGACATTGTTATTTATTCTCAGTGCTGCCACCCTAATTTTGGTGTTGTGGGTTTTATCCTTTTTGATTGACACGGGATTGTGAAAGTTAAATCTGATTCATTCACCTAGTTGTGTGTTTGTTTCAGGGGATGTATGAGTGTGTTGATGCCTCCATCCTATATCTATGTTCATGTTGGAGTTCTGTTGTGTGGCTTATGGTCCATTGGTGCTCCAGAATCCATTGATGCAGTTGTTATGGTAAGTTTCTTTTTTCTGACTTTTTATCTGATTTTTTGGATATTTTTTTTTAGCATTTCAATTTTCTCAGATGCATGTATGCACGTTGTTTTACCAGTGCTGTGCAGGCTGTGTGTTACTGTACAGTCTGCTGCTGTGCAGGCTGTGTGTTACTGTACAGTCTGCTGCTGTGCAGGCTGTGTGTTACCGTACAGTCTGCTGCTGTCAGGCTGTGTGTTACCGTACAGTCTGCTGCTGTCAGGCTGTGTGTTACCGTACAGTCTGCTGCTGTCAGGCTGTGTGTTACTGTACAGTCTGCTGCTGTGCAGGCTGTGTGTTACTGTACAGTCTGCTGCTGTGCAGGCTGTGTGTTACTGTACAGTCTGCTGCTGTCAGGCTGTGTGTTACTGTACAGTCTGCTGCTGTCAGGCTGTGTGTTACCGTACAGTCTGCTGCTGTGCAGGCTGTGTGTTACCGTACAGTCTACTGCTGTCAGGCTGTGTGTTGCCGTACAGTCTGCTGCTGTGCAGGCTGTGTGTTACCGTACAGTCTGCTGCTGTGCAAGCTGTGTGTTACCATACAGTCTGCTGCTGTGCAGGCTGTGTGTTGCCGTACAGTCTGCTGCTGTCAGGCTGTGTGTTACCGTACAGTCTGCTGCTGTGCAGGCTGTGTGTTACTGTACAGTCTGCTGCTGTCAGGCTGTGTGTTGCTGTACAGTCTGCTGCTGTGCAGGCTGTGTGTTACTGTACAGTCTGCTGCTGTCAGGCTGTGTGTTACTGCACAGTCTGCTGCTGTCAGGCTGTATGTTACCGTACAGTCTGCTGCTGTGCAGGCTGTGTGTTACCGTACAGTCTGCTGCTGTCAGGCTGTGTGTTACCGTACAGTCTGCTGCTGTGTGTTGCCGTACAGTCTGCTGCTGTCAGGCTGTGTGTTACTGTACAGTCTGCTGCTGTCAGGCTGTGTGTTGCCGTACAGTCTGCTGCTGTCAGGCTGTGTGTTGCCGTACAGTCTGCTGCTGTCAGGCTGTGTGTTGCCGTACAGTCTGCTGCTGTGCAGGCTGTGTGTTACTGTACAGTCTGCTGCTGTCAGGCTGTGTGTTGCCAGAGTCTGCTGCTGTCAGGCTGTGTGTTGCCGTACAGTCTGCTGCTGTCAGGCTGTGTGTTACCGTACAGTCTGCTGCTGTCAGGCTGTGTGTTACCGTACAGTCTGCTGCTGTGCAGGCTGTGTGTTACTGTACAGTCTGCTGCTGTCAGGCTGTGTGTTGCCACAGTCTGCTGCTGTCAGGCTGTGTGTTGCCGTACAGTCTGCTGCTGTCAGGCTTGTGTGTTACCGTACAGTCTGCTGCTGTCAGGCTGTGTGTTACCGTACAGTCTGCTGCTGTGCAGGCTGTGTGTTACCGTACAGTCTGCTGCTATCAGGCTGTGTGTTACCGTACAGTCTGCTGCTGTGCAGGCTGTGTGTTACTGTACAGTCTGCTGCTGTGCAGGCTGTGTGTTACTGTACAGTCTGCTGCTGTGTAGGCTGTGTGTTACCGTACAGTCTGCTGCTGTGCAGGCTGTGTGTTACCGTACAGTCTGCTGCTGTGCAGGCTGTGTGTTACTGTACAGTCTGCTGCTGTGCAGGCTGTGTGTTACTGTACAGTCTGCTGCTGTGCAGGCTGTGTGTTACTGTACAGTCTGCTGCTGTCAGGCTGTGTGTTACCGTACAGTCTGCTGCTGTCAGGCTGTGTGTTACTGTACAGTCTGCTGCTGTGCAGGCTGTGTGTTACTGTACAGTCTGCTGCTGTGCAGGCTGTGTGTTACTGTACAGTCTGCTGCTGTGCAGTGCTGTGTGTTACTGTACAGTCTGCTGCTGTCAGGCTGTGTGTTACTGTACAGTCTGCTGCTGTCAGGCTGTGTGTTACCGTACAGTCTGCTGCTGTCAGGCTGTGTGTTACCGTACAGTCTACTGCTGTCAGGCTGTGTGTTGCCGTACAGTCTGCTGCTGTGCAGGCTGTGTGTTACCGTACAGTCTGCTGCTGTGCAAGCTGTGTGTTACCATACAGTCTGCTGCTGTGCAGGCTGTGTGTTGCCGTACAGTCTGCTGCTGTGCAGGCTGTGTGTTACCGTACAGTCTGCTGCTGTGCAGGCTGTGTGTTACCGTACAGTCTGCTGCTGTCAGGCTGTGTGTTGCTGTACAGTCTGCTGCTGTGCAGGCTGTGTGTTACCGTACAGTCTGCTGCTGTCAGGCTGTGTGTTACTGCACAGTCTGCTGCCTGTCAGGCTGTATGTTACCGTACAGTCTGCTGCTGTGCAGGCTGTGTGTTACCGTACAGTCTGCTGCTGTCAGGCTGTGTGTTACCGTACAGTCTGCTGCTGTGTGTTGCCGTACAGTCTGCTGCTGTCAGGCTGTGTGTTACCGTACAGTCTGCTGCTGTCAGGCTGTGTGTTACCGTACAGTCTGCTGCTGTCAGGCTGTGTGTTGCCGTACAGTCTGCTGCTGTCAGGCTGTGTGTTGCAGTACAGTCTGCTGCTGTGCAGGCTGTGTGTTACTGTACAGTCTGCTGCTGTCAGGCTGTGTGTTGCCAGAGTCTGCTGCTGTCAGGCTGTGTGTTGCCGTACAGTCTGCTGCTGTCAGGCTGTGTGTTACCGTACAGTCTGCTGCTGTCAGGCTGTGTGTTACCGTACAGTCTGCTGCTGTGCAGGCTGTGTGTTACCGTACAGTCTGCTGCTGTCAGGCTGTGTGTTGCCACAGTCTGCTGCTGTCAGGCTGTGTGTTGCCATACAGTCTGCTGCTGTCAGGCTGTGTGTTACCGTACAGTCTGCTGCTGTCAGGCTGTGTGTTACCGTACAGTCTGCTGCTGTGCAGGCTGTGTGTTACCGTACAGTCTGCTGCTATCAGGCTGTGTGTTACCGTACAGTCTGCTGCTGTGCAGGCTGTGTGTTACTGTACAGTCTGCTGCTGTGTAGGCTGTGTGTTACCGTACAGTCTGCTGCTGTGCAGGCTGTGTGTTACCGTACAGTCTGCTGCTGTGCAGGCTGTGTGTTACTGTACAGTCTGCTGCTGTGCAGGCTGTGTGTTACTGTACAGTCTGCTGCTGTGCAGGCTGTGTGTTACTGTACAGTCTGCTGCTGTGTAGGCTGTGTGTTGCCGTACAGTCTGCATACTGTAATAGGGGTGTATGATGGATGTTTTCATGTTTCCATGAGCCGTCAGAGAATGACATAATGTACAGGATTTTCGGTGTGCATATTTGGTTTTCTGTGTATACATGCACAAAGGGGATTTAGGCACTAGCAGGTCTCCACACATGTTGACCTGGGAGATAGGGAAAATCTGTACCCATTATTGGAGCTTGTTGTTCTGCCCAAATTATGTATAACTATAAGTGATAGAAAATAATCTGTACCCATTATTGGAGCTTGTTGCTCTGCCCAAAGTATGTATAAGTGATAGAAAAAAATCTGTACCTGATATTGGAGCTTGTTGTTTTACCTGAAGTATAATGGATAGGAAAAATATGTACCTGTTATTGGAGTTTGTTGCTCTACCTGAAGTATAAGTGATAGGAAAAATATGTACCTGTTATTGGAGCTTGTTTTTCTACCCCAAAGTGTATACTATAAATGGATATCACCAAAGAGCCTGTCATTGGTAATTTTCCTTATTTATTTCTGAGATAGTCCTGCTAAAGTTGTGGAGTACATATATATGATTTTCCCCCTTAAAATGTGGTATCTTTAATAGATAATACCTGAGGTCTAGAAAAATCTATAAAATTTGTTGTTGTTAATGTTATTGATCTGGATATCTCTGTACTGGGTGAGATCCTTCTTGATGCAAGAACTCCTAAAACTTGATATTTTTACGCGCACCTGCCTTATCAGAAGTATTCTTAAAATCAGTGTCATTCTGGAAGAAATCCCATAGGTGTGCTAGTGACCGTTGATCAGTATCAAATAGATGTGAAAATCTTTTGTATTGTACTTCATTTTCCTACAAACGCAGCTTTTTTTTCTGTCTAATGCTCTGTTGCCTGCCTTGTCAGATGGGACAAGATGACTTGTAGCATAACCTTGCTTTGAACAGAAGATAATGACTCAGAATCTGTTTCAGTGGCATCTGGTGAGTTTTTTCCTCTTCAGACTCATGATTGATTGAAGTAAAATCTGATCAAATATCTTCTGTGTATGTGTGGACAATGGCAGAATTGGGTAATGATCTACAATTTAATGTATGACTTTCAGATTTCAGCAGAATTGGGTAATGATCTACAATTTCACATATGTCTTTCAGATTTCAGCAGAAATGGGTAATGATCTACAATTTAATATATGACTTTCAGATTTCAGCAGAATTGGGTAATGATCTACAATTTCACATATGACTTTCAGATTTCAGCAGAAGTGGGTAATGATCTATACAATTTCACGTATGACTTTCAGGTCTCTTGTGTGGCAGGTTCTTTTTCTTCGCTCACCGTCTACATGATCAGACCACATCTGGTGATGAATGTGGCCATTTTCTCCAGTTTTCGCTGGCTACCGTAGAATTGGTGGTCTGTAGAGCTGCTGTCATCCTCGCTTTCTGTCATTCAGCTTGATGGAGATGACATTGCTGCAACATGTTCAGCTGCCGGTCCTCTTAACTGCTGGGTCAGGTTGTTGAAGGTATCTTGCTGGTGTGTTCAGATAGTTCTGTAACTGAAGGAACAACAAGCAGCTAGGTTTCTTCTTGCCACTGCTGCATGGGAAAAATGAGGGGAAAAAAAACCCACACACACCTTCATCTGTCAGAAAGGCTTAATACATCGTTGATGGGACCCTTCAATCGTAGGTCTAGCGGGCAACACCCACTGCCCAGACCCTTCGATCATAGGGCAGACGGTATAAGGTACAAAACTCACTTAGTTATTTGATTGGACGGTTATTTCCCTTAAAACAGTATTTCTGGCAAACATATTGTGTGCATTTTCGATTGAGATTTGAAGTGCTTTTGGCCAGAAAAAAATGTCAACAAGTAGAGGTTTGAGTCGTGTGGAGATTCTACGGTTGCTTGACTTTGATGAGAATGAAGGTAACGCTGAAAATGGATAAGACTTTGAAGAAGAAAGCAGTGAAAGTGCTGAGGAGGAAGAAGAAAGTGTCATGGAAAATGTACCCAGGCAGTACCAGTGACATATCAGAGCTATAACCGTTTCAGACTGTATACAATACTTCAACAGGAAAAAGAACAGGGAAAACACAGTTTTACTAGGGGCAGGAGTGTTCAGCAAGGAGTTCAAACTCAGTCGCAATGTAGAAAATTGAATTTAGCATCCATTTTTCATAAAGTACACCAATTCTGGTATGCATCAGACTTTATTAAGCCTTGTAACAGGGGTTTGTTTACATGTAGTCTCATTCTGGCATTTTTCCCAGTACATGCTCAGCCAGCACAGTGATTTGTCAGTGGCAGCACCAGTCACAATAGAGTTAACCGTAACACAGATTGCTTTCTGTTGCAGATGTTGGTGACTTTGTGCTTCAGTATTCTTCAAGACATCATCTTGCTTGGTCTGTATGAGCCAAGGGCATACTACAGGTTTGAAAAAGGTTAGAGTCAGTCAGTTAATAGCCATAGTCAGAGACATTGACAGAGAGACCACAACTACATAATTTCACCAATGATCACTGCTTTACTTGATTGATGCCAATGGTCCATTTGTGTGTGGTTTAACCCTTTGACTCCAGCTCCATGTCCTCCAACATCCAGCATTGCCAACCTTGCTAGCAAAGCAAAAACTTAAACCCTTTGACTCCTTCACTCTGTCTACCAAATTCCTGCAGGAAGCTGGTAGATAGGGCGTGGTAGTCAAAGGTTAATACACCTGAGAGCTATACTCATCTGTTGTTTATTTAGTCCCAAGCCCCCTACAGCACTGTTTGTGCCTGGCCGCTGTCGTTAGGCAGACAGAGAGCATGGCGCAGGGAGCAAATTACCAGTGTCTTCATGTGTCTAAGAAGTTATTTGTAAAAATCTTAATGTAGATGTAAGCATTTGTGTATGTTTTTTTTAATCATAGATTAGAAATATGAAAAAATTATTTAAAAAAAACATTTATGGGTGCATGCTTTGAACAGTTTTTGAGATTGACCAATACTGTATAGATGTGTGATAAGCCAGTAAACATTTCTGAAATAAAATACACACATTTCTTTGATGAGATAACAGAAGAATAGTCAGAAAAAAACAGCAGTATTTAAAATAATTAACCCTTTGACTCATGCACCCTATTCACCACCTGCAAAAACTTAATCCTTTGACTCCCTAACCCTATCCACCAGCTTCCTCTGGTGGATAGGGTGAGGACATCAGAGGGTTGGTTTTTCACTTTGCTAGTATAGTTGACAATGCAGGATTTTAAGAACATCACTTTCCAACTTATTCTTTCAATATTCATTTTTATTTCATGCACTCAGACATTGACATTTGTTCAGTGGGTGCATGATTTTGAGTTTTGCCTTCCAAAAGTCTCAGAAGGCATAGATCTCACAAGATGACATAAAGAGGAGAAAGAGGGAGACTCACAGAGAGAGAAAAATTGTGAGAGAGAGAGAGAGTGTGTTGTGTGTGTGTGTGTGTGTGTGTGTGTGTGTGTGTGTGTGTGTGTGTGTGTGTGTGTATGTGTGTGTGTGTGTGTGTGTGCATGCACATGTGCATGCTTGTGTGTGTGTTTAATGTGCTTTTAGTTCTGATATGGTTCTAGTGGTCAGCTGGGCTATAAGCAGTATAAACTTGAATTCAATTGTGGGTGTTAGAGAGAGAGAGAGAGTGTGTGTACATGTGTGTGCATTTGTGTGTGTGTGTGTTAGTGCGTGCGTGTGCATGTGTGTAGGCCAGTGGCCCTGTACATAATATTTAATGAGTGTCAGCAAAACTAGTTTGAAAATATAATTTCTAAATAACCAGCAAGACAAACAGACACATAAAGTGTTAATCTTACCTTTCAGTTGTGTCTTTTATTTCTTTATCTTTGTTTTGTTTTCAGGCAGTGTTTCTGAGGATGTGGTCAACGAATACCGCTTTGCTCTTGGGTATCCTTTCAGGAGGCATGCGACTATGTCATTTGTGAAAATGAGTTTTGCATGGAAAACTAACTGAAATATGGTTCAGAGATCATACTTAGTATATTGGAGTATTTGTTATGTACACAGGGGAGGTTTGGTTTTGGGACACTGATAGTGATGAAGTAACAGTGGCTCTGTGTATAATGTGTGTATCTGTCTGCATATGTGCATGCGCAGTTGAGATGCTTTGGTGGGTATTTTTGTACCATCATATAAGCCACTGAACATTGACATGACTTACAGCATCTTTAACATTGATGTTCGGCCCGCAAACAGACAAAGAGGGGGTACAGGTACTAGCAGTTCTGCACACCCAGGCCGATTCAAACCCAAAATTTCCCCTGTGGGGATGCCGGGGGCTCTTTCAGTATGAATAATATCCACACCTTCTGGAAATTCTGTGCTAGAAATTTTCTTTTTTAAGTCACTCTCTTTGTTCCTTTCTTCCTCCTTTGCTTTCTGTCATTTCTTCCTGTCATTTTCTGCCTTGCTGCTCCATTCACCTGTATGTGTTCCATAAAGTCTTTTGTACTTTTTCTTAGGATTGATAATCGGGTACATGTATCAAGTGCATTTTTGGCTCAAGGGAGTTGAGATATGCAGAAGCAATTTTAGGTAATTTATGCCCGTTTTTGTATATATATGTTTTAGTGTCCTGTTGAAGTTTTGTATGTTTTGAGGCGGTTATAGCCCTGATATGGCTCTGCGCAGTTGGCTGGGCTTTAAACAACAATAACAATAACCTAGAAATTCCAATTTTAATTCCAATGTCTTAACCACTTGGTTGTCATACGCATCACAAAGTTCGTGACAGCAGAAATCGTATGCCATGTGACATGCGCAAAATTGTTTAGAGTCAGGGTCATGACTTGGTTGGTTCAGCCACAAGCCTGCAACCTCTCCATGAGGCCTTCACCAGGTGGGATAGGTAGTTCTCTGCCTTTTCTGTTGTTTGACCTTATATTGATTGATAGATGTGTTTGTGTAATGCAGAAGATGCAACATTTCAGCTTTCTCATAAGTGAGCAGATTTGACTATCAGCAGTGTTATTTCAGGATGGAAAGGTAATGGGACAAAATGCCTGAATTAGAATCAGTTGGACTTAATGTCTTGACCAAACAAAAACAGTGGGACAAACTGACTCATGATACTGACAATGCATGGAAAAGGAGTATAACCCATTCAGGAAACTGCCACCTGAGGCTGACAGTACTTCTGCCTGAGGCTGCATATTTTCTGCACCTTATACCTCTGATGCTTCAGCATTTTCAGTGCGAAAGTTTAACCTTTTGACTCCCGCACACGTTTCACCAACTGCAAAAACTTAACCCTCTGACTCCCACACCCTATCCATCACTGTCCTGCAGGAAGCTGGTGGATAAGGTGAGGGAGTCAGAGGGTTATGTTTTTGCTTTACTAGCATGGTTAACAATGCAGGATGCTGGTAGACAGGATGTGGAAGTCAAAGGGTTAAAAAAAGACTACCAAACGCAATTTACACATAGATTGGATGGCTGGTGAAAGGCAGTAACTTGATAAACATGGTCAAGATTAGGAAACAGTGGGTAGACAAAAGTTTTGGACTTGTGCATTTGGTGTGATAATTATTCTCTGAAGTCAGGGCTTAGTGATGCAGTATTATTCCAAGTTATCTTAGAATTTGTTAACGGTGAGTCAGACATCATCTTACCAGAAATGTTAATATCTGTGTGTGTGTGTGTGTGTGTGTGTGTGTGTGTGTGTGTGTGGTGTGTGTGTGGTGTGTGTGTGTGTGTGTGTGTGTGTGTGTGTGTGTGTGTGTGTGTGTGTGTGTGTGTGTCACTGCCAGTGATGAAACTTTTCACTTAAAACGAAACTGCATAATTTTGAAGAAATTCCTTAAACATTAAAACTGTCAGTTTTCTTGTAAAGCTTGTTGTGTACCAACTGTTCAGTGAAGATTGACTGTTTCTGAAATTTGACAAGTAGTTCTGAATTTCTTGTCTGCTTGATAATGAAAACCAGCAGGCCATCTGTCTTGCTAATACAGCATTTCAGTTGGACATCTCAGTTTTAACATGACTATGTGAGCCCTGAGGTGACAGTTGGATGCTTTACTGTATCAGATTATACAGTCTCAAAACATTGGACCCGTGACTGCGAGAATTCCTCAAAAGATTGTAATCTGTTGTTGACTTCAGTGCTTTGGATTTATCATTGATCTTAATGATTCAGATTTGCCATTGACTTCAGTGACTCAGGTTTATTGTTTGCCTTAACTGTATACAAGTATGTGTATTTTGAACCTGTTGTTGAAGCCATTCAGTGGATTCATCTTGTTCAGGGTGTACAAAACCCGAAACAATGAGTCTGATTTCAACATCCCTGGCATTGACCGCATTCCTGGCTTAGGTCAGTATTCCTTGTTGTTGTGTGTTGTGTGGACTATGATTGTGTGAGTGGTGTATGGGAACATTATCTCTTATTACTAACACAGTGAAGTAGCTAGAACAATGGACTACTGGCTGGGAAGTTATGGAATATTTTGGCCCCAACCGGCTCCTACCCACCATGTTATCAGTTCATTAAGAAGACTGGGTCTGCTTAATCTAATCTCATACCCTTTAAAGATGAGTCATTGAGGGTGTTGCTCAGATTTCTTGATCAGTATCTCAGGTGTTATTTATCTTGTCAGGTCTGGTTGATACCCGAATATATTATGAAAGTCATTATAGAGCATAGCCTTATCATACAGTCTCAGTCCAAAATGGGGGGGTTCATAACATCATCATTGTCATCTTCATTTTTATGAAATCAGCATAATATCATAAAAAATTCTCCCAGATTCTGTGGCTCTTCATGTGGTTCTTCCATAATGATTTTTTTTGGAGGTTTGTTGGAGAGCTGAAGTTAGCAGCATGGGGGAAGTGACACAGAAGATGAGGCAGGCGCAACAACAACAAAACAATAATAACAGCAAAACAGTAACATCAGCATCTACATCAACAACAACAATATCAGTATAAAGACAAGGCAGTCAAACTGTTCTGTAATTTCTCGTTTTGTACAGAAAATAATGATAAAAGAAATAATGGTTTGTAATACAAGCATATCTTATTGTAAGTCTCTGTGCAAGTGAGAAATTAAAACAGATCTATAGCTGCATAATTTTGTTTTTCTTGATTGCATTAACAATGGCACAAATGAAGCTTCGGCACAAAATGAAACTTTGGATAACGTATATATGCGTGTTTGTGTGTGGTGTATGTGCCATCCACATTCTTGTGGTGTTTATTGTTAACATGTTTTTGTTCTGTCTTTCACACCCAGTCATCAGTTACTTTGTAAACAAGGTAACTGATGACTGGATCCAAATGGGTCATGCAACGCATGGACAGCCCCTCTTTGCTTGATGAAATGACTATTGAATGGCGTCAGGAGCTTGGGAGGTGATTGTCTGGAGAATGGCGAGGCATTGGTGCTCCAGGTCCCATCCGCACCCTTGTAGTGTTTCTTGTTAACATGTTTTTGTTCTGTCTGTTTTACCCCTCCTTCTGTTTGAATTTTTGGCTATTTTACTTTCAAGGTAAACAGAAAGAAAGAGTGGAAAATATGTGTAACATTTATCAGTTCATAATTGGTAAGCAACTGCCGACCAGAACTCATCTCCATCTTTATGTATACAAAGGCAACATCCCTTGTTGGTATATAGTACTTGTCCCATCTTGGTTTACATAACTGCAATGGCACCCAACGTTCCCTCCGAAACAAAACCAAATCAGCGTCACAGTGAAATTACGCATGATGGTAGTCTTGGCAAGGTACACAAAATATGGATTTCAAAATGGACAGGAGAGACATAGTTCCAAACAAGTATCACAGAAACTGCCATTATTGTTATTATTATATTATTGTTATGCCTGTGTGTTAACTGTCCTGTGCTTTGAATTGTTTATAATCATGCACAAGAGAGATGTATAGTGCCAGGCACATACCCAAGACCTTGCCAGCACACAAGATTAATATGCAGGCACAGGGCTTATGCCATGATCATTTCGGGTTTTATTCATTGCATGACATCTGTGCATATAGAATATATTCCGCGCATTGAGACGTGGTCTTGAGAAACTGAAGCTATTATTAGCATTATTATTGCTGTGTGTTGTCTGTCAGGTGGCATGAGTGCTGCTGGCTATGAGAACATCGACAACAGACCACCTGCTCCATACTCTGGCATGCCTGTGGAAACGGCACATCCCCACCAGACTGTCACAAAGGAGTAGCAAGTACAGAGAAGGCCCGAATCGAATTGCGTTTACTTGAAAGAATCTGTGCAGTGTATTGATGTCTGGATGCTGTTGGATACATTTTTGATTTTTTTTTGCTAAGGCTTATTATGAAATTCTTGAAATATGTATCAGAGAAATATGAAGCACATATTTATTTTGGTTTGCTCATGATTTTTTTTTTTATATATGTCAGATGAATGAGAAGTCCAGATTTTTTTCTATGAATTTCGGTGAGTATTATTTCCCATTTTGTTTGACAGAGATTATGATTATGTATTCTACATGGGACTGGTACAATTTTCTATGCAGTAAATTAATTGTACTCTTGATAGTGCTGATAGTGTATTCGTTGTTTTTTTTTTTACTGGCACTCCAATGTGATTCATGGTGATTGAATGTGTACAGTTTGTATCCACATTTTTGCTCTTTTTGCATGAGAGTGGCAAAGTTACAGTCATTTGAATATGTATGTCACTTAAGTGAAGACACCATTTCTATGATACAAAAGTTCTAACAAACTGTATGTACACATAGATACTATCCACCAGTGCATACATCAAAGTCTTATGTTTATTTCAGAGTAAAGCAAATCTCAGTGTCACTTGTAACACACACACACACCACACACACACACACACACACACACACACACACACACACACACACACACACACACACACACACACACACACACACACACACACACACACATACACACACACACATACACACACACAGTTCTGTAAATATGCATATATTTATATGTCTTGCACCTGTACTGTCATTTCCTAATCCCTTAGTCCTATTTCCATACAAAGAGGAAGATAGGTCTTTCCTCGAATCTCTTCCAGATACAAAAAATAGATACTTCTGAAGTGTTCAGAATGAGAGGTGGATTGCAGGCTTTTGATTTTTGACAAGGTTTTGGTTCAGTCACTATTCTTATATGATCTATGTATGTGTGTGTTGGTGAACTTATAATATTATTGAAACCTCCACTTCATTCCCCATTCTGGTGTGATTTGCAGTGCTAAACTACCATTGCAATTCATTTGCTTTAAGATTTAACTTATTTCCAACTGGACTTCAAACAATTTGCGGTAGCCATGTAATTTTGTCAATTCTACAAACCAGATACACATAGACACATGTACTGATGTAGTGACATGTTTGAATGAATTCTCCTGCATGTATTCACACATGGTATTATTTGATACTTTGATATGGCTAAAATTTTTCAAGTGGAGTTCCCAGAGAGAGAGGCATCATATTTTTATATTAACTATTTCAGGAATTTCCAAAGAGGGATATGTTTAAATGAATTGGGTTAAACTAGGCTTTTGCTGTTTATTTTTGTTTTTTTGTGCATCGTGGCTGGCAAGCTGCCCATTATTCAGAATATTGAATTGCACTGTGCCCTGCTGCTGACCTGGAATTTGGTTCTGCTTGTTGTGTGACCAAACTCCAGAGCAGCAAGGCTCACTCTGGTGCTGCCTTCTCCATCGCTGTTAACAAGTGCACCCAGAACGATTTTGTTGTTGTTGCTACATTCATTGCCATTATTTGGGAAGTTCTGTTTGTCTTACACTTCAGCTTAGTTTGTTGAGAAAAGTGTGTTGAAAATGTATCTCGCTGAATTTCTTAGTTATTTTCAAAATTATTATTTTGTAAGGACCGTATTTTCTTTGATTTTTTTCCAGAATGGAAACAATATCGGATATTCTTATGTGTAACACTTGCTATGTGTGAATAGTTTGTGTCATTTGTACAGTGAGAGAATGAAAAAAGAAGTGAAAGGTAAATTTGTGAATGTTAAAATGTGTTTGAAGTGTGCGTCTGGTTTCTCTGTTCTACATGATATTGATGTCTATCAAGAAGTGGAAAGCAGACGCCTCAAAGAAATGTGTCACTAGTGGTATCAGTGGCTCATTCACTGCAGATCTATGACAGTTGATCTATCAGTGTTTTCACCATGTTTACCGTTGTTAAGAAAACTACAAGAAACTCTGGACAGCAGAAAGTCATCAGGGTAAAAGCCCCTTTGATCGAGTGTTTGCTCCTAAACTCCATATACTCTGATTGAGCGGAGCAGCATCCAGGTCATTACTCCTGGACACCCTTCTACTGTCGCCAATTTTTTTCATGCTGCTTGGATTCAGATTCAGATTCATGTTTACAGGGTGGTTGGGCACTTCAACGCCGCTCCAAGCCATGTGTGTGATGACCATCTTGACACTTATTTATTGGACACCTGCTGGACATGGGAAATGTGCCATGTGTAGGGAAATTTTAAGTCTTGTAAGTTCACTTTTGCTCTTCCTTGACCAGATCCAGCTGCTTCTGCCACTGCCTTTAGGTTCTGGTCTTCTCTTTCCCAGAAATCAAGAACTGTTCGATGCAGATGTGTTTACTAAATCCATTGTTTCAACCTCTAAGGGAGGACTTTGGCTATGAAGCAGGATTCCCCACAGCTGCTGGCTGAACTTCAATATTTTTCAGTCTGAAGATATGGGCTGCCTCCATTTTACTTTCATGTGGCACAGTGAGTTTGATCAGAAAATCATGTTTTGATGAATGGGAATGGAGTGCTATGTCCGGTCTCATGCTACTCCTGCTTATGATTTCTGGGTGTTTTTTCCATTCTGGGAGATTTGCTGTGCAGTCCTAGATACCACTCCATCCATAAGACCCCGCTTCTATCCTCAGATTTTTCAGGCCTCTTGCTGTGTAGAAGGTTGCCAGTGCCTCTGGTGGCAGTACTAATCATTTGTAAAACTCTGTAAGCGCTCAGTAAATGCTGTCTCTCATGTGATGCGTAACCAGGCAGAACTAGCACTGTTTTTCATCTGTGCTGGGAAAAGACAGAGATCTGTACAAAAGTGTTTCACTGAATTTTGTGAAAGGACTCGGGAACACAAAACACCATGCTTGTGGTCAATACTTTTAAATTACTGTAATACAAAAGATCTGCACAAATCTGATTCATTGCGTTTGGGGGCAGGGTTATGGAACAGTGTGTCTTATTTCTGTGCTAAATCCCATCAGATCATATTCATACAAGACTGCCATTGAGATTTGCAAGGGATAGGGAACAGTGTGTATCTGTGTGTAAAACCATCAAATTACATACATACACGACTATCACTTATATCATCATCTTGAATATGCCATACATCTTGAGAATTTCCTGTCAGTTTGCGATGTATGTGCTGATGTTTCTTGATGCTCATTTGTCTCAAATGGCCAGATTTCAAGCCATTAACACTAAAAACAGTTACTATGTCTTAAAACTGTTCATATGCTTTCATGATTATTACAGCTACATAATATTCAGTATATACTGAGATGCACCGCAAAAATTGTTTTTGTTTCATTGTTTATATGCTTTATCATCAGTATCATGATTTTTCTTTCACACGCATTATTTCTTTTAAAAAGGTGACTTTCAATATGCTTTGTCATTCTACATCATTAGGTATACAGTATTAATCACATGGGTAACAGGGGCATTGTTTTTGTAACTAAACCTGTGATATTTCAAGTCATTATTAAGCATTTTTTGGTAATTAAAAGCTTCTGTAGTCCCATTTTTATACATTAATTCGACTTGGAATAGAACTACTTTGCACAAGCTCAGGATGAGTTCCACAGTTTGTTTGCCTGGGCAGAGCAGGCATGCAGGGTCATCTGATTCCCCCCATTTCACCAGATTTGCATTCAAGGGCAGGTAGTCAGATATAGATCTGAGGATGAAACTGATCTTGTGAAGGACCATGTCATTTCAGCTGAGACTTGTTTGGAATACACTTTCCCATGTTGCCCCTTTTGGCCTTGACAGTAACATATCTTACAAGGTTCAGGTAAAGTCAGTTGACATTTTGAGGTAATGGTAACATACTGTATGTGTGTGCTTTTATTCCCATTATTTTTAAATCTAATAGAAATTTCATGCATGCTTTAGAGCCAGATGAAAATGGATATTTTGAATCTTCTGCTTTTCGCTGAGATGTAATGGATGTATAGCCGCCAACACACTGAACCATTTCTTTTCTTTGGTTCTGCTGCCAACTTTCTGTTTGCCGAGTACCCCAGTTATGACCTCCCACAGTCATGACCTGAATGGTTCATTGTAAACAGCTGTAGTGTTTTTGTTGATGTGTGTAGCGTTAGAAAGGTCATTTTGTTCTGCTTGGTTTGAACTAGCTGTCGTTGTTTGTTTTGTTCATTTATATAGATACATGTAGGGTTAGAAAGGTCGATTTGTTCTGTTTGGTTAAAATTGTCTTTTGTTGTTTTGTTCATTTGTGTAGATGTGTGTAGTGTCAGAAAGGTAGATTTTTTTTGTTCCTGGTGTCTACAATATTTGTATTTTAAAAACAAAAAACATAGCTAACATAAAGATGTGCTTTAACCCTTAGCTGTTCACAAGGCCCGTAACCGCCCTGCGGAAAAAATGTGCTGATCCGTTCATAGCGGTCGAGATCGCCCTACCTTTTCCGGCACACTGTGGGGAATTTCCATCACTACTGGCCTTGCTGTCTTATCGCACATGTGGTTAGAATCTTGGTCAGTCCCGCGTTGAATGTTCTAGAAATAGTACGAGCATTCTGGGATGCAAGGAACTTTCCATTCACTAGGCCTACTGAAAGACTTAGTTACTAATGCTGTGGTACGTGCTTTCATTCACAAATGTGAGCGTGGGAAAGATGGCGAGTTTCAGCGAAGACGAATTTGTGGATTACACTGAAGCAGAGTTGCAGGAAATTTTTAGAGAAATAGATCGTTTAGAAATTGAAGAAGAAGATGAAGAAGAAAAGGAAGATGTAGAGTCGGATGTTGAAGTAGGTGGTGATGATGAAGATGGAAATGACAGTGACATAGACGACGATGTACCACTGGCTGCACTGGTGCAGGCATGGCGACCAGTGACACGTGGCAGTGAAGTCAGGGAATTTTCACAAGTTGTTGGGCCTAAACATTCGCTGCCCACTGATGCGAAACCAATAGACTATTTTTGTTTGTTTCTGCCACTAGAATTTTTTGTCAGTGCTGCTGAAGAGACCAACAACTACGCTGGTCAGAAGATTGCGGCAAAGGGGCAACCTGACCCACTTTGGAAAGAGACGACAGCTGATGAAATCAGGGCATACCTGTCTATTCTCATCATGATGGGGCTAAAACATCAGTCCCGTCTATGGTGCTACTGGTCAACTTTCTGTCCGGGACTGTTTCCGGGACTATCATGCGCTAAACACCACGACACAGGCTACAACCAGCGCTTGTGACACCACTGGTGACACTGCCACTGACAATGACGGTGACAATCACAGTGACGATGACAACAACATCTCACCATCATCACAGTAGCTGCAAAGTTGCTGTATAGGCACATATGTGTAAATAGTGTATAGGGAATGAAATCTTAGACGAACATGTACCAAATATCTTTGGAAAACATTTCTGTTTCTTTCTGTTTATGTTCATTTTGGTGACATCGTGACAATTCTTTTCTGACATTTGTGTTGTGCCTGTATATTGGATACTATACTGGAGGAGCAGAGACAGCGTCAGGTAGGACAGGTGTTGTGTGTACAACTAACAAATGTTGTTTTTAGACAATAGAGCTTGTTTGTATGCTAACCATTGTATTGTCACCATAAAAATACCTCTGTCTGTGACATCTTTGGTGACAGGGACACGCACACTAGACCCAGGACACACAAAACCACATGCGAATCAAACTATGGACACTTGTGTATATGTGTGCAAAAAATCTTTCTTCTGTACTTTCAAACAAGTGAATGGCAGTATGATTATCAGCATGACTGTACTCGGATGAAAAAATGTCAGAAAAATGCGAATACTAGGAGCTAGCTTTACATCTAGCAGTGCGAATGCGAAAGGGTTAAAGGTTGAAAATTTTACAATGTTTGACAAAAATATTATCAGGGTGAATTGTATTCAAAATGATCTGTGGCATTGGTAGATATGTAAAATGTGTTAATATGTATACAGATTGGCCCACGAAAATGTTGGTCGGTGGAATAGAGTAAAGTGTGTGGTTAACTTTTGTGGCACTGCTGTGTGTGTATGTGTAGTTTTATTACGTTAAGCAGACACTAGGATTTTTTTTAGTCTCTCATTCAAGAAAAAAATCATTGCTATGGAGTTTGGTAAACAGTTGCAAGTGCAACATAGATTATCACTTCTTTTGTATTTTTCTGAACCCTTTAAGATTTGATTTGTGAGTCACTGAATGTGACTGGCTCTGACAAAGGGGATCAAAAATTGACAGCATGTTTTCCACAATGGGCTAGAACTTCTGTTGGGGCCCATGACATCAGTTATGAGCTATTACAATTTTCAGTGCCTGGAAAAGTTTCTCTGTCCTATTGTTCAGCTGAGACCTTAAAACACAGTCTGAATGATCTAGAAAAGTTGGGCTTTATTCATTACATTATTGAAATTATCACTGAAAATGATTGAATTTTGTGATTTATGTCATGCGATCGTAGATGAAACTTAAGCATCTAGAAATACTTTTGTATCTGAATGACAAATCGAGAGTAAGTGAATGACAAAACAGAGAGTAACTATTATGATTATCAATTTCAGCGTAAGTATAGCCCCTGAAACTTGTTGTTAAGGATGTTCGTTCATTTCTGTCTGCCCAACATCCCTAAGCTTATTGCTAAGGATGTTCATTTTTTGTCTTGCCAACACTGAAAAACATTTTCTGAAAATGGCTGCCACCAACAGTTCCTTTAAAAAGCTGTAAATCATGTTCGCAAAAAGCTGCAGGTGCAAATTGTGTATGAAATGAAAGTTGAGAAACACTCAAAATAGACTTGGCCTCTTTGTCAGAACGATTCACAAATACTCTGTCGTATTCAAAGTTTGATAGTAATTGAAAGTGTGGTGGTCAATTGTTATTCATACACTAAGCATTGTTCTACACTTTTTATTGTTTGATTTAGGCCTGGGGATTCATGAACAATTTTCTGTTTGTGCACAGCACTGAAGATCATATAATGTGGAAGTGTGTCAAATACATGACCAGCTGTAACTGCAGTGAGCACCAGTGACCATTAAATTATTGGCTGGTCCTCACCAGATTGAATACTAAAAAGTGGATAGAACACAGAGGAGTAAATTACATTCCAAGATGGTAGCTTACATTCCAAAATGGCATGTAGAAACTCAACAGACCATTTCCCCTTGCATAAATTGTACTGAGTATTGATATGTGAGTGATTATTAAGTATTGATATGAGAGTGATAATTTGTATGGATAAGGAAATATTAACCCTTTGACTACCACATCCTGTCCACCAGCATCCTGCATTGTCAACCATGATAGCAAAGCAAAAACTTAACCCTTTGACTCCCTCTCCCTCAGGGTTTTTGCAGTTGGTGGATAGGGTGCGGGAGTCAAAGGGTTAAGATAGCTTTGTGACAGTATGAATGAGACTGGCGAAGACGGTTTCATGAGCTGGAATGCTGTTGATTTAGACTACTGTTTTTATGACCAGCAGGATTTTTCATTTATTTTTATTCAGATAATCAATGCATGTTTTGTAATCTGCTGTATTTATTTTCAAATATTATCAATGTACATTTTTTTGAAATTTACCATATTTATATTCAAAGTCAGTTTGGTTCTGATTGCCACTGTGACTGTATAATTCACAGCATAATATTTCAGTGTTTATTTTGTTCTCTGTGTAAGTTTCCATGTACTGATTCTCAAAGTTAACTTTATTCTGTTTATCAAAGAATTCTTTTATTGTTGTAATTTACGGCATGTCCAACATTTTATAAAAGGATAGTTGATCTGGTTGTTTTACAATTCATCTTATTTATATTACATAGGTGTAAATCACACAGTAAATCTGTCTCTCATGTGATGCGTAACCAAACAGAACTAGCACTGTTTTTCATCTGCACTGGGAAAAGACGGAGATCTGTACAAAAGTGTTGCACTGAATTTTGTGAAAGGACTCGGGAACACAAAATACCATGCTTGTGGGCGAAACTTTTAAATTACTGTAATACAAAAGATCTGCACAAATCTGATTCATTGCGTTTGGGGGCAGGGTTATGGAACAGTGTGTCTTATTTCTGTGCTAAACCCCATCAGATCATATTCATACAAGACTGCCATTGAGATTTGCAAGGGATAGGGAACAGTGTGTTATATCTGTGTGTAAAACCATCAAATTACATACATACACGACTATCACTTATATCATCATCTTGAATATGCCATACATCTTGAGAATTTCCTGTCAGTTTGCGATGTATGTTCTGATGTTTCTTGATGCTCATTTGTCTCAAATGGCCAGATTTCAAGCCATTAACACTAAAAACAGTTACTATGTCTTAAAACTGTTCATATGCTTTCATGATTATTACAGCTACATAATATTCAGTATATACTGAGATGCACCGCAAAAATTGTTTTTGTTTCGTTGATTATATGCTTTATCGTCAGTATCATGATTTTTCTTTCACACGCATTATTTCTTTTAAAAAGGTGGCTTTCAATATGCTTTGTCATTCTACATCATTAGGTATACAGTATTAATCACATGGGTAACAGGGGCATTGTTTTTGTAATTGAACCTGTGATATTTCAGGTTATTATTAAGCATTTTTTGGTAATTAAAAGCTTCTTTCTGTAGTCCCATTTTTATACATTAATTCAGATTCGAAGGCATAATTATGAATGGTTCATGTTTTGACATTTGAAGTTCAGAACGTACATGTCAATGTGATAGCTATTTTACAATTAAGAAAAAATATGCTTGTCTGATCTGGTAAGCTGTTTGCTCTGATAGATCTTATGGAAGTCTTTGTCATGCTGAAGACTGTAATTCTCATGCTTGATTTGTAGCACAGAAGGTGCAAAGCCTTGGACGTCAACTGGGATCAAGAGTGTGACCAGATGTTTACGCCCATTTTTTGTTTTCAGATGAAGATTGTCATGAAATAGGAAGAGGTTTGATACTTTGTTTTATAAATATGAATTTCATGCAAAACTGACCAGTTATTTAGTGTCAGCATGTGAAAGGTGCTTTGAAAAAAAGCCCCTAGCCATGGATCAACTGGACTTTTAATAATGATGCAACATTAACATTTCACCCCCAAAAGTGTTAAATAGGATCAGTGTAATGATGAAATCTGGAAAAAAAAATTGGATTTTCTCATGTTGTTTGTGCCTATTATGTTCTACCGATTGTGTTAAATATCTACAATATTCCACCGATTGTGTTAAAAGATTTGCAAAATTTCTTTGTTGTATCAGTCATCTTCCCCCCTACCTTCTTTTTAGCCTGCTGTGGGTAGAAATTGCTGTTTTAGGCATCTGCACACAGTGTATGTGCCATTTTCAATATTCTTGTATATTTTTTATTCATTTTAAGAGAATTTTCTTCTTTTTATTCATTTCATTTGTTTATTCATTATTGATACTTTTGGCACTTGTTGGAAAGGATATGTTGCCCAGGAAGAAGGTCTGTGTCTCTCATCCTGCCAGATGTTTATTTGTATGCAGACTATTTTATTTAACAATGTACATGCTGTGCTACTGTTGCAATGTAGGATTTGGTTAAATAATTCAAAAGGATGAATGTGTTCTATGTTATGATAGATGTCTCTGCTTGTTTTTTTGTTTTTTTTAATTTTTGAAAAACATTCTACAATTGATCTGAGTTGTATCATCAGAATCAGTAAATCCAGGCATTGCATAAAATTATATATAACATTAGAGAACCATTTGCTGTATGCCCAAATGAATAAAAGACAACCAGTTCAGATCCAGTGAGCATCAGTTTTTAACTGTAAATGAATGGGTGTATATATATGAAAATGAGTATTTTGCCCTATTCAGAGCGAACTCCAGGAGGGTTGAAGAATAGATAATCTGTGAATTGTTTAGTGGTCTCCACCGACTTCCCCGTGACTAAATATCATCAGAGGTAGGAGGTATGTTGTCTGCTATCCATAGATCTGTAGACTCAACCTCCATTATATGCCCCCTCTCTCTTTGATGTTCTCTTTGCTGTGTGATGATGGTGATGGGTTGAAAATTTGTACTTGTATGCTTTACAAGTTTTTTGCTTATTGATGTCTTTCTTTGCTGGCGTGATAAGCTGTGGTCATATCAAATAGATCCCAAGAATGTTACCATGTATATAGAATGACTGCTTGATTTCATATGATAGTTGTTTTTTGTAATATGTATGTAATGCTACATTGCTGCATACTATGACCATGGGTTTGGCCATCGTTTTCTTCGCTTGTATTTATTTCACTGTTGTGCTGCACGCATTTTGGATTCTTACTAGAATTTTATCACATTCCATATCCTTACGGTGATTGCTGTTTTGTAGCCACACGGTGAAGAGTTTTTGGTGTGTTTTTGTTTTGTTTTGTTTTTTTGTAAAGAGATCTGAGCTTTCCTGTCTTTTTTTTTTCCGTAGTGATCTCAGAAACTGACAAATTATTTGAGTGTCATATGAGATAAGCAGGAATCTCAATGATGGCTAATTATCTGATGGTCATAAGACCTCAAGCTGACTAAGTATCTGATGGTCATAAGACCATCTGCCTGTTTTGTCATACCACCTGTGACATTGCAAAAGTTTTGTTCCATTTTGACTGTTTGGGTTAAGGAATTTTGAGAAGCCATAATAGCTGAATGGTTGCAGGACCCCTGATAATCATAAGCCTACCGCTTCTGGCAATATTGAAAACCTTCCTTCACATTTATCGTCTGCCAGAGGAGAGGTGAGATTAAGCAAAAAATCAAAAAACAAAAAAAAATTGTACTAATTCAAAAGTCAGCATGTTGTGCTGCATTAATAACACAAAAAGACATGAGCATGAGTTTGTATGTTTGGATATTACTGCTTTAACCCTTTGACTCCAGCATCCTATCCACCAACAGCAAAAACTTAACCCTTTGACTCCCTCACCCTATCCACCAGTTTCCTGCAGGAAGCTGGTGGATAGGGTAAGGGAATCAAAGGGTTAAGGTTTTGCTTTGCTAGCATGGTTGACAATGCAGGATGCTGGTGGACAAAGTGTGTGAGTCAAAAGGTTATATAATCAGTCCCAGCTCTGTACTGATGATAAATCAAAATGGTGTTTGGGATTCATGGCACACAGACAATTCCATATGTGCTGCACCCAAATTGGTCAGCGACCTATCTGGCAGAGATCTTGAGCTTGCACAAAATCCTATGTGCTGGCAATTTTGAAATAGGGAAGGGGAAGAAACTTATGAAACATTAAGATACCACCAGAATGATGGAAATGTTAAGAATGGCAGTGAACAGGCCAGTTTTTAATGTTGCAGGTTGGGATTGAACTCAGGTATCCTATCTCAAATCTATTGCTCTGTCAAAAGAACCAACCAGTGTGTGGTAAAAAGAGGCCTACCCCAGGGTTGAACCCACAACCCCTGCATTATGACCATGGCGCTCTAACAACTAAGCTAATGGGCCATTTAAGAAAATGTTAAAAGCATCAGTCCCAGCTCTGAGTTGAGAAATGAAAGTGGTATATTTTGTAATAAAGCATGGAAGAACTGGTGGACATTTTGAATGATGTGTGTGGATTAAGCTGATTAAAGACGTATTAGTCGGAATGTAGAATTCTGAGTATCGTTCCTTTTTGGTTGCTCAGCAGTTTTCGTACATTCAGAATAAATCTGTTGATAAATTTGTCAAATGTTTTGGTGTTTGTGTATAATACAAGTGGACACTCTCAAATGATACACAGTTATAAAATATGAATATGCTAATGCACGCAAGCACAAGCACACACATGTACACACGCATACAAACACACACAAAGCATGAAAAGGATGTTGCCAAATTTTTTGTCATATTGAAAAAAATCATCGTTTCAAGCATGCCTGATCACATACAAACACACACAAAGCATAAAAAGGATGCTGACAATTTCTTTTTGTCATCACATTTAAAAATTATCGTTTCAAACAACCTGAAAACATTTCATACAATTTTTCACGATATGAATATCTTTCAATCATAAGTACATTAACAAATCAACACAGACTGTATAGATCAAGTTAGCAATGCATTTAAAACATATGTAGCATGTTTTAAAAATAATTTAACAACCATATCCATGAACAACCATTTCCAATAACATTCACACAAGTCATTCCAGTAATCTGTAAACTATTTACAAGGGTGCAACTTAGAAAAAGTCAGAAAACTGAAAGCGGTCCAGGGACCGGCAGTGCCCTGTATGGGGGATCTGGGAGGCATAGCCCCCCCAGACGCTGAAGCTTTTTCAAGAAACGGATTTTCCATTTCTGACTCTTTTGAAAAAATGGATTCCGTTGTCAAATGGAAAAAGTTGCACCCATGTATTTAAACAAATTTTCACACTAAACTGGTGCATTTGAAATTTTTCTGCAATGAACTGAGTGGAATAACTTTGAATTTCTTTGTGACCAATAACCATATACGCAACCCAAATACACTTACTTTTCTGCTTACAGACTGGACCAAAAAAGTATCAAGATTCAAGCACTTAAATCCATAGAAATTCTAAGTGTATACAGCAATTTGCAAAATAAACATGTATCCATTCATTACCAATATGCATCCCTTCCACTCCCAATATGCATCCCTTCCACTCTCTTACAATGGAACTGGGACTATTTGCATGGAATCACTGTAGACAGACAGTTCCACATGAGCTCTACCTGTATTATCTAGCAGACCCCATCCAATCTGCACAAAGGTGTCCACAGACAAGGTATTGATTGGAGGTGAGGATGGGATCTGTTAAACACTAAGGTATCACAACCAAAATTACATATTTTTAACATATATCATTAATCAACTGATATACCAGGAAAGAGTATGCTGGCAGCTGTTTTGATAATTTCACAAAACAAATTTGCACAAAGAAAATAATTGATTACAGTATTCACATGGTGCCAAATCTTGACAATTCAAATCAAAGCACACCCACATACCAGATGTACGCATGAAATCAACGCAGACCACCTTTCAGCATGTGAAAAAACAAAACACACACACACACAAACTGATGGCAAGAGGCAGTTACAAAAATCTTGGGAAATGAGATGGGTTTTTAAAACTGATTTAAAAATAGAAAGGGTAGGTGATAGACGAAGGGAGAATGGAAGTTTATTCCAAGAAGATGGTCCTGAAACAGCAAAAGAACGCTGGCCAACAAGTTGATAGTTTAGGAACCTGAAGGGAAAGACTATCGGAAGCTGAGCGCAAAGTGTGAGTTGGCATACAGATAGTGATGTTGTTACTAAGGTATGAAATCTATTATTTGTATCTGCATGCCATGAACACTCAAACAGCAGCAGCAAGAGTTACCATTTGCACAGTGTAAAACCAGTCATGCACAGACCTCATGTAAGCGATCACTTCTTTATTTGTCTTTCTGTAATACATGACGCCCCTGTCTCTTCTTCACACTCAAATATGTGACATGATCATTTCTTCTCTTTCTTTCTGTTTTATAAGACAAATAAGACAACTCCTGTCTTTCCTTTCTCAACCGAATATGTGACACAATAATTTCTCTTTCTCTTATATGATACCCCTTGGGTTTCCCTTTTCGCCCAGATACATGACATAATCTCTTCTTCTTTCCATGTGATATGACACCCTGTCAATCCCCTATCACCCAATTATGTGACCGATCATTTCTCTTTCTCTCTGTATTACGTGACACCCCTGTTTTTTCCTTCTCACCCAAATATGTGACATGACCACTTCTTTCTCTCATAGTGACATAATTGTTTCTTTTTCTTCTTTTTTTTGTTTTGTTATTATATGACGCCTATATTTTCCCCTGCATACTCAAACAATTGACATTATCATTTCTTTCTTTCTCTCTCTCTGTTATATGACACTTCCTGTCTTTCCCTTCTCACCTATGATACACCCCATCTTTCCCTTTTCACCTATGACACTCCCTGTCTTTCCCTTTTCACCTATGACACTCCCTGTCTTTCCCTTCTCACCTATGACACTCCCTGTCTTTCCCTTCTCACCTATGACACTCCCTGTCTTTCCCTTCTCACCTATGACACTCCCTGTCTTTCCCTTCTCACCTATGAAACTCCCTGTCTTTCCCTTCTCACCTATGATACTCCCTGTCTTTCCCTTCTCACCTATGACACTCCCTGTCTTTCCCTTCTCACCTGACACTCCGTTTTTCCCTTCTCACCGAATTATGACATGCATCCACAAACGGTACATATGTTGCTGGATACCTTAACCATTTTAGTCAACTTTTACTACTTTTTATTTTTGTATTTTCCATTTCCTCTTATCATCGTTTGAACACTGAAGTGATCATCCATTCTATACATTCATGGTACCTCCATAAAGCAAGAGGCTCCTGGTTCACCTCTCTAATGATGGATTTCATGTGTATTTCTACCAACTACATGTTGGCAGGGACGCTGTGTGTGCACATGAATCTACGAGGAATTTTATTGAGAATACAGACTGATGTCCAACACCACCGTGTTCTGTGTGAAAAAAGACCGCTCTTCTCTTTTGAACCTTTCGCACCAAAAATCACTATCACAAACGTAGTCCTCTGATTCCTGCTTTCTATCCATCAACTGCACTGCACTCTATCCAGCAACTGCAAAAACTTAATCCTTTGATTCCCTCCCTTGTCAACCAGCTTCTTGCAGGAAGTTGGTGGACAGGGTAAGGGAATCAGAGGGTTAAGTTTCTGCTTTGCTAGCATGGTTGACAATGCAGGATGCTGGTGGACAGCGTGCAGGAACCAAAGGGTTAATTTACAGCTATTTCAGTACAAAGACCTGAGAACAGGAAAGCGAACAATGACCAAAAGCTACCCAAACCAGTCAATAATTAAATGTACATGCCATTAACCAATACCAGTATTAATAAAACCAAACTTCTGTACATCATCACACACACACACACACACACACACACACACACACACACACACACTTCTCATATCAAAAGTTCATCCGACTGCTAATTTGCTAACAGGCACAACAAACTACTGATTGCATAGCTGTTTTATACCAAGCAGTTTTTTTCACAACTAAACGAGCGAGTCATGAGCTTAGAGTCATAGACAAAAAATTTCTCCGGTCATCGTATGTTTTGCCCCCGTGTACATCACATAAAAAGATCAATAATGAAAAAAAACATTCAACTTTCACCACAAAAATATGTCAACATGTTTGTGTCTTTCCTCTTAAAATGATCTTACCATACGTGTATAAGTTTCTCTCTCACTCCATCTCTCTCTTTCACACACCCAAACATCTCAAAACAAGAGGTAATATTTGCTACATTAAAATGTAAAAAAAAAAAAGGGGGAGCAATGCTGTGTGGCCACATGGCATTATTAGAGAGATGGCAAAATATGGCTGTAAGACAATCTATTTTGAATTTCTTTGTATTTCACTTTCTTTTTGATGAAGATATTTTTCCTGACAACTGGACTGAATCAACTGTTTATTCCTCTATTAAGAAAAGCTATGTCCACAATCTCAAAAATTACAGAAATATCACTTGATGTGATGAAAGTAGTAAAGTGTACAGTACTATCAGTAAAAAAAATTACAGAAGTATCACTGATGTGATGAAAGTAGTAAAGTGTACAGTACTATCAGTAAAAAAATTACAGAAGTATCACTTGATGTGATGAAAGTAGTAAAGTGTACAGTACTATCAGTAAAAAAAAATTACAGAAGTATCACTTGATGTGATGAAAGTAGTAAAGTGTACAGTACTATCAGTCAAAAAAATTACAGAAGTATCACTTGATGTGATGAAAGTAGTAAAGTGTACAGTACTATCAGTCAAAAAAAATTACAGAAGTATCACTTGATGTGATGAAAGTAGTAAAGTGTACAGCACTATCCATTTGTTGATGCACATCCTGTAGGTTCAACAATCCGTTATCCATTGTTAGCCTTGTCTGTGTTATTGCCTTGCCAATGGGCAGGGTGGAACATTTGAATCTTGCATTGGCTTGATATTTCTGTACACCTGTGTGCTGACAAGCTAAATGTGCAGGGGGCGTATGTGTGCGGGATAGTGATTATGCATGCCCGCATGGGATAGGTGTGTATGCGTGTGGGGGGGGGGGGGGATTTCAAAATTTTTTATTTACTTTATTTCAGTGAGGAAATTTTGTGCTGTCTTCACACATACATGGATGCATATGTGTGCATGCGTGCATGCTTGTATGTGTGTGTGTATGTGTGTGTGTGTGTGTGTGTGTGTGCGTGTGTGTGTGTGTGTGTGTGTGTGTGTGCGTGTGTGTGTGTGCGTGCGTGCGTGCGTGCGTGCGTGCGTGTGTGTGCCTTTTGGAAAGGACAAATAAAAAATTTTGATTCTTGATTTTTGAATCTTGAATATAAGTGAGAGCACATGTACAGACACGTATGCTGATTCAAAGACCACAAAATTCTTGGCCTTGCCTCACCGTTCAATGGAAAATCATCCTAAGAACACCAGGCAGATCCTCTGATGTCAAACTAGCATCACCTACTTTGCTATCACTGCATACAATTGTTCTGCTGTACTTTACTTTGGTATGTGGCTTTCGTAAATCAGATGTATCATTCTCAACAGACCAACTGGAATAGAAAGTATGGTCTGTAAAGGAGTCGGAAGATTGGACCAGAGGTTTCGAGTATGATGAAGAATTGGGAAGATGACAATCTGGTAATGCAGTGAGATGAGAACATGAACAAGAAGATGACTGATAACCATGATTACAGGTTGAGTGATGAAACAGCTGCTGATTCGCACCACTGGAAGACTGCTGATAACTTATTCCGAGATCCTGTTGAGAACAACCATCCTGTTGATTACAATCAGTTAACATTTGGGAATGCAGGTGGCTACCAAACTCTGAATCACTTAATACTACTGAAGACTGATCATAGTTCTGGGATAAACTATCCTCTCCGTAATTCAAGAAAGAACTGGGAGAGGTACGCATGGAGTCCACAGAATCAATCTGTGTAAGTGTGGAACAAATACTAGTTTCCACACTTTGTGCAAGAGCTGCACCAGTCCTCACACCAAACTCCTTCACAACAGGTGCTCCATCAGTGTCGCAATCACACGGCAGTCATGTGCTGATGTCTAACTTTGTGCACAATGTGTCAATGTCCTTGCTGTCAGCTAGATGGTACAGATCGGGGCGAGACATGAGGGACAAAGTCATTCGCAAGGTGGTCCAAATGTTCTCCGACATCTGTGACTGCACTCCGGATGGACCCAGGCTCTTCTGCTGGATGTTGAGGGCTGTTAGAAAGTGCTCCATGGCCTCTCTGTCAACAAAAACCATGACATTTAAAAATTCAGATTCCTGAGTTTACCATGGCAGAAAGGTAACAATTGTACCATTACCTTGTGGTTAAGACAAATTGTTTTTTGTTATTGTTATTGTTGTTTAAAGTCCAGTCATATCAGGGCTATAACCGCTTCAAAACATACAAAAATTCAACAGGAAAAAAAAAAAGAAAAGAAAATTAAGTACACATATCAAAGCATTCGCACACATAATCTAAGGACATGCCCCTGGCGTTGACCACTCAGTCCAATTTATCGCACAGGGGATTTAAAAAACAACTGAATACAAATTTAAGCATACCTAAGGACACCAAACCATATATGAAAACAGGCATAAATTACCTAAAATTGCTTCCACATATCTCACCTCCCTAGATCCCAAAATGCACCTAATACATGTATCCAATTATCAATCCTAAGAAAAAGTACTTTATCGAACACGTACAGGTGAATGGACCGTTAAGGCAGAAGTCGATAGGAAAAAATGACAGAAAGCAAAGGAACAAGGCAGAAACAAAGACGGTAACAGAAAAGAGGAAATTTCTAGCACAGAATTTCCAGAAGGTGCGGATAGTATTTATACCAAAAGAGCCCCCAGAATCCCCACTGAGGGATTAAGACAAATGAAGGTGTAGAGACCTCAATATTCTCAGGTATCATTATTTGACCTCAATAATCTCAGTTGTCAATATTCTAGGGTCAGTATTATGAGGGTGATAACGTCTCCTTTCCTTCACAGTTCAACTTCCCCAAACCCTGAACAAGGTAGGTACCCATTCACATGTGGGTTGACTTGGAGGCTTACATAATCTGTCTCAAGTCAGGTTTGAATCCAGCTGTCAGATTGGAACACTGGACCTCCAGGCCAATAGGCCTCATTCTGCTATTGTATACATCTAGATCTAGAATAAAATGTTTTCTTTAGAAAACTGATGGCGTCTGCCAGAGCCCACTATCAAAAAATCCTGTACACCATGTCAGTGTTCAGTGGTTTACGGAAACATCAAAACCCCCCAAAATGCACGATGCCAAAACCAGAAATGACAACCCACTGAAGACAAAATATGACACTGTGCAGCAATCTAATACCTGCACAGTATGGACTAAACAACCAGAACAATAAGCATATACACATCTGACAGTTGTGTTCTGACACTGCTCAGAAGAAGGAAAAAAAGCATATACACATCTGACAGTTGTGTTCTGACACTGCTCAGAAGAAGGAAAAAAGCATATACACATCTGACAGTTGTGTTCTGACACTGCTCAGAAGAAGGAAAAAAGCGTATACACATCTGACAGTTGTGTTCTGATGCTGCTCAGAAGAAGAAATTAAGCACATACACATCTGACAGTTGTGTTCTGACACTGTTCAGAAGAAGAAAAAAAGCATATACACATCTGACAGTTGTGTTCTGACACTGCCCAGAAGAAGAAAATGCAATCGCAAAGTGGGCTAAACTTGAATATAAGGATCTAGTCTTTCCAGTGACACCAGTAACACACTCAGTTCTGGGTTGGAGCCTACACAAGCAGAGAAATCATCCTTTTTGTAGAGACAGCTGTCCCTGCCAGTAGCATCTGTGAGACATGGCACATCATGTACAATGAAACCCTGCATTTAGCATTGACCAAATTCAAATCCACAATTTCCCGGTCTTTGGTCTGCTGCGCGAACCACAGCAAATTGGTCAGTCTTGTTGAACACTGGACATATGCCAGTGCACATACATACATTCGCACACTTGTGTTTCAACACAAAGATAATCATCTATGTGCTAGCAGTGATGCTATCCTGAGCAAAGTTAAAATGAAACAGCTTGACTAGTAGTGCCTGGTGGATCTAGGGTGGAGATTTTTCCTGTCTCCCAGGTCAACCAGCCTGCTATGCTTAAACTGTATTTATGTATATACACATACAATACATCAAATACACACATTCAAGATGATGCAAGCCACGATAATGTTTGGTGGCATATGCAGAGCCTGGAATTGCATAGAAAAAAAAAAGAGGAAGATGATGACTTCGAAGGCGCGAAGCGCCTGAGCCTGCTAGGGGGATCCGGGGCATGCCCCCCCGGAAAAATTTTGAAATTAAAGGTGAAAATCTGTGCAATCTGAGGCATTCTAGAGCCAATATAGGAGTAGCCATACATACTGGGGTTCCCTACATTTTTCCTCCAATTTGTACCAAAAACTGCAATTAATCCTTCTGCTGGATGAAAAAGTCAGAAAAATCTGCGTTGTTCTCCCACGGAAAACTCCGTCCAGCTCCATTTCCATGGATTTTTGGCTCCTGAATCATCGAAAACTTCTCCGCGGTTCACAACTTTCCTCATCGCCATCTTGGAAATATGTACCCACAATGCACCGCGCACATTTTCCCTTTCTCCGTCGAAAGAGAGTTCCTGCTAGTAGTCTAGTTTACCTCCCGTGAGCTTCTCGAGGTCTTTGACCGCCGATTTCTTCAGGTTTTTTTGGTTTTTTTTGGTCGATTTTTTTTTTCTTAGAGGAATATTTTTTTCAGCGGATTTTCATTTGCCGTTCAGCGGAAATCCGCCAAACGGCGGACAATTCCAGGCTCTGATATGGAAACATGAAAATACCCAAGAGCATTCATCCAGCAATGATTGAGTTTGATGACTATACCTGCACAACATGGGCCAAAAACAATGCACATACACAGACCTGCCAACCCTGACTTTTAAGTTGGAGTATTTGTCCAGGAAAAATGGAGTATTTTTGAAATATTGGTGTATTCTGAGTGCGCAGCGCCGAAGGCGCAAGCTAACTAGGGGGGTCCGGGGGCATGCCCCCCCGGAAAATTTTTAAAGAATTGGTGCAAATCTGTGCAATCTAGAGCATTCTGAGCCCAAAAATTCACTTTCTAATGGTACTTGATTTTTTTATCTTTAATTTTTTTTTCGTCGTATTTTTTATTAAGTCGGCGTATTGGTCGTATTTTGAGTAAACTGGCGTACTAAATACGCCAAAATCGTATGGGTTGGCAGGTCTGCATACATATATCAGAGAAACATTGATCGGAACAAAAGAAAATTAAAAGCAAGCAACTAATCCCCTCTTCCTCCACACACACACACACACACACACAAACAACAACAACAACACCACCACCAACAACAACAATAACAACAACAAAAAACAAAAGGGAAAACTGATGAAATCTTACCTGTGTGCTCCAAGATTGATACAAGCAATACCAAGATTGAATCGTGAACGAATAAAGCCTGGTGACAGCTCCAGTGCATTGTGGTATGCATCGACAGCCTCCTCGCTACGACTGCCATTGGCCAATGTGGCTCCCAGCTTGTTCCACAGTAAGGGATCCTGACACAGAACAATACTTTACAAAATATATACTGATACCCAACTCTCTGCCCTGTTCACGATACAAAAGACTGATTCTCAGACTGAAATTTGCTGGCTTGCCTGTGAAGAAATGTTTTGGTTACCTAATGGGACCTTCCTCAGGCCCTTTCTTGTTGGATGGTCAGTGTCCACTTGTCATGAACACTTGCTTGTATGTGTGATCTATCACAGAACTAATGCTGCGGTTATCACTTATGCAGAACAGTAATAGCAACAAAAATACACAGAGAGAGTCAAAGTAATTTTCAGGTTTTAGGTGAAACATTCATTAAACACCAATATGTGCATAAAATTAGCAAAATAAATGTCATTCAAATAAATAATCAAAATGAAGCTTTTGTTCCATCTACATAATAATAATAATAATAATTACAATATTTATATAGTGCAAAATCTTGATAAAATCAAATCTAAGCGCTGAAGCAGACACACACGCACGCACGCACGCACGCACACGCACGCACACACACGCACGCACACACACACACACACACGCATGGCTATAAATGGGGAGAAAGAATAAAAGCAATAAAAGCAAGAATAAAAGCAATGGAAAATTATAGAGAGCATAGCATATACAATTATATATTATAACCATGTGATTCCCCTCCGAGCGGAGACAGGCTGCAGGGGGGGGAGGGGGGGGGGGGGGGGGGGGGGGGGGTTGAGTGAGGTTAGGATTTTATGCGGAGGAGAAAAGGTGAGTTTTGAGAGCGGACTTGAAGGAGACAAAAGTAGGCCATAACTTGTTTTTGCTTCAGTCAGACTGCATTCTTAGATTGAATAAACATGCTGTGTAACCCTTGCAGACCTCACATATTCCAGGACAAGTCTTTGTCTTGGCTTTCCCATGCTGTGTGATTTAATGAGAAATAGACTGTGCCAAACAGAATTTGGTCTGACAAGAAAATATGACCAGCTAGTGTGTGAAATCTTTAGATACCATTTTCTCAAAACCGCCTTATACGGGGTTCACCATTTCAAACAGCCACATTCAAGTTTCCATATTTTTCACCCTATGATATTCAAACATGAATCAAAATGATCAGGAAAGATTGCTCATTTCAAAAACGTAGACGACTCCAAACACCCCAACACTGAGTTTTTACTGACTGTGTGCTGATATGTTTAATATGCATGGCATCTCTGGAGGGAAGCTGTCTTTAAAGAAACAGTATGCTGGATTGTCAAGCACAGACAAACAAGTGGTTACAACAAGTGAACATCTTCAGCCAACAAAGACTGCACATGCCATAAAGCCATCTCCAGCAAGCCAGTACAACTGTATTGTTATTGCTATTTTTGTTAATGCCCAGCTGACTGCCATAGAGCCATATCAGGACTATATCTATTTCAAAATATACACAATACTTCAACAAGTACAGGAACAAAAAAGGAAAAGAAAATTAAGAACACATATCAATGCATTCATGCACATAATCTAAGGAGATGCCCCTGGCACTGACCAAGCTGTCCAATTCATCACATATGGGATTTCAAAAACATACCTGAATACAATCTAAACATAACAAGGGCACCAAAACATACACAAAAACAGGCCTAAATTACCTAAAATTGCTACAGCGTATCTCATTTCCTTAGAACCAAAATGCACTTAATAATTATGTACCCAATTATCATTCCTAAGGGAGTGTATCTAAGACTGTATCGAACACATACAGGTGAATGGACCATTAAGGTAAAAAAATTATAGGAAAAAATGACAGAAAGCAAAGGAGGAAGGAAGAAAAAAGATAGGGACAGAAAAGAGGAAATTTCTGGCACAGAATTTCCAGAAGGTAAGAATACTATTTATATTGAAAGAGCCCCCGACATCCCCACGGGGGGGAGTAAAACTGTAAGAATTTCATTCTTTCATACCGAAGAAAACATCAGATGATAAGCATATATGAGTATAATCATTAGACTGTTTAAAACTTCTCAGTAATCTATAATAACTTCACAAAACTGCCCAAAATGAATGTCAGTACACTGAACTACATCCAGATAAAACTTGTTGGAAAACAGATTTGATGATGTCAGTCTTTTGTCTTCCTCAGCATATCTACTAGCTTCTTGCAAGGAACTGATGGACAAGCTGAGTGAATCGTCCAAATGGTGTAAAATAAACAATACATCAGAAAGGATGAAACAGACAGGGGAAGAAAAATCAATCAAGGATGACCGGTGTATATGTTACAGTCAAATCGGGAAATCAGGCATTCTCCGAGAATGTCTGAAAGTTTAGGCATTCACGGTAAATCCCTGGTTTGATCAGGCAATTCCGGCAATGACTGAAAATTTTCAGGCATTATCAGGAAATGACTAAAAACTACTTGTGCAAATTTCCCGTTTTGCCTGACTGTTAGGCAAAACGGGTTGTAGACCTTGTCTACGCGTGTAACACTACCGCGTGTAACACTTCCGCGTGTGTAACACTATCGCATGTGTAAAACTACCGCGAGTAACACTACCGCGAGTAACACTTCCGCGTGTGTGTAACACTATCGCGTGTGTAAGACTACCGCGAGTAGCACTACCGCGTGTAACACTTCCGCGTGTGTGTAACACTATCGCGTGTGTAAAACTACCGCGAGTAACACTACCGCGTGTGTGTAACACTATCGCGTGTGTAAGACTACCGCGAGTAGCACTACCGCGTGTAACACTTCCGCGTGATGATGAGAGATGAGAGATGAGATAGTTTGTGTTCTAACAGAGCGGGCTTGTAGTCAAACGTACATAGGAATGAGAGACTTGAAGGGGTTAAAAGGTTCGTTGCATTTCCCCATTTCACTGAGTTCGGAGTGATTGGAGTTTGTTTTTACATAGCCGGCCTTGAGCATGAATTTATTGTGAGTTTCTCTTATAGCACATTGTCTCTTTAACTTTTTCCCCTTTTCGCTGAGTTTGGAGTGATTGGAGTTCACTTTCAGTATAATGCTAGTTCCATTGTGACGTTGCTCTCAATGTTGAGGGTAGCAATGGAGGAAACAGAATCGGTAGAAGACCGATTTAATCGGTTACTCTTTCAAAAGTACGCCAAAAATGAAAAACACTTGATGCCAAAGTCAAAATATTTTCAAATACTTGAAGAGATGATGGAAAAACGGAAGTCGGAAAACTCCACGTCAGTACAAGCTGTTTTCGAAGTAAGTAGACTCCTCTCTCTCTCTCGTTCCTCCCTCTCTCTCAAATCTGTCTTTCTGTCTGTCTCTGTCTCTCTCTGTCACTTCTCTCTGTCACTGTTTGTCTGTCTCGATGTATGTATCTCTCTCTGCGACTGACTGACTGACTCTCTTTCTCTCTCTCTCTCTCTCTGTCTCTGTCTCTCTCTGCGCACATGTCCCATACTTTTGTTTCCCATTTTCATTTTTGTTCTCCTTGTTCTCGCTTTTCCTTGTATCAAGAATTTTATCACTTCTCTCTAACATACACACACACACACACACACACACACACACACACACACACACACACACACACACACACACACACACACACACGCACACGCACACACGCGCAGACACAGATAATAAAATAGTGATCTCTTGATTTTGAATCAGGTATGAAATCCTTCGATGTGGGCACATGGACAAGATGATAAAGAAACGAAAGTCACCTGCTGAAACCCCGATCTACTATGTGACAATTGAAGACACATTCGACGTGATCAGAACAGCTCATCTTGCCACAGGACACGGTGGAAGGGATAGGGTTCTAAAGGAACTTGAACAGAAATTTGCAAACGTGCACAGAGAAAGCGTTGAACTTTTCAAGTCTTTCTGCAAGGTGTGCCGAGAAAAGACAAAGCGACAAAAAACAAAAGGAGTTGTTGTGAAACCCATCCTTTCAAGTGATTTTTCTTCCAGGTGTCAAGTTGACCTGATTGACTTTCAGTCGATGGACGATGGTCAGTACAAGTGGATAATGGTTTATCAAGACCATCTTACAAAGTTCGTTGTGTTGCGACCACTGACCTCAAAAAGAGCTTGTGAGGTAGCATCTCAGTTGATGGACATCTTTGCACTACTTGGAGCTCCTGTGATCCTACAATCGGACAATGGTTCTGAATTCACTGCAGCAATTATCAAAGAACTGAGAGACTTGTGGCCTGAACTGAAACTTGTCCATGGCAAGCCGAGACACCCTCAGTCCCAAGGATCTGTGGAGAGAGCAAACGGCGATATAAAGGACATGTTGATTGCCTGGATGGCCGACAACTCCACTACTCATTGGTCAGTTGGGCTCCGATTTGTTCAGTTCATAAAAAACAGGTCATACAGTGCTGCTATCAAGAGATCTCCATATCAGGCTCTCTTTGGATGTCAACCAAGACTGGGGCTGAGTTCAACTTCTCTACCGAAAGAAATGATTGACGCGTTTCACACTGAGGATGATTTACGTGACTTTTCGTTGCGAAATTCTGGCACTAGTGATGCTGAGATGGCCGCAGATGTCGTGGTTGCTGACGTCTACCCTGCGAACGTGGCCATGGCTGCTGACGTCCACGATGCTGCAGACGTCCACCATGCAGACGTCGTGGTTGCTGACGTCCACCATGCAGACGTCGTGGTTGCTGACGTCCACCATGCTACTGACGTCCACCATGCAGACGTCGTGGTTGCTGACGTCCACCATGCTACTGACGTCCACCATGCTGCTGACGTCCACCGTGCAGACGTCGTGGTTGCTGACGTCCACCGTGCTGCTGACGTCCACTCAGCTGGCGAGGCAAGGTAAGTGACCACTTGTACACGCTTTTGACCTCTCTCTCTCTCTGTGTCTCCAACACAGGTCCAACACTTGTTTTCTTTTTCTCATGCTTTATTCTCTCTCTCTCTCTCTCTCTCTCTCTCTCTCTTACTTTCTATCTGACCGCTATCCTTCTCGCCTCTTTCTCTTTTCTCCCTCTCACTCGCTTTTTTCCTCCCATTCTTTTTTTCTCTTTTCTTGATTCTTTTTTTCTCATTCTTTTATTGTTTGTCTTTTTTTCTTTCTCTAATAAAAAAATCTCTTATTGTTTCACTAGGTCTGAACCCCAGCGTAACACTGCCAACATCCACCCTGGAAATGCAAACCTCAGTACTGAGGAGTTGGTGACTGATGACAGTGTGGCATTGCTTGACAGACAATATAAACAAATTCACCACCACAGACAAGCTAGCAGGGTATGTCAGCTCCAGCAAGCAGAAAGAATGGTGAAGCGGAGTCGCTTGGATCTCGGTCATGGAAAGAGAGGTGATAACGTCGCTATACCCATTCCCCTGGTGGATAGAGGCCGTGGAGACCCGCGGAATATCCTGGGGGTGATTCTTGACAGGAGTGAAAATGACAACTACACACTGGTGACCAAGCATGGGATTTTAAAAGGAGCCTACACCAGAAACGAGTTCGAACTGTGTCCACAAAAACTGTTGTATTTGAGTGAAATGAACTGTGTTAAGCACGTAAGTCTTCGAGAGGCAGTCATCCTGGGCTCCCAAAGCGGAGAACAAGGATACGTCAAGTGCAACTGTTCGGGTGCAAAGAAATGCCAGAACAATCGGTGCAAATGCTTCAAAGCAAAACTGAAGTGCAACAGTCGGTGTCACCAATCCTTGACTTGTGGAAACAAATGAACTGTTGACAGAAAGTTCTGTTTTAATGTACATTTTAGTTGTTAGAATTAAACATTAAACTGATTTCATCATTATGTTCTTTAATTGAATGCCTTAAAATTAAGAGAGAGAAAGAGAGAGGAGAGAGAGAATACAGAATAGATTCCAAACTGACAGCATTGGCCCGGCACAGGCAGTTGATGGCTGGACAGCACTACCTTCCTGATGGAAAAGAGGCATGAAACCAATTACGACCCCAGCCATTCAAAGTTTTATAGTAGGCTTATGTGCTGAAATGCTTTCAGACTCTCACCAGAAACACAGATTGTGAGCGGTAGGCATTCTCCGATAATGCCTGACAGCCTATTTCAGTCAATCACCGATAATGCCTGAAAATTTTCAGTCATTGCCGGAATTGCCTGATCAAACCAGGGATTTACCGTGAATGCCTAAACTTTCCGGCATTCTCGGAGAATGCCTGATTTCCCGATTTGACTGTAACATATACACACAGTATGTGCACAACTATAAATCACATAAAATATGAGCACAAATGTTATATTCTTTTTAGCTAGCACTATCAGTCGAAGTGAATGTCCAGTATCCGGGATGGTGAGTGCAATCAGACAACTTACCTGCTGTCACACTGTGCCTCAGAATTTCTTGGTGAATTCCAGCGCCACTGTGTACACGGACTTTCACCGCTAAGGGAAGTAACCTATTCAATCTACCTTTGTCTGGGAAGAACGGATTGTTTCCCTTCGACCATGAGTGGGATAATTATTTACGAATTGTCACATATCACAGTCTGTCAGCATAAAATCTGCCCTGCACAGGATATGTACACAGTAGGTAAGGGTCAAGTTGTCTTTGGACTTTTCAGTAACCACATACCTTTGGCCTGGTGTGCAGAGCAGACTGGAAACAGTCCACAGCTTTATTGTATTCTCCACTCAAGTTGAACAAGACACCCAAGTTGCACTGAAACCACATAAAATACATTACACAGTTTGTTACTGTATACCAGCCAAGAACTCAGGACCAAAGCAAAAACTTTCCAGATTCAAATTCACCCATCTGAAAGTCAACTTTTCCATAGCAAAGACCAGAAAACAAACATATAAAATTCATTTTCACATAACTTGACTACATTACTAAACCTGCAGAAAACATTATTTTTGAGATATCAGCAACATGAATAGACCCAAAGGAAGTATGATACATTATTTCTGAGATCATCACCTACATGACTAAATCCACATACATATGACTAAATCCATTCACTCTGTCATCCTATCCACCAGCTTCCTGTGGGAAGAGAGGGAGAGAAAGGGATATACACATTCCAAATGGGTTACGACAGTTATGCCATGGTACATCTCATACAATAAGATTATAAACTTTTTATATTTTGATATTTAAAAAATGCTGGGAAAAAATGGAAGGCAATAATACAGCTCCTGCAGACAACCGAAGACTCACCTCTTTGCGCACGCACACACACACACACACACACACGCACACGCACACACACACACACACGTACATACACACGTACACATGCACGCATGCACAAGCACACACACACATACATGCACACACACACGCACAAACACACACTTGGAAAAAGTGAATGGAAAACACTAACATAGCTCCTGGATGGAACAGAAATCTCACCTGTACATCTGCATCTACGGGATCCTGTGGGGAGGCCAACTGCACCGCTGATAGGTAGAGATCTCGCACTTCCTCATACTCTGACCTGCATGTAGAAATCACACATATGAACTATGTGGCCTCGTGAATAGTGCAGCATTCCATCCACATCCTCCCTATCCTGCCCAAGGATGCAAATAACCCCCAATTTTAAATTCTTTTTCCTAGACCTTGAGGGGTTGTCTGGATGTTCATCCTTTAAATATGATAATAAACTAAGGTTCCATGAGAAGCATGCACTAAGTGAGCACAAAAGAACCCACAGACTTGTCCCTGTCAAAATTCTATGAAAATGAAAAGATCCATTTTCAAAGATTAAAAAACAAATATTTTGGAAAAAAAAAAGGAAGAGGAAAACAGGGTGGCACTACACTATGGTGACATACTTTCCCCAGGAACAGCAGCTTGCATTTCATTCAGAAATATTCTGATATGATAAATAAAATAAAATAAAATAAAAACAAAAACTAAAAACCCTCAAAGGAACACACAAACAGAAAACAAACAACAGTAGAAAATTCTAAAATTTCCAATATGTATAACTCAGTCTGTCACAGTACCCTCCTTGCTCCTGACGAAGAACAGAACATAAAGTGAATAAGTAGGACTGAAGGCAGAGGTGCCATGCTCCAGGCACCTTTCAACAAACTGTGGTACCATCATTATCATCTTTGTATAGTGCAATTCTCTGAATTCAGTTCGACTCACTGTGCACACACACACACACACACACACACACACACACACACACACACACACACACACACACACACACACACACACACACACACACACAAACACACACACACACACACACACACACACACACACACACACACCACACACACAAACACACACACACACAAATTATCTACATTACAACAAATAACCAAAACAATAACAACCACAAAGTTATAGAAGATGAAGTGACAGGTTTTTCAGCTGGTCTTAAAGACTTGCAGTTTGGAAAGAAATGAACACACAAACACACACACACACACACACACACACACACACACACACACACACACACACACACACATTCATACAAACACACACATTCACACACATACAACTTATCTACTTCAGAACAAATATCCAAGACAACAAGAACCCACAAAGTCAAAGAAGATGAAGTGACAGGCTTTTCAGCTAGTCTGAAAGAAATGCAATCACACACACACAAACAAACACATATACACACACATACACACACGGCAAGCAAACAAACACAAATCACCAGCAACATCACTACAAACACTCCAAAATAAATGAAACAACAAGAACTCACGATGTCATAAAAGACGAAGTGACAGGTTTTTCAGCTGATTCAGAGGGTAGCAGTTTGGAATAAGCAGGGTTGTGTCGGATCCATGACCTGAGAGCTTCACAAGCCAGTGACCCTAATGATTCATTGGTGTAGCTGACAGCCAAGGACTGCCAAGCCTTCAAGTTGTCTGGGGACAGTTCTAGACACCTGGATAAACATTGCATATTCGCATGAAGACATGTTTCTGGACTTTGCCATCAAAAACAATGGCATTCACTCTTTTTAAGCGCTCCATTGGCTGGCACTGTCAAAAAATCTCCTGCAATGAAAAATTCCTCATTTGGTGAGGAAAACCTCACATGGAGGCCAAGATATTTTTGGGCAGCATCAACTAAAGGAACTGGAAAGTTTTTAAAAAATCTCCATTGCAGGCTTAATCATATGGTGATGTAGATAAACACTGTAATTAAATCACTGAAGGTTGTGAAATTATGTCACGCATTTGTAGATTATGCAAACTGTGTAGCTACAACTTCTTTGGTGGCAAAAATGTTTTGAGTGAAATCACTGATTGATATAAGTTGATGTCATATTTTTGTATCATCTATAAGACTGTACATTTTTTATTTTAGTTTCTAAGATTATTTCTATGCGCTCAGAATAAATTTCATAAGCAACGATGCCACATGATGGTTAAGATAAAAAAAATTCTTATAATAAAGAAAAACAAATGATAAGAAAACCCCAATTAGCAAGAGTGAAAATAAAGCAAAACAAAAGAACAATTACATCTACAAAACCCCTTGTTCCTTTGAGATGAATTACTATAATATATTTATGATAAACAATATTTACAACCCACCTACATATATTCACCCACAGACCACACTCACAACAAACACATATTATTACAAGTCTAAAAAAAACCTTTCCTGACAATAAAACTGCTGGCGTTAAAGTTTACTTTTTCACCACAAGCAAAGCATGTGGCTGCTGTTTATTCTCTCTAGTCTCATTCTCTAGCTGTGAAGGTACACATGTGCACAAACACACATACTCACACATACATACATTCTTCCAAACCCCTCCATACACACTCACCCTTGCCAGATAAAAAGTTTGCACAATAAAATTACTCGAGGGCAACAATGGCAAAATACTTATTACATGATACGGTCGCAGGCACTCAAGTTTACTTTTTCAGGGCAGCAATAGCACGTGGTTCCTGTTCGTTCTCTGCTTGCGAGGTCCCCAAGTAAAGCCAGGCCTCTACATGCTGGGGGTTCTGCTGCACAGCCGCCTCAAAGAGAAGAACAGCGTTGGGGATGTCTCCCTTCTCCAGACATTTTATCCCTTCCTCAAATGCGTGTGGGTGATCCTTCAACAGGTTCTCTTCCTCAAATTCGTATTTCTGAAAAAAACATTGATTTTTTTTCTAAAGTTAACATGCAAGTTCATCAATCATAATTTAACAATTTAATCCTTTGAAAACTAAACCTTTTCAGTGTACAAATATGAAGGATACATCCATATTCTGTGTGGTTAGAGACCTCTAACTGCTTCAGATTAATAAAGAAACTGGTCTATCTAATTACTGTCATCCAGGAATTATGAGACATGACAGAGCGTGTGCAATTAGGAAATATAGTCCAGTGACAACTGGCGGAAGTCAAAATTAAAAAAAAACAACTGCTCGATTATTCACAAGGAGTCATCCCTCAACAATGTGCATATTCCTCCGTAGCAAGGAAGAGGTTAAGGTGTAACAGCAGCAAAGTTACCATCTAACACAAGCCCTTGTCAGTAATACAACATCGCAAAGTAAACAAAGCCAAACTGATTTTCGAAACACATCCGTTCATTGTGGGAGATGTACTTGCAGTGACAAAAGATAGACTTGTATGGAAGGCCATGATCGCCAATACCATGCAGCAGGGCACATGATGATGATCTGTTCACTACAACTACGTCTAAAGGCCAGTAGGACTGCACAGATTCAAGTCTAGCTCAAGAAAACACTAGGGCGTCTGATTCACTAAATCCAAAACAAGTGTGACTACCCACATTCAAGCAAACAGGAACCAGAAAAAACACGAAAAAAGAATCAGAACATGTATTTAATACAACCAGACAAGACAGGCGCAAATTTTTGGCCAACTGGCCGTTGTCAAGCATAGACGAGACGTAAGATCAAACGAACAAACACCATATACAAAAATGAGGAGAAAAAGACTGAAACTTCCCTGCTGCTTTGTCCAGTGTGAAAAAAGGACTAAAATGACTTTTTTTTTCACACTGGACGAAGCAGCAGGGAAGTTTCAGTCTTTTTTCCCTCATTTTTGTATTTGGTGTTTGTTCATTTGTGATCTTATGTCTACGATTGACAACGGCCAGTTGGCCAAAAATTTGCTCCTGTCTTGTCTGGTAGTATTAAATACACGTTCTGATACTTTTTTCGTGTTTTTTCTGGTTCCTGATTCACCAAAGTTTGAACCAATACCACTGGGGAAGGAAAAGCAGCAAAGTAGCGGATATGAACATCACCTTCATGATGCTGGCCCTGAGAAAGGTAGAAGTCTCTGTCATTCACTCCCCTGTGATCTCAGGGTTGTGAGATAAAGTAACTTTAACCTTTTTACCTACAACAACTGCTGCTACAACTATTTCTACAACATGGTAAAAACAGAAAGCCTGTATGACCAATAACTTGACCAAATTACCTCCTAGTTTTTTTTATCTTTCTTGATACTCATGCTTTCAATATTTTCAGCAAAGACAAGGAAAAGTATTAATATCAAGATGCAGAATGTTCTGTCATTTTATTCTTCAAAGGCAAAATTTTAGGCTGTCTTCTTCAGCAACTGTTATTCTACTTACCTGAAACTGCTCTGTCTGTTGGAACTCACTCACCCAAGGTTGTGGGTTTTGGCTGGAACAGCAACACAAAACTGTTATACACTTAACAGGAACCAGAAAAAAAAACACAAAAAAAGAATCAGAAAGTGTATTTAATACAACCAGACAAGACAGGTGCAAATTATCAGCCAACTGGCCTTCGTCAGATGTAAGATCACAAACAAACACCAAATACAAAAATTAGGAGAAAAAGACTGAAACTTCCCTGCTGCTTCATCCAGTGTGAGGAAAGGACTAAACTGACTCTTATTATATAGTTAATCATTTACTTACGGATTTATTCATTCATTTATTGAGAGTGCATATGTATATGTGTATGCCTGTGTGTGTTAAGAAAGTAGAAATAGGTGAAAATAAAGAAAGAAATCCTATCACACAGTGAATCATATGGTACATTCAGTCTTGTGGGTGAAAAAATATTGTTTGAATCATTCATAGAAGCCAAACTAGTAACAGTTACATTCACCCGAAATTTGCACAAAATTTTCATAACTCAATCCTTATGGTATCTCTTTCAGACCAAACAGCTTGCACATCTACAGCTGGCTGAGAATACTTACCAACTATAGCTAAATCTCAAACAAGTTGACACTCTTAACCCTTTGACTCCCACACCCTAGCTACCAACTGCAAAAACGTAACCCTGTGACTTCCTCACCCTATCCACCAACTTCCTGTGGAAAGCTGGTGGATAGGGTGAGTGAGTCAAAGGGTTAAGTTTTTGCTATGCTAGCATGGTTGACAATGCAGGATGCTGGTGAACAGGGCTTGGGAATCAAAGGGTTAAAAATCTGTGGAAGTTTTACAGGGTCTTGAATCAAAATTTGGATAAATCAAGCTGATTCAACACATGGTTGGAAATGGATGGTACAGTAACAACACTCACATCTCAGACCTACCTGTCAACTTCTTTCCAATGTTCCTGCAGTTTGTCCCAAAAATCAGCATCTGTGTTTGTGACGTTGGAAAATTCCTGCTCCCACCTGTCTGTCAGTGACTTGGCACCCTGTACAATCAGTTAAAAAAAAAAAAAAAAGGAGGTTGAAGAAAAGCAACAACATCAAAACCAACCATGAAGAATGTCCCCTAAATCTAAGGTTCTTAGGGAGTGATATCTCACCACTCTCAGGTCAGCTTTTTGAGGGCAGGTCTTATGCTTCACTGGGTAAATTTCTCTAACCTTGAACAAGGTCAGAAACTCACTCACAGGTGGGTACACTGGAGGCTGCGAAATTTTGTATGCCAGTTATTTTCTGTTCTGTATATCTTTTACCATTCCCCAAAACAGTGAAAACAGGTCATGATCTTATAGTGGCCACCCTGACTTGCACAAATACAGGGAGATGGTATGAGTGATACAGCTAGCACATAATAAAAAGAAAAAAATGATGATGATGATGATAATGACAATGACATTTAGAAGGTGCCAAATCTTGATACAAGAATAAAACCAAAATGTGCTCTCTCATCATTCACCAGAACAATTACCCAACAATAGCCAAAACTCCAGGGTATAAAGCACTTGCAATCTGGGAAGGGGAAGACAGGTGAGGAGTGGGGCAACAGTGTGGGCATGCAGAGGAGGAAATCACTGTTGGACAAAAAGGTTTGTCTTCAAGCTACACTCGAAGGAAGACAGAGTTTGTGACTGTCAAATAACAGGGGGAAGATCGTTCCAGTTGTAAGATCCAGACGCCTATAGACTATGGTATATCTGTATTGAGGAATTTGTAAACAACTAGTATCAGAAGCACAACGGAAAGGTTGGGCAGGGTGTACATTTGAAGGTGGTCACAAAGATAAAACAGGTGCCAGTTGAAAAAGATGGGGAAAGATCATTCCAGTTGTATAGACCAGACACAAAAAAAGAGCGGTACATCTGTACTAAGGAATTGATAAACAACTAATGTCAGAAGCAAAATGGAGAGGTTGGGCACGGGTGTACATTCAAAGGTGGTCACGAAGATAAACAGGTGCCAGTTGAAAGAGGTGGATGCAGTGGTTAATGATGTCAAAAGCAGCAGAAAGATCTAAAAGAGTAAGTAGTGACATCTGGCTGCAGTCAGCTGAAAGTAATAAATCATTCATAATGTGAACACAAATAGTTTCAGTGCTGTGGTCAGAACAGTAAGCTGACTGAAAAGAATGGTAAAGATTGTTGGCTGAGAGATGATTATTCAGCTGTTTCAAAAACACTTTCTCCAGAAGCTTAAAAAGGAACGGCAAGTTGGAGTTTTTGAAAATGTTAGGATTGAGATTATTCTTTTTCACCAGAGATTGAGCAATGGCTGTTTGGAAGATGAGACAGTTCCATTGACAAGAGAGGTGTTGATTTCCATAGAGAAGAGAGGTATCAATGATATACGTTATGGATAGAAGAAGCTCAGAAAGTGTTTATGAACAGAGAGAGGTAGGTACGAGGTCAAGTTCACAAGAATTGAATGACATTTTTCTTCCAGGATGCTGACAAGCAAGAGTGAGAAGCCTGTGAATGGAAGATCAGGATGAGATGAAATAAAGAGGTTTTGTCCATCTTGGCTCTAAGACTGCTAATTTTGGAAAAGAAAAAAGTTGAAAAGCTTGAGGGAGATCTTAAGGGACTAACGTTAGAGGGAAGTGGAGATGACTTAATAGTACCCAAAAGATCATACATGACAGAGAAGAGGTGTCGTGTACTTGTAGATTCAAGGATCTGGGTATAACCATAGTTTTAGCTTTCAAGACCATTTTCATGACTGTTTTCACATGCTCTTGAAAAACCTGTGAATGAACCAGAAGTTTAGAGGAATGCCACACTCACATTTGGAACATCTAGCAGCTTCTTTAGCTACCCTTATTTCAGATGTAGATAGGCGGTCAGGTAGAACATGGACAGTTGGGGGTGCAAGCTCATCCAGAAGCTGGTATAAGACTGAATTGTAGTGACAAGAAGGCACAGAGGAATTGGAAAGAGAGAAGAGATGATTTACAACTTCAGACACGAAGGACTTAGATTTGATAGATTTCAGGTTGCCATAGGTAACAGTTCACTTCCAGTGTACAGGTTCAGACAATAGTGAAAATAACACAGCGGAATGATCTGAAAGAAGTTGGTCTAGGATTGAGACTGTTGTAACAAGTTTTCATCGCTGTTGAGGGCGATCAAAAGAAAAAAAAAAAAAGAAAAAAAAAAAGAAGTCAATAATATGGCCTTTAATGTGTTTGGGCTGGACCACAAGCTGAAAAAGATAATGGTAAGACTGAAATAGGCATAAGCAGTTGGTTTCCCAGTCATCTTTATGATCAAAGTGGACACTGACATCGCCAACAATGACAAGTTTTCCTGATCTTAGAGTGTAGTAATCATGAACATATTCAATTTCATTATGAAACATGGCAGGAGAGACTTTTTTGCATGGCTGGGAGGAGGACAGTAAATATAAGACAAAATTACGGTCTGATTAGACATACGAAGAATGACTTCAGTAGTATTAAATGATAGAGGATAACAGTTTCATAACCCAAAATGTGTATTTCTCTGTGGTCTAGCATAAATCATACATATATATATATATATAAAACTATGCATGGCATTACATTTTCAATACAACATATGATAAAAACTATCACCATACAATTACATTTTTACTTACACACACACACACACACACACACACACACACACACACACACACACACACACACACACACACACATATTCATTAGATTATGCATGGACGTATGAACAACCAGCTGAAATGTGTAATGTCGTTCATTTTTATTCATATTTTTTAAAGCCCAGCCAATTGTGCAGAGCCATATCAGGGCTATAACCATTCCAAAACAAACACAACAACTTGTTGAAAAAAAAAAAAACACCAGGAAAAGAAAATCAAGTACACATATCAATGCATCTGCACACTTAACTGACAAATGTGCCCTTGACATTGAACATTCCACACAATTTATCACCACAAGGTTTAAAAAAACAAACTTGAATATAAATATAAACATAACTAAAGACACCAAAACGCACAAAAATGAGCTTAAATTATCTAAAATTGCTTCCACATATCACATTTCCTTAGAGCCAAAAATACAGTCATCAGATGTAACCAATTATCAATGCTATGAGAAAGTATGTAAAGCTGTATAGAATACATACAGGTGAATGGACCAGCAAGGTGGAAAATGACAGGAAGAGATGATAGACAGCAAAGGCACAAAGCAGAAACAAAGAGAGTCACAGAAAAGAGGAAACTTCTAGCAGCACAGAAATCCCAGAAGATGGGGATACTATTTATACTGAAGGAGTCCCTGCCATTCCCATGTGTAATGGTTAAGTGCAATGACCTGATGACTCGAAGACTGAAGAGTCAAGTGTGATCAGTCCAAATTGTTGTTGCACTTTTCAGACTCAACTGGATCCTATACAGAGCTGAATGTGCTAAAGGCTTGGAGGGAAGACTTGGAGCTACTCTGTCAAGTCTCATTTACTTAACTAAAGAAAGTGTAAGCTGTTAGTAGATGGTACCTTGCCCATACTGGATCAGAACAGACACCATTGAACTCCACCAAAATGACCTGGCAATGCCTTCACATCTAGGATTTCTTCTTTCTTTTTTTGGGGGGGGATCACTGCACTCAGAGAGGTTACCTTTGTGCTCACCCCCCTTTTTTTTTTTTTTTGGTCCCATTTTCTATGCCGCCTTAATGGCCACAGAAGCTAGCACAGTTTTTACAATGCAACGATGATGATGGCAATGAGGGTGATAGTCATGATGCTATGGAGTTCCATCTAGGACTGAGAGTGCGTGACAGGGATGTACTCTATGCTATCATAATATATCCTGGCGTCAACTAGGCCAGAGATAGAGACACCTGCAGTCGTGGTCAGAAGATTTGAGCAGCACCCTCAATGATGCATCCGTGAAGTGGATGAGACTGGACTGTGTGGTCCAAGTCTTCCCAATGAGCCCATAGCACGCCCAACTCTGGGTAGGAGCCAGTTGGAGCCGAAAAATCCCCCAATGATTTTTGAAGGGACTGATGGGTATTCGAACCCGCAACCTTCCAGTCGGTTGTCTGTTGCATTAACCACTACACCACGGTGACTGGCACATCTAGGATTTCAATTCAGTGAACTTGGTTGGTGAGGTGTGCCAAAACAAATGGTGCCATGGAAGCAGTAAAGAAAACAAGGCAATGTAGACTACTAGCACAGATTACCATCTCCTTGTTTATACAAAAATTTTCATAAATTCCAGATTTTGTGCTTCTCAATGTCACTGTGATCTTAAGAAAAGTCAAACGATACAAAACTTGACATGAAACGTGGAGAACTCAAGAAAATCACAACAGTGAAAACAGAATGTAAACATTGTCAGAAGTTCCTGAGAAAGAGCTTTCACACATCTTCAAACAGTGCTGATTTTAACCCTTTCAGTGCCAGAGAAAAACGTAAACATGTGCTTCCCCATTGCCGGGGAATTTTGAGGATTCGAGGGTAATAATTAACAAAAAATTCTAGTGCAAAAACTGTAAGAGATACAACAAAGAAACATAAGTGTTTTTTGAAGGAAAATGAACGAGGATTCTGAATCTGTGTTTATTTTTCTCTTAGCTTGATTGCAAAGACCTGTCCAGGCATTCCAAAGTGGAAATAATTTTTTTGTGTTGTCTAAAAAGTAAGTTTCCATCTCTACAGATTGATACCCAACACACTCACAAACAAAAAAACAGCTGAAAATGACTTGTTTGTTGTCAGTTTACATACATAAATGAAAACAAAACATATGACATCATAAAATGTTCATGAAACAATACTAAACCCATGCAGACAAATAAGTAAGTAACCATCCCATCAATGATAGACCTGGTTTCGGTAAACATAAAAGTGATTGTACTAGACACTGAACAGTCAAACTACATGACAGTCAGTGTACTCAGACACTGAACAGTCAAACTACATGACACTCATGAATTGGTTCTCTCTGTTCTTCAGGTTCTGCAATCAAAACAAGAGAAAATAAGCCCAGAATCAGAATCCTTATTCAAATAAGTCAATCAGCTCATGCTCATCAGTCAGAAACAGCTTGAAAAAGCATAGCACACGTCACCAGTTCCCACTTTCAATCCTGGATTTCATAAAAATTGAGGAATGTCTGACTGTTGTCCATTTGGAGGCCAACAGATTTTCAGTGAGCGAAACACTTCGCTGATCGCCACGCCCCCTGCCATGCCGTCTAACTGGGGCACAGTTCCTCTGCACCTCTCCCCCTTCTCATCTTCCCCCCTTCCCACACCACGAACACGTGCGTGACCCATCTCACCATGTACCATCACGTTCACTGCTGTTGGGTCCAAAGTCCGAAGTGTCACGGCCTGCGCGCTCGCCACTCGCACTGACCACGGCAGTTGCGGTCTGACTCGTACTTGTTATCGTCTGCTTGCATCGATTCAGCCAGCAAGCGTTGAATGTCGGCGTGGTCATTGTTACTTTCTCCACCCTCATGTTGAAGCGAATCATCAGATAACAAATTCTCTCATCGTCATCATGCTGTAAAATCATTTGAACGGCCTCTAGAGTCGTGAAAGTCCGCTGACGTGAGCCACCGTTCGGCTTGTCGAAGGTTGCGTCGCCATTGTGCTCCACTTCACGTGGTCCAGTTACCAAATCATTAGCGACAATAAAGGTGTCTTCCCTATGACGTATCCTAATTTACATCCTATTTTTATATTGTAGACACATATAGCTCAGTGTGCAGCGTTCCTGTGTGCTGACTGGCTCACACAGTTGTAAACGAAAAATCGGAAAACTCCTGCAACGTCAGCGGACGGCTCTTAGGCAATATAGCAACACCTTTTGTGCAACGTCAGCTGACGGCTTATAGGCACTGAACTGGTTAAGCCTTCAAGCCATGCTTTCCATTTTCTGCTTTTTTGTTTTCTTAACACTTTCCGGACTTGTCAGTGGAATATCCGCTGACGCGTAACCTTGCCGTACTGACGTGTCAGCAGAATGTCCGCTGACGTTTTTAAAAACTCGCCGTACTTAGCCAATGGTCAATGGGAAGTAACTCAGTATTCCAACATGATCATTGGGAACTGTAGCTGTGTTCTCTTACTTCCCTTTTCACAGTTTTGCACTTTGATGGCTTTGTTTACTTTTTTTTATTTTTTACAACACCCGTGGTGGTGAACTGTTGTCAAAATGGCGACTTCCACAAAGCGACCGCATGTTGAGACTTTTCTATGCTTCATACCAATGTGGAATTCATTCTCACTTTTCTGCTGGACATTCCATGGAGGATCTGACTCTGGACTGATGTGTATTCCAGCTGGATTGTCTGTGTATTGTGTTGGATCCTGACCGACGTGCTGCCAGGACTTTTTGTTTTGAGCTGCTTGGATACATTTTTTACTCGTCTGCTGAGATCAGATGCATGATCTGTGTGCATGATTGTGCATGTTTTCTGAAACTCTAAGATTAAAAATTTTGTTTGATATAAAGTTTGTTTTCCTGATATGTCTCTGAATTTTTCTATATTTTGTTAAAAAATGCCCAAAACGTGCGTCACAGGGGTTCAGCTGCCTCCCAAACTATGTGGCTGGAAAGAGTTAATGGTCTATATTTTTTACCCAAATTTGGTAGTAAAGATGCATCCTTAACAAACTGTTAATACAGTTTTGTCACACACACACACACACACACACACACACACACACACACACACACACACACACACACACACACACACACACACACACACACACACACTCTCTGGGTGACATGAAGCAATTTCCCCCTTTTTTTCTATATCTCCTTTTTTTCTTACATATATAAAAAAAAAAAAGAAACTGAAAAAGATTGTGCATAAAGCTCACTTCAGCAGTTCTGAAGTCTGACGCCCAATCCTCCGCACGTTCGTCTGTGGATTTTTCAAACACCTGGTTGTCCTGTATGGTGATTTCCCCATCCCCAATCTTCTTCACAAACTTCATGAACTGAAAGACACATAACACACACAATACACAATGACACAAAGAATTGAACAAAATAATCAAACAATAAAGACACATAACACACACAATACACAATGACACAAAGAATTGAACAAAGTAATCAAACAATAAAGACACATAACACACACAATACACAATGACACAAAGAATTGAACAAAGTAATAAAACAATAAAGACACATAACACACACAATAAACAATGACACAAAGAATTGAACAAAGTAATCAAACAATAAAGACACATAACACACACAATACACAATGACACAAAGAATTGAACAAAATAATCAAACAATAAAGACACATAACACACACAATACACAATGACACAAAGAATTGAACAAAGTAATCAAACAATAAGACACATAACACACACAATACACAATGACACAAAGAATTGAACAAAGTAATAAAACAATAAAGACACATAACACACACAATAAACAATGACACAAAGAACTGAACAAAGTAATCAAACAATAAAGACACATAACACATACAATACAATATGAAACAAAGAATTAAATAAAATAATCAAACAGTAAAAGCAGAACACTAGGGAAGATGAGGTCAAGTTGGTGCAGAAGCAGAGCTCCCACCTTCTAATCGGACTGCATGTGTTTAAACCTGAGTGGGATCAAATTCTGCATGAGCAGCCTCTGGTCCATCCAGCTGTGAATAGGTACCTGACCTTCTTAAGGGTTACGGAAAGTAAAGCAGTGAGGGTGAGATGATGGGCACTGCCCTAACAATGTTGGCCCTGAGAAAGACAGGTTGCCACCATTTTACTCCTCTACAAATTCAGGGTTATGAGACAACCCTTTATTTTTTTTTTTTTTATTGGACAAGATAAGACCATCTAGATATACTTTTTTTTTTAACAATGATGATTGCAGAATATCTAAGATTAAGAAACAACTGAATTATTTTGCAAAAGGAGATGGTTCTCACTATGAAGGCCAATATAGGAGGAAAAGCTCTGCCTGAAGTCATTTGTTAGATGTACAGGATACAAAATTTCTATGAACCAATCACTGATTGGAAAGGGCTACGAAGTTTTTTCTCTTAAATTCTTTTTAATCAAATCCTCATACGCATTACTGAAAATTACATGCACTTTATCATGTTGAATGATGTTTTCAACACAAAGTTCTATAAATGCTGTTGTGCTTTGACAAAAAATCCCTCTTACTGAGAATGAGATTGTTACATCATTCTTATCCTAATATACAAAGACATGAAGTACGTTATATCAAACAGAAAACAGCCGTGTTTCTGCATATTAAATCAAATAGAAAACAGATGCTCTTCTGCATTCATTCACAAGTGCACATTTCCATTTTCACATACAAACATTATCACATTAGAATGTGTATCTTGTGGAAATCTATTCAGTATCAGTTAATTCTTGTAAGTACACTCTTTATTATTATTCTGACTGAGTATTTTTCTTTTGATCTCTGTCTCTCTCCGTCACAAGGGTCAGGATGCTGGTGCCTACTTTTCTGAATCAGCCCAGAAAGATGCGAAATAGCATAATGAAAAAGGCTGAGGAGTTTGTACTGTATGCTATGAGACACAGGGAGCCAATGCATACAGTGGAGGACATGAGTAACGTGCTGTCACTTCAATTTCTCAAGACAAGTTTAATGACAATGTTTCCAGTTTGTTGTTTATTTATTTTCTCTTTATGCTGGTTAAGCTGTTTTACCAGAAACCTGAAGTGCGTGCCTAGTTTCTTCTTGTTGAAACACAATTGCAAGTCATTCAGTTTCTCTCTCTCTCAAGCATGTTCGCACCAAAAATCCTCTTCATCATGTTGATTTGATTACCATTTCTTTTCAAAGCCTGTTAATAGAAAGGCATCACAAATGTCTTTAAACAAAAACAAACAAACAAACAAAAACAAAAACTAAGGACCATACCTCAGAATTACTGATTTTTGGGTCTGTGACAGATCCCAATAACTCCTTGGCCGTGGCCTCTAGCTCACTGCCCTCGTGCATGCGAGACTCGAACTCTTCTACCCAAGCTGGGTCTGTCATCATTGCTTTGTCAAATTCTGCTGCCCTAAACACAAAGAAAAGCCAACACTATTGTGACTGCACTTGATACAGTACAGCTCAGTTTGCCATAAAATGATAAAGCACACAGACAGACAGACAGCCAGACAGAGAAACTAACATACCATACCCCACACACACACACACAACACACACACACACACACACACACACACACACACACACACACACACACACATCCATTTTGAGTGGCTTTCATCAATTTCTTAACTGAAAATTAAGCACGCACACACATACACACACACATACAAACACACATGCGTGCACACACACACACACACACACACACACCACGCACGCACGCACGCACGCACACACACACATGCATACAACCACTGTTTTGGGGTCACTTTTGTCATAATTTCAACAGCAAATAAAGAAAATACACATAAGAAACGCTGAATAGGGGTAACTTTCATCAACTTTTTTTCATCACAAATTATCATCATCATCATGTGCCCTGCCACATGGCGTTGGTGGTCATGGCCCTCTATATGCATCTATCCCTTTTCACTGCGAGTACATCTTCCACCCTCTCTGTCCTCAGCCACCCTGCAAGTCCGTCGAATGTTTTCTCTCTGAGTTCACCTGGTGTTCTCTTTCCCTCCATGATTCATGAAACGTTCATTCAACAACGACTCACCAAACATGTTCCGGTTGATCAGAATAATCCAGGTACTCTGCTGCCCATTTGATCTCATGGGGAGCTACCACTGGTTTGGTACCATCAAACTCCGCTGCCCACACTGCATCCTTGGGTGCACTGTTTTCTGCTGCAATAAACTCATCTGCCCAGCCCCCATCGGCTGCCAGTTCTACAATGGCAGGACCTGGATGGAAAATAAGAGGGAGAGTTAACTCTTTGACTCCTGCTTTAACTCTTTTTGACTCCCACATACTGCAGGAAGCTGGTGGATCAGTTGAGGGAGTCAAAGGGTCAACTTTTTGCAGGAAGCTGGTGGATTGGGTGATGGAGCCAAAGGGTCAAGTTTATGCAGCTGGTGGATAGGGTGAGAGAGTCAAAGGGTTAACAAGCGTAAAAGTTTGGGTTTTCCTCCCTTTGGACACCCAAAGACCCAAAAAGGTTTCATGTCTCAGTGAGAAAAGGAGGGGTCAGCTGGGATGGGAGAAAAACAAAAGATAAGGGGAGAGTGCCCAGTTTGGATTATACAAAACATTTCCATCATCACCATCACTCTTTCTCGTGCTACAGGTTTATAGTCTTCTGATTTCAACCACTGATACCATTTCATATTAAAAGAACCACCTCCACAACAAACCTACAGATTGCTATGAAATGAAACTTCATTTTCTTGCCACGGTATATATGCTAATAGTATTCAAGCTAATAGTATTTAACAGTAGAAATACATTAAATGAACAGGCAAAGAACTAAACAAATGAACAAATGAATGAATACACAAACAAACCTGATTAACCCTTTAACTCCCTCACCCTCTCTGCCAGCATCCTGCACTGTCAGCCATAACAGCAAAGCAAAAACTCAACTTTTTCACTCCCTCACCCTATCCGAGAGCTTCCTGCAGGAAGCTGACGGATAGGGTGAGGGAGTTAAAAGGTTAAGTTTTTGCAGTTGGTGGATAGGAAGTGAAAGGGTTAACCAGATAACTAACTATAGGGGCACCAGCCAACATGGCAGCAAGGGAGAGGAGACGGGCACCACTCTCATAATGTTGGGCGTGACAGAAGTTTAGAGGCTTAACTGTTAACATCTCGCACACCAGTGACTGCTCAAGTTAGTAATGATTCAGAACATTCATAACACACATGATCTAGTACATCCCAGAGGGCTCATAATTTCAAAAGAAATACACATATGTACACAGCAAAGTACATGCACAAATAAAAACACACACATATACACACACACATATTTGTGTAAAAGCACATATGTGAATAGACGTTAAAAGAAATAATGAACAAAAAACACACTGCGCGCACGCACACACACACACACATGCATACAAATACACACACATACAAACACACACACACAAAGACAATACAAAAATTCATTACCTGTCTGTGGAGCCTGTGCTATTTCGGCCTCCTCTATCTCTCGCATCTCCTGTAGCAGGCTGCCCATGTGGAATGTCTGGGGTGCCATGACCACATTCTGGCCCGAAAGAAACTCACCCACCAACTGCACAGTATTCACTGTCAGCATCAGTAGGCTCATACACAAGAGTTAAACTATGCTAATACCCAGCCACTGACTCACTGGATCAGAACACCATACTGATAATGCAAGGTTCCTGAGTTTGATCCTTGGTCAGGCTGAAATTTTCTGTGGTCCTATATAAGCTCTACTAGTTAACCCTTTGACTCCTGCACTCTGTCCACCAGCATCCTTCACTGTCAACCATGCTAGCAAAACAAAAACTTAAACCGCTTGACTCCTTGCCCTATCCACCAGAAGACAGGTGAGAGGTGGAAAGCAAGACAGAATGAATGTGTGCGTGTGTGTGTGTGTGTGCATGCGTGCGTGTCTGTGTGTCTATGTGTGTCTGTGTGTGCATGTTTCATGAGTGTTTGCACACAGAGAGAATGAAAATGTGTGTGTGTGTGTGTGTGTGTGTTTTCATAAGTGTGTTTATATATGAAAGACCTGTATCTGACAAGCAAATGCAGTTCTACACATTTTTCTTCCTTATAAGTTATATTCTCTTTGTAATAGTGGTACTATTACCTATCTTTCAAGTTATTATCTGCTGATATTCTTGATGATTTACCTTTATAGTTATCATCTGTTGTTATTCTTGATATGTTCATACTGTGTTCATGTCTACGTTAATACTTCCATTACTATACGGACTCAATAATTCCCTTCCTCCTTGTGTATATGAATGCATGTACAAGTCTCTCTCTCTCTCTCCTCTCTTCTCTCTCTCTCTGTGTGTGTGTGTGTGTGTGTGTGTGTGTGTGTGTGTGTGTGTGTGTGTGTGTGTGTGTGTGTGTGTGTGTGTGTGTGTGTGTGTGTGTGTGTGTGTGTGTGTGTGTGTGTGTGTGTGTGTGTGTGTGGTGTGTAGAGACATTATTTATCACAATATCATTATCAATATTCCATAACTTTTTTTTTCAGGCAAGAGTCAGTATTCAGATTTAGATTTCAGATAACTATGGTTATGTTACATTGGCATATGCACCAGACTGCGTTCATACTACATAAATGCACTGACATGACAAAATCCCATCCGATTTATTGTCAAGAGTTCTTGTTGTTGTTCTTGTTGCTGTTGTTGTGTAAAATGAATCAAGCATGCTTTGATATCAACTGTTTACATTACACAAATGAAATTATTATCCTCATAATCCACGAAAGTGTGAGAGACAGGGAAATGCAGGTACGGAGGGAAAGCAACACAAGAAAGAGACAGGCACAGAGACTGATGGATAATGTGACAGCCTGTCAGCCAGCTAGACAGGTAGAAATGGTAGAAAACATTTTTCACAAACAATTAACTCACCTCATCAGGATGGGCAACATCAAGCGGACGTCCAACCTAAAAAGAGACATAGACAGACATTTACATTTCATTCATAAAGAAGTAGATAAAAAAAAAAAAGAAAGACAGTGACAACACCAGCAACAGACAAATAAACAAGAGATTTATCTGGATCTCCCAAATCAACATGACTGTATGCAGACAAAGAGTACATGAAATCCCTTATGTGTATACACACACACTTGTCAAACAGGCAAGCTAAAGGTACTAAAAGTCCTGTCTGTGTCTTGCTATCTTAGGGAAACATGAAAACACCACACATGGATGCCCACTTGAGACAGAATATGCAGACGTTGCAGCAATGTGCAGCTTGCAGTGTGTGGGCAAAACAGTGTACATACATACATCAAAAAAATCTGAAACACATATATACACATAATCCGAAACAAATGTGACTGCTTACATTCAAGCAAACAGGAACCAAAAGAAACACGAAAAAAGAATAAGAATGCGTATTTAATACAACCAGACAAGACAGGCGCAAATTTTCAGTTTATGCCTTTTCTCACACTGGACAGAGCAGCAAGGAAGTTTCAGTCTTTTTCTCCTAGTATCTGGTGTTTGTTTGTTTGTGATCTTATGCTGGACAAAGGCCAGTTGGCCGAAAATTAGCGCCTGTCTTGTCTGGTTGTATTAAACAGGTGTTCTTATTCTTTTTTCATGTTTTTTTTTTTCTGGTTATATATACACATAAGTGATAAAATCAATCTGACCAGACCATACAAACTTCAACACAAGCACAAACCAAACCAAACCTCCACTTTAAATCTTAAAAAAATCTCAATCCATTTATTGCCCATAAAATAAACACAAGATGAAATCTAACCGATCCAATCCAAACCAGATCCACTTCAAATCCAAACCAAACCAACTGATTCAAACTGCCCTCAGCAGAAAAATAGAACCCAATCAAAACTATCTCCCCATCTTAAACAATTCCACTATCCATAAAGCCATCATCATTATATGCAATAACATGATTCCATATTTCTTTCAAAACGCGATCTTTTATGAATCACTGCAGTTGTACTGCCCTGTTCATGTGATACCCAAGCCTTATCATCTCATCATTTACCTTACGCCTTAATTCTAACACAGTGCCTACTAAAACAAGTAAGATTACTGCAAATGCCAAATGACAACTTTACACGTTATCCAAAGGTGTTTCAGCATTCACTTTATTTTTTTTCAATAAATGAAAAATGTGTCCCACATGGATATCATTTATGTATTTACCAAAAGTTAAAACTGCTCCTACCTTAGTCTAACAAAGAAACCATTAAAACTATAACCACCTAACCAACCAAACAAACAACTGACATACCCACATGCACATAATACACTACAAAAAGTGGTAAGTGCACACCCTGCATGACTTACCTGAGCGTGATGCTGTGGCCTGAAGCCAGGTCCTAATGACTCCTGGACAAAAACAATTGACAAACATTACATGAAGATAACAAAATCAAATCAGCACTAAAATCAAACAATAAAGGGCTAACAATTTTTATACTGAAGTGTCATTATAAAATGGTAATTTCACTTCCCACCAAAAGGTTCTATTCATGGCAATACAAGTTTACTAAACTGTTTAATCCTACTATGGCACTGCTACAATTGCACAAAACCCATTTCAATGAATAGGCATAATCTACACATTAACAGAACTTTCACAAGTTTCAACAATGAACTTTATTCAAAATCAAATGAAACATTAAAAAAAAATACAAAGAAAAGGATGCAGTCAGTCTCATGTCTGCACACGGTTTCATATCTGCACACATTCTATTTCTAAAAATGATTCTTTAAGTTTATGTACTTAAGTATTATGCGCATAAAGTAAACACAACACTAACACACAAACACACAACACACACACACACACACACACACACACACACACACACACACACACACACACACACACATCTCTACCTGTCTAAACGCTTTGTCTTGTGTGAAGTGGGATGTCAGTTTCATGAGAGAATTAGTCCCTCCACATTCTCCATCCACAAGATTTCTTGCCATCCTGTACTTTCTCTCAAACAAGGCTTAAGCAAAAACCTGTAAAGTGCAATGCTTCAATGAGTAATGAATACTCAATAAATCGAACACGATCATATTCATTACAATACAAGTATTTTCATGCCACATTACAGCTCTAACACAAAATCTGGGTATCCTTTTTTTTCCCACCCACCTTCTTCTTTTCTTTTTTCTTTTATATAAAGAGTCTGGGTTGTAGTGGACTAAAAGACTAGTGCAACTGTTTATTTAACATTTATAATCAATCAGTAAAATTATGATAATTTTATGCACACAGTAATACACACACAATGCACATACGCAAGCATACACACACAAACATGTGCACAGTTATATGTGTACACACACACACACACACACACACACACCACACACACACATACACACACACACATGCAAAGCGCACACATGCATGTCTGCAAGCAAGTTATAATCAGAGCATGCGCTGATATGCCTTACTGTTATAGTCCTATGTATCATACGCATGATGTAAATTATGTAAGAAGATGCATACTAGGATGAAAATGGTTAATTTGCACATGTATCTTAAATTTATGTAAGAAAATGCATATTAGGATGAAAATGGTTAATTTGCACATCTTAAAAAGGCTAACACTAGTAACAGGATAAATTTTGACAATTTCACAAAATGGTCATTAAAAATAAAAAAATTTTAATTCAACACTGAAAAAGTCTGCCACAGAACCTACTGTCCAGCTTTCTTGATGTCTGAATAAAGGTACATCAGTTTTTAAGTTTACATTTATTTTCTCAGCCTGACAACCACAGGGGATTTGAAATATTTTCATCACACCAATCAAAACTGAACTTGTGAACATATTTATAACTAAGACAGACAGAAACAGAGTGACAGACACATATATACAGATTGTCAGAGAGAGAGAGGGGGGGGGGAGGGACAAAAGAGACAGAGAGAGAGAGAGGGGAGAGAGTGTGTGTGTGTGTGTGTGTGTGTGTGTGTTGTGTGTGTGTGTGTGTGTGTGTGTGTGTGTGTGTGTGCACGCGCGCAATGTGTGTGTTGGAGGAGGAGGGGGGATATACCTGTACCTTGTGTCTATAGATGGGCGGGAGATGAGTTCGTGCATGTTGCTATGCATGCACATTCTGTCACCAGCTGTTAAGTTTCTACTCTCAGTACAGTGTAACAAAATCTTACAATTCAACTGAACTCAACATCTGACTTCCTGAGTTCAATCCCAGCCCACAGCATAAAATTAGCCTGTTTGTTGCCCATCTTAATGCACCAATCAATCCAGTGAGGTCATCTTAATCATGTTTCGTAACTCCTGTCCTTTCCACCACCCCCCTCCCCCTAATTTCATTTCAAGACTTTGCAAATGCACAGGATTTTGTGGTGGCTAAAGGCATAGCTGCCAGTTCACAGATGACAGATTGGGTGGAGTGCACATAGAATTGTCTGAGTGCAATGAACCCTCTTGAATAAACTTAACTTTTACCTTGAACAATATTAACAGTCCTCAAACTCAACTTAGGATAGACTAGTAGTGCTATTGATTAGTACAACCATGCTCATAGGGAAAAACATACACATGATGAAATGTGTGCATATGTGTGTGTGTGTGTGTGTGTGTGTGTGTGTGTGTGTGTGTGTGTGTGTGTGTGTGTGTGTGTGTGTGTGTGTGTACAGAGTCCTCAAACTCAATTTAGGATAGACTAGTAGCGCTATTGATTCGCACAATTATGCTCATAGGGAATTTAATGTACACATGATCAGATGATGATATGTGTGTATGTGTATACTTGTGTGCATTTGTCACTGACTTTCTATGTATGTATGTGTGTGTTTATGCCGAGAGCTGTGTATGTATGTACACATGTGTCTCTTGTGTGTGCATGCATGAGGGAGTCACACTTTAACTGTGCTGTTGACCTGTCTTGTAAATTATGTAATACAGGCATATAGGTTTGAGAATGTTACTCTGCACTGATTGCCTGGCTCTGTTGCTGGTTTGACAGAGCCATGGATTCAAGATCAAATGAAATATTCTTGAGTTTGATCCCAGTCCATTCAATACTATTTTGTTGGCTGCCCATCTTAATGTTTCTCCCCCCCCCCACCCCCTTCACTATGGTATTTCAAGTTTTTCCCCCGTTGGCGTGTATATATATCCAGAACTGGATTCTGCCGACGTCTACACATCAAGATCAAGACCTTACCAGCACACTCGACACTGGGTTTTGTACAGACTATGGGAGTCTGCCAAATAAATGCTGGCAGGTTGCTGGCAGGTTTGGTTGGAGTGCATATGGAATTGTCCGAGTATGATGAATCCATCTTGAACAAACACCAAACTCAGGTGACTGAGTACTCTGTAAAGTAGAACAAATACGATTGATAATCTAAGCCTGATGTTGACGTTCACGTTGGCTTCGAGTTGGGCAGCTCGGTTCAATGTGTTCACGGTTACATTTGATTAAGTCCACAGATGTGATCTTTAAGATTTAGTCTGACAGCTCACACACACATAATACAATCACTAGCGCGGCAATACTACTACGGCAACAAGGTAGAACCATAAATAATACAGACCCAAACAAACAAGATCTGGAAGTATACTCCGACTTTCTCAGGCCATAGGTCGACCGGAAACAGAGTTCCTTTTGACCTTGACCCCATATGAGGCCTAGCCACAGACAATTAAGGGTCTTAATCCACAAGTACAACTGACACACACCCCGCCCCCTCTTTTTGTTTGTTATTTTGTTTTTGTTTTGTTTTGTTTTGTTCACTTAAATAGCTTAGATTGTAAATGAACACAGAGTTGTAAATTCTCGACATATTTATTCATTACTAGAGTATTATGAATATTCTCTTTAGATCTAGGTGACATCAATGTCCACTATGACAACACTCACCGTTATGACACAAGACATATCATCAACTCTCTGTCCAATCACAATATGACTCAACACATTTCTGAACCAACCCATCAAAAAGGTCACATTCTTGACTGGATCATTTCTCGTGATCACCACAATTCCGCTACTGACAACTGCTTAGTTCTTTCTACCCGTCTAACTTCAGCCCTTCCATCTGACCACTCTGCCCGTACCATGCGCACAGTGACTCGACGCAATCTCAAATCTATCGACCTCTCCACATTTTCATCTGATGCCTCCCGTCTCCTTTCTGAAAAGTCACATAACCTTGCCGATGAATTCTATACTACTCTCCACCATCTTCTGGACACTCATGCTCCAGCCACAACCCGTCTTTTACCTGACCGCCCCCCTACCCCCTGGCTCACTCATGAGATTGCCTGTGCAAAACGTGCCCGCCGCAGAGCAGAGCGCCGTTGGCGCAAATCCAAACTCACTGTACACAGGCAACTTTTCCAAGCCTCTAAAACAAAAGTATCCACCCTCATTGCATCAGCAAAAACAAGCTATTTCCAAACCAAAATCCTGAATGCCTCTTCTTCAAAAGAACTCTTTACAACCATGAATCATCTCCTTGGCACACGAAAAGATTTACCTCTCCCAACAAAACATACAAATGAAGAACTCCCATCTGTATTCTCCAAGTATTTCACCACCAAAATACAAACTCTTCGTGACAGGCTTGACAGGACACCCTGTCAACCATGCCCACCTGACCCTTCCTTCTCTGGCACACCTCTTACTACTTTTACCCCAGTCTCACAAGAAGAAATTTTCAACACAATCAGATCCATGTCGTTCAAAACCTGCGAACTGGATCCTCTTCCAGGTTCTCTCTACTCCGACTGTCTCCCTACTCTCCTCCCATTCATCACTGACATCATCAACACTTCTCTTCAAACTGGAACTGTCCCAGATTCTTTCAAGTCTGCTATTGTTCACCCTCTCCTCAAGAAATACAATTTAGACCCAAATGAACTGAAAAATTATCGGCCTATCTCTAATCTCTCTTTCTTGTCAAAACTCCTTGAAAAAGTCGTCCTCAACCAGCTGAACTCTCACCTGTCTGCCAACAATCTCCTCAATCCTTTCCAGTCAGCCTACCGCCAGTGCCATAGCACTGAAACTGCCCTACTACACATTCTCAACAATCTCCTCCTTGCAACTGATACTGGCAAAGTCTCTCTCCTCACACTCCTTGATCTGTCTGCAGCCTTTGATACCATTGATCATGGTATTCTCCTTTCTAGACTTCATCATACTTTTGGCATCTCTGACATTGACAAGGTTTTTAGCTGAATCAGAAATTGGGACTGATGTGTTACATAATGGGAGAGAAAGAGGAGGCAGCTGAGAAAGTTTCTGACGGGTGCCAATGAGGATAGCTTCTGTCTTGTCGTCATTAAGCTGAAGTTTGTTGAACGTCATCCTTGGCCATGTTCTTTTCACTCTTTACACCTTTCAAGTCTGCTATTGTTCACCCTCTCCTCAAGAAATACAATTTAGACCCAAATGAACTGAAAAATTATCGGCCTATCTCTAATCTCTCTTTCTTGTCAAAACTCCTTGAAAAAGTCGTCCTCAACCAGCTGAACTCTCACCTGTCTGCCAACAATCTCCTCAATCCTTTCCACTGGCTCCCTGTATCAAAGCGCATACAGTACAAACTAGACACCATGTGCTACAAAAGCCTCAATAACGCAGCCCCCGATTACCTGTCAAGCCTACTTGAGATCTATGTTCTCTCACGTACCCTCCGCTCTGCCTCCGATCCTCTGACTTTTCGCTTTCCACGCACTAAGCTCAATACCTATGGTCCACGAGCCTTCTCTGTTTCTGGTCCACTCTCCTGAACAAACTTCCTCTCTCAGTCCGTCAGCAACCTACTTTTGTCTCCTTCAAGTCCGCTCTCAAAACCCACCTTTTCTCCTCCGCATAAAATCCTAACCTCACTCAACCCCCCCCCCCCCCCCTCTGCAGCCTGTCTCCGCTCGGAGGGGAATCACATGGTTGTAATATATAATTGTATATGCTATGCTCTCTATAATTTTCCATTGCTTTTATTCTTGCTTTTATTGCTTTTATTCTTTCTCCCCATTTATAGCCATGCGTTGTGTGTGTGTGTGTGTGTGTGTGTGTGTGTGTGTGTGGTGTGTGTGTTGTGTGTGTGTGTGTGTGGTGTGCGTGCGTGCGGCGTGCGTGCGTGCGTGCGGTGTGTCTGCTTGAGCGCTTAGATTTGATTTTATCAAGATTTTGCGCTATATAAATATTGTAATTATTATTATTATTAGATCTGTGCCTTTATATTTGCATGCTTGCAGAACAGCGAGGACAAGCTAGCTATCAGATAGATCCAAGTTCACTCGACTAATGGTGCCATCCTAATGAACATTTCAGTCTTACAGTGCTATCAGTCAACATCGAATGCATGCTGGATTGTTGCCCTTTACAGTAACAGAACATTATCAAACTTACCAAGAAACAACAGACAATGAAATAAGATATGAAAGTAACCATTAGAACCACTTGTCATAAATAAAATGAAATGACATGAAGTGAAAGTTTAATATTTTTTAAAGTTTGGGTTCCAGCAATATAGATATCAGCTTTTAGTTTGGAGTTTGATGTTTGTTCAAGTCAGATTCATTGCTCTCAGACAATTCCATATGTGCTCCACTCAAATTTGTCAGCAACTACCAGAGTCCAAAACCTTATAAGCTCGTAAGGTCTTGAAATGTGGGAGTGTGAGGCTACTTTTTAATTAGGAATTAGGAGAGGTGAGACAGAATGGAGTGGGCATGATAACATCGGGCAAGCATAATCTCATATATTCTGGAGAGGACACACATGCAAGAACGGTAGGCATAATAATGGACGATGACAAACAAAAGTCTATCAAAGGATACTGGACAATATCAGACCGTGTTTTACTAGATAGATTGGAAGGCAAGCCATGTAACATCAATATCATAAAGTATATGCACTAAAATTTGTAAGTACTGAGGAAGAAATTGACAACTCCTATGTTGAATTAGAGACAACCAAGGATACTCCTATGTTGAATTAGAGACAACCAAGGATACTCCTATGTTGAATTAGAGACAACCAAGGATCAATGTAAACCACAGGACGTTACAATAATAATGGGAGATTTTAATGCTGAGGAGAAAAGTACGTAGATGACGTAGTTAACCTCATAGTTTCTCCCTGGGTCTACCTGGTGCTCTTTTCCCCCCTCAGCTTTCTTTTTGTGATTAGGTGCTCAAATTTCCTATGAATGTTGCTTGTCTTTTCCTGATCTTTTTCATTATTGTTTTGTTATGGTTGTTGTGTGTGTGTGTGTGTGTGTGTTGTGTGTGTGTGTGTGTGTGTGCGTGCGTGCGTGCGTGGTGTATGTGTGGTGGTGTGTGTGTGTTGTGTGTGTGTGTGTGTGTGTGTGTGTGTGTGTGTGTGTGCCTCTTTCAAGACTGTCGTGAAGCTTGTGAAAAAATCCTTAGAGCTGAAAGAAAATCAAAGAAGAATTGGATGACAAAAGACATTTTAGCTTTGATGGATGAGCGAAGACAGGCAAAGGAAAAAGAGGTAGAAAACAAAAAAACAAAAACAAAATAAGATGGATGAAGAAATAAGGAATAAGTGCAATGAAGCCGAGAAAGCTTGGCTAGAAACAAAGCACAAAGAAAAAGAAGATCGACATAAAACAGACTCTAAGTTTGTGTACAGAAATATTGAAGAAACTGCTCAAAGGAAAGAGACATGCACATCAACTGGTTGCTTAAAATCTAAAGATCCTATGATAATCGGAAAAAGACAAAATATTGGATAGATGAGGAAAGTATATTGAAGATCTTTTTGACGATGACAGAAGAGAAAAATACATAATTAAAAAGAAAGTTAAAGGACCACCAATAATGAAAGATGAATTTAGAACAGCGACGAAAAGGATAAAACATGGTAAAGTCCCAGGACCAGACAATATTAATATAGAAATGACCGAGGCCCTAGATGAATTTTTTATTAAAAAAAAGTCCTCTAAAATGAAATTTGTGACTCTGGAAAAATCCATAAACATATGTCAAAGTCAATTTTCATTGCACTTTCAAGGAAAGCAGGGGCTATAGAATGTCAACTCCATTGTACAATAAGCTTGATGACTCATGTAACGTAAATGCTATAAAGTATACTCACAATGAGGACAAGGATTAAAATCAAAACGGAAACAGCAGAGGAACAATGAGGGGTTTTTGACGGGACAGGAATGATTAATGCCATATGTATCCTAAGAACTCTTATAGAAACATTAGTTGAATTGAATAAAGATTTATATTTATTCTTTTGTTGAGTATACAAACGCTTTTATCGGCTGAGATACGAAAAATTCATCAACCAACTGGAAAAGTTCAATATTGATGAAAAAAGGTCTAAGAATAATAAGGAATCTATATTGAGAACAAACAGTAGCAATGAGCGTAGAAAATGATGTAAGCTGTTTTCAAAATATCAAGAGGGGTTAAACAGGGATGTCTTCTTTCATCGGATTTGTTTTCGCTTTAGTGCGAAATTATCATAAGAAACCCAGATGAATGCCCTGGGTAAAAGGTTGGAGAAAAAATGATAAAAAATCGTCCTTATGCAGATGACAACCTCACGTAAAATAGCAGCAAATGGCACGACATTGATACAAGTGATAAATCTAAATATCTCAGAACACAGTCACCTAACACACGGCAGATGCACATTAGAAATATCCAGCGGAATTGGGCAAGCTAAAACAGCAACCAAGAAAACGAAAAGCATTCTTACCAAAAATGCCAATCAATTAACATCAGGAAGAGATTTCTTCAGTGTTGTATAGAACCAGTACTGTTGTACGGGTGCAAAGCCTGGACAAATCAACAAGCTAAGTCAGATACAAACCGAAATGCAACGTGGGGAGATGACACACCCTTGGACATAGCCATACAATGTGCACAAACCAGGTTGAACATTATTAACATAGAATATATGAGAAGAAAGCAAAATAAAACAAATAAAAAACAATGAAGGGGAGGGGTATGATGCATGCCAAATCCAACACTATGATGAAAGTATGTGATCTGAAACACATACAATAGTCGAACAAATCATAAATGGATCAATACTATCAAATCACATTTGTTGGCATAGAGTAAAGAGAAGACATATTTAGTATTTTTGACACAGAAAGATAATATCATAAAGGTGGCTTACTAAAGGTTTTATTAGGACAGTGTATGTAGTTCTAGAAAGTAGGTTTTAATTAGAATATCATTTACGATATTTCAAGCAGATATTTGTGAAGAGAGATTGTGCTATGAGACAGCAAGAGAACACGAACATGAAATTTATTGGATACCGTCAACAGTTACAATAAGGATCACAGCGGTTTTGCTAAACGCACAAAGATTAGGTAACTGCAATATATCAAATATCAAACATACATGGGCAAATGCCGCATTGAAACCAGGATAGCAGCGGGGAAAGAGAGAGAGAGAGAGAGAGAGAGAGAGAGAGAGAGAGAGAGAGAGAGAGAGAGAGAGGGAGAGAGAGAGAGAGAGAGAGAAGAAAGAAAGAAAGAGAGAGAGAGAGAGTGAGAGAGTCAATGCAGGTATATGTCTTAATCTCCAAGGGTGAAAAAACAAGATGTTATTTCTCTTGCAATGATAAGAACAAAGAAATAGAAAAACGTGGTTTTGGAGGGGTGGGGGGAGGAAGGATCATGGAGGCTTTCCTTGTGAAGGACCTAAGATTGGCAAATCACCCCTGTAAGGTCACGTATGACCTTTCTTTGTACCCATTCACATTTGTTTCTCTGTTTTTCTTTTTGTTTGTGCTTACCATTGCAAAGAAGACAACCCTATTTTCTCGCTCATGGGGCTCAGGCCATGTACCTGCATTTACTCTCTTGGAAAATGAAACGTTTTCTTTTTACACTATCATTTATTGTCATTCAGATGCCTGTGGTCATGAAATGTCGCCTTTAAGTCAACACGTGACGTCATCGGAACTGGGTGGGCAGCCATATTGGATTGTTGACAGATCGCTGGGCTACGAGACGCCACGGCTTTCACCTTGTTGTGAGAAATATTCTGCCCGTTTATAGCCACCGTTCTTTTGACTGAAACACAAGGAGGATGCCATCAAGAGCGGAAGATATCATGAAAGGATTTAAGCTGTATCCTTTGACAAATCTTTGCAAGAATATCAATCAGTTTGGAAAGATCGTCATAATCATTTAGTGATTTACTGATTTAGCTTGTAAAAATTTATATTCTTATTGAATGCATAAGCTGATAAGGGGAACGAACCAAATCAACCACACGATTATTGATCTAATCATCCTTTTGATTTGATCAGTATTTGACGTATGATGTAACTGGAGTATCACTGAATTTGTTGGCATTTTCCTGTTGACACAGCGATTTCAAAATTACGGATCATTGGATGTCGAGTGAGTCAAAATTACTGGAGAAGTACTTACGACATAACCACTTACTAGATCTAGATCTATAGGTCCATGCAGATCGATAAATACGGTATGACTAAATTTATCCCCTGTATTGTATTGAATGATGTCTTTTGAAAGAGTGATTACAGCTGTTTTCTTTTGCAACTGTTCAAAATGCAGTTTTGTTTACAGTGTTGAGTGTTTGTTGCATTAACATAGTGCCTATAGGTATGAACTCGAATACAAACTTAACAATATTGATATGTATATGTAAACATGCTGTGATTATGCAACTCCAGTATATGTGCGTGCATACTATGATTATGCAACTCCATAAATCATGCAACTAACAAATGGCCTAATCATTAAAGGATGCATATCTGGTTAACTTCTTTGCTTATCTCCCCCCTTGGCTTGAGTTCATCCCTAAGCTGCAACTTAAAACTGGTCACTTTGCTGCTCATTTATATGCTCCAAGCATTGTATTGGAGTCAGCTGAATGTTTCTTAGATCTTGTCTCCCCATCCCCTCCCCAGCTTAAGACTACCACTATTAGTACAAAGAGCTTTTTGCAGGCTTAAGGAGTCTACCTAATGTTCACTTGCAAGTTTGAGTGGAATGCAAAGAGGTTATAAATAGAACTAGACTACATGTGGCTGGTCATGCTGTACTGATACTGATAGCGCGTGCCAAACTAACACTGGTTTTGACGGTCATGATGTAAGCACCTAAGCGCCGTTCAGCAGAGTAAATCATCGGCAGATGGTGCAGGAAAGCGGACTCAGTGTTCACTGAGAACGCCCCTGCAAAAAATATACCCTATTATTTTAACACTGTCAGTTTGCCTTTGTAGTTGGAAGTGTTTTTGATGTTTGTGTGTGACTTTTTTCCTCGTAGTGCATGCATGCTTTCATAGTATGTGTACCAGTGTGTGTGTGTGTGTGTGTGTGTGTGTGTGTGCGTGCGCGCACGCACGTGAGAGAAAGAGAGAGAGAGAGAGAGTTGACAACTTGACCGTTGACAGTTTCATGATTTAATGCCTTTAAAAGCATTCAGCCCAAACAAAATGGGGGTCTGATTTCAAAATAAGAATAACATGGAAAATAACAAATTTCAGTAACACTGACAGACATACTAATCAAGGCATCATCATCATCACATCATCATCATCATCACATCATCATCATCATCATCATCATCATCATCATCATCATCATCATCATCAGTATATTAGTATTAGTATTGTTGTTGTTATTTATTTTTATTATTATTATTATTATTATTAAAGCCCAGCCAACTATGCAGGGTTACAACCATCTCATAAGACCTCACTGACCCTGAAGAAAAAATCTGAAAAGGAAAATTAAACACATGTATGTCAGTGCATCTGCATACATAACCTAAGGATATATATCCTGGCCTTAACCATTCCCCTTGATTTATCATCAGGGATTTAAAACGAAAACAACGAAAACCTGAATACATTTTTAAGATAATCTGTAAACTAAAAGAAGCTGACCTATGCCACTTGTCCATAGAGACAAAATATCTTATTGTTGATCAAGCTTTACTTTTAGTTTTACATTTCAAAGACCAATTTTGCTAAGGGAAGAATAGTAGTCATCATCTTCACTCAATAAGGAAAAGGCTTGCCAGGAATTTTGCCAAATTATTTTCTCCTTGGGACCAACCCTTGCCATTTTTAGAGAGAGACAGACAGGGACAGAGAGAGACAGACAGACAGACAGAGGAGGGAGCAGCACTGAGATACATTTAAAAATGTGCAATGTTTTTTTGAAAGAAAATATCTCAGAAAGCGAACACAATTCAGTCATCTACATAGACTACTACTAGTTCTCAGCTAAACTTTTTTTTTTTTTAAAATATCGGAATAGATTTGTAACCAATATATTCTAAACAAGCCACCCACACTCTGTGTGTGTGTGTGTGTGGTGTGTGTGTGTGTGTGTGTGTGTGTGTGTGTGTGTGTGTGTGTGTGTATGTGTGCTGTTTTTTATTCAACGAAGATTGGGGAGTGGAAATTAACACATATCATTAGAATGACAGTACAACTCGCAACATGTGCGTGCAAGTCAGTGCTCAGCGTTTACTACAGCGCACACCCAACAACACCACACGTAAACACCATGTTCATGTCAAGTTAGCCTTAACAGACATGGCGGCTGAGTGGATCAAATCGGCATGGGTCATGAGATCACACCAGAGATCTATTTCTTAAAAATGCCTTTGATGGAACGCGTATGAGTTGTCCATACAATTGAATCCTACTCGAACAAATTCCAAGTTGCAGTGGTAGTGGGTGGGTACTTGTCTTTCACATAAGATGATAAAACTGAGCTCCAGTCTTCAGCTTATTTTTAATGCATATTAAAGAATAAATGGTGAAAATGGTGAGGATATCCCTGAAAGCTTAGCAAAATTCCATAGAAAATGCATAGTTTTTTAGGTAAGTGAAAACATACAATGTATGCATCAGTAATACTAGATAATGAACTGAAGTTCATATTGCAGTTGGTATCAAAAGCAAGTAGAAGAAGCTGCATATTCCCAACTTTGGCAATTCTCTTAGCTGTGTTAGGCACTTTCTCCTGCTTGTTGTACACTAATGCTGAACACCTTGTTTATGTTATTATCAATATGATGTCTATAAATATTGTCTACTTTTAAATGTTTGCCATTTAGTTTGAATGAAACGCTTAACAACACTGTTTGCTGGTTAATAATAATATTAATTGATAGTTAATGGTGTCATGTATGGAACTATTTGTAATTTTTGCAAAAAAAATCACCAAGCTCTCAAAAAATATCACAGAAAAATAATGCCCAAACATATAAAATATGTGTTTTATTCAGGGGGAAAATAGAGAATGCAATGAATTATATTTTCAATGTTGGTGACAATTCACTGTAGACAGGTTGGAAACAACTCACAATCATGGAAAGATAACCAAGTTTTTAAGAAATGACTTTGCCCCCTTTCTGTTGATAGTAGGGTGTAATCCTTGTCATGGTAATCAGAATCAGATGAGTCTTTGTCAAACTGATCGATACCATCACTTTCATTTCCTACCATCATACCATGTGTTTATTGTTGCTATTGTCAACGTCGTGCAGTCAAACAAGCAAAATTCTTGCCACCTCTTCTGTAGTGTATCTCTTGGCAGCCATGTTGACATGCTCAACAGTATTTTGCTTTATAAAATAAACACAACAAACAAACAAGCAAACGCAAGACCTCGAAATGCGGCCAAAATTTGCTGAGAAATTGCTTCAAAGGATCTGCAAGGTAGTTGCCATTTCCAGGGAAGTGAACATAAGCATTTGACCAGCTAGATTATTAATTATGTGGTGACCCCTTTGCTGCAGGTATATCCACAGTTAGGAGTTTTTGGATGTGATGCAGATTGTACGCTTTGTAAATGTTTGCTGATAGTTTTGACCAAAACTGGTAATTTGTCAAGGTGTGTTGTCTAAAGGTGCTGGAAAAGAGATTATTAATATTGCTATGACTTCACCGTTTCTGTTTGTCTCTGTCACTCATGTTCATGCGCACCTTCACACGCACTATATATTGTGTTATATGATGTATGATATAATACATGCACACTCATATATGTTATGTAATATGATATATATATGTAACATGTATAAGTCTGATTGTCTGCTAATAATGTCAGTGAACTTTTGTATGTAGTCATCACATGTATAATATTTCTTCCTAAAGTTGCAACTTTACTTATCAGATACATCACCATGTCCAGTTTATCATTTTATGAGTATCAAATTCATCACCAAGTCCAGTTTATCGTTCTTTGTAGAAAGGAGGGAAACATCTCTACATGCACACACTCGCACACACACACACACACACACACACACACACACACACACACGCACATGAACACGCACACACACACATACACATGCATAAACATGCACACACAAACACACACAGACACACAGACACACATACAACACACACACACACACACACACACACACTTACACACACACACACACACACACATACACGCACACACCCTTCTTGCGGTAATCTTGCATTGTAGCATGTTTAAATTGTTAACATCCATATTACAATTTACATGTATATTTTTTGTTGTTGTGGTCTGCATTTTTTAAAAGCCAGGCAATTACGCCATGTCTGAACTACTGGTGAGAAAGATGTTTAAAAAAGAATTTATTGCCATTAAAAATTGAAGGGCCCAATGTAATTAGATGTTATATAACTTGTTTGACTGATTATAACTGAAGTTTGTGTTTTTTGTTATTGTCATAAGTTGAGATTACTGTCCATGACTATACAATCAGAAACTGGATGAATTTGAGAGATGCTGACAATGGCAAGATCTTGTGGCAGTCCAATGATGACCTGTAAGTATACAAAACAGTAATTTATATTGTATAACTTGATTTAATCATTATGCCCTTTGTCTCAATGTCTGTCTCTCTGTCTGTCTGACTCATTCTTTTTCAGTTACTGGCTCTTCCTGAGCATCTATGTGTATGCCTGTCTCATGGTTTCAAAATAGTGTTTAATACTAATAGTATTGCAGTAATACTAATAAGTTTTCTTGCAATGCATAGTTAAAAAATGTTTTCATAACATTCTGATTTTTCTCAGGCGTGTGTGTGAACAGTTTTGCGCATGTTGTACAGACTGTGTGCACAGTCTGCATACTCTTTTCTTGCATGGCCGTGCTTGTTGATGTTTTCAAATTTCCTTCAGCCAGCCACTGACATGGCTTACAGAATCTTTAGTGTGTATGACATTCTGTATGTGATACACATGAAAGGTGTTCAGGCATTGGCAGGTATACACACTTTTGGCCTGGGAGATTGTAAAAATCTCCACCTCTTACCCATTAGGGAGATTAAAACCAGGACCTCAAAACCTTTACCCACTGACTACTGTGCTGATGACAAAGGTTATATCAATTGAGGGAAGTCGATTTGATCTGTTGACTATGTACACGAAGGGTATTCCTGTCAAACTGTAGTTGCGACCGTCGCACCTAATGATGGGTATACCTTTCATGGGACTTTCCCGAATTTTCCTTCAGCCCAGAGTAGAAAAATGTTTTTAACTGTTGGCTAGTCCAGTAGATAAGGGCATCTCTGTCATGAATAAACATGATTCGAGTCCTAACTTGTTTTATAATGCTGTCTGTGACACAAAGTATTCCCCGTCTGGGGATGCCAGGTGCTCTTTCAGTATAAATAGTATCCCCATCTTCTGGAAATTCTGTACTTGAAATTTCCTCCTGTCACTGTCTTTGTTTCTGTCTTGCTCCTTTGCTGTCTGTCATTTCTTCCTATCGTTTTCTACCTTGCTGGTCCATTCACCTGTATGTGTTCAGTAAACTCTTGCATACTTTCTCTTAGGATTGATAAATTGGGTACATAGGTGCATTTTTGGCTTCAGAGAAATGAGATACGTGAAACAATTTTAGGTAATTCAGGCCAATTTTTATATATGTTTTAGTGCCCTTAGTTATGTATGAGTTTGTGTTCTTACTTCTTACTATTCAGGTATGTTTTTTTAAAATCCCCCGTGTTATAAATTAAATGGAGTGGTCAGCGCCAGGGGCATCTCCTTTGATTATGTGTGCGAATGCATTGATATGTATACTTAATTTTCTGTCCCCCCCCCCCCTTGCAAACTTTTGAAGTATTGTGTGTGTATTGAAATGGTTATAGCCCCGATAGGCTCTATGCAGTTGGTTTGGCTTTAAGCTACAATAACAATAAGAATAAATAAGACACAAAGTTGCTTGTGAATTACTTCAATTAGAGAACCACAAGAGCAGATGACAAAATGGCTTGGCCACGCTCAGGAAACAGAGAAGCACAGAGAAAAAAATTGATGATTTCACCTCAGCAAAAGAAGTGCTTTTGATGCTTGATGATTCATTGATTGTATATCTTTGATGAAAAGAACTTATGTCTACAAATTCTTTAGATTTGGATGAAGATGTCTCAGGCATTGTGAGTACAGGTGATGAGGATTTTTAGAAACTGATTCAAAGTTTTATGTAATGAGACGAGAGGGTTGAATTAGAGGCAGGAATCTCCTTCAATTTCATACATGTTGGCCACTTTTAGAGTCGCACCATAGTAACATACCTTTCATATCATGTATCACACCTAAAACAGTATTTAAAGAAAAACACATAAATTTGTTTTTGTTATTTTGTTGTTAAATGTTGAAAATATTTACTGATGTTTTTGATGTATTCATTAAAGACTAAAGAGCTCTTCTTTTGGACAGAGTGAGAATCGGACAGTATTCAAATATTATACTGTTTGCAGATTCACAATATGAGCTTGCCACTGCTTTGCAGAAATGGTGTAAACATATTTTGACGCAGTTTTCTGATGTTACCTAGTGTTTTGTTTGAACCTGTAGTTCTTGAAAAGCTATGAAAACACTAGGAATCATGAGAAAATTGTACAACTTGACATGCATGCAGTTTCCTTTCAGAAAAGCAAAAACAAACAAACAAAAAGCCCCAGCAACAACACCAGTGACAAAAAAAGAACAAAAACCCCCCCAAAAAACAAAAATTAAAAACACACACACACACAAAAAGACGGTGTGTAGATTGTTTTGATAATCTATGCCCATTTATACTGAAAATACCCAGCAGAGACAGGCAATCCCTTGGCAATGAATAGGTTAGATTTTTGTTATTGTTTTTTTAATTTATTTATTTATTTTTTTTTGAACAGATTATTTGCTTTTCATTACATTTGGCTAAAACTTAATTTTCTTGTATTACATGAACTATTTGTTATCATTTTGTTCGCTTCTGCTGATAACTGAAGTTGAAAAGTGTACTTGTGCAAATGTTTATGTTTATTAAGTTTAGTTATGTAAGTAGTTGTAAAATATTTTGCTGACAGCAATATTTTCAGTGGGTGATCAACACATGACACTTTTAACAGAGTTAGCATTGCATGTAAGTAACTAAGTAAGTTAGCTTTGCATGCAGATAATATTTGTATTTATCATAATGATGGTTGATTTTCTCTTCTCAGATCAATGCCAGATGCAGACATGAAGGTAAGTGGATGACGGTGTAATCTTGTGTGTGTATCATGTATGTGTCCCATAAATTCAAATTGTGTCATTTATTGAGGTCATCATCTGAAAAAGCATGATAATATTTTGCTGAGATTCAGGATCTTTGTCGACATGTGATTAATGGAAAGAAATTGTATTATGTCAAAGTGAAAAATTGTTTTGATCATGAACCTTTTGCAGACTGAAACTTTGTCTCAGGGAATGCAGAAGTTTGTGGTCAGTAATTATTAGGCTTCTGTTCATGTGGGTAGCTGAGAAAGACAAGGGAAGGCAGAATGAATTTGATGAATGGTATAACTATAAGAGAGCTTGTGATGCTTCGATGGTATTTGGAATTTATTCAAGAAAGACTCATCACACTTGGATGATTTTGTTGTGCACTCCACTCAGTCTGCTATCTGTTATCTGGCAGATCCTTTGTTTACTTACAGTTTATATGCTCTTCATCTATTTGTTACATGGCAGACTCCTTAGGCCTACGCACTAGTAAAGTCTTCAGAAATGGAGGGTGGGATTCATTGGGAGCAGATGTTGAACAAATATCTTAATGAAAGAATATCTTAAATGGAAATTCAGAACAAAAGACCACTGATTGTATGACTTTCAGGCATGCTTTTTGGTTTCTGTGCAGCACGTGTGCCAAAGAAAATCTTGAAGTGTCGTGCTGTGTCAAGAGAACTGAACTTCTCCTCCCAAGAAGCCATGGAACGGTTTCGACTTGAACAGAAAGTGCTGTTCAAAGGAAAATGTCTAGAGGGTAAGAATTTTGTGTCCCAAGGCCTTGTTATTCTGTCAAAGTGGTTGTCATAGTCAGTAATCAGTCTGAGTGACTGGTTTCATTATACTTCAGATGTTTTAGTGGTTGTTGTGCCTTGCATTGCTAGTTTCTTATTTGAACAACAATAGTTATTTCTCATTCATTGGATGATGTCAGCTGTTATTTTCAGTTAAGTATTGCTCACACATACATATGTGTGTGGTGTGTGTGTGTGTGTGTGTGTGTGTGTGTGTGTGTGTGTGTGTGTGTGTGTGTGTGTGTGTGTGTGTGTGGATAAGACTTGAAATGATTTTGCTTTCCCTCACATTTTGTTGTGTTTCTGATTCCAGAGTGGTATTTTGACTTTGGCTTTGTGATTCCGGGATCCACAAATACATGGCAATCAGTGATAGAGGCAGCACCAGAAAGTCAAATGATGCCTGCTAGTTTGTTAAAGTAAGTTAATCAAAAATATCATCTGCCCTTTTGCTAATACACGATATGTGAACATGTGACAGCTTGTGTCAACACGCAAATTATGTGAATTGAGATTTAATAGAATACTTTATTTCCCGAGGATAGTAGCATTAGGTCCCATTGAACTTGTCATAACAGCAAGTCCTAAAACAAGAAGATGACACAAGTCATATGGAACTAGTTCGTCAGTTACACTACCCAGTCAGACCACATCCACAGTAAAAGGTAAAGGAACCAGTATATGTAGGTTTTTCAGGGCTCCCAATTTTCTGATTTTTCTCAGAAATCCAAAAAAATTCACAGGCTGCTTCCGAGAAAGAAATGTGCTTTCCGAGAAAATAAAAAAGTTCAACAGATAACTTTTTTTCTTCTATGAAACAGTCAGTTGTTTATCAGGCTGTTGATTTCTCTTAGCAGACAACGAAACTTCAGGAAACTTCAGAAATCCGATATCATTTTCTACTAAAGTAACTTCCGGTGTTTTTCGTTTGTCAGGCGTGGCTTGTTTTCAGAACCAATTGCAAAACTTTTGAAGAGTATGACCATGTCTCGAGCTGATATTCTGGAGAAAGGGTCTGCCGCAGCAAAAACGGTTCACAAAGACTATAAAAATAAGCAGTGTTGGGAGTGGATTTCATGAAAAATTGATGTCATGGAAGTGAGCACATGACTTTAAAAAGTAACAGAGGCTGGCATAGCCTAGTGTGTCTTGTGGCATAGCCTAGTGTGTCTTGCACCACTGTAAAGTCAAGTAAAGTAAGTATAACTGAGCAGGCATCCACAAACTTTCAGACCATTTCAAGTCAAAGAAGCACCAGACGAGGCAGAAAACTGCAAAGAACCTTGAAGCTGTTCAGTCTAGGTTGTTGTGTAATGTTTGTTGGAGCATACACTAGAAAAATTCCAAATGATTTTTCTTGAAATCTGACACCAGTGAGTATAAATTATTTGCTTCAGTACAGAGGATCATAAACAAGCCTAAAGGCGTGCCAGATAGCATCAGATTGCACTATTTTGCATCTGTAACAAAAAATTTCCCGGGGTAGCATGCCCCTGGACACCCCGATATTTTCCTTGATTTTTTTTCATTTGGCATTGGGAGGCCTGGTATTCTTGGCATGACTGCCCTCACCTGTTTACATACATGTATGTCAGATTGACTTGCATACTTCAAGATCAGAGAGAAATAGATGATAACAGTATGTGTGCATATTTTTGCTGTTGTCATATTGCTGAAAGGTGTTGATAGCGAGAAGCAGAGCAGAGCAAACATGATTATATAAATGTTGATCGAAAATCAGGTTTTTTTATGCGTTTAAAAAATATGTGAGCTGTGTACGCTTTTTTCCCTCATTATGTCTTTCTACTCATTTTTTATGCGTTCTTGTTTGTGTGTGTGTATGAGAGTATAGGTTTTGTATGTATGTGCTTTGCGTGCGCACGTATGTGTGTGAGTTGTGAGTGTGTATGTGTTTATGTGTTTATGTGTGTGTGTGTGTGTGTGTGTGTGTGTGTGTGTGTGTGTGTGTGTGTGTGTGTGTGTGTGTTCGTTCATTCCTTGATTTAACGTCTTTTCACTATAAGTGATATTAGACGGGAGTGTGTGTGTGTGTGTGTGTGTGTGTGTGTGTGTGTGTGTGATGGATATTATTTTTCTTAGAAAGTTTTTATCCATTTCCTTTCAAATGTGTATTTGTTCTTGCATTTGATATTTTTTAATTTGAAAACCTTTCTTGTTTCAGTGGCAATGTGATAATTGAGACCCTGTTCTTTGACGGAGATCTTCTGGTCAGCACATCAAAAGTACGAGTGTTCTATGTCTAGGAGTGTTGTCGTAAGCTGTCTACTCCATGCGGATATATGTTCTATTTGTTTCATTCCACTTCATCACAGCTGGGAACCCACCACATTCTTCTGTGGATGACCAAACTCCCGTTGCTTTGTCATGATATTGGAGAGATCAGAAAAAACTTCAGCAGGCAAATGAAAAAGAGGACATAGTGATGCAATATCATGTGACCGTTTTGTTGTGTGCTTCAGGTATTGTCTTTTCTGTAAATGATTTTAGTGTCAAAGACAGATGGGCAGTGTGATTTTTCCTTTTCCATTTTTAAAAGATATGAATGAATCAGGGAATCAGTCAGATCATTTGAGTGTATGTGTGTGTTGTGAAAGAAAAAAAGAGAGTAAGGCTAATAATTTCTCATAATATAAAATTTGTCTTACTTTGGCTGGTAATTTGTCATCAGTGCCAATGTTGGGGGTTGCTTTCTAGTTGTTTATGTGTGTATGTGTTTTTTGTTTTTGTTTTTTTGTTTTTTGTTTTTGGTCACAACTGTCACAGCCATCCTAAATCAGACACTTGTGTAATTTCCTGATAAAATTGGCTGCAACTCTCCATGGTGACAAGTTTTGCATTGGTGTCTCCTTTCTGATTATTTAACTTTATACAATAAAAAGATTCTCACGGGAGTTTGTTGATCACCATGCAAATGTTGTTTTGGCCACTTCTAAGGCCTTCTTCAGTCCAAGTGGATGATTGTGCAGCTGGACATGTCTTTGCTGGATGAGTGGTGATTACTTGGTATGAGCTCCTGTTTATAGATGACAGGCAGTTCAAATGTGATATCTCTGTTCATTGACGGCTGGTCCTTCATGTTTCCACAGTTTTGGGGACACCAAGAGTTTTTATGTTTTCCCATGATACTTGGTGTCTTTATTTCTCCATTGAGAATCTTATTATTATTTACAGTGTGATGGGTCTGGAATCAATGTGCGTTCACCCCAAAATAGATCTGGGATGAGTCCTGATGTCAAGACTTAAAACTTGCTAGATGTTAATGTGGGTTGACTTTCTTCATTTCACTTATTTTATTCAAGAAAGCTGGTATTGCTGGATGGTGATATGTTTGATATATTTGAGCCATATTCTGACTGTGACCACGTAGACTGATGATGATTAGTGAGCAGGCGGCCATTTCAATTCATGCAAAATTATTTTGTAAAGGCAGACATTGTTCAGACATATATTGTAAGTGCAAAAATGGTTCCCAAACAGACTCGTTAAATGGACTGATAATTAACAGTTGATTGAGTTGTGTCTTGAGCTGTATTGGAAGAAGTACTGTACTGCTTAAAAGAAAATAAACAGATACCAAAGCAACAGTTAAAAGAAAATGCTGGCCAAACTAAATGGCTGTTTGTGGTCTGCATACATGCAAACCATCTAGCACTTAGATGTGCTTTTCTGTTTCAGTTGCATTGAATGAATACTTAATGTCCTCCTTAGCACTGTGTTATATTTTTGCAGACTTCTTGAGAAACAAAAGAAGAAATTCAACAGTTAGATAAACAAGGTAAGGTAAGAGGTGTGGAGGGTGTAACCACGTGCACATATACACTTTTTAGCCTTTCCTTGCAAGTGATGTCGAAGGGGCTTCTTTGTTGTATGTGATTTGATAGATTGCGCACCCTTTCCTTTCGTGATCAGATGTATACCTTTTTCTTTCATGATCAGCTCGCTTCATTTGCTGTTTTTCTATTTGTTTCTACTGTTCATTTTTTTCTTGGATGGGGGAGAGTCAGTATGTCCTCTTCTGTCATTATTTGTCAGTGACTATTAGTTGACATGGATGCCTGTTTGGCATAGAGGTAGAGTTGGCTTCCTGTTGGCTTCCAGGCTAAATACTCACGTGCGAGTCTGGCTTATGAAAATTTCATGCATATAGATAGCCTCCAGACTTCCCATTTGTGAATGGGTATCTGACTGTGTTCAGGGTTGGGGAAGATAAAGCGCCAGCAGAAATGATGAGACTCAACTTCAGAAGCCTGACCTGAGAGTGTGAGATCTTTGCACCTCCTCAGTGAAAATTATGGTTATGGGACAACCAAGTTTTGTTCATTTTTAATTATTTCATACTTAAAAAGTTTTCTGTTACACAAAGTTAATTCACTAGTGATTTGTCATGGTCATGAGTAATTTGCTTGTGATACGACTCATGATGTGGTATTGTTGGATAATGATAGTTGTAAGTGCTTAGTCATGACTGGCTTTTGCCTTTTTTTTTTTTATACATTACCTGAGTTGCAAATTTTCTTGGCTTCTTGTCTGCCCAGAATTTTTACTTCTACATTGTATAGAAGTTTACATCTTTAAACTTAGATTGTGGAGAATTTCAATGAAAGATAATGTCTGAAAGTAACATGTCTTCTGGAATTAACATGCAGGCACATGCTCAAATATGTGCTCACACATACACATGCTTGTGCTTGCATTCACACACACACGTTTTCCACCATATTTTAGGAACTGCTGGATTGTCTGCCCTTCTGAAATGCTAGTAATGTTTTAGTATTTTCCTGGGATTTTGTTTATTTGTTACTTTTTTCTGTAGGAAGTTTGACTGCATGCAAGTTTGCGGCTTTTTAATGGGGAGTTTGCTCATATACTTTTGAAGTTTTTTTGTTTTAACCTTTGTCGTATGTTGCCAAAAGTTTTGTGCGCTGTAGGTCATGGGTATTTATCGACTCATGCCTTTTGTGACATAATAATGCCTTGCCGTATGTTGTGGGGTCTGAAGCAAACCATGCGTTTTTTGAAGTAACAGAGCCTTGCCATACGTCATGGACTGTCCAGCGACCCATACTTTTTGTGAAAAAAAAGGCCTTGCCATTCCTTGTGAAGTGTCTAGCGACCCATTCCTTTCTTTGAATGAATAAAGCCGTGCTGTGCATTGTGGATCTCCTTCTACCCATTCACTCTCTCTCTTCCCTCTCTCCGCTTCTTTCTCTCTCTCTTGTTCAGGAGGAACAAAAAAATCTTGCTGTAGGCATGTGTTGTGGCCATATACACACCACCCATTCTCTACAGTACAGTGGAATGGTATTCTTATGATGTTTGTTGTAGGCTAACTGGTAAAGATTTTGGCCTATAAGACATGACATCATTGTCATCAGTTTTCTTTTAAAAAGTGCTTTAGAACACCTGATGAACTAAAAAAAAATACAACATGAAAGTTGCTCTCTGACTGCTGTTCTAAAGAAAAAATATATGTCAGATATTTTCTGATATATTTCTTGAAAGAATTCTAATGTTCCCGGTATGATATTTGCCGAAGAGTTTATATCATTTTTACGGTCATTTTGTTTGATTTTTTAAAAACATTTTGTCAGTCATATTGACAGGAGAGTTAGAAGCTGTTTATAGTATTCTTTTTCTTTGCCATTCAGTCTCTCACTGTCTGTATCTTTATCTTTCTGTCCGCCTGGTATAGATATATACATGGGAAGAAGGGAGGGGAGAGAGAGAGAGAGTATACATGTTCCCCTTCTCCCTCCCTGATACATATTTTCAAACTTTTGTCAGTCATATTTGACAGGCCGGAGATATACTGGCTGTTTTAGTTGTTCTTTTTTCCTTTCTGTTCTCTCTCTCTCTCTCTCCCTTTCTCTCTGTTACTCTCACAGGTATCTATACCAGGGAGAGAGACAGACAGAAAGAGAGAATGAGATGGAGTATTATTATCTCTCTCTGTATTAACACCATGGAGAGAGAAAGGGAGAGAGGTGAGAGAGGGAACGTTGGAAAGAGAGAGGGAGAGAGAAACAGAGATAGACAGAGAGGGAAAAAATGAGAAAGAATAATTCTCTATGCCAGGTTTGTATGTGTATATACATATATATATGCACACACAGACATATATATACAGCTTGGGGGTATCTGTAGTGAGTTCTTATGAGAGCAAACTTCTTTGTCCCAATAGGCCTGCTTATCAATAGCTGCAAAGGTAGTGGCTGCTGTACCAGATGACTATGACCTGTGGTTGTTTGGGAATGGAAAAGAGGAAGGTGTGCTTGCAAAGTTGCATGCATATCTTGTACTAATAATGTGTTTAGTAACAGTACACATTTACCTTTATAATGGAATTCAGTGTAAATTCCATTTCTTGCTTTTCCTCAATCCAGAAGCAGGTTTCCTCACAGACTAAGCTTAAAAAGCAACCAGAGACCAGAAAAGACAGTTTCACTTGCAGGATGTATGGAATGTTTGGCATGCAGGGGAAAGATTTTGCTGAGTAGATGTGGGTTGTGGGAGACCATGGACATAAAAATAGATCTTTTATGTCCGTGGTTCTAGACACTCATGGCATAACATTTAGATTCTGCTCTTTAGAATTTTCGGGTCATTCCAGACACATGATGTATGGCACTCAATGTTTCTTCTTAGAGAGCATTGGTCTGCTCAGACCCTTGATGTACTGGGAGTTTTGTTGTTTATTTACACTTTTGTTTATTGACACAAACAGATGTTAACAAAGTCATAGAATTTCATGAAAGTAGCTTAAAAACTGGGTCAGTCATCAAGTGAAATTCATGACTGTGGGTCTTTTTATACCCACGGCATATGGGGAAGTTTAATAATAAAAGAAGAACTGTAGATTAATGTTTGAGTATATGCAGGTGTTGTTTAAGTGTTGTTTTTGAACAATTTTTCATTGATGTGATTCATTTCAGTACTTAGGTCTGTGTTCCTGTGTCATCTCTGTTCACCTGGAATCATGTTCCGGTTTTACAACAGGTTTTTCTTCCTCGGTATTTACTTTTTCATGTTTGTGATATGTCGGCAATGTTTTCTTGCATTGGTGCATTTGTTTCTGTACATGCCCATCTCTGTGTTTCAGTGGATGCAACGTTGTTTCTGTTTCTGTTGATTGTACCTAAAGTCATATCATCTTACCGTGATCATGCCGGTTTCAGAAGAATAATTTACAAACTTGGCGGAGTCTGAGAGGTTATCAGTCTGGCTGGAAATGCCAGTTTGATTTGATTTGAGTGTTATGGCGAATTTTTATGTATGATTTTATGGGTTTTTTTTTCCTGACTACTTGCTCGTGAAAGTTCAGAAAAGTGGCATTTTGGTTTTGAAATGAAAAGTTTGCTGCTCTGAATAGATCATCACACTTGAACTTGTGTTTGTAGTCGATAGAATTATGTGATTATTTTAATGGTTGTTTATACATGTGTATGCTGAAATTTTAAGCAATGTAATTTTTGTGCTTGTGATGAATAGATGCAGTCTTTGAATGAATCTAATTTGGTTACAGGAGTGTGACCGTAATATGATGATATTTTTTAAAATGAGTTAGGTTCAACTTGTGGCAACTTGCCATGTAATTTTACATTTTCACACAGTTCTTTTGGGAATGGTTGAAATACTTAAAACTGGGTATTAGGTAAGTTATGGAAAGGAGCTCAGACACTTATGTGCTATTACATATTTTTCATACGTTTTTGTATAATAGCAACACTTTTCTCCTAAACAGATTTAAATGAAGTCCAGTGATTTGCTCATATAAGAGGAAAGAAACACTGATTTGAATTTGTGTTTATGCTCATGCAGGCCATCAGCAAGAGCTTTTATTTAAAAAAAAATATGTAAAGGCCTGACTGCTGATTCGTCATTTCAGTAAGTGGGTGGAGCTGTTTTTGTCATTGCACACACATACACACATATGAGACTCTTGATGTCACGGAAAAATAGCCTAGCACACCACTGTTTAAATTTAATTACATTTGAGATGTTCAATCAGTTTGACATCACATTTTGGAAGAATGCAAGAGATGGATTAGAATGTAAATAAACAATTTTTCATTAAAATTTGAAGCTGTATGTTCCTTCTTAGTTGTGGAAAATTACAGAGATGCCATGTTCATTCTTGCAGTGGTCGCAGATGAATCTGACACTTGAAAACACAGTCTCTTTATATACTCTTATCAGGCTTAAAGCAGAGCTTTTCTGGACAGTGTTGTCCTCCTTTCTCCTTTTTATGTCAGTGATAGTTGTTGCTTTATTTTTTTTCTGTCATCAAAAATGACAACAACAATAACGACATTAATTTCACATCACTGGTGAATGTGACAGCTTCCATTGCAGTACAAATCCAGCTTCTGGTATAATCAGCAAATGTGCACAACCTTCTTCATAGTGAAGAATCACAGGGAAGTGGCAATTGCAGAGATTCAAATCTCAGATCCATCAACAACGTCTTGTTTGTTCATAAAATGTATACATAGCATATGTTTATAAAAATAACAGTGGAACGAACAGTGATACAAAGCACACAGAATTATGTCTTGTTAATGGCGTTTTCTTTCTGGGTGAATATGTATTTGTATTTATTGTATTTCTTTCATCTTTTCTTTTTTTGTTTGTTTTTGTTTTTGTTACAATGAATTAACCATGTGAAATTTTAGCCGCTCTCTTGGGGGAGAGTGCATTACTGCAGTGTAGTGCTGCCTGTTTTGTTTTTCATTTTTTTTGTGTGTGTATGTTTTTCTGTATGCGTATAATTTTTTAGATCTATAGAAATGGCTTTTACTGAAAAATACTGTGAGGAACAACTCCTCTGTTGTCATAAGATCTTTAACATGTGCAGAGTGCATTGTGCGAATGGGACATCAATTTATTGTTTTGTCAAAGACTAACACTTAGACAACAGCACATATTATGCGGGAACTTGGGGTGGGGGGGTTCCCATTCCAATCCATGATTCATGTCTTGGTTTCTCATGTCTTAAGCAGGTGCTTTAACCATTAAGCCACGCACTCCAGTAGATCCTCATATATTGAACAGGGTCTCATATACGGGATTAAAAATAGTAGAACAGGTAACGGAGTGAAAGGACACCATTGAAATAGCAAAGTAAAGTTATGTTCGTTTTTCTGTCACTATATTTCTGTAATGTGTTTTGATTCTAGAGGTATTTTTCTGTAATCATCGTACATTTTAATGTGGTTTAAAGATAGTTTTCATGGCTCTGTGATTCATTACAATTGTTGGAATGTGCACATAGTATTGTAATCACAAGAAAAGACAGTTCTCTTTGTTAATTTGAATGTTGCCATTATGATGAGCAAATGCATATTGTAATCACAAGAAAAGACAGTTCTCTTTGTTAATTTGAATGTTGCCATTATGATGAGCAAATGCCAAGGACAGTTTTTGTCATTTTAGCATCATCACCACGTTTGACAGGGCTAATTTTGTAAATGTGATTTTAGCATTGTCTTTTCATTTTTTTAAAACCTTCCTTTTACCCAGTACTTTCTTGTGTCATTTTCTTGGTCCTGTTTTCAGCTTGAGAGTTTTGCTGTAACCATCTTTTTCCTCCAAGTTCACCTTTGGGGGTGGGGGGATGTAGAGAGTTAAATCCCCTGCATATTTACACCATTATTCCAAGTCAAGAGAGCTAATAGGACTATACTATGTCTTAGTTCAGTTCCAGTGTGCAACATAAAAACTATCCTGTATGCTGCCAGTCTTAATGCTCTGATGATTCTTGTGATGTCAGGGTAGTGTTTCATTAGCCCTGTTACCCCCACCCCCAATCACTTTAAGACGTTGCCAGCACTGAGGGTTTTGTGCAGACTCAAGGAATTGGCCTGATAATTACTGGCATATTATTAAGGTAGAGCACATATAACATAAAGAATTATTGTCTTAAGTGTGATGAATCCCTTTTGAACAAACTCCAAACAAGAAATATTTAACTCATGTCCCAAAGAAAATGGAGCAAATGGTTAAAAAAAAAAAAAGTCTGAAAATGAAAGTTGTCTGGTGAAAGAAATGAGAATGTTTGAAAGCTTGAGCAAGACCTGATACCATTTTTCTGGAAAGACCCTGTCTTATTTGTTTTAAATCAGACTTTACAATCTCTTGTGTTTGTCATGTTTTGTTTTGGCTTTATACTTAAATTTGTTACTTTTTTTTTATAACCAGTTGTAAAATTTTACATGATTTTGATGATAAATGTTCCATTCCTATCACAGTGTCTTAATAGAATTGTGAGGGGTGTTCACATCATCACGCTTTTTTAAAAGATACAGATTTCTTTCATATTCAGTTACAGTTCCTTTTTGAGTACAGTGATTCATTGCACAAACTAGCAATTTTTCATGTCACAATTAAACATGTGTAGATAAGAGTGTGTGTACCAATGTGTGTGTGGATATGAGTGCACATTCAAAAGTGTGTAAATTGGAATAAATTGGAATCACTGTAACTATTGCTAAATGCTTCAGTCGTATATTCATAATCATACATGTACATTTATTCATTGTTTATTTATATTTGGTATACAATATGAAATCCAGTGTTGTCACATTTTCACTTTTTTCTCTTGCAAGGAAGATATAAACAAAAGGAACAGAGGAAGCTTTTGGTGATTTGTCTTTGGTGTTTTAGTGTTCTCATTTCAGATTTGAAAAGACTTTTTGTTCTGAGATAGATTTTCAGTGGTGCCTGCGTATCATTTACCATTATGAAATAGAGGGTGTGTTTGTTTGACTGTTAGTCTTTTGAATATTGACTGTTAATGTTTTAAATATGAAAACAAAGGTTACAGCATGTACTCAGTAACATAGTAAGACAAGGGCAAGATCCTAAATGTGACATATTTTGACATTTTGTTTACTTGTCTCGTTGTGTTTGTGTTTTCTTGGTATGCTGAATACATTGACTTCGTTTCATGTTTATTTTATATCTCACATACACACACTCTTTGTGTGTGAAGAATTGTTTTTTTGAGTTTCATCATGTGTAACAACGTTCATAATTGTTGTCAAGATATTTCGCATTACTCTCCAATCCTATACATGACATGATCAAAGCTCTCTTGCTTGTAATACTGATGGCTCCAGACTTTGAAAAGTTTTTGTGTTTTGGTTTCTTTGAATTTTTGTTTTCCGACACATGTCACTTTATACATTATTATTGTAGGCAACGTAGCATTTCGGTTTTACAATGGCATATATGTATTTCAAAAACATTTAGAGTTTTATCCAGTCTTATTAATGTATTTGAAGAGTCATGAATGTGAAAAGGTGTTCCCTGAAATGGGTTTAATTTTTTTTTTTTACATCGGTCAGCATATTTTGTTGGTTGTTTTCACTTTTTCCTTTTTTTTGTTTTTCATATACAACAAGTGCACTCACAATTAAACCTGCTCTTAGTTGACACATTTATGAGTGATCATGTAATATTTTTGCACAGTGACAGTGCATAGTAGCTCTCAGATTCAATAGACTTGAAATCAGTGGCCTCCTGTCAAATGTAGCTGTGGATAGTCTGTTCATTAATTTTAATCACATGCAGTTATTAATGAAATGTTTTGGAGATTAAGATGTGAGTAAGTATCAGTGTTTACCTAAACTGTTTAATAAATTAACAAGGAAAAACTAAAAAAAAATATCCCACAGTGTGTAGACAAATAATTTAAATATGAAGACTGCTAAAAGTATAAAAGAACCCTGGAAATCTAAACAATCAACAGGCAAATTAAAGACAAACATGCAGACAAAGAATTAAATAAACAAAATCATGCATGCACGTAGTGACATAAACACACAAGCCTGAGCATGCAAAGGGAATTACATAATAGCAGTAACAAACACTATCAAGATCATTTCTAGACTCAGAAACTGAATTTTTTTAAATGATTTATATATTGAGTCATTGGCCTGTACAAAAAGTTGAACACATGGTAAATACTTCAATTAATGAAAATAAGACAAAAATGATTCATTATGAACTGTTAACGTCAAGTAGCATTTGGATTTGTATGGAAATTGGCTTGGATAAACTCTTTTTTAGACAAATACAGACAACAAAGACTGAAGTGTAACATTAGCATATGGACACCAGTGATAGTAGCAAACTAATAACAAAATCATTGATATAATGATAATAAACTGACAAGGAATCAGTGACAGTAACAAACTATTATTACAAGATTATCCATATGATGTAAGCTTTAATGACTAATATGTAGTTAAATAAAAGCTAGCAAACATCGTGCAATATTAGCTGACAGCTGATAACAAACAGCTGAGATCATAGGAAGAGAATGACAGGATGATTTTTATTTAAATTTTATATCTAGCGTTTTTTTTTTCTTTTTCCCTTTTCCCCTAGTTGTTTCAGTTAATATTATCACTTCAGGCATTGATTATTTAAGCTTTGACAATATTTTCGGTGGTGGGCCCCTACACAGGTATGTGCTTTTGTCCACACACTATGACTTTTAGAATTATAAGAGACTATTTGAACGTATGTCTGTTTCCTTCTGCTCCTCAAATGTTATCTCTTCACCTCACTTCGAGATCACTGTGGTCTTTAGTTTCTTCCTTGCTAAAGCTGTTCAGGTAGCCCTTGCTTGAGTAAAACTTATTCTTCATTATGGTATTGATTCATCAAAGAAAGAACAATGTTGATCTGTTTGATTTTGAAATGTTGAAATTCACCCCACACCCTCCCCTCTCCTCCTTAACACTATTGTAACTGGCCCTGCCTCTGCCTGAACTTCCAGTCGGCCTGAGCCTGCCTCCAATAAAGAATCAGTAGTTGTAAAAAACACTCTAGCAGGCCTGAATGAAGTCCAATTGTCACCAAAATTTGTGTATTAATGAAAAAAGAATGTCGAGTTTAGCTGTGGTATTTATAAAGCTATTACTTAAACAGTTTTTAGCCGCCATCCTGTTCTGTACCGTATATCACCGAAACGACTTTTAGCGCGACCCGGCAGTAGGTGAAGCTCGGCGTTCACGACTACAGTTGTGTCCCATCACGGATGTGTTAAAGAAGCAAACACTAAACTGTTGTAAGATTTGACATGAAGAATGCATTATTTTGACACGAAGGATCTGAAGCGAAGATAACATTTTGAACTACTGATAATAATATTGCTGTTTAAAATAAGGTTGGCGGTTTCAGTTTCTTGCATTTTTTTTTTTTTTTTTTTTTTTTTTTTTGTATAAGGAGAAAGCAGTTTCTGTCAATTGCTTGTTAATATTTTTGAAATGTTAAGCTTTCTAGCTAACTAAACTTTCCTTTTTTTTTTTTTTCCTGTTCTGTCTTGTTTTCCTTTCTTCATTAAACAGCATATCTCACTGTGGTATGAAATGTTACTGAGAATTGAACAGTTTACTGAATATCTCATTTGTCAGTAGTTATTCTGTTTTTCATCTTTTTTTTTTGTTCCTTTTTTTTTTTAAATGAACAAGGTGTCAATCGTTTATTTTGTTGCACATTGGATTAACAAGCCTGTTTTGGGGGTTCAAATCTTGGATGCACCCAGTAAGTTGGCCCTCAGAATGCCTATCTGAACATAATTGTTGTTCTGGTGGTGTCAGTACAGAATTAGATAAGCCCCCTTCCCTCAGTTGCGGGGTACGGTTATCTCTATTGAACGTATCGTATGAGTTGGGTGCTGAAGTAAATCAGATCAATTTGTTTTTTATGAGAATATCTTTTCATGCCCAAAAAGTGTTGCTAAAGCATCTTAAGAATTGAAAATATTACTGTATCATTTGTTACTACATTTGTCATTCTGTTCAGAATTGATGTCTTAGTATTGAATAGGTTAGATTTGTGGGATATAAATCCCAGATTTCTTCTTCAAGTTGTGGATGAGCAGACTGTATCACAGTAATAAAGTGATGCTTATTACAAGCTGTTAATGTTTATTTATTGCCATCATGTTGTTACTAAAACATCTTTATTATTGATGATCATTATCATAATCCCTTTTTTTTTAAACAAATTCATCCTTTTCATGTTTTGGCATCCTGTAGAATTCTTTCTTTTTATTGTTCTTGTATACTATTGTGTTCATATATTCATATATGAAGGAAAATTTATTTGTACTTTTTGACTAACAAAATTAATGGGAAGATGTTGGAGGATAAGAGGTAACTTGTTGATTGTGATGAATTTGAAGTTGTATGACTTCTCACTTATTTGTTTAACCAAAGCTGCATGTGATTCCATTCATCTCATAAAATATTCCCCAAAGGATTTAACAGCTAGTATTGGTTATTGTGTAGCAAATGTGGATCAGAAAATGAAATATATACATTTGTATGGACCTACGTTTTGTGATAAGATAGTGATTTCCTGACCGATTAAAACGGATACCATTACCAAGTTTCAGTGATAGGTTTTGCCCGTCAGAGAATCGTGAATATTATCATGATTATAGTTTACAATATTATGTAAGAGTAACATACTGTATCAGTATGTTATGTTTCGGGCCGTGTCCAAAACTACAGTTGTACTTAACTAGGTAAAGATGTTGGAAAAGGGAGACAATTTTGTTATTATCATGAATCATTTTTGTATATTCTCCAAACTCGTTCAGACTTACTGTGCAGTACACATAATCAGACTCTTAGTGGAGCACAGAGAATTCAAACTGTTAGGCAAGCTGACCACATTCCACTTTTATGACTGTAGGAATAGGAGATGGTGTTATGGGTTATCATCTATGTTTTGTTTTTTTTGAACTGGGAAAGGCCTTGTATATTTGGTTGTATTTATCATTTGTGAAGAAATACAAACATGAACTGTTCCGTCGTTGTGTCTGTGCACTATATGTGTAAATTGTTATGTATGCCAGTTGTAGAAACAGATGTTTTAGGAACTTGCATCTCAACATTCCATTGTTCGTGTTTTCTTTCCCTGAATTTCCGTCCTTTTAATGCATGTAGCCTTTGATTTGTTGGTAAAATAAAAAATCTATATCATTGTGACCTGAAAGTGATTCAGCTTGGTTGTTGACTGACATTCTTGTGTGGTTGTTGACAGCTGTGATGTTTGAATTTATTCATTGATTTATTTGTTTAATTTTATGGAAAACAGCGCAAACTTTAGTTTCTGGCTTTTAGACATATAACTGCACCCCCTCCTCCCTTCCCCCATCTGAGAGAGAGAGGGGGGGGGGGGAAGAGAGAGAAAGAGAGAGAGAGAGAGGGGGGGGGAAGAGAGAGAGATTGTTATTCTTATTGTTGTTTAAAGCCCAGCCGACTGCGTAGAGCCATATCAGGGCTATAACCAGTTCAAAACGTACACAACACTTCAACAGAAAAAAAGGAAAAGAAAATTAAGCGCACATAACAATGCATTCATGCACATAATCTAAGGAGATGCCCCTGGCATTGACCATTCCGTCCAATTTGTTACACAGGGATTTTAAAAAACATACCTGAATACAAATTTAAACATAACTAAAGACAATAAAACACATAAAAATGGGCCTAAATTACCTAAAATTGCTTCCGCATATCTCATATCCCTAGAGCCAAAAATGCAATTTTTTTTTTCAAACTTGTTTTTAATTCATTTTTTATAAAGACAACGATTGCTGAAAATTATTACAATATCGTTCACAAAACTGAACAAGATTTATGTATAATGGATTGAGCAAAACTCATATAATACATTATGTACTAGTCTGTTGTATGTTTTTAAACAATATGAAGTCATTTAATTTATACAGTTTTAGATTTTTGTTGTTGTTGTTGCTGTTTGTTTGTTTCTTTCTTTGTTTGATTGTTTGTTTTAAATTCATTTGTATTCGTTTTCAGCAAAATTTAATGATAAACATATTAGCAAAGCAAGATCATTTATATGAAACTTGAAGTTTAAAATATATACAAAACGTCTACTTCTTCAACAAAGGTTCTATGTGCATGAATTTACAGTCACTATCAATTATATATATGACAAATAGTCAAATATAAACAGGCAGGTCATACAGAAACCATGCATACATCTCGTAAAGAGGCAAACAGTCACAGCAAACTTCATCTGAAAGTCATAGCAAACTTCATCTGATACCAGACAGATATGGCAACCATTTTTCTCTAAAAGCGTGTGAATTCCAGCTCAGTTTTGCATTATATTCTTCTATCTGATATTTTTTGGTAAGGTATCTACTAAAAGAAATGGTATTTGGTAGCTTTTTTCGAGTTTACTTTTGTAAATATACATTTCACCAAAGTCAAAGATGATTATTAAATCAAATATTGGATCTGTGTGCATGTTTTCGTCGGCACCAAATAAAATAAAGTTTTCAGTTAATCTTATGTTTGCACAAGTCGCGCAGATTGACCTCAATACTTCTATCCTTTCCCAGAATCTGTTGACATATGAACACTTCCAAAATATGTGATCAATGCTGTCTTTCGCTTCCAAGAAAAAAATCGCAGCAAAAGCTATTTACGAGTCCCATTTCTTTTAAAATGATATTAGTTCGTAGAATTTTATTCACAATGCGTATTTGAAACCATTTTAGTTTACGTTCTTGTATTTTTCCATGGGATATTTGTTCCCAGTTTTTCTAACCGTTTAGAGCAGGAATTTGGAAGTGTGTCATCTGTTGTCAAAATGTCATAGTAGGCCTATAACCATGCTCCTTTTGGTATTGAGTGAATTGTTTTCAGAGCAGCGGGGATATCACGTGCTCACCCACTTGGTATGCTCATTTTTGTTTCTTTTATGCATTTGTTAATTGATGCTCTGCATCCGTTATAAAAAAAAAAAAAAGAAATTTCATATTCATATTGTATTTTCTATTAAAGTCATCATTTTTTATAAATGATCCATTGACGTTTAAAAATATGCAATGCAATAAATCCCTCTTTCAATCCAATCAATAGATTTTATTACATCGTTTCCGATTTTAATTTTTTCAGTAAATAAAATCGGTTCTAAAAGTAAATCTGTCAGTGACATTAATTTCATACTTCCGCAGAAATTGTTGTATGCTTTAAAAATGTGTTTCCAGAATACATTATCTTTAGCTTGGTGTACTCCATAACTAGAACCATATTTCCTATTTAATTTAGAAAAAGACAGACTTCACTAGAAATATTTTTCCATTTGTGTTCTGTCATCTTAAACTTTCTCAACCTGACAGTTTTAAGGCTGTAATAAATTTCTTAACATCTGGTATATTTAATCCTCCATTTGTTTGCTTTTTTGAGTTGTTTTTCTTTTTATTTTGTCACGTTTGCCTTGCCAGATAAAAGAAAAACACATACTCTGAAGATTTTTTACAAATTCATCAGGGGGATCAGGGAGCAAAATCCACAGGTGAATTAGTTTGGATAAGATAAGAGAGTTTAATACCGCAATCCTTCCAAGAAGTGTCATACTTCTTTTCACCCAGATGTTAAACAGAGCTCTCGCTGCCGACATTTTTTCTGAATAATATTTCTTCACATCTGTTTACATCATTTGTAAACCAAACACTTAATATTTTGAATCTTTTGGGATTCCAGTGTATGTTTAGATGCTGCATATATCTAATATTTGATCCCTTTTCATTTCCTAACCAGACTGCGTGCGTTTTGTCAGCATTCATAAAAGGCCCTGAAACGCTTCCGAATTTTAAAACAAAGTGTATAGATTTCTTGAAAGATAGTTTATCTCCATTATTGATCAGCAAACAGATATTTTATGTTCTTCACTATTTACCACAATGCCTTTCACAAAAGTGTCTTCTCTTATCATGATTGCCAATATGTCCACACATAATACAAAACAAATAAAGAGAAAGGGGGTCACCTTGTCTACAGTCTCTTTCTATAGAGAACCAATTTGTAGTTTGACCGTTAATGACAACTGTTGATTTTATGTTTTTGTAAAACGTTTCTACCCATTTACAAATATTTTTACCAAATCAATATGCCTTTAGAACTTTGAATAGAAATTGCCAATCCAAGGAATCAAAAGCTTTTTCAAAGTCTAGGCAAAGTAAGAGTCCGGGTAGTTTTTTCGTGTTTAAGGAACTAATCAAATCGTAAATTAACCTTATATTGTCTCTGATGTATCTGTTTGCAATAAAGCCTGTTTGATCTTCACAAATTAAGTTTGGAAGTATCGTCTTGATTCTATTGGCTATGCATGTAGCCCCAATCTTGTATAATTACATTATGAAGTGAGAAAGACCTCCGGTTCTTTGTATACTCGCTTGGTTTATCAGGTTTGGGGATGCAAGTTAAAAGTCATTCTTGTTGGGATGCTGAAAGTTCCCCGTCTTTAAATGACTGGTTTACGGCTCTCACAACAAACGGATCTAGCTTTCTCCTCAAGAATCTGTTAAATTCTGCCCCCAATCCATCCGTTCCTGGGCTCTTTCCATTTTTCATGGTTTTTAATGCAAATCTCGCTACCTCCAGATTTATTTGTCATTCCAAGGAATTTCTATCTTCGTTGGATAACTTTGGGTGTTCTTTTTATTAAATCTTTTATTTCACATGCTTCTAGATTTCTCCTTGTATGTAGTTTTTTTTTTATAGAATGTATGTAGCTTATCTCTGGTTTATTTTTTTAGGTTCATCAATTAGAGCTCCATTTTGGTCAATAAGCTTGATCACATTTTTATTCAAGCTTGATCATACTTTTATTTGTAAAATGTCATTTTTCTAAGTTACAGAAACATTTCGTTATTTTTTCTCCTTCAGCAACCCATTTTGCTCTTAATCTGAGTATAATTGCTTGTATTTTCTTTTCTCTTGTTCTTTTTTCTTTCTTTAGCGTTATGTTTGTTTCAGTCCTATTTTCTTTTATTTCCAGTTGTTCCAGTTGTTCCCTAATCAGTCTGTGTTCCCTTTTTGTTGCTTTCTTTTTCTCATTGTCGCATAAGCTATAGTTTTAGATATTATTTTCATGAGTAAAAAAATCAATGAACAACTTATCTGGGACATTGAGATTGATTTCCATCAAGGAAACATTATCAAGCGTATATGTATCGTAATGTATCGTAATGTTCGGTAGAATATTCTAATATAACTTCATTAATCTGATTGTTTATTTCTTCTACATATTGTTTTCCTTTCAAAAAGGAGCAGTTGAACTTCCAGAATGTGTTACGTTTTATATCTTTGCCAGAGTTTAGTTTCAGAGTTAACATTGAGTGTTCAGATCCATACCCAGGTATAATATCTGTGTCTTCAAAGTTCAACATGAGATTTTCAGACAGAAGGAAAAAGTCTAGTGTGCTTTGCTTTACAGGTGACGTCTTTCGCCAAGTAAAACGTTTAACTTGGGGATTTTGTTCTCTCCATACATTCGTTAAGTTTAGTTCTAGCATCATATTTTCAACTGCCTCTTTCGCTTTTGGGTTGTTAATATTGATATACGTATCATAATAATCTAAATATGGATCGAGGACGACGTTCCAGTCACCTACAAAGACAAGATTTTGAATGAGAATGAGAAAGGGATTTTTTTTTACTCTTTCATAGAACAAAGGACTATCTTTGTTTGGGCCATAAATATTTATCAAGACAATATCTTTCTCCATTATTCTCAAAGATATGATAATAAAGTAGCCATTATCGTCTTTTTCTGCTTTGTTTACCTTAAATTCAAAGTTATTATTAAGCAATATCGCCACTCCCCTTGCATTAAACTTGTACGATGCAAAGAAACATTTATAATCCCATTCTGGTGAGACATATTTTTCTAACTTTATATTGAAATGAGTGTCCTGCAGACAGTATATACTGTATGATTTCTTCTTAAGAAAATGAAAGACATCTCTTGGCTTTTGAAGATGACCAAAGTCCCTGACAATTTTTCTCTTCTTTTCTTCTTCTGTTGCGTGGCCACAATCAACACGCTGATTATTTTGCCACAGAATAGGGGGTTTCCACGAACCGACTGCCTGACAAAAAAACAAAAACAAAAACAAAAACAAATCACATTTGCTCCTCACATTTACACATTCCCTGCCCACTAACTGGATCAGAGAGGACGAGAAGTGATGGACAGGCAACCTAGTGACGGCCCCCGGCATCCCCTACCCCCCGCCGCAGCGGCCCTCCTACCAGCACACCCCCTATCCACTACCTACCTAACCTAGCACTCTCACATTATACAGGACAGTTTGGGTTTGTGTTGTTTGAGCTTACTCCTGAAGTTTCGCAGCAACGAGACTGTCAAGAGTGTCAGCATTGAGGTGGGAGGTGACTGTTTTTGAAACTGTCGGGGGAGCCTGCCTCTACAATGTGTGCTGGGAGTTCATCCCACTCACAGATGGCACGGGGGAAGAATGAGAATAGCCTGTATTGCTGTTTCTGGTCTACAAGGCGTTTGAACTGTTGATCATGTGATCTTCTGTCTCTTACTACTGTTTTTTCCAGGACACTTTTGTTGACCTGCACCAGGTCATTGTGACTCTTGACGCTTGGCGTCGCTTCTGGAGAGACGGCCACTTGAGCTTTTCAAGCATTTCTGTTACACTTGCACGCCGATGGTAACGATTCAGGAGGAATCTAGCTGACCTTCTCTGGATGTTTTCCATTTTCTTGATGCAGCCTATCTAGGGAAGATATTGTGATGTTGGTCATTGTAGCAAAGGGTTAAACAATGTCATCAAAACAACCTTGGGTATTGAAATATAGTTCTTTCCCCGACTACATATCGCTAACAATGCTTGTCTAGTCATAATCTGAACAGTAAAACAGGAACTCTGCTTTTTAGAGCAGCGCACGCAGTTCATATACATAAAACAACGCGACCATCATAAACATCGTAATGACAAATCAACTGCAGTAAGCAAACAATAGTGTTATTACCATTATCAATGGAAGTAGTTGTAATAGCAGTAGCAGTAGTAGTAATGGTGGTGGTGGTGGTGGAAACATTGTAATGTCTTTCTTTATTACTTTACACAGTCAAGAAACTTTGACCTGTGACAACACAATACTAACGTGGAGGTCCATTAACAATTGTAAAGACATAAAATATTACTCACATACTCCCATTTGTTCAAACAGCAAAACTATCATCAGGGGCTGGAAACCAAACAGGAGCCAGAGGGGAAGGAATAGCTGGGTTTTTTTTTAATTTTAAGGGGGGAGGGGGGAGTTGAAAGTCGAGAAAGTGTGCAATATGACCGATTTTGTATTTCCAAATGAGGAACGTCGGTCCCTCCACCTTCTCATGAGCACACACCATAAACACTCGACTTAACAATAAGAACAGAGAATATCCTCCTCTCCGCAGCGGCTAAAGAAATGAGCCGTTCGTCGTATGAAAAACGTAATCACAGTCGGGTGTCTGGTGTATTGCTGATATTGTTCCTTCCATTTTCCCTTCTCTACAAACACTATTTACATGTACAAACACGAGTATGTTTGCCCTAACTCAACACGTCTGCAAACAAACCTCCGCTTCTGTCATGTGCACTACCTGCACATGTCTACTTACCTGCGGGCCTTAAGCGTTTTTGCGTGTTAACGGTTAGACTACCAGGTGTACAATTTCTCACACACGCACCAAACGTGCTTACACGCACACGCACACCAAACGTGTTTACACACACACACACACACACACACACACACACACACACACACACACACACACACACACATGCATATACACATGCACACACACATGCATACACCCACATACGCGCACATACACACACACGCATATGCACACACACACACGCAAGCGCATACACATACGCAGGCAAACACACAAACGCACACATACACACGCACATACACACATGAACATGCTCATATACACGCACACACACAATAACACACACACACGCACACACACACACACGCGCGCGCGCACATACATACAAACACACTCACACACACACACACACACACGCACGCACATACACACACACACACACACACACACACACACACACACACACACACACACACACACACACTCAATCCTCCTTTACAACCTACAACCTGACGGCTTAGAGTTATTGTTCCATATGAAATAACCAGAGTAACTGGATCATATTCAGTTTTGTAGATTACATAAGTAATACAACTACTTCGCCAGGTATGTAAGTGTTTGTGTGTATGTGTGTGTACATGTATGTGTGTGTGTGTGTGTGTGTGTGTGTGTGTGTGTGTGTGTGTGTGTGTGTGTGTGTGTGTGTGTGTGTGTGTGTGTGTGTGTGAATGTATGTGTGCGCACGTGCGCGTGTATGTATGCATGTGTGTGTGTGTGTTTTGGCACCTAAAAGGTTCTGGCCTTCATCAGTGGACCATCTATCAGCAAACAGCCAACCTCCACCATCACCAAAGTGTCACCCACATGTACCAAAGGATCCTCTTCAACGACTGATGGGGCAAACAATGCGCTGAAAAATTAGTTGAAAGCATCTATTTTGTGGAAAGCATCTATTTTGTGAAAGCATCTATTTTGTGAGGTCGCAAACAAAATGCCTTGTTTGGCCACTTTCTGATGTATATTCATACACTGTTCGATTCGGTTTTTGTAGCGTTTCAAGCAGAAGATCCCGGAATCTAAACGGTCAACAGAGTGCTTCACAAGCTTGTACACGACATTTTCGAATGTTTTTTTAGAACCTCGAACACTAAAAGTTTCAGTTTCAGTTTCTCAAGATGACATCTCCGCGCTCGGAATGAATTCCATATACGTCACAGGTGACATGTTATGGAGAAGATCCAGAATGATCACAGCGCAAGCCCTAAGCCTGCACATAAGCCCACGAGCTGGCCAGGTCCTGGGGTCCTACCTAGATAGTTCCATAACCCAGAAGTCGTGGGAAGTGAGGCGGCAGAGACCTCAATTTTTCATGGGGCCAGCACCACGAGAGCGGTGCCCATCCCCTCTCCCTCGCTTCAAATTCATATTCACATTCTTTTTTTTTTTACCAAGACTTGAAAAAAACAAGAAGGCTGATTTGTCTTTGGGGGATGGGAACTGGGAAATCAACCTATCTCTCCAATGTTTTTTTTTTACCAAAGCAGCCGGGCAATGCCCTGCTCTTCACGATTTTCCACTGCCGTGGGATCTTTAGCGTGTGCAGCCAAGTTCTATACATAGGATTGCAAAACACAATGAAAAAATGGAAAATTGTTTCACGTTTCACTGTAAATAGATTGAATTGTTCCACCATGAACAAAAAGAAAACCAGAAAACAGCACACACACAGACACAGACACACACACACACACACACACACACACACACACACACACACACACACACACACATACAAACCAAAGAAAATGAGGGACACTGCGATGTCTTCCTATACTGTTACCAGTGACCGGTAAACAGAACTTACATCCAGACTAGTATGAAATTATAGCAAAATACTGGGAACGCTAATCAGATAAGCTTAGTACCCCCCAAAAAAAAAAAACAAACAAACAAACAAACAAAAAACAACCAACAACAACAACAAAAAAGTTTAAAAAGTTAGGCACAATTCATGTCTGGAAATATCTAAGCACTCGCGCTACTGCTCGGGAGGGAGATTTACATATGCATGCATGACCCCCTAAATATTTACACAACACACACACACACACACACACACACACACACACACACACACACACACACACACACTCACACTCAGACACACACACACACACTCTCTCTCTCATACACACATACACACACATGCACAAACATCACGCTCATCAAGTGCCTTGCCGCATGACGTTGGCGATCATGGCCCTCCACACAAATCAATCCTTTGTCGCTGCAAGCTTATCTCCCACCTTCTCTGTCTTCATCCACTTCACAAGTCCAATATGCACAAACGTTCACAAACAAATAAAAACGAACACGAACTGAGAACACATCGTGACACCCGTGTTTGCACAGGGTTGAATGAAAATCTGCAATCCTACTTAATAATGTTATTTCAAAATGTTACTAAATTAATAAAGCAGACAAGTTACCCTATAATCTAAAACTATATTCTGATTAAAACCATGCAATAAGAAACAAAGCAAAATAATCTTAAAACCAACTAGACATCTGATTAGAAACATAAAGAACTCACCAAGTCGCTGTATGATGTGTCGTGTGTGAGCCTGTTATTTACATAGTAGAGACACGTCAGCTCAGAAAGTCGTCAGCAGACAGACGACCAATGGAAACGCGGCAGAGATATCTGCTTCTATTGACACCATTCCTGAACAAACCGTCAAACATGAACTATCGAGACACGCGCTGTCACCTGATCTGACCCCTCTCCCCTCAACCTCTTTTCCCCCTCTTCCTCTGTGTTCCCCTCTTCACCACTACCCACCCACCCCTCTGGCTCTCAGTATGTCTTTCTGTCTGTCTCTCACTCTCCTGTCTCTATCTTTGTCTTTGTCTGTCTGTCTATCTGTCTCTCTGTGTGTGTCTGTGTGTCTGTGTGTGTGTGTGTCTGTGTCTGTGTGTGTGTGTGTGTGTGTGTGTCTCTCTCTCTCTCTCTCTCTCTCTCTCAGATAATAAAACAATACGTGGACTACCGACTCAGTTGGACAATCTCTATAGGGTCACTAACAAATATGAACTGCAGGTCAATACGCAAAAACGTTACGGTCTTCCAAAAGGGAGTTTTTTTTTCCAATTCATGAAAGATAGCGCTATAGAAATATTAGAGTTTCAGTAGTAAATGCATACAAACGCTTGAATGTACTTTAAAAAAAATTGAGCTTCAATTTCACATGCCAAGATCTAAACTATGACAAAAAAGTTATTTTGAGTTATTTTAAGAAACTTGTATAAACGGCTGTAATTGTGTTATGTTAACATGACAACAGTCATTGGTGAGTGAGGTGGGCGGGTGAAATACTCATCAGGAGACACTGAATATGCAATGTAAGCTCTAATCAATATATATTAACAGCAACACCACCCCATCCATGCTCTCCTAACTGGTTTTACACCGAAACAATATGAAACAGAAAATAATAATACTTCTAACACACACAACAGAGACAGAAACGAACGAGACAGGTGTAGGCAACAACCTGCAACAGGGGCAGACGTACTGGAACTCCATTCCTCTGCAGTCAAGTCAACCAAGCCAACACCTACCAGGTTTTTAATCAATGTTTCTGGGAAAAGAAAACAAACGCTATGACAAGAGAAGCGAAGACGCTTTCTGCACACTCCATTTGGCATAAACGCTACTACAAGCCTTAACTGCTGGTGAAATGAATGTGAGAATATCCCCAAAGGCCATGGGAGTTAACTGCTCCCTCCAGACGTGGAAAGAAACCTGAACATAGCACTGGACAGTATCGACAGTGATTCCATCCAGTCGTCAACCTTTTTTCCCAACTGCCACTATACCAGGGCAAGAATACTAGTTGAACTGGTGATTTCATTCACGAACACAGGGGCTGACCATGCCTACATGTTTTACATGATCTATGGTCTGCACGTGAAACAAATTTTAACGCTGGTGGGATGGCATAGCAGAATTCAGGAAAGATAAATATAACGCCCACAGCGAGCGTTCACATGTGCACAGGTAAAGTGGTGCAGGACAATTGCACAAAATCATGACAGGCCTACAACTGCACACATACGCCTTTTGTGTGCAACTGTACTGTGCAACTACACACATGGAATATACATCCCCCTATGAGGCCTCAAATTGAACTTCTAAAATAAACAGCAATAAAATTGCGATGATTATAGTACACAGCCATGCAAACGTTTGTGCGTGCATTTTGCATCATTAATTGTCTTGCTGCATGGCGCTGGAATCACGGTCCTTGATACGATCGAATCTATCTTTTGTCACTGCAAGTATATATGCCACACTTTTGTCCCCACCCACTCTGAAAAAACTATTTTCTCTAGGTGTGTCTGGTGCTATTTTCTCCTCTAGCTTTCCTGTTGGAACTAGATGCTCAAATTTTCTTGCTTGTACATGTTCCTTAGTTTTCTATATAACGTTCTTTATTTGTTTGCTTCTTTCAAGACTGTTTCGTTTGTTTTCTTTGCTGTTCATAGAAATCTCAACAGTCTTCTTAGAAGCCACATTTCAGCTGCCTTGGTTTTGTTCTGACATTGATTGTCGATTGTCCAGGCTTTGCATCCCTATAATAGTGTTGGTTCTGTATAACAATGAAATGCTCTCGTCCTGCTTTCAGTTGATAGCATTTGTTGGTAAGAACGCTTTTCATTTTCTTGAATGTTTTACCGTGGTCAGTTCTGCTGAATGTTTCTAATGTGCATCTGCCATCTGATGAGATGACTGTTCCCAGATATTTGAACTTACCAACTTGTCCCAGTGTTGTGCCATTTGTTATTATTTTATATGAGGGGATTTCTTGTTTTGTACTGATTACCATGACTTCAATCTTCTTACTGTTTAGCTCCAGCCCCTTTTTCTGCTTTGTATTATATCCTGAAGCTAACCATTGAAGAACGAGATTATAATGAAATAGTTTTGGAAATTTCAGGCACCTTTGATATTGGTATGAATCAATTTTTTGGAAATCAAGATCGAAAATGCTTATAGTGGTGTAAGAACAAACGTAAACATCTCGGCCAATCTTTTCAGCTTTTGTCATTCTTTGTCATTTAAAGTAATGATGTTCCTTTGTTTTTAACTGCGTCGTTTACAGCCCATTATGCCTCTCTTCTTTGTTCTGGGCCAGCTTCTGCACTGAATACAGGTGTGTTTTAGGGCCTTGATGTTTCCCTCTATTCTTCATGGCCAGACGCTCTTCGGTCTTTTTGTTTTATGCCTCCTCTTTTGTGTCCAGTAGGACCTCCGGGTGATGATATCCTGCTCTCTTCTGATGATGTTCTGAATACACCCTATCGTGTTGTTATCATTATAGTGCCATACTCTCTTGAATGAATGAAGCAAAGTTTGATATGAATAAAAAAAAATATTCAGGGCAATCTTGTATTTCCAATATCCATCTTTCAGTACGCCAAAATTCAACGCCTGTTGGTGGGGGGGGGGGGGGGGGGGAGGGGGTAAAGAGAAAACCACAGCCTTTAAGTTTTTATAATGTATTAGCCTTTTGCTTCCTGCTTTCAAAACCAAGTTGAAGGCACGAATGCTCCAGCCTGCCCTGTCGTCTAATTACACATAAGTAAAAGAAAAAGTAACTGTGAGTTCATAAATTTTGAGCTACGTAACTTAGATGTTGTATTCTTGTCGTTGTTGTTCTAGCAGTGGTGGTGTATATGCGCGTGCTTGCACAAGTGGTGTGTGTGTGTGTGTGTGTTTTGTGTGTGTGTGGTGTGTGTGTGTGTGTGTTGTGTGTGTTGTGTGTGTGGTGTGTGCGTGCGTGCGTGAGAAAGACAGACAGACAGAGTGAGAGAGAGAGAGGGTTTTCCTGTTTTCTTCATATCAACATTGTTCTGTCCTGAGTGACAGCTAGCAGGAACGGCAAACTTGAAAATTTTTTTGGGGGCATGTCAGACCTCGCTACAAAAAGCAAACTAGGCTGTGTCTGGAGCATCATGTCTGACTGCTTTTACGACTGAATGAATACCCCTGCAATTATTTGACAACGCCGTGGTAAAAACAGGGAGCAAAAGGCATAAGGGCTGAAAACTCATCAATGTCGATGATAAAGCGCCCACAAATTCTCTCCTTTTTTGGCATACCGTGCCAATGACGTGTCTTGTGCTTGCCAAATCTGTAGGTTTGAGAGATAAATGGACTGTGGCAAAGAAAATGAAAGAAAAAAGAAAAGAAAAAAGAAAAAAAAACACCCAAGAAATCTTTTACGTGGTAGAAAAAAAACTGCTCCTGTCCTTTTACTGATGAAATTGAGTATACAAACTAACAAAATGAATTGCTTGGCTCAAGTGAATATCTAGTTTAATTAAGTCAATAGAGGATGCGCTATAACTCTTTTGATGTCGAGAAACACGAATACTGCAAACGCAAGTCGCACAAGCCTACGTTAAAAATGGTCAAACCATTTTACGAACTTCTTTCTATACAAAATCCAAAACAAGTTTGACTGCCCGCGCCCAAGCAAACACAAACCAGAAGAACAAGAAAACCAATGTAAGCGCGTATCCAACAAGACAAAATCTGGTTTGCATGCTTCTCAAGTCAGTCACTAACCTCGAAGAAGGGTCAGTTGAAATAAAACTTGACCTGAAGCGAAGACAGTCGTAGAATGAACAACAACTTCTAAAGTAATGATATTGAATGCGTCTACTGCATTAAGACTCATGATGTACAAAAGGGGGTAAAACTTTACTATGAAAAAAAGATCAAGTTTGATCAACCAGGTTGTGGCCCAAAGTGATCAGAGAAACTATGCGTATGTTTCATGGGGAAAAGCTTTTTAGAATTTGTAAATTAACTAAACTGGTTTCAATTAAAAATAGTCCATCCAATTAGTGCTACCGAGTCTTTTTAAATGCAATGGGTAGAGCAACTACGTACGACACATTGTACATGGTGTAATAATACAAGAGACTGTATTGAACATTTCTATGTGGAAATGGTATTGCATCCATAACTCTTGGAACCTCAAAGAACACTGTATTAGTGAAAAATACCTTAACATTAAACTCTTACAAAACTATGTTTGGTGTTGATCAAAATGTCAAAAGATAAAAGATTTTATCCTATTATAATGCTTACGCAATAACATCTATAAATGCAAGTGTCATGGACACACCTGGTCCCCAGTGCGATATGAGTCATGTCTGCACTCATTCTACGACAGTTGAACTATAAGTAGGATTGTAGATTTTCCTTTAACCCTGTGCAAACACGGGTATGTGTCACGATGTGTTCTCAGTTCGTGTTCGTTTTTATTTGTTTGTGAACGTTTGTGCATATTGGACTTGTGGAGTGGATGAAGACAGAAAAGGTGGGAGATAAGCTTGCAGCGACAAAGGATTGATTTGTGTGGAGGGCCATGATCGCCAACGTCATGCGGCAGGGCACTTGATGAGCGTGATGTTTGTGCATGTGTGTGTGTGTGTTGTGAGAGAGAGAGAGAGAGAGAGAGAGAGAGTGTGTGTGTGTGTGTGTGTGTGTCTGAGTGTGTGTGTGTGTGTGTGTGTGTGGCGTGTGTGTGTGTGTGTGTGTGTGTTGTGTGTGTGTGTGTGTGTGTGTGTGTGTGTGTGTGTGTGTGTAAATATTTAGGGGGTCATGTATGCATATGTAAATCTCCCTCTCGAGCAGTAGCGCGAGTCCTTAGACATTTCCAGACATGAATTGTGCCTAACTTTTTAAACTTTGTTTGTTTGGGTTTTTTTGTTTTTTTGTTTTTGTTTTTGTTTGTTTTTGTTTGTTTTGTTTTGTTTTGTTTTTTTGGGGGTACTAAGCTTATCTGATTAGCGTTCCCAGTATTTTACTATAATTTCATACTAGTCTGGATGTAAGTTCTGCTTACCGGTCACTGGTAACAGTATAGGAAGACATCGCAGTGTCCCTCATTTTCTTTGGTTTGTGTGTGTATATGTGTGTGTGTGTGTGCGTGTGTGTGTGTGTGTGTGTGTGTGTGTGTGTGTGTGTGTGTTGTGTGTGTGTGTGTGTGTGTGTGTGTGTGTGTGTGGTGTGTGTGTGTGTGCTGTTTTCTGGTTTTCTTTTTGTTCATGGTGGAACAATTCAATCTATTTACAGTGAAACGTGAAACAATTTTCCATTTTTTCATTGTGTTTTGTAATCCTATGTATAGAACTTGGCTGCACACGCTAAAGATCCCACGGCAGTGGAAAATCGTGAAGAGCAGGGCATTGCCCGGCTGCTTTGGTTAAAAAAAAAAACATTGGAGAGATAGGTTGATTTCCCAGTTCCCATCCCCCAAAGACAAATCAGCCTTCTTTTCCAAGTCTTGGTAAAAAAAAAGAATGTGAATATGAATTTGAAGTGAGGGAGAGGGGATGGGCACTTCCCTACGACTTCTGGGTTATGGAACTATCTAGGTAGGACCCCAGGACCTGGCCAGCTCGTGGGCTTATGTGCAGGCTTAGGGCTTGTGCTGTGATCATTCTGGATCTTCTCCATAACATGTCACCTTGTGACGTACATGGAATTCATTCCGCGCGCGGAGATGTCATCTTGAGAAACTGAAACTGAAACTTTTAGTGCTCGAGGTTCTAAAAAAACATTCGAAAATGTCGTGTACAAGCTTGTGAAGCACTCTGTTGACCGTTTAGATTCCGGTATCTTCTGCTTGAAACGCTACAAAAACCGCATCGAACAGTGTATGAGTATACATCAAAAGAGTTATAGCGCATCCTCTTTGACTTAAACTAGATATTCACTTGAGCCAAGCAATTCATTTTGTTAGTTTGTATACTTAATTTCATCAGTAAAAGGACGGGAGCAGTTTTTTTTTCTGCCATCAGAAGTTCAGGTACACAGTAGTGTACAAGCGTGGATCTGAGATGCACCTGGCTGACACCCTCAGCAGAGCAGTCTGTGGAAAAGCGGAACAGCAAGTCACCCACAAGGAAGCCGTTTTCCTCACAGACCTGGAGAAAACAGACTCGTTGCAAGAACTGGCCATCAGCCAAGAGAGACTGAACAGTCTGCAGCAAGCAACTCAGGAAGATGCAACCATGAAAACCCTGAAAGCTGTCATTCTACAAGGCTGGCCAGAGGAGAAACAACAACTTTCATTACAGTTACAAGAATACTTTCCTTTCAGGGAGGAACTGTCAGTCCACACGGACTTGTCTTCAAAAGCCACAGAGTAATTGTACCTGAAAGCGAAAGAGCAGACATTCTTGAGAAACTTCATGCCAGCCACTCAGGAATTCAGAGCTGCATAAGAAGAGCACGTGAGGTAGTCTATTGGCCCAAGATGAACACGGACATTGAAGATTTTGTCAAAACATGCAGCGCCTGTAACACATACCAACGTGGTCAGCAGAAGGAACCACTTATCAGCACAGAGATCCCTGACCTGCCCTGGCAACACATCGCTTGTGACATCTTTGAACATAATGGCAACGAATACCTGGTCACGGTCGATCACTACTCTGATTTCTTTGAGATTGATCGGTTACAAACAAGAGAATCCAAAGAGGTCATCATCTGTCTGAAGAGACACTTGGCAAGACACGGAATACCGGAACGCCTGACAACAGACTGTGGAACTCAATTCACATCAAACCAGTTTGGAAAGTTCAGAAAAACATATGGGTTTGAACACGTAACAAGCTCACCACACTACCCTCAGTCCAATGGAAAAGCAGAGAGCGCGGTGAAGGCTGCAAAGACGTGCATGAAGAAAGCAGAACACAACAATCAAGATCCCTTCCTCGCTTTACTTGAGCTGAGAAACATCCTGACAGAGACTGTAAACAGTTCGCCTGCTCAGAGACTGTTCGGCAGAAGAACACGAACACAAGTGCCGACGTCAAAGACATTACTCCAACCTACAGTTGTACCAATCAAGAAAGAACTTGAGAAAAGGAAACTGAAGCAAGCGCACTACTACAACAGAAGCGCAGTAGAGCTGACAGAACTGAGTCCGGGACAGATTGTGAAATTCCAACCTCCAGGATCCAAAAAGTGGATCAGCGCCAAAGTAGACCAACAGGTGAACATCCGGTCATACAACATTCGCACAGAGGACGGACGTCAGTACAGAAGGAATCGTCGTCAGCTACGAGACACAACAGAAACGGAGCTTCAGCAGACAATCAACCCCCAACGACTTGTCCAGAGAAGGATGATTTCTGGAAGACATCAGGAAAGCGACACATCGGGCAAGCAACAGCAAATCATCATTCCATCAAAACAGATGCTGGAAGATAACAAGAAAACTGGAACTGGAACAGATATCAGGACGCCAGCATCGTCTGTCCGTGAGAACTCATCTGATCAGTCACCAGTCATCAAAATGTCTGAGACAACCAGTATCAAGGAGCCAGATGAAGTTATCAAACAAACAAGGACAGGACAACCCGAACCAGTTAGTTCTCCTTACAGAACAAGATCTGGAAGGCAAAGCAAAAGGCCAGATTTCCTGAAATATGAATGAAACTAAAGACTCTGCCACAATCAGATAAACTGAAAGCATTGCGAAATATGGACATGATGATGATGGATAGTATAATGATCAGAGATAAAATGAGGTGAATGAATGATTGGGCCCTGTGCGTGAGAGAAAGAATGAGTGTTTGTTAAGTTTGTGATAAAGGTAGGAAACACATTTATTTCGTATGGACTGAAAGATAGGAAAATGATTAATGATTTGTTTCTTAAAGAAAGGGAGATGTGACGTGTGTTGACAGTAAACAGCGTGCGGATAGCAGCACGGCATGATATTCGTCTAAATGACAACTGATTGCTGTTCACTGTGAAATGTATATATATAGACAGTTGAGAATCAGACAGGGACGAGTAAAGACGAAGAAGCATTGCCCTGTCTTCCGAGTTGGCTGTAGAAAGAACGAAACAATGTGTGTCTGTATGTGTGCGTGTGTGTGTCTATATGTGTGCATGTGTGTGTGTGTGTCTATATGTGTGCATGTGCGTGTGTGTGTCTGTGTATGTGAGTGTGTGTGTGTGTGTGTGTGTGTGTGTGTGTGTGTGTGTGTCTGTGTGTCTGTGTGCGTGTGTGGTGTATGCGTGTGTGTTTCTGTTTATGTGTCTATATGTGTGCGTGCGTGCGTGCGTGCGTGCGTGCGTGCGTGGGGTGTGTTGTGTGTGTGTGTGTGTGTATTGTGTGTGTGTTGTGTGTGTGTGTGTGTGTGTGTTGTAGCACTGAGTAATTGGATAACCTCTTCATGTGTTTGTTTTTCAGAAAATTACCAAGGCCTTTGCGTCACCCCTTCCTGCGTGCATCGAGGTACTGTGTATATAGTGTGCGTGCGTGCGTGCGTGCGAACGTGTGTGTGTGTGTGTGTGTGTGTGTGTGTGTGTGTGTGTGTGTGTGTGTGTGTGTGTGTGTGTGTGTGTGTGTTATTTTAATATTCATTTTTAAAATGTTGAATCAACACAACTTCTTTGTGGGTACAATCGCAACGTCGGATACATTATGTGCGCGAGCGTTGGCATGCCTATGTTTGTGTATGTGTGCGTGCCTGCCTGTGTGTGTGTGTGTGTGTGTGTGTGTGTGTGTGTGTGTGTGTGTGTGTGTGTGTGTGTGTGTGGTGTGTGTGTGTGTGTGTGTGTGTGTGTGTGTGTGTACCTACCAACATACATACATCCTAACCACCTACATATATAACATACGCATCCATAAACATACATACATACACACATACACATACATACATACATACATACATAGCTGCCAACAAGCATACCTACCTACCTACATACATACCCACCTACCTACATGCATATCTACCTACCTCCCTTGCTACCTACCTACGTACCTACCTACGTACCTACCTGCATACCTACCTACGTACCTACGTACGTACGTACCTACCTACCTACATATATACATACATATATACATACACACATACATACATACCAACCTACCTACCTCCATAGTTACCTACCAACCCACCTACCTACATACATACCTACCTATCTACCTACCTACCTACCTACATACACACATACATACATACATACATAATAATAATAATAATAATAATAAATAATAATAATGTTTATTTGTATAGCGCATATTCCATATAAAAACATGCTCACCAGCGCTTTACATTTCGCAAGAAAGGCAAAAGGTGATAAAAAATGTTCACAATTACATACACAATAAGATAACAACAAACATTAAAGCTATACAAGTAAGAAGACACATAAGAAACCACAGAATATTAAAATGTAAACACTGACTTATGTAATGAAGAAAGATTAACAGATTTTTCATATGAATAAAGAGGCATACTGTGTTTATATATTGCTGCGTGTGTGTGCTTGCGTACGTGTGTGTGTACATGTGTGTGTGCGTGCGTGTGCGTTGCTGTGCGCGTGTGTTTGTAAGAATGTGTGTGTGTGTGTGTGTGTGTGGTGTGTGTGTGTGTGTGTGTGTGTGTGTGTGTGTGTGTGTGTGTGAGAGAGAGAGAGAGAGAGAGAGAGAGAGAGAGAGAGAGAGAGAGAGAGAGATTTGATTTGATTTGGTTTAGTTTTTACGTCGACACCCACCTCAGGTGATATGGCCGACGGGGATAACCATCCCAAGGAAGTGGGGGAAGAGGATCTATCTAATTCTATGCTGACACCACCAGAACAACAATGATGTTAAGATGGGACAGTGAGATGGTCAGTTTTAATATAGCGCACCCCAGGATTCGAACCCACAACCATTAGCATGTGAATCCGACGCTCAAACCAACTGAGCTACTGGGGCCCGCAGAGAGAGAAGAGAGAGAGAGGAGAGAGAGAGAGAGAGAGAGAGAGAGAGAGAGAGAGAGAGAGAGAGAGTGTGTGTGTGTGTGTGCGTGTGCTATGTTTGCATGCGTGTGTGTGTTTGTTTATGCATGCAATAGTTGTACATAAAATTATAATCAATATTTTGAATGAAGATAAAAACAGAAAAATTCTAATCCATATACAGGAAAAACATTACAACTTCAATATTACAGCATTAATACCTTGACAATCAAAATTCCTCACAAATTATGAACTATTCGCATATCATACATCACAATTTACATACAAACAAAGATTTGAAAAAGTTTCTTAAAGTATTTCAGTCTCTTTCCCACTCAATTTCTCCCCTATCCCTTCCTCAGCTGTACACATACAGTGATACATACACATGCTCACTCAAGCACACCACACACACACACACACACACACACACACACACACACACACACACACACACACCCCAACACACACACACACACACACCACATACACACATGCACGCACACACACACCTTGCTCTATAGGCCCTTATACAAAATACTGTTATACAGGCAGGAGAGATTAGTCTGATGACAGACTTGCAAACTAAGGCTCTTCAGGTTAGATGAGTTTGAAAGAGGTGGGTTTTCAGGTGCCGTTTGAAGGTTGAGAAACACTTAATTTTTCTGAGAGACAGTGGTAGAGAGTTCCATACATTTGGGCCAAAGACAGAGAAAGATTTTTTACCAAAGGTGTCTAGAGAGAAGCGAGGAACAGTCAACAGTGAGGTGTCAGAAGAGCGGAGCGTTCGAGAAGGTTTGTAACCCTGCAGGAGGTTGTCAACATACATGCACATACATACATACATACATACATACATACGTAAGTACGTACTTCGTATGTTCTACATAATGCAGATATACATACATACGTACATACAGACATACAGACAGACAGATATGCGTACATGCAAACATACGTGCGTACACACACACACACATGCATATTACATGCATATATACATACATACATACATGCATGCATGCGTACACACAACCACACGCACACGCACACACACTCACGTATAAACGCACGGATGCACACACGCACACACGCGCGCACACGCACATACACACATACACATACGCACGCGCGCCCGTGTGCACAATTCTTTCTGATCCATATGAAACAATCTCCTTATCTCTCGTTTTCATTTTGAGTGGAAGAATCTTGTAAAATGAATGTATCAGAAATTATACTAGCTTTGTATGCTTTACGCAGTCTTACATGAATGGGTATGTTGAAAAGCTGGAGAGCTACTGCAGGCGATGGATAAGACAGCTGACCCATGCCACGATTTCTACCAGTACTCTTGTGGCAACTGGGTCCAAACACACAGCATCCCAGAGACTGCATCTTTATACTCTCAATTCGATCATGTCAAAGAACTGGTCGTGCTGCAGATGAAAGGTAGGATGCTACACTTGTTTGCAAATGACCTTAAGATTAATCTATGTAAATGTTGCGTAGAAACTACAAGATTACACAAGTACACATTGACACTAAATGGCAGAATAAGGCACATCTGTGTCACAGAATTGAAAATTTAAATGTAAATGTTAAAACGTCCATTTTCTTGACACACAGATGATGAACAGAGTACTTAGAACACAGTTAAGCCTAAGTCTTACATACAAAAGACCTAGTGAAGGACATGTGAAGCTCATCTCTCTCTCTCTCTCTCTCTCTCTCTCTCTCTCTCTCTCTCTCTATTTGTGTGTTTGTTTTGCTTGTTTTCATAAAGGCTTAGCACTTGGTATGTAATTCTTTTCTAGGTCTTTTGGAAAAGCCTTACGACAGTGCTAAAGAGAGCGCATCCATCAGGAAAGCCAAGAATCTGTATCAGTCCTGTGTGAACGAAGGTAAATAGAAAGGCTTAGGAAATATTAAAACTAAATATACAGGCTACAAGTTACGTAAATGTTTAGCCCATGAAATCGAGGGGGAAAATAACAATAAGCCAAATTTGAGTGGCAGTGGACTGGGACAGGACATAGAGTTAACCGTTAGTTAGAGACTTTTATAACGGTGGTCATGAATCACTTGTTTACTTAAATAGAATCTATCCCACATTGACATATCTTTGGTTCAAGTTGGATTGAAAAATATAGAGTGTCATCTGTAAAATCAAATGTAAAGAAATAATAGCAAACCAAACCAGATGTTCTTAAATTCACAGACAGTCCCATTTAAAGTTTGGGGGAGTGGGGGTGTTTAGCAGCGTAAATCATGTGAGTTTCTTGTTTAGAGAATGTTTTTAACAGCACATAACATATCTGGCATGTGCTTTAGCTCACCTGATGCAGTAAACCATACTAACTGCAAAATACTCGACTAGGTGACCGAGAAAATGGGGAAAAGAGGTCCACCGCCAGATTCTGCTGTTATGCCCACCCCTTGACCGATACCCAGTTCTGGTCTGAATGACCATGGTCCTCTTTGTTCGATCACGACGAATCATCCAGACCGTACTGTCTGTGCTCTGCAAAGTCTTTGTGTGCCTGGTTGTCTTCCCCAGTTCACAGTCTCTCTAACTTTCTTTGTGTGTTCTCTATTTTGATCAAAAGTGTTTGTCACTCCCCTCTATTTCTTTAAATAGATCTTCCCTTTTCGGGTCTTTTCACCCCTTTTGGACACTTCTATTGTTCTATTGTTATTATTGGCCTGTCATCAACTTCGGCTGATGGACAGTAATTCTTGATTGTTCAGTTCTTGGTGTTTCATCACTTTTGCTTCAAGGCTGAGTTAGAAACTCTTTCCAGTGCCTTGTCCCCTCGCAGGAAAGCTAATTTTTCAACGTTATTATTCTTCTTCACGAACAACCTACATGTCATGTACCCTCCAATACGTTTCAATAAAGACAACAACAAAAAAAAGCAAACAAACAAACAAACAAACAAACAAAAAAAGAACAAGCCCAGTCTGCTCAAGATTCTTCCATTATACCCCTCGATCTAGTTTCGCTGGAGCGCCCTAATTTCTCAGTCCTCAGTGTTTCCATTTAGAAACGCCATTCTCCACTTTACCGCTATTTGGTTTGTGCCTGCTCTGGGCTTTACTCAAAGGAGTATACGCCATTATGTGACGTGGCACACCGGTGAAGGTGAAACGTGCATCCACTCTTGTTTCTCATGTATCCATTGAAGTCTCTGCAGTCTGTTTGGGTCAGAACAACATTGTAGTTCCACCTGGAACATTTCAATACTACGCGTATCGCACAATGGTGTGTATGTGCCACTAGTATTTTGTAAAATCCACAAGCACAAGCATTTCATAGTCTAAAGGGAATATAATTCTGGTGAACAAGTTTACTTGTGTTAATACTATTCATCTTTTGATGAAATTTTTTAACATGGTGAATAAATGATGATGATCATGATGATGATGATGATCATGATTAATGATGATAGCAGTGATAAGATTCTGGATGACTGGTGGTAGTGGTGGTCTTTGATCTAATGTCTATTCACTGATGTGATTTTTGGAAAAAAAAGTGAGAATAGATGAGGAGTGAAGAGGATACTTGAAAATAGTCAATCTTCGGAAAAAACAACAACAAACCAGAAAACAACTGCGCCGACGACGGGAAGGAAAAACTAACAAATGACGTTACCATAATTAACGATTTAAACAGTAAAATTGGCTAACCGTTATGAACAAGTGAAATAACGGCGTGTTAAAGATAATTTGCTATAGGACTTTTTGACAGGCTGACAAAAAATTCATATGTTAAGGATGAAAAGAACTATGAGATGTATCCAGCAGAAAGTAATATCAATGCCTCTTAAGTATAAACTATGAATCAAGTGACTAATTTCCAAGATCATTTCAGATCTTGTTCGTAATTTTTGATTATTCAAGAGCTTGAACTATAAGATTTTGAATCAACGCCAAAAAAGATCCTGAAGAATTGTCCTAAGAAGACTTATCATATAATTCAAAGCCATTAATATTGCATGGAGTTCAACGGTAAAGATAGACTTATTAAGTCCTATATAGAAGGATTTCTCAATTTTGAGAGCTGGTATTAAAAACGCTGAGCCTGCTTGTCTTTCAATTACTGATCAATCGGTTTGAATTTTCAAGTGATCGCAATAACAGTCTTCTATATGACATTCAATCTGACTTGCCAGTAAATTGATATTGTCTTCTGTTTTTAAATCAGTGTGACGTATGTCAAATCGTGCTTTTTGGAGTTCTCAGCTGGGAAAAGGAAGGTCTTACAGATACAGGATCTGCTTCTAGATCACTTCCAGATCCTTTCATAACGTCAAATGTGTATGTTGCAACTGTGACCTGTGAAGATATTGATTTAGCTCTTTTTGGAAAGTCGGTGTCTGATCTTAATTTTGTTTCTGTTTCGATGATGTTTTCTGTGGTGGTGTTTAACAGAAATTTAGTAGAAGCCACTTTCTTTTGTTTATCAAGCGGCAACAATTTGATTGCAATGTATGCGCGAAGACAAGAAGCATGCATTGGAAGACTCAGCGCAAGTTTGAAACCTTTACAATTTAAGCTCTGCAGTATTGTTAGTAAGTGTTTCGGTGCACTGAAGAATATTTTTTGGGCATAGGTTTATTTAGATCTAATAAGCGAATTACAAAGATGAACAAGTCTTGATGTATCTTGTCCCCATGTCTGTTTGCGAACTATTTTCAAGAAATTCAAATTTTTTTGAGCTTTTGTTAACAAGTATTCAAAATGCGTATTCCAAGATAATTTCGCTGTAAGGAAATCTCCTAAGAATTGAATCGACTTGTTATCCTGAAGAAGAGTATCTCCCAGTTTGAAAGTTGGACTATTTGCTGGGTTAGCTCCATTGTTAAACAAAACTATCTTTGTTTTTTCCATGGATAGATGCAGTCAATTTTCTACCATGTATCGTGCTATTTTACCAAGCTCTAATTGATAACATTTACGCGTATAATTAATACAGCGCAACGAAATTTTCTTTTCATATTCACCTGCATCCAGATGCATAAATCATCAGCATATTGAGCTAAAGCTACATGTTTAGAAATTTTACTAGGTAAGTCATGCTTAAATATCATGAAGAGAAAGGGAGAAATAACGGATCCCTGAGGGATACCCATTTGAAGAATTCGTTTTGTAGAATACACATTTTCAAGCCTCGTTTGAAATACTCGGTTTTCCAAGAAACATTTGACATAGTCAAAAATGTGACTTGTCAGCCCAACACTTTTCAATTTGAGTAATAATCGGGAATGCCATACTTGGTCGTATGCTTTAGTTACATCAAAAAATGTAGCTAAAACACATTGACGTCTGGCAAATTGTTGTGCTATATTAGTGGTTAGCCTTGTTAGGAGTTCCACTGGTGTGACCTGCCTTTTCTAAATCCTGATTCACTGTTAATATTTTATTCTTTTCACAGTAGTGCATCAATCTCTTTGAAACTATTTTCTCCATTAGTTTACATACGTGCGATGTTATTGCATTGGTCTATAGTTTTTCAGGTTTGTGTTACATTTACCTGGTTTTAGTACAGGAACCACTATTGATTGTTTCCAATAGTTAAGCAGTTTGCCGCTGTTCCAGCATTTTTTTTTATACATACTGTGTAGCAAGATTATAAAATTTTCTGTTAAATTTTTCAGCATCTCATTTTAAATTGCATGGAATCATACTGTTGTCTTTTTACTTGGAATTAATTTAATGGCATCCTTTAATTTTTGGAGTGTGATTGGTGCATTTACGTAGTGCGTAATATCTGGGGCAGAATCCTTATATGCGTCTGTCTTTTCTTCCTGTACCCTATAATTTTCTACTAGAGGCAGGAAGTCCTTCTACTCGACAGACCTCAGCAACCATGTCTGCAAAAGCTTCTGCTTTTTCCTGTGAGCTAGGTAAAGGGTTGTTTTCTAGCTTTACTGGAACAGATGGCAACTTGATCCCATTTTTCATTGTTTTCAGTTTTTCTCAAATCTTTTGCATATCTTTGTGGTCACTTACTTCACATGTACAAAAAATGTCCAATATTGTTCTTTGGTTTGTTGTATGATTCTGTTGCAGTTTATATCAGCACTTTTCATCTCTGTATGATTTTCAGGTGACCTATTCGCTATATATATATATATATATATATATATATATATAACATTTTTTTTTCGTTGACTGCCTTTCCACAATCTTTATTCCACCAGACGTTTCCATGATGTTCTCGTTTTCAACACTTTAAGTTCTGGAATTGAAATTTTTGCAGCCTTTAAGAATGAGTTACAGAAAACTGCATACATGTCGTTTAAGGTCATTGTTTCAGATAGATGTGTTCTTGTCTTTTGTAGCATAGCTGTAAAACAGGCCCAGTGTTCGCCTTTATAATTAAACTTGGGTCTTGTGGCATTGCGTCTATTTCAGTTGTAAGGTTTAGGGTAAGAAGTATGGGGATGTGATCTGATCCCAACAAGTCATCCTCTGTTTGCCATGTGGTGTTTGGTGCTAGTGATGGTGAGATTAAAGTGAGGTCAATAGCTGCGGGTCTGTGGGTTGGTCTATCAGGGATACAGGTAACGTGTCAGTTGTTAAGTAAGTATAAGCTGGAATCTACAGTACTTTCAATCAACCCTTTGCTGGTTATGTTTTTACAGTTCTTGTCCCAGAATGGGGCATGTACATTAAAAGCACCACCAATTACCAATTGTCTTGTTGATCTTGAAACTGTTTCAGCCATTTAGTATTCACAGAATCTGGATCTCTTGGTAGATAAACAGAGGCCATGCTTAGAACTAATGATGAGGAAAATTTTAAATTGATTGCACATGATGAAATAGATGTGGACGATTTTGGTACTGGAGATGTTCCTTCACAGTAGTTCAATCCTTCACGAACATATATTGATGTGTGTATTTGGCCACCGTCATTTTTAGAGTCATATATTTTAGGTATACTGGTTTTAGTGGTATTCAGCGATTGCAGAGGTAAGATTTGGGTGTTTCTAGAAGAGAGATAATTACTCAAATAGGAAACGTTTTTAACAGTGGAACGTGTGTTCCACTGAGCAATGTTGATATCACTGACTACACACTTCTTCATGATGAACGGTTGGATAAGCTTGGAGCAGTATCATACATTTAGATAAGTAGGTAATCAATTAACGTTCAAGTAAAATTTACACATATTATAAGAAAGAAGTAAGCAAACAAACAAAGAAAGAAGTAAAACAATACAACTGAGCACTGAACAGAGAGGAACTGAATCTGGGCTGAATCTAAAATGTTGATGGTTGTTTACTGTTGCTATTGTCACTAGAGTGATCTCCCCTGTGAGTGACGTAGCGAGTGTGCTACCGGGATGTGAAGATGGCAACCGGAAGGTAAAATAAATGCGTTGCTCCTAAAAGTTGGACTGGCCTGCTGTACGGGTAAGAGATAGCTTTTCTCAACAAAAATGACAAGGGAGGGAAGAAAAACGATGGGTGAAAGCCAGGTCTTGGTTGATGGGTTGATTTTCTCCTGGGTTTTTCCCAGAAAAGCTGATAGATATGCCTCCATATGTTTCTGGCCAGAACGCTCGCCCTTCTGGTGGCTGGATGTACGTTGTCCTGGCTGACTTGAGCGTAGCTACTTGTTTGCAGATTATCGTGGCTGACGTAGTCGACATTCGCTGTTTTTAAGAGTCTCGCTTTTGTCAGGGCATTGTTGTGTCGACCGAAGTTTAGCAGACGAGACTGACCCGGAAGTGAACCCTCGGTGTTTACATAATTGACGTCAGGACTTGCGCAGAAGGTTGAGATGCACAATGGCCAACAAAGAGAAACGGAGAAGACCTGACCAAAGGAGTCTCCATCGATACTAAGATCTGATTATCATTTTACCTTGATCTACTGTGAGTGACGTCCGTGTCATCCTTGATCGACTTTCCTTCAGGATCAAGTGTCCTAACACCAGGATTCGTCAGGTGAACCATAACTTCCCAGTGGGTTGTTGCTGGTTCAAGACACGTTGGTTCCTGGCAGTAAGTCTACTGATACTAAACGTAATTCAGTTGAACTTGAACTTGAACTGTACGATGTTTGAGGTCTTGTAGGAAGTCCTGTTCATGGATCCGTGTGGGTTATACGGCTACTATACTAAAACTTTACATGCGTGGCTTATTGGCAAGACGGATTGTACTGGTCGAGTTTCTTCTTCCAGCAAGCACCCAACATACTCTTGAGGGCATTTACAGAAGGTGCCAGGACCACTTCGTCTGGGAGGCTGTTCCACGTTTTGGTGATTCTTTCGCTGAAGAAGTGTTTCCTGGTATCGCAGTGGGTGTGGTGCGGGAACAGTTTCATTGCATTTCCTCTGGTGCCTGCATCCTTGGGAGTTTCAGGCTTTGGTTTTTCGGTCTTGTAGATTCTGTGAACATATTTGAAGGTGTCGATCATATCCCCATTGAGACCGGTGCTCCAAGCTGGGCAGGCCAAGTCGCTGTAGTCTTGCTGGGTATGGTAGTTCACTGATTGAGGAGATCAACTTTGTGGCTCGGCGCTGCACATCCTCTAATTGTTTGCATAATGTCTTATGTCGGGGTTGCCACACAGTTTGTCCATACTCGAGGATAGGCCTTGCTAGTAGTGTCTTGTATAGCTGAATGAAGAGCTTGCAGTCTAAGAACTCGAAGGTTCTGCGGATGACGCCAATTACGCTGTTTGCTCTTGATGTGACGTTGTCAACGTGTTGCTTAAATTTGAGGTCGTTGTCAACATGAACGCCGAGATCCTCTTCCACCTCACTTTCTGCCAGGGGTATTTCTCTGCTAGTTCTGGTTTCAGCGTCTGTGTGCTTCATATGGTACGTTGCTTCTGATTTCCGTGTGCCGAGTTTCATCACTTTGCATTTCTGTAGGTGGAATCTCAGAAGCCAATCGTCCGACCATTTCTGGAGGCTGTCTAGGTCCTGCTGGAGTGATGCAGTTGATTCTTGGTCATCGCTTGCGGCATTCAATTTTGTGTCATCTGCAAATAGTTTGACGGTGTTTTGTACATGTTTTGGCAGATCATTGATGTATATGACAAATAGGATCGGTCCTAACACACTACCTTGTGGGATACCGCTTGTGACTGCAGCCTCTTCAGAGAAAGTTCCATTGATTCTAACTCGTTGCTTTCGATCACCAAGGAAGGCTGCTATCCAGTTGAGTATTGGGCCTTTTATTCCGTGGGCTTCGACTTTGCTCAGCAGACGACGATGCAGTACAGTGTTGAAGGCTTTTTGAAAGTCCATACACACGTCGCCAATGCTGCTGCCAGAGTCGATGAGTCTGGTCCAGTCGTCGAGAGCTTCCAGTAGATTTGTCACACATGATTTCCACTGGACGAACCCATGTTGCTCCTCACATAGTAGCTCATTGCGTTGTAGGTGATTCATTATTTGTTCCCTCAGAAGTTTTTCCATTGCCTTGCACAGGATGCAGGTTAGGCTGACAGGGCGATAGTTTCCTGGTTGCTGTTGGCTTCCTTTCCTCTTGTAAATGGGGGTGACTGTGGTTTCTTTCCAATCAGTTGGTATTTCCCCACGGTCCAGAGTGAGGCGGAACAGGTAATAATAATAATAATAATGTTTATTTGTATACCGCATATTCCATATAAAAACATGCTCACCAGCGCTTTACGTTTCGCAAAAAAGGCAAATGGTGATAAAAAATGTTCACAATTACATACACTATAAGATTACAACATACATTGAAGTATACAAGTGAGAAGATACATAAGAAACCACAGAATATTAAAGTTTAAACACTGACTCATGCAATGAAAAAAATAACAGATTTTTCAAATGAATAAAGAGGCATACTGTGTTTACATATTGCTGCGTGTGTGTGCGTGCGTACGTGTGTGTGTGTACGTGTGCGTGTGTGTGTGTACGTGTGTGTGTGTGCGTGCGTGTGCGTTGCTGTGCGCGCGCGCGCGCGCGTGTGTGTGTGCGTGCGTGTGCTATATTTGCATACGTGTGTGTGTGTGTTCGTGCATGCAACAGTTGTACATAAGATTATAATCAATATTTTGAATGACGATAAAAACACAGAAAAATTCTAATTCATATACAGGAATATAGGGGCTGGAACTAAACAGCAGGAAGACTGAAGTCATGGTGATCAGTAAAAAACATGAAATCCCCTCATACAAAATAACAGCAAATGGCACAACCTTGACACGGGTTGATAAATTCAAATACCCGGGAACGATCATTTCATCAGATGGCAGATGCACATCAGAAATAGCCGACAGAATCGGCCAAGCCAAAACAGCATTCAAGAAGATGACAAGCATTCTTACCAACAAATGCCTGTCAATTAACATCAGGAAGAGAGTTCTTGAATGTTATATAGAACCAATATTGTTGTACGGATGCGAGGCGTGGACAGTCAAGAAACAAAGCCAGAACAAGATTGAGGCAGCCGAGATGTGGTTTCTGAGAAGAATGTTGCGAGTTCCATGGACAACAAAGAAAACAAACGAGACAGTCTTGATGGAGGCAGACACAAGTAGATCACTCGTAAAGAAGATTAGGAAATGACAGGCAACATTTGTAGGCCATTTTGTGAGGAGGGGGGACTTGGAGCACCTGGTCACAACGGGAAAGCTGGAGGGAAAGAGAGCACCGGGTAGACCCAGGGAGAAAATGCTGGACGGACTTGCAGAGTGGCTGGGGACGAGGAGGGTGGGGGAGATGCTAGGGGCAACGAAAGATAGAGACAGATGGAAGTTCATGATCGCCAACGCCATGCGGCAGAGCACCTGATGATGATGATGATACAGGAAAAACATTATGACTTCAGTATTGCAGCATTAACACCTTGACAATCAAAATTACTTCACAAATTATAATCTGTTTGCATATCATATATCACAATTTACATACAAAAAAAGATTAAGAAATTTCTTAAAGTATTTCAGTCTCTTTCCCACTCAATTTCTCCCCTATCCCCTCCTCAGCTGTAAACATGCAGTGATACACACACATGCTCACTCATGCACACATGCGCACACGCACACACACACACACACACACACACACACACACACACACACACACACACACACACACACATATATACACACACACACACACATATGCACGCACACACACACCTCGCTCTGTAGGCGCTTATGCAAAATACTATTATATAGGCAGGAGAAATTAGTCTGATGACAGACTTGCAAACTAAGGCTCTTCAGGTTAGATGAGTTTGAAAGAGGTGGGTTTTCAAGTGTTGTTTGAAGGTTGAGAAACACTTAGTTTTTCTAAGAGACAATGGTAGAGAGTTCCATACATTTGGGCCAAAGACAGAGAAAGACTTTTTACCAAAGGTGTCTAGAGAGAAGCTAGGAACAATAAGCAGTGAGGTGTCAGAAGAGCGGAGTGTTCGAGAAGGTTTGTAACACTGCAGGAGGTTGGCAAGATAGGATGGCACATTCTCATGATAGATACACTGAAAGCAGAGATAGGCAACTTTATATTGAATCCTAGCCTTTACCGGGAGCCAATAAAGTGTTCTAAGCAAAGATTTTGCACTCTCACGCCTGGGCTTGCGGAGAACAAGGCGAGCCACATGGTTCTGTATGCGCTGAAGTTTATATAGTTGATTGTCATGGAGACCTGCGAATAGAGAGTTACAATAGTCCAGTCTAGATAGTATGAAAGAGACAGCAAGCTTGTTGGCAGCATCAGTGGAAAGAAAGGAGCGAATCTTACCTATTCTGCGTAGCTGATAGTACAGAGTACGGCACAACTGTTTGACATGGGCTTCCATCGACAGTGTTTGATCCAGGTAGAAGCCAAGATTTCTTACAGTTTGTGAGAAAGATACATCACAACCAGAGATAGACATGGGGGCATGAGTAACTTGATTGATCTTTGACTTAGTACCAGTAACAATAAGCTCAGTTTTATCATCATTCATCTTCAGCTTGTTTTCGCTCATCCACTTGGAGATATCCTCTATACAATCTCTCAGACTGCACACAAGAGCGTCAAAATTTGATGGAGCAGAGGAGCTATGCAGCTGTGACTCATCCGCAAAGAAGTGGTATGAGTGACCTGACTGATGAATGGTAGTGCTGAGAGGTTGTGTATACATAGTGAACAGGGCCGGTCCCAAGACAGAACCTTGTGGGACACCACATTTCAGCACAGATGGATTTGATTTGTGGCCAATGACAACAGACTGGGTACGGCCAATCAAATATGAGGTAAACCAGTCCAGAACCGTTCCAGAACAGCCAAAAGTGGTACGCAACCGCGTTATGAGGATGCTATGGTCTATGGTGTCAAATGCTGCTGACAAAGTCAAGCAGTGACAAGATAGACACACTCCCATTGTCTGAAGCCTGAAGGAGGTCATTGACCACACGCAATAGAGCGGTTTATGTGCTATGGCACTTACGGTAGGCTGACTGAAATGGCTCTAGCAGGTTGTGAGATTCCACATGCTGCAGAAGCTGTTCTAGTACAATACGTTCCAAAACCTTTGATAGGAATGGTAGATTGGAAACTGGACGATAATTCATCAAGCAATCTGGGTCAAGGTTTGCCTTCTTCAGAAAGGGCTTGACAAGAGCGTGCTTAAAGCACTGAGGCACAACAACAGATGACAAGGACTTATTCATAATATCTGTGACAATTGGAGTAATTTCATCTAGACAATCAAATAGGATAGAGGCAGGGATAGGGTCAAGGTCACAGGACTTCTTTGGCATTTTCTTCAGTATCTCTCTCACACAACCTTCAGACATAAGCTCAAAATTTTCTAGCTGTGTACCAGAGAACACAACAGCATTAGTGGGGCATGCACATGACTGATCAGGAATCAACATTGACAGGCTTTATCACCTCTCCAGTTCAGATCACAATTGGTCAATCCTTGTTTCAGGAAAGAGTTTATGTGGCTCCAATAAGTGATCCAACGCTTCTGGTGCATGATTTGCTACATCATTGGGGGGCAGTCCATGACATGCAATCAGACACTTTAATGATTGGGAAAGAAAAGATTCCTCTGAAATTGCAGTTTAGAAGTACTCCTCCATCAGTGGCTAGAGTAATGGCTGCCAAGAAGACAGTGATTCCCCCAAATTCTGTTGCCAGGGTAAAGGGCAAGGTGGATAAAGTGCTGCAAGACTGCTACATCGAGTCAAGCAATAACGCCGATGTCTTGATACCAAGAGTATTGCAGAAAGCACAGTGTGATTCAGTGATATGCCTGGTCAACCCTGACGACAGATACTACACTATCAAGCAAGGGCAGTATCTGGCTGACGCTTTTGAGGTGGAGAAAATAGTGGAAACAAATAAAACTGAACTGAAAACTTGCAAGTCAAGGAAAGAACCTCTGTTCTGCACAGTTACATCATCAGAGAAGCAGAAGAACCCCGATGGTCCCAAATCTCAGAAATCTAGTAAAGTGCCAGAACATCTTCAACAGCTAGCTGATCAGTCAAGTGAGCACCTTTTAAAAGAACAGAAGGAGCAGTTAGACAAACTTGTATGCAGCTATGAAGATGTCTTCGCCAAAAGTGACTTTGATTTGGGTAATTTCACGGCCATCGAACTTACCATCGACACAGGGGAGGCCAAGCCAACCAAGCAACGTATGCGTCGAACTCCAGCAGTGTTTGCAGGGGAAGAGGAGGCACACTTAAAAAAAATGCTCGATTCTGGTGTGATCCAGGAGTCAGTTTCTGAATGGGCTTCAGCTCCTGTGTTGATCCGGAAAAAAGATGGGTCTGTACGGTGGTGTATTGACTATAGGGCTCTCAATGATGTCACTGTGAAGGATACGTTTCCACTTCCGCTGGTTGAGGACTGCATGGACACTTTGTCAGGCAGTGTTTGGTTTTCCAAACTGGATGCCAACAGTGCTTACTGGCAAGTGAGGATCAAAGAGGCTGACCGCAAAAAGACTGCATTCCTGACAAAGTATGGGCTTTTTGAACATGTTCGGATGGGTTTTGGTCTTACCAATGCACCTGCAACTTTTGCCCGGGTGGTGAATCTCATTCTGAGGGGATTCAGATGGAATACAGTTCTGGCTTTCCTGGATGACATTCTAGTGTTGGGCAAAAGTTTTGATGATCACCTGCAAAATTTGAAGGAGGTACTTGAGCGGTTCAGGCAACAAGGGATCAAATTGAAATCAAGGAAATGTTTACTCATCCATAAGGAGGTAGATGATGTCGATGTCAGACCGTGACACCAAAACAGTTGCTGAGTGGCCTACCCCCAAGAGTTCCAAAGACGTTGAACGATTCCTGGGCTTTGTTAATCATCACAGAACATTTGTCCCAAAGTTTGCTGAACTGGCCCAGCCTTTGTACAGTTTCACAGGAAAAAACAAGTTCAAGTGGGAGGAACAACAACAAAAAGCTTTCGAAGCTTTGAAGAAAACCTTGACGGAACTACCTGTACTAGCACTTCCAAATGGAACGGATCCACTCATTCTGGACACTGATGCGAGTGATACAGCAATCGGTGCAGTACTTAGTCAGGTGTAGGAAGGAGTTGAGAAGGTCATAGCTTATAGCAGTTTTCCCCTCACTCCTGAACAGTAAAGGTATTGTACTACCCGCAAGGAACTATTGAGTATTGTGAGATTTACAAGGCAATTCAAATACTATTTGCTGGGTAGAGTTTTCACAGTCAGGACTGACCACTCGAGTCTTATTTGGCTTCTGCGGTTCAAGGATCCCCAAGGTCAGCTAGCGCGATGGATGGAGGAGTTGTCCCAGTATCATGTGGTTGTAAAACATCGTCCAGGAATCAAGCATGGAAATGTGGATGCTCTGTCGCGGATTCCGGATGATCTATCTCCATGTCATACATTCATCGCAGGGATCAAGCCTGAAAGTCTGCCTTGTGGGGGTTGCCATTACTGCCAGACAGCTGAGGAGCACTGGAGAAGTAGATGAAGCAACAACTCTGTCTCGGATGAAACCTCAGTACAATGATAAAAACATCCAATCAGATTCAATCAGAGTGGTAGTTGAGACGGGTTCAGCTGTGAAAACTCAGAAAAGAAATGTTAGGGAAGATTCTTTGGTCAGTACTTCATCAAAGGTTGGCTGCAAAAAGAGCACTCAGGACATTGGGCGAACTTCCAGGGGAGATTTATGCTCCGGACCGGCATCAAAGCTGCAAAAGGTAGGAAGGACAGTATTTGCTCAGCGTTTACCGGAAATCCATGGCAGAGAGCAGGGTTTCTTGTATGATCAGTTTCTGTGAAGGTTCCTGCCGAAGGTTTTCAGGAGTTATTGGCAGAGACTCCTGTCAGTTCTCTTGTACACTCTGGTGTACATGTCAGTCCTCTTGTACACTCGTGTGTACATGCAGTCCTCTTGTACACTCGGGTGTATATGACAGTCCTCTTGTACACTCTGGTGTACATGACCATCCTCTTGTACACTCGGGTGTGCATATCAGCTCTCTTGTGCACTCAGGTGTACATGACAGTTCTCTTGTACACTCTGGTGTACATGTCAGCTCTCGTGTGCACTAAGGTGTACATGACAGTTCTCTTGTACACTCTGTGTAATGTCAGTCCTCTTGTACACTCTGGTGTACATGTCAGTCCTCTTGTACACTCTGGTGTACATGTCAGCTCTCATGTGCACTCAGGTGTACATGACAATCCTCTTGTACACTCTGGTGTACATGTCAGTCCTCTTGTACACTCTGGTGTACATATCAGTTCTCTGTGCACTCTGGTGTACATGACAGTTCTCTTGTGCACTCTGGTGTACATATCAGTTCTCTTGTGCACTCTGGTGTACATGACAGTTCTCTTGTGCACTCTGGTGTACATATCAGTTCTCTTGTGCACTCTGGTGTACATGACGTCCTCTTGTACACTCTGGTGTGCATATCAGCTCTCTTGTGCACTCAGGTGTACATGACCCATCCTCTTGTACACTCTGGTGTACATGTCAGCTCTCGTGTGCACTAAGGTGTACATGACAGTTCTCTTGTACACTCTGGTGTAATGTCAGTCCTCTTGTATACTCTGGTGTACATGTCAGTCCTCTTGTACACTCTGGTGTACATGTCAGCTCTGTGTGCACTCAGGTGTACATGACAGTTCTCTTGTACACTCTGGTGTACATGACAATCCTCTTGTACACTCTGGTGTACATGACCGTCCTCTTGTACACTTGGTGTACATGACAGTTCTCTTGTACACTCTGGTGTACATGTCAGTTCTCTTGTGCACTCTGTATACATGACAGTTCTCTTGGACATTCTGGTGTACATGACAATCCTCTTGTACACTCTGGTATACATGTCAGTCCTCTTGTACACTCTGGTGTACATGACATTCCTCTTGCACACTCTGGTGTACATGTCAGTCCTCTTGTACACTCTGGTGTCATGTCAGTTCTCTTGTACACTCTGTGTCATGTCAGTTCTCTTGTACACTCTGGTGTACATGTCAGTTCTCTTGTACACTCAAATGTACATGACAGTTCTCTTGTGCACTCAGGTGTGTATGACAAGTTCTCTTGTGCACTCAGGTGTATATGACAGTTCTCTTGTGCACTCAGGTGTACATGACAGTTCTCTTGTGCACCCTGATGTACATGGCAGTTCTCTTGCGCCTTCGGGAAGCATGCATGACAGTTTTCGTGTGTGTTTGGGCGACACACGCGTCAGGCCACAGTCTGGGCACAGTCTTCAGGAAGGTTTCAGTAAGAATGCTGAGGGACCTCTTGGTTGTTCAAAACTTGAACAAAAAGGCCATAACAGGAAGACAAAGGTCAGACAGTTTGCATCGGTGACAGATTCTCTTGACAGTAAGCCCAGGCAGGTGGCACAAGAACACGAAAAAAGTTTTCAGTAGGGATGGTCCAAATTACAAAGAAGATTTTGTTCAGGACTGCTTTGATGAAAAAGTGGATCTTGACTGGGATCGCTCCATGGACAACTTCCCTTCTGATGCTTGGGAATGCCACATAAAGGATTCTGGTTTTGACATCGAAATCCAAAATAATCAGGCGCACATCAAGATCTGTAAGTTGGAATTAGCTCATGAAGCTACGGCAGAAAATCCTTCTTGCTGGGGGTTCACTCACTGTGAAATCAGAGAGGCGCAAGAAAAAGATGAAGATCTGCAACTGCTCATAAATCACTTGCAAGAGAAAGTAAACCCTGGAGAAGGAGAGCTTTTTCTAACTTCACCAAGTGCGAAATACAACTGGGTGAACAGAGACTTGTTTTTGCTTCAAGAGGGTGTTCTTTTCAAGCAAAAGAATGACTCTCATGAACTGCTGATGGTGGTTCCAACAAACGTGCAAGAAAAAGCGATTCAGTGGCATCATGACATCCCTAGCAGCTCATCAGGGAGTAGCCAGAACAAAAACAAAACTGAAGGAGAAATTCTTTTGGTTTTACTTGTCTCGAGATGTGGACAACTATGTGTTGACTTGTGAAGTTTGCAGTAGGAACAAAAAAAAAAAAAACGTTATGGAAAGGTTCCACTGACTGAATACCATGCAGGAGCACCTATGGAACGAGTCCACATCGATTTCATTGGACCACTCCCTAAAACATCAAGGGGTAATGAACACTGTCTCATGATGGTGGATCAATTCACAAAGTGGGTTGTGTATATTCCATTACCATCACAAAAAGCTGAGGTGACAGCAAAAGCCGCCATTGATGAGTTTTTCTCCAGATTTGGTTGTCTGCTCCAAATTTTCTCTGATCAGGGACGTAATTTTGAGAGCAGATTGTTTGAGGCTTTGTGCCAAGCGCTTCAAATTCACAAAGCCCGAACTATGCCATACAGACCGTCATCCAATGGTCAGGTAGAGCGGTACAATCGGACACTTTTGGATGCTGTTCGATGTTTTCTTGGAAAAAAGCAAAACAGGTGGGACGAACATGTTCAACAAATAGCAGGTGCAATCAGAGCTTGAGTGAACAGATCAACAGGATACACCCCCAACATGCTGATGCTGGGGAGGGAAGTGAATACTCCAGCACAGCTAATGTTTCCCATCCCAGGACAGAAATTTGAAAGCCATGAGGAATATGTGTCCAAGTTGGTGAAGAACATGCAAGAGGCTCACACCTCTCCTAAAGAAGTCTTGAAAACATCTAAAAAGAACATGAAGCGCAACTACGATTTGAAAGTGTTGCTGAGACCCTACGCCGAGGTTGATGTGGTGTACCTGTTAGATACAGCAGTTCGGAAGGGCAAATGCAAGAAACTTTGTTCACCGTGGAAAGGTTCTGGTGTTATTGTGAAAAAGTTGTCCGTATATTTGTATCAGGTCAAGCTCCGAAATTCTGTGTTTGTGTCACAAATCATGACAGAATGGTGCCATGCAGGGATATAAAAGTTCCAGCCTGGATCAACAAATATCTGGCCCACGGACATGATGACAACCAGAATGATACCCCAGAAGAGGAGGATCGAGGACTGTACTGCGTTTGCAAAAAATCGTGGTGAAGAGGACGATTCATGATCCAATGTGACTATTGTGATGAATGGTATCACGGCTCATGTGTAAATGTGACAGCAACGGATGCACTAAATATTGATAAATACAAATGCGCATCTTGTCGTGATCATTAATCAAATATTAGCCTGTTGCTGATATGGCAAACAGACGTCTCACTCTTGCCCAGATCAACGACCTCATCCGTTGTCAGGACCTGAGAATATCAGGGCGTACCCTGGTATTTGAACTGGGACTACTGAGATTGAGTGACACAGAAAAAGATGAGTGCCTGATACGAATGGCCAAACTGGCTAGGCGAATGGCATGGAGTAATCAAGGCAAGGGATGGCTACACGAGGCAGCGCAGTCACTCCTGGAGTTGGATCTTCGACCAGAGGACTGGATTCGAAGACATATTGGCCCAGTCCAGGTGAGGAGAGCCAGCAGGAGGGTGGAACCTTGGGACCCAACTGGAGGCTGCCGAGATATTCGATACCTGAATGTGGACACTCCTTCAAAGGACAAGACCCCTGAAGTTGAAGAGAGTCCTATGGACCTAGGAGGTACCCCGGAATGTTTCCATTTTGGAGTTCCCACGGGAAGAGGCGTCTTTGCGGAGTCCTTTGCACTCCAGCACTCCAGTGCAGCAACCATCGGCACCAGATCTGTCTCTGTCAAGTTCAGGCATCTCACTACCAACTTAGGCGAAGCCTGGGATCCCAACGGGCCCAGGTAATGTGTCTGAAGTTGGTTTTGATTAGGTGCACAGGCAAGACAAATGGGGAGCCCAACGGGCCCTATAGTCAAGCCTGAGACGGTGGAAGAAGGCTATCCAGCTTCAAACAAAGATCAAAATGGAATCGCTTCCGTACTTACACCAAGAAACGCAGGTCACCTGTACATCACTCCAGAGAGGCCTCAACCACAAAACCTTCGAGGATGGTCTACTCCAGTAAATCTGGTCATCTGATGACTAAAGTCTGGAACTTGGAGACCCAACAGGGGGCTATCCCAGAAGAAGTACCAGAGGCCAACGTCTCTGGTGTGGTGACTGGCTGTTTGGCACTAAGTGTGCCAGAGGTGACACTGATTTAAAAATACATGCGTTCCGGAAGCATATTCCAGGATTTTTTAAGAACGCCTGGATAGCAAACCATTTAGAGTGGTGGCGTGCAGAAACCAAGCTCTCTGGGTGGCAGCAGGATTTCTATTTTCACGTCCTGCACCGTTGGATGATCTTCTCGAAGATGTCCGAATCAAGATGGATTTGGAGGATCGAGACAACACGCTCATCTCCGAATCCAACCAAAGGGCTATGGGTAATTTTGCCAGCTATTTGGAGTCGCCGATCAGGGACAAGTTCTTACTGAGCCCAATCAACAGTGAGGCTTGTCTCCTTCACTGGAAACCTCTCCTCTACATGGCTGCCAGGATGACCCCTCAGCAGAATGAGTTATGGATGAAGCATTTCGAAGCTCCAGAGGACGTGGAATTGGAGACCCTAGAACCCGAGAAAATCAGGCCAAGAGCTTTTGATGCCCACTTCCACTTAGAACAAGAGCTCTGATGAAGCTTCCCACCCAAAGTGGACTGTCGGAGGTGTTGCAGTAGTGTGCAGACCAACGGGGTTTCATCGAGCCGGGACGGGAGGTTCAGTTAGTTGGGTCATGTGCATCATTTTGTGATCCTTCCAGCTACCCGACACAGGAAAGTCTGCAATCCTTCCCAAATAACCTGGTGATTGCTGTGGGGCTGCACCCAAATTATGCTTTTGAGGACCTGGACAAACTGCAAGGCAACATCTCTAGGCTCCAGAAATTGGTGAATTCACCCAGAGTGACTGTCTTCGGAGAAGTGGGCTTAGACCATTCAGTCAACGACAAAGAGTGGTACTATACTACCAGTGGAAGCTCTTAAAACAGCCCCTGCCCTTAGTTCACTTCATCAGGTGTTGGTGCTACACTGCCGAGGCGATAACGATGAAGACTGCGTGGCTAGAACATACTTGGAACTCCTTGCCCTCATGAAGAGCAACAAAGTGCCCAGGGAGCAGAAAATCTACCTCCACTGCTTCAGTGGCGACCAGTATGTGGTTGACACGTGGACCAGAGTCTTCCCCACAGCATACTTTGGTTTCACCCGCAAGTCTGCCACATTCAACACTGCACAGGCGCAGGCGATCCAAGGCATCGACTTGTCACGCATTCTTCTGGAGACTGATGCACCATAGTTCCCTTTTCTGAGGAAACCAGTCTCAGCACTATGTCAGATGTGGTATGTCGCCAAGAACATCGCCCAACATCTGGACAAAACCATTGAAGAGCTTCTGGAGTAAACAATTCAGATTGCCTTCTGTATGTTCTACTGATGTGTTCACGTCATTAAATCAAGAGTTCCTGACATGACAATAGAACTTGTACTGTGTTCACGTCCCTGAATCAAGTGTTCAGATCGATTCGTGACATGACAATAGAACTTGTACTGTGCTTTACGTCCCTGAATCAAGTGTTCAGGTTGATTCATGGCACATCAAATTTCATCTTACTAGTCCTTGTGTTCTGCGAACTTGAGCCAAGTGCTCAGGTTGTTGAGTGGAACATGAAACAAACTGAAGAACTGGTTTATTCTTAGAGCACCTTTCACATGGTTGTATAAGGCTGATCAGGAAGTATCTCTCTGTCGAAACAACTGCAAAACTCGTTCTCTCCTTCATAATGTCTCGCATTGACTATTGCAATTCACTCCTGTCTGGTCTTCCTGCCTCCACCATTCACATCCTACAGCGCATTCAAAACAATGCTGTACGCCTTGTACTCAAAAAGAAAAAAAGCTGACCACATATCTCCTCTCCTGGCACAACTTCACTGGCTCCCTGTATCAAAGCGCATACAATACAAACTAGACACCATGTGCTACAAAAGCCTCAATAACGCAGCCCCCGATTACCTGTCAAGCCTACTTGAGATCTATGTTCCCTCACGTACCCTCCGCTCTGCCTCCGATCCTCTGACTTTTCGCTTTCCACGCACTAAGCTCAATACCTATGGTCCACGAGCCTTCTCTGTTTCTGGTCCACTCTCCTGGAACAAACTTCCTCTCTCAGTCCGTCAGCAACCTACTTTTGTCTCCTTCAAGTCCGCTCTCAAAACCCACCTTTTCTCCTCTGCATAAAATCCTAACCTCACTCAACCCCCTCTCCCCCCTCTGCAGCCTGTTTCCGCTCGGAGGGGAATCACATGGTTATAATATATAATTGTATATGCTATGCTCTCTATAATTTTCCATTGCTTTTATTCTTGCTTTTATTGCTTTTATTCTTTCTCCCCATTTATAGCCATGCGTGTGTGTGTGTGTGTGTGTGTGTGTGTGTGTGCGTGTGTGTGCGTGCGTGCGTGCGTGTGTGTCTGCTTCAGCGCTTAGATTTGATTTTATCAAGATTTTGCGCTATATAAATATTGTAATTATTATTAATTATTATTATTACACTCTCCTGGATGAGGAACTTTCATCATAAAGACGGGAGATGAGAGCAGACGAGACTGACCCGGAAGTGAACCCTCGGTGTTTACATAACTGACGTCAGGACTTGCGCAGAAGGTTGAGATGCACAATGGCCAACAAACCCAAACTGAGAAGACCTGACCGATGAGTCTCCAACGATATAAGATTTGATTATCATTTTACCTTGATCTACTGTGAGTGACGTCCGTGTCATCCTTGAACGACTTTCCTTTAGGATCAAGTGTCCTAACACCAGGATTCGTCAGGTGAACCGTAACTTCCCAGCGGGTTGTTGCCGGTTCAAGACACGTTGATTACTCGCAGTAGGTCTACCGTTACTAAACGTAGTTCACCGGACAGACAGCTTCTGTTGGGGGGTTTCCGGACCTTCATTGTCAAACCGGCACCCTCCCTGCAAAGTGAACCACGGCCAGGGAGCCTGGACAGAGTACACTTTTGTCTTGACCCCCAATTTACCAGTAAGTGCTACTTTCTGCTCTGTGGAATCTATTGTTTAGGAATGGATCTAGTTCCACACGCCCTGATACTAGTGATAATGACACACAGATGTTCAAGGCCAAGGCACGCACTTAGGCAAGTTAGGGTAAATAAAGAATTAGCCTACTTTAGCATTAAGGAGCTTCCTTTTCACATTCAAGTGCTTGTTTCTCACAGGAGCGACTCGACTTAACACTAGGCCTACCTTCAACCTTGGCTTTCGTAAATTGGGTATCAAAGTTTTTCAGACAGAAGTCTAGATTTGTACTGCATACATTAAAAAGTAACATTTGGCTCCTTTGTTTTCAGATCTGTTATCCCCACATGTAAAACAATGCAGTCAGGTTCAGGTGTCGGCTCTTCTTTAGATTTTTCAATAGCTCTCTTACACTTACAGTCTTCGATGGTACATGCCTTCCTCGTCGTCACCTGGAAACCGTAGGACGAACCTTATCTCTTTCCTTCCACTTTATATTTAAGACGGAAGAACATTGGACCTAGATCTGGGATGTGTAGATATAGCAGTTTTGACGTCACGTTTAGGTTTGGTAGAGACGTCAGGCTTTTGCTTGATGACATTTTTTTCGTCCAAGATCAATGTTTGCCCGAACTTCTGCACTGGAGCTGCGCATTCCGCATATGTTGAAAATTTGTACATCGGTGATGTGGTAGTTAAGTCATGTGGACTGCACAATCAGTCTGGCACGCTGTGGTGGTTGTAACTTTTGTTAGTATCGTGCATTTTTTGACTTTGCACAGCTTTTGTAGGGCCTAACGTTTTGTTGTTTTCTAACAGAAGTTTTCTCTCAGGTTGAAGCATGTCTATGAGGCTGCTAATTTTGATAGACATTTGGCAAATTGTATTTTTTAGAATGTCTATTTCTGTTACCGCCTTTTGACAGTGACAGCCACATGATGTTACTGGCTGTGCCTGTGGAACTGGTGGCTGACTCGTGGACGGCAAATCTGTCTGTTGTTTTCTGAAAGATTGACGTCATCTGAATTGTCGTCATCTGAGGTGTTGGAAGTTGATGATGTCTTAGTTTTGGTGTTGTCTTTCCTGGTGGTGGTGTTCTTCGCTTTCTGTTTGGTGAGACAACGTTTCGAGCGTGTCATTTTCAGCCCAGTTGATTCCTCTCTGAAAATGTTCAGTTGTTAAGCGGCCAACTTGGCATAGACTTCAGTGTGATGAAGATGATGATGACGATGATCGGTAAGTGAATGATGATGTTCATGATCATGATAATGGTTGGTGATCTCAGAACAGCTGGACAGATTAGGAGGAGCGCCACTCAAGGCACTAGTTCAGCAGCTAGGCACGTGGCCACTGACGTCACCAGGGTCTTTTAACTCCTCCATGGACCTGGAATCCATTCTGGTCACGCTGGGCCTTGTGCAGGTGCCCGCTCTCTTAGATGTGGACATCAGGCTGGACGATAAGAACTCCTCGCAGTACATCACACGGGTGAGTTTTATGTTTCTGTCTTTTCTTTTTCACCCTTGAGAGAAGTTGTTTTTTTTACACAAGTTTCACATATCAAACCACTGCATCAAAATACAAACTGGCGACAATGTACAAAGATTCACAACGAATTTTAAACGTAATTTTAAAGTTGAAGATTAAAATGCAGCATCTCCTCATACGTAACAGAAATCTACACCGGTGCAGTCTACAAAATTAAACTGAAAAAGAGCGTATTTGAAAGGGTTTATTTTTCTGTATTATGGTGCATATTGGCAACTCTTGTGCCAATATATACCCACAGAACGTACAAACAGACAAAAAGAATTAGTAAGAAACACCAGATTAGTATTAATAAAAATACGGCCAATAACTTAAAAAAAATACGTTGAACATATAGCAAGAAAACGTTTTTAATTTTTCCAACTTCAAAATTACTTCTCCTTTGCATCACGTTTAGGCGAAAATCTTGACTGACTGAATTTGAGTTTGTCTGAGAAGTAGGGATATAAAGGTCTGACAGATTGTGTATGGGAACGATTACTTTTGAAAACAAAGGTGGTTCATTTGAGATTTATTTCTCAGTTTCATATAACTTGATAATGATAGTAATACAATAGTAATTCTTAGTAATTCTGTTTGTGTAGTGCAAACAGTCCATGTCAAAGAATGCTAGTTGCATTTCATAGTAAAAAAAAAAAGTGGAATGGGATACAGGTCCATGCATTGAAAATATGGTCGTTTCATCAACATATAATATAATAACATGAAATCAGAAATAAGTGATAGTGCTGCAAGGCTACAAAAATTACAAGAAAGAAAAAGGTATAATTCATTTGATAAATACAAGTATTTTATACACATACATAAAAAAAACAAACACACACACACAGGCACGCGCGCACACGCACACACGCACGAACACGCGTGCAGGCACACAACACACTTGCACACAACACACTTGCACACACACACTCACACACACACACACACCACACACACACACACACACACACACACACACACACACACACACACACACACACTCAAAGATGAATTTGAACATGACAGGACAAAAGAACTATTAAAATACCAACCTGTGCAATTTTGTAGATATTTCCGAAGGAGATACGTTTACTAATGTTTTTTTGAAAGTGAGCAGATATCTGATATGTCTTAATGGCACTGGGATTGAGTTGCATACAGTTGGGCTAAAACAGAGAAGAATTTCTGTTCACAAGTATTGAGAGAAAAACGAGTTATGGTAAAGACAGAAGATCCCCGAGACCTGTGTACTTTTGTAAATTTGTGGGGCAGGAAGAGTTCTCACGTTTTTGAACATATGTTGGCATAGTGTTCGAACTTAGACATTGAAAGCAAAGTATGGCAACTTTATATTCAGTTTGTGCTTTCAAAAGAAGGCAACATAGTTTTCACAAGACCGCTTTTCTTCTGCACTCCCAAAGGACAAGTCGACCTGCAGTATTTTCGAATCATTAGAGTTTGGATAAATTGTGAGAAAACCTGGCTAAGAAATAGTAACGGTAATCTAGTCTAGATAGGATGCATGTCGGGAGAAAGAAGTTACAAAGGATGCATGTCGGGAGAAAGAAGTTACAAAGATTTGGACATTTTGGAAATATATGAAGTTAAATGTAGTTAAGTTGACGAGTCGCGAATGCAAAAGTTTTCAAAAGAAAATGCTAAGGTCAAGGTAACACGGACCAAGAAAGTTAATAAAATGGGATTTTAAGGAAGGTGTTTGAACAGCACTGTTTCTCAGGAACTTCTGAAAATATTTAATTTTGTTTTTACTGTTGTTACATTTTACTGTTGTTACAGTCTACCATTGTCTCTATGCACGTAAATATATTTCAAATGATTTTTTTAATGTTAAGGACCTAGAGAAGTACAGAATGTGGATTTTCCGTGACTTCTTTTATAGAAGGGAAGACTATTAGAATGGCGTGGACATACTTCCTTAAAAGGGTTGCTTGTAAAAATTTGTGCCAAACTCAGAACAGTCTCCCTTCCTTTTTCTTTGACTTTCTGCACACTCAGCCAAGATCATCGCTTTTATCCTTGCACGTGTGACATTGATTAAAATATGACTTTCTTGGTTGGCGCAGAGATAGCGCATGTACATGTTGGTTTGACTGTACAGGTGCAGACTGCTCTCAAGCAAAATTTTGTGTGCGCAGGCTCCGTCTACCAGTTGTGAATGGGTACCTGATTTTCTTCAGGGTTAAGGAAGGTGAAACAGTGAGGAAGAGGAGATGGGCACTGCCCTCATGGTGCAGGTCTCGAGAAACGTTGAGGTCAATACCACCTCACTCCCATGCAACCTCAGAGTTCAGCGAGACAACTTTCCCCTTTGATTAACCAATATTGTTCGTGAGAGACAGGCGTCAATGTATAATCTCGATAAATACACCTGAACGTTTTTTTTAGATAATCAGTGTTGTCCTTGTGTGAATGTGAATCTCAAATGCATAATGTCGTTGTTCTCTTCCCCAGTACTTTTTGTGTTATCTAAAATGTTTAATACTATTGATGATCCACTTTTACAGTGCGTAATATTTTCATTTTGTTATAATACACTTGTTTAAATGTACGCCTCCATGGACGAGAGTTGGGTGTAAGAAAGAAAGCATTTGTATGATTATGCCACTACTCTCGTCAATGAAAATGTCTTCTTGTTCTTGTTATTGTTTAAAATGTTTATGCATGTTCTCCTTCAGATCGACAAGTTGTCTCTTGGTATGGGTCGCGATTACATGTTGAAGGGACGTAACTCGTCAGAAGTCCTGGCCTATGAAGAGCTGAAACGTCAGCAGGCAGTGCACGTACTGGGTGTTGTTCCTTCTTCTGTCTTGACCCAAGCCATTAGTGATGTGGTGGAATTTGAAATCAGACTGGCAGAGGTAAATCCCTCTCACTATTTCTGTTCACAACTACTGTTCTGATGTGTCCTACCCTCCCGTCTGACTAAAATTGTTTCTTGTTTATGTAATGTATGTATCTATTTACAGTATTTATTTTTGGCATCCAATCTTCAATGCTGATTCTGTGGTGTTGGTCCAACATTATTTATTCTGGTTTTTGAACAAAACGCAAACCCTAAACTCATTCAGCCATCCAGTGCCATAAAATCCACCACTGGGTCACTTCAGTGGAGTTCAACAGTGCCTGTTCCAGCTTGCTATGTACACTGCTAACTAAGCCCCCTGCAGAATGACAGTAATCTCTCAGTCGTTGAACCAGATCAAGTGACTGTACAACCACAGGTAAAGAGTACAACCCCAGGTAAAGAGACCATCACCACTGTCTTTCAACGACTGCTCTGATGAACCACTGACACCAAACTTGAATTCACTCCAGGAATAGAAGCAATGGAGAAACCAAAACTGGTGTCACAGGAGATCAGGACATGACATCCTTATGACTTTCTGGTTTTATTCCTATTGGTTCATTTGGGAACATAGGGCTACAACAGTTGCTCCCTTGGACTCAGCTTTAGGCTGTTCTCTCCAGTCCAGCCAGTTTCCATCCAGTTGCAATCACCTCGTTTTCCATGCATCTTCACGTCTGCTTTGGTCTGCCCACTTTCCTCTTTCTTTGGAGTCCCACTCTAGTGTTTGTGTTGTAATTGATTTGTATCTTACTGCTTTTCTTTGGCTTGCAGACACACACACACACACGTAACACACACACACACACACACACACACACACACACATATATATATTATATATATATATATATATATATATATATATTATATATAATTATATATACACATTTAATGAGACAGTCTTGATGGAGACAGACACAAGTCGATCACTGATAAGAAAGATTAGGAAAAGACAAGCAACATTTATAGGCCATTTTATGAGGAAGGGGGATTTGGAGCACCTGGTCACAACGGGAAAGCTGGAGGGAAAGAGAGCACCGGGTAGACCCAGGGAGAGAATGCTGGACGGACTTGCAGAGTGGCTGGGGATGAAGAGGGTGGGGGAGATGCTGGGTGCAACGAGAGATAGAGATGGTTGGAAGTCCATGGTCGCCAACGCCATGCGGCAGGGCACCTGCTGATGATGATGATGATGATATACACATTTAGATAATGTATCTCTACACACAAGTGTCACACATGTTTTAAGCCTAATATAGTTAAGATATTTAAGTCATGTAATCCTGATTGTGACAAGATTTTCGTCCCATGAAATGGGCCAGAAACCTTAAATTATGAAACCATCAATCGATGTCACACCCTTCTCCCTTTGGATTTTAATGGAATTTGTTTTCTTTCTTTTTTCATTGCTACTACTACTACATGTACTACTACGATTATTATTCATAAAAAGAGAATGATTGCCAGAGACCTACCGCAAAATAATGCAATGTAGATACTAAGATAGATTAGCATAGCCCTAAGAGAGGAAAGAAAACTTGTTTTCCTTGTGAGGTAAGAACTAACAACAAGAAGGAGACAAAAGACAGACAAAACAGACCTTTTATTTGTAAACGCAGTAAACGCTCTTGTCTAAAATACAAAGCGAAACAAATCTTTGAGGAAGACAACGCAAAAAAGACGAAAAACTGCTGAGGGTTGGGTAGCAAATCAGAAGACCTGACTAGGTTTCAATCCTGAAGGCCCTCGTAAAGGCCAGCTGTGTCAGTATTTAGGTCCCTCTGTGTACATGTATGTGGTTGGGTAAATCATGGGTCGGCCATCCCCGACCCAACGCGTCTCCAGGTGGCGGATAAAGGACTGACCCTCAGATATGGGGGTCAGAAGCAAATAACCAATAAGCAGTCGCGAACCAAACAGTGACACTACAGTATTCTAGGGGAGGCTGGGGTATAAGGTGGTACATAAACTTCTATAAAGTGATCTTGCAACCCAACAATGAATATTGTCAGGCGAGCAGGACCGCCATAACTCCAACCATTGGAGTTCTGGAAGCAGGGGATGGATGAATTAGGAGGCAAAGGCAGAGTACTGTACAACAATCGGCTTCTACTTCACGGTCATGGGCAGAGGATTTTCAAGGAAACAATGGGGAGGACACACACAGTATGTGCACTGCGCTTCAGGAAAGCCATGGCAAGCTACCTGATGTATTTCTTGCCAAAACTGCATGGAATGACACAGGAAGAGGAAAACATCATAGTTCAATGTCTTCTGAGACCACCAGGAAGAAAAGAACTCATTGGCTACTGGGGAGAGAGGAATTAAGAGTGTGAAAGGCAGCTATGATGACAATACGTACGTATCTGACAGCAACTATCTGAAGTAAACTTGTAGAGACTCTTCAATAAAAATTAACAATAAGAAAAAGAAAGGGCTCATCAACATTGGCACATGGAACGTTCAAACCATGATAGAACTGGGGAAGCTTCATCTTCTCTTACCAAAACTTGAAAAAATAGTTATGAACATCACAGGATTGTGCGAGACCAGGTGGAGTGGTAATGGAAAGTTCACCATTGGCGAACTCGCAATCATTTACTGTGGGGGAAAAAAGGTCTGTATAGGGTCGCCATCATATTGGATAAACAATATGCTGCAGCACTGAAAAGCTACAACACACTTTATGGCTGATTGATAACAAACTTAACACAAAGCCAGTTACCGTAAACAGCATCCAGGCATATGCCCCTAAACCCACCAGCTCGGATGAAGAGACAGAACGATTTTGTAATGACCTTCAAATTGCAAAGGACAAAATACTGAAAAGAGAAGTTTGCATAATAATGGGAAAAATGAATGCCATTGGGCGAAAGTGATGACAGAGAATGTGGAATAGGACCTTATGGGCTGGAAAAACGCAATGAAAGAGATGATACGTTGGCATCTTTCCGCCGGGTCAATGACTGAACATCACTAATACCCTCGTTAAACAGCATTATTTAGACGACATACCTGGAAACTTGAAAAAACAGACAATCAAAATAAGAAAATAAAAATCAGAAATCAGATAGATTACATCATGATAGACAGCACATGGAGAACTACTGTTCTAAGCTCCAAAACAAAACCAAGACCTGATTGTGACAGTGATCACCACCCAGTTGCAGCAAAAATTAGACTCAAAGCAGATAAACAAAACACAGCCATGCTGGCCCCCAAGTTTGATCTAGAGAAATTTAAAAATCAAGACATTGTATCTGATTTTGAAATCAAAGTCAGCAATCGTTTCGAGGCTTTAATCCAGGACTGGACATGAAATGACCGGTATCCAGAAGAAATTTGAGCATATTTGAAGAAGACCTACATTGAAGTAGCAGAAGAAAAGTTAGGCAGAAAAAAGGAAAAGAAAACCAACTAAGCCCTACATCAGCGAGGAAGTTATGGATCTACCCCCCCCCCCCCCCCCCAAAAAAAAAAAAAAAAAAGCCAAGCTCGCAAATCTGCAATAAAAGAAGAATAAAAAACTCAAAAGAGGAATTAAGATCAAAATTAGAAGAGAAGAAAAATTGTCTGGAGGAAGAATGTGCAAAAATAAATTAGCACAATGAATCCAGAATATCCAGGGATCTATTCCAACAGATAAGGAAAGTTCAATCCACCAAATTCCAACCCAGAAATGAGTGCATCAACAGCAAAGAAGGCACTATATTCATTGAATCAGAACATGTTATGAACGGATGGAATGAATATGGAACATCCTTTTTTTAGTGACAATAACCCCCAAGACACTGTGTGTCCTGACCTGACCTGTCCAGAATCAGAGAGAGTGAGACGCACATGCACAAAGGAAATGAGACAGACAGACACACAAACACACAGAGGATCCATCTGTAGTACATACTTGCTTGCTGATTCGTCTTTCCTGCTGATTCGATATTTGAAAAGTGAGGATTTTTCCCATTTCTCATCTACCGCTAAAAGAAGAAATGGACAGCTCACTAGATAAATTACCACATAAATAGGCTAAATAAGTGTAATGCATGAATACATCTGTTTTTCAACTCTTTTGTATTGTTGGTAGATGACGCCCAGCCTGACGGATCGCCGGAATTCGAAGTACTACAAGAAAATGACCATGTCTCAACTCAGTGTGGCAATTCCTAAGGTATTAACAATTTCGTTTGTAAATATCCCTTTTTAAACATAGATTATTTCACATCAACACAGATGGATGTGAGTGAGTGAGTGAGTGAGTGAGTGAGTGAGAGTGAGTGAGTGAGTGAGTGAGTGAGTGAGTGAGTGAGTGAGTGAGTGAGTGTGTGTGTGTGTGTGTGTGTGTGTGTGTGTGTGTGTGTGTGTGTGTGTGTGTGTGTGTGTGTGTGTGTGTGTGTGTGTGTGTGTGAACAATATTTTCTTGGTTCATTTTTGATGTGGTTGAATGTTGAAGGGTCGCAAAAGCATAAGTTCGGAAGTTAAAGCTCCAAGGTCAAGATCACATAGACCATAACAATGCCGCAGAATCAACACTTTTGAAGAAGATGTGTGAATAGCACTGAGAAACTTCAGACTATATTTAAAATACGTTTCACAGAAGAGATAGTTTACCATTTTCCCTGATGCACGAGTGTTAGTGGAACTGAAACTTTTCTAAAGAACTACGCAGTGTGCGTTTCCTGGAACGATTTTTGTCTCTGCATGAAGGGATAGTGTTTAGGGTAATCTTATATCTTTACAGTATATATTTATGTATATATATACATATGCATGTACATATATGTATATATAATTATATATGTATGTATGAATACACACACACACACACACACACACACACACACACACACACACACACACACACACACACACACACAGAGAGAGAGAGAGAGAGAGAGAGAGAGAGAGAGAGAGAGAGAGAGAGAGAGAGATTGTTTTGATCGTTGTGATGGCTGTATTGAGTTTCTTCCCTTTTATCCCAGGACACGTACTTCCCCGTCCAATCACTGTACGCTGTTCACAGTACAAGTACAAAACGATACACATATCAGTACAGTGAACAAGCCAGTATTTTAGAGGTTTCAATATTCTTTATTGGGACGGGGGAGTAGAAGGTATAATCATAAAACAATACTTACTGGGACACAGGACTTGTACGTGTAAATCATAAAGACTAAAAACCATCAAAATCCACATAAAACCCCAAACCAATCATAGAAAACAAAAAATCAAAAACAGTCATAAAACTAAAAAGACAGAAACCCTGCCAGGATTCCACTGCCGATTTATGACTATGATAGGCCATTAGTCATCATCATTATTCAGTGCCCTGCCACATGGCGTTGGTGGTCATGGCCCTCCATATGTATCTATCCCTTGTTGCTGCAAGCACATCTTCCACCTGCTCTGTACTTAGCCACCCTGGAAGTCCGTCTAATATTTTCTTCCTGGGTCTATCTGGTGCTCTCTTTCCCTCCAGTTTTCCTGTTGTGACCAGGTACTCTAATTTCCTTTGCCTCATGAAATGGCCTATAAATGTTGCCTGTCTTTTTCTAATCTTCCTTATCAATGTTCTTCTTGTGTCTGCCTCTATCAAGACTGTCTTGTTTGTTTTCTTTGCTGTCCTTGGAACTCTCAACATTCTTCTTAAAAATTGTCATGCGCATAGGGTGATACGTGTACATGTTTTTTGTGTTGTGTGCATGGGGTGATGTATGCATGTGTTTTTGTGTTGTGTTAGCAAGGAATTTTTTGTGTGTGGGCATGCGTGGTATGATACAGAATTCTAAACTCAGCTCACCCAAGTTGGAGACTTGGGTGGAATAGGTTTTGCTGGACTGTTCGCAAAAAAAGCCGCCTTGAGAACGAGTGGTTCCTCTTTCTTCAACCACTGGAGCTGAAGAAGAGAAAGGAGAAGGAAAAGAAAAAGAAAAAAAAGAAGTAGAAGACGAAAAAGAAAAAGGAAAAAAAAGAAGGCGAAAGAGAAAAAGGAGAAGAAGAAGAAGAGGAAAAATGAGAAGGGAAAGAAAAAGAAAAAAGAGAAAAAGGAAGAAGAAGGCGGAAAAGAAAAAGGAGAAAAGAAGGCAAAAAAGAAAGAAGAAGAGAGAGATGGAGCAGGAGAAGAAGAAGAGAAGTAGAAAAGAAGACAGAAAAGAAGTAGAGAAAGGAGAAGAGGGAGAAGAAGGAGAAGAAACATGAGAAGAGGAAGAGGAAGAAGAAGAAAAGAAAAAGAAAAAAGAAAAAGAAAGCAAAAAAGAAGGAAAAGAAGGCGGAAAAGAAGGCGACGAAGAAGGAGAAGAAAACTTCAAAATGAAGTCAAAGAAGAAGAGGAAGGAGAAGAAAGAGAAGAAGGGGAAGAAAGAGAAGGAAAAAAAGAGAAGGAGAAGAAGGAGAAGATGTAGAAAGAGGAGGAAACGAAGAAGGAGGAGGAAACGAAGAAGGAGAAGAAAACGGAAAAGGAGGAGGAAACGAATAAAGAGGAGGAGACGAAGGAGGAGGAGACAAAGAAGGAAAAGGAGAGAAAGAAAAGACGTTAATATGAAGGTGCCTGGTTGTGAATGTTGTATATTGTATGTGTGATGTGTGCAAGTAAGTAGTAATAAATGTAAAAAAAAAATCATATCGTAATCTGTTTAGTGAAATTGGTTGAAAGGAGAGCGTGCGGTTGCGTGACGGACGAGTGCTTTATCAGTTTATGTATGTTCTGATTGCGTGAGCATATGTGAAAAAGCATGACAATAACATTGTCGGTTCTATTAACTTTCAAGAACTCTCTTCTTGATGTTAATGATAGGCATTTGTTGGCTAGAAGTAGAATGCTTTTCATCTTCTTGAATGCTGTTTCAGGTCCAAAAAGATGCTGAACTCTTCAACCTGAATGGACTTAGTGACAAACGCCCTACTGCCATATGCAAAAGACAAAAGCCCTTAAAGTGCATTGTTTTTGGCAAGCCTTCCTGCAGACATCTGAAGTATTCATCTTGCAGAACATGATACTGCAGTCACAGAGGCACTTCTGAAGCCTTGGGGTGCATCTGGGAGGCACGTGTTACAGGTGTATAGCAAATCTCTATGGTTCCAACTGAACACATGCCATAACTTTGAGATCATCCACAGAACAGGATGTAGTGACCCGAATGTCAGTAGAGACTGTTTCTGCGATGAAGAAGCGACGTTCTATTCCTTCACAGCAGGCTTCTTTATATGTGGTTTCACATTACCCTCATCCAAATGCACCTACAAGTCTCACGGGCAATACCTCCAACTCAGCTATGGGTGCCCATCTTGAACAGTGACAGGGCCTGGGTTCCTCTCGCTTTCTTATGGAAATTTTCAGAAACGGAAAAGAAATACAGTGCCTTTGATAGTGAACTTTTGGGAGCCTACAGTACGATCAAGCATTTCAGTCATTCCTTTGACCACAACCCCTTAGTGTCAGCTGTTTGGGACCAAACGGAAATGTCTTTTTACGCTTCATCATCAATCCCAGTTCTGAGGAACAGGGCATCTTCTCTGTGGGCAACTTCATTTAACTTGCTAAAGACCAAGCACATCCTGTCGAGATGGATTCCTATCCCACATGTGACATCTACCACTGGCCTCAAGCTTCAAGACATCCAGTTCCATATATCAGCTCTGCTTGGTGATATGTCCACTGGTGTCCCACGACCAGTACTGCTTAACTCCTGGACTCGTCCAGTGTTTGATCAAATTCATGGACTCTCACATGCAGGTGTACACCCCACACAACAGGCCATCGCCCAACGTTTCGTGTGGAATGGTATGAAGCGTGACATTCTCAAATGGTGCAAGGAATCTCATGTTTGTGAAGCTTCCAAAATTCATCAACACACACGGGCGCCAGTGGTAGAGCACCCACTTCCAGCTGCCAGGTTCTGCAGTCTTCACATTGACCTCGATAGACCATTGCCAGCCAGTCAAGGCATGACTTACCTCTTCACAGTCATTGACCACTTCACCAAATGGCCAGAAGCAATTTCTCTTCCTGATACCATTGCTTCTTCCTGTGCCGCAGCTCTTGTCCATTACTGGATAGCCAACTTTGGTGTTCCTGAAGACATTACCTCTGAAAAAGGCAGGCAGTTCACCTCAGTGCTTTGGGCTGAATGCAACAAGCTCTTTGGCATAAGCCCACACAACCACAGACTACCATCCACAAGCAGATGACAGGATTGAACGTTTCCACCGTCAACTTATGCAGCACACAAAGCTCGCACTGTCAACCATAATTGGTTTGCAGAGCTATCCATAGTCCTGTTGGGGATATGCTCCTCTTGAGGGGTGGATCCCTGTTGTTCACTTGCTGAGCTTGTCTATGGTTCAATTCTTTGCCTGTCTGGTGAATTTCTTCAGCCACTGGATGCATGTACCAAGGAACCAGACACAGCGTTCTTCAAACACATCCAGCTCACCAAGTGCACTGAGTTGCCATAAACTCCAACATTCCATGGAAACTAGCCTGCCTATGTACATGTACCTTCAAACTTGGTCTCCACTGGGTAAGTCTACGTGCAAAACGACCCTCATTATCACCAGCTCTAACGTCACTATCATGGCTCCTACCACATCATTGACACCAATGACAAGTTCTACGCTCTTGACAGCAAGGGCCCGCTCAAAGAAGGTCTCTGTGGACTTCTAAAGCTGCATTTGTCACACTGCTCATGACTTCAGAGGACAAGATTGGATTCCTCTGCTATTGAGGATCCTCCAACATCATTGACGACAACATCCTCTGCGGCAGAACCGTTAACATCACCACCACCATCCGCTGCCAGAGACCCTCCTGTCACAACTCGCTCTGGCCAAATTTCAAGTCCGCCACCGAGCTTTTGATGATCGATTTCAGTTTTGTTCTTTTTCTCCTAATTTTCTCCTAATTTTTTCTCCTAATTGTTTGTGATCTTACGCTTGACAAAGGCCAGTTGGCCAAACGTAAGCTCCTGTCTTGTCTTGTTGTATTAAATACGCGTTCTAATTCTTTTTTCGTGTTTTTTTCTGGTTCCTGTTTGCTTGAACGCGGGCAGTCACACTTGTTTTGGACTTCTGAATAATGTTAAAACGATTCGCTACGTACTTGTACTTCGATGTGTTTTGTGAAGATTGTTGAAGAAATAGTTAAAATCTCTGCATTTCGCTTCAGCCTGCATCTTTCTTTAGAGTTGTGTGCAGCTAGATTTTGCTACTCTTCAGTGTCATGCAAATGAGGAAGCAGAACTGATGAGGAGAGAGTCAACAAAACAACAAAACAGCCTTTTATGAATTCTAGAAATGCACACAGAGAAAATTGTAAAGCAGCTACACAACTCGAGCAACAAACCAACAACATAATTTGTTGGTGCAAATTATTAATTGAAATTTCAAACTATCAGTTGAGAAAGAAACAATCAGACAGTAAAGATGATACAGTTCGTCATTTTGCTATTTGACATTGAGAACAAAACAGACAAGAAGGGGAGGGTGGAGAAAAATAAAAGACAAAGAACAGAAAAAAGATATGAATGGCCAAACAGGGCCAATAAAGGACGTCATCAGCACTTTTAAAAACGGAAAAAGACACGAAAAAGCAAAGGATGCTCTGTATACCTGCATTTCAGTTTCAGTTTCTCAAGACGACGTCCCCACGCTCGGAACGAATTCTATATACACCAACGTCACAGGTACCATGGCACAAGCCTTAAGCCTGCACAAAAAATATAATAGTGCGACAGTTTTTAACAATGCTAAAATGATAGCTAAAAATGGAGATGACAGTGACTATGCTATAGAGTTCCACATTAGATTGAGGCTGTGTGACACGGCTGCTGCTCTATGCTTACTTTTACAATATATATTTGATATCAACCGGGCTCAAGAGATATGAACACATGTGGTGTTGGTAAAGAAATTCGAGAAACACCTTCAACGACCCATCAGTGAAGTGGAAAAAAACTTGACTGTTTGGCCTCGATTTTTTTGCAGTGAGTAAACAGCATGATCAGCTGCGGGCAGGATCCAAACATAAACACTACAATGATACACACTGATCGGGGTTCAAACTTGCAACCTCCCAAAGAGAAGTCCATTGCGTTAACCAATCCGTTACAGTGACTGTTGATGTGCTGATTATTTATTTCCAAAATACTCTAGTCACCATCATGATTTGCAATAACTTTATTGTGTGATTTACAGAATCGTCGCCAACTACTTACTGATGCACATCGTGTATTCATACTCACGCTACCTGTCTAAGGACATTCGCGACCTTTCCGGGCCACTGCAGAAGGTCAGTATTATTAGAGCTGTTGTTGAAGAGAGTGGTTTTTTGGTTGAGGAAAATCTTGCGAAAGGTTTTGGAGATTGTTTAAGAGGGATTCATTGTACTTGGATAAGTTCATATGCGCTCCATTCACTTCTGCAAGTAATTATTTGGCAGAGTCCTTCAGCATGCGCGAAACTTTGTCCTCAGATAAGGTGATTAAGGCCTTGAAATGGTAATGGAGGTAGGGTAACCAATGAAACAATACGATGATATTACCAGAATAATCGGTGCGTTAAGGTGGCAGCAAGCAGACTCATTTCTATGTTGCAGTTTGTGATTAAACTGAAGACATCAGATTTTCAATCCATGGGTGTATCAACAAAAAACAGAGCAAAATGCTCAGCTGATGCGGAAGACTGTACCAGTTGCAAAATACTCCACCACATGGTCGAGAAATCAGTGAAAAGACGTCCACTTTCATGTGCCATTGTCATGTCCACTCCTATCTGGTATCCAGTTCCGGCCCAAGTGACCATCATCCTCTTGGTCTCAGTACATCAAAGCGTCAAGACCATACTTTCTATACTCCACACAGTCTTTCTTTGTGTGTCCAATTAGTTTCCTTTCGCAGTCCTAATTTTCTAGCCGTTTTCGTTGTTTCAATAAAGAATGTTTAGCACTCATTCTTAACCTGCACTGTGCTCTCCTTGTTTCTTAAAACAGATCTCCCATTTTTCGAGGTCTTTCATCCCTTTTAGAATTTTTTTTCCCGCCGTGTTGCCAAATTTAGCTGGTGGATGGCAATTGTCAATCGTTTGATCCACAGTGTTTCACCACTTGTTTCAACACTTGTTGTCTACCTAGTTTTGTCTGAAATTGTTTTTAGGGCCACAAAAGAATTACAACCCATGTGACCTGTGTCCATAGATACTTTACTGTGTGACCCAGCAACAGGCCCGCTGGAAGACCTGTGCTCAGAATTTGGATAGTTCGTTCATGCCAATCGCTGTGGATCAACTGTACGTCAGCTCTTACTTCTCTCCTGCCGCTAAAGATAAGGTGTAGTATTCATTTCATGGTCTTTCTCTTTTCTTTTTTTTAAGGGAGATTGCTTCCTATCGACCATTGAGGGGTGTGTGTTTGTGCGTGCGTGCATATGTGTTTGTGTGTGTGTGTGTATGTGTGCGTGCGTGTGTGTGTGTGTATGTGTTTGTCTCTCTGTGATGAAAATGTAATAATAACCGTCATCATCATCTCATCGTCGTCATCATCACCATCATCATCATGACGATGATGATGAAATTATAACAATAATAAAACTTTCTAGGATAGCGCTATTCTCCAAATTCATTTGGACTCACGGAGCATTACACATTTTACAAGTCAGAGTGTGTAATACATATAGAAGCACCAACATGTCAGAATACACATTAACAAGCATGCACAACAATGTCCAACCATATATGTACACATACCCATGTCACAAATGCACACACACGAATTACTGCACGGTGCTACTTGATCAATGCACGATCTTGAAGTAGAAGCGAATATCTGTGGATAAGCAGACTTGATATCAACAGTGAAGGCCTGGGTGACCAGTAAGTCTTTAACTGTGACTTGAAGTCCGAAAGGGAAGGCAGATATCCCATAGATCAGCCAGCAGTGAGTTCCAAACAGATTGCGTATTAAAAGCGAAAAAAATCCGCTGACCAGCTGATTTAAGATTATGTTCTAGCATCATCAGAAGCTGTTGCTCTGAGGATCGCAGGGTTAGTGATGTTTGATATGTGCAGAGGCAATCTGGAAGTCAAGGTAGTAAAGAACCATCAAAACGACGATAGGTAAGGCTTGCAATTTTATACTGGCCTTGATGTTTGACTGGTAATCACTGGAGCTTTTCAAGCAGTGGTACCACACAGTCATGACTTCTCCTTTCATGATCAGAGGTGCTTTATTCTCCTGAACCCTTTGCAGTGGAGAAGATTGTTCTGCTGGGAAGCTGGCTAGCACAGTATTACCATAGTCAAGCTGGGAAGTTATTAAATAGTAGACAAGTCGTTTACAGGCTGTTGTGGACAGATATAGTCTGATGGAAGCTATCCCCTTGAGCTCTAGGTAAGACTTATGAATAGATGTTGCTGATACAGTTTTGCACAGACAGATTTTGGTCAGTCTTGACCCGAGTCATTTCACAGAGATTTGGAATGAAATATCAGTACAACAATATTTGCACATTCACTGCCACCTAATTGTGGTAAAGCAGTAGTGCCAACAGGTATCACATATGTTTTATTTGTGCTCATCAACTTTAATTTGTTGCTGTTCATCCAGGAAAACACATTGTCAATACATGTCTGATCACTACTTTGAATAGAGGAAAAATAATTTGGTGAAGAACATTTTGATAGTTCTGTGTCATCTGCATACAAGTGAAAATCTTAATCAAGGGGAGCAATCACATAAGACACTCGCACTGTTTTCTCAAGTATGCCAAACATTATTGGGACTTGAAAGGGAGAGAGAGAGAGAGAGGAGAGAGAGAGAGAGAGAGAGAGAGAGAGGTATTCAAAGACGTCTTCATCTGCAAAATGATACACGAAATTATGCTTATATTAATAGATAACAGTGCAGCTATGCAGTACCTGTACATATGATTTTAAGATGGAGAAAATGTCTCCTTTTTTTCTCAGTCTGTCTACGGTTCGTCTCCTTTCTTCTCAAGCTCTGCGTATGTGTTTTGTCGCTCGCTCGTGTGCTCCTCCTTCCCTCCCTCATCCTAAATCGTATTTTTCGTACGTTGTTATGTGCGCATTACACTCGTTGCCATCTCTATGTAAATGTTTTGTTTATGACTTATTATATGTTTATGCAATGTTTGTGTGCACTGCACTTTTGCTGGCTGAACGTAAGTGTTCTGTTGTTTATAACTTTTAATGTATGGTTCATTGTCAGTGTAATATGTGCATTGCACGTATTGTCAGCATTGTGTGCGTTTTGTTGTTTATAATTGTCTTAATACGTATTTTTGTTCAATGTATTGTGTGTATTGCACGGGTTGCTGGCAGAATGTAAATGTTCTTTGTTTACAACTTTTAAGTTTCTTTTTGTTGTTGTTGTTAAGTGTAATGTGTGTACCGTATGTGTTGCTGGCTGAATGTAAATGTTCTGTTGTTAAAAACTTTTATGTGTGCTTTTTGTTCAATGCAAATTGTGCATTGCACGTATTGCCAGCTCTGCGTATGTGTTTTGTTTTTTATAACTTTTATGATATGTATTTTTGTTCTCTTCCTGATGTTAATGGATAGGCATTTGTTGGTAAGAATGCTTTTCATCTTCTTGAATGCTGTTTTGGCTTGGCTGATTCTGCTGGCTATTTCTGATGTGCATCTGCCGTCTGGTGAAATGATCGTTCCCAGATATTTACACTTATCAACCTGTCTCAAAGCTGTGCCATTTGCTGTTATTTGACATGAGGGCCTATATAAGATAAGTAAATACATACGTAACGATATCGACACTTCGATGGGTCCACGTCAGATAAGTAAGTATGTGCGTAACAAATCAACACTTCGATGGGCCACATAAGATAAGTAAGTACATACATAACGATATCGACACTTCGATGGGTCTTCGTCGGATAAGTATGTGCATAACAAATCAACACTTTGGTGGGCCCACATAAGTAAGTACATACATAACAATATCAACACTTCAGTAGGTAAGGTAGGTAAGTACATACACAACAAGTTCAACGTCTCTGTGGGCTCACATAAGATAAGTACATACATAACCAGATGAACACTTCGGTGGGCCCATATAAGGTAAGTATATACATAACAAGATAACACATCGGTGGGTCCATGTAAGAAAACACATACATAACAAGATCAGCACCTTGGGGATAAGTAAGTACGTACATAACAAGATCAACACGTCGGTGGGCCACATAAGATAAGTAAATACATACATGATAAGATCAACACTTTGGTACACCCACATAAGTACATACATAACACGATCAACACTTCGGTGGGTCCAATAAGTAAGTTTATACATAACAAGATCAACACCTTGGTGGGCCACATAAACCTCTGCTGGCGATGCAAGCTGCATGGTTTTGTCTTATCGTCCACCATGACACATTGTGTAAGACCATTCTCCAGGACACTCTGGCAGGAGGCCTTCGCCACAGAGAGGTGAATGGCAAAAATCAAAGACTAGACCAGTGTTTGGTTAAGAGAGATTCATCATGCTTGGACGATTTCATGCGTTTCACATAAACATGCCAGCAATTATTTGGCAGACTCCTTGAGCCTGCGCAAAACTCTGACAAGATCTTGAAATGGTGGGAGGGGGAGAGACATGCAGTCCTATGAACCGCTACGCTGACAACTCCAGAATGATTGAGAGATTAAGATGAACAATGAACAGGCTGGTTATTAATGTTGCGGGCTGGGATTTGAACTTGAAAGATCAGATCTCATCCAAGGCTGTGTCAAAAACAACCAACCAGCCCAATGTTAGTATGCCTTCACTGCTTGTTGCTGCACCTCAGACACAGGATGGAGAATTCTATCTGCTGCTGGGTCCCATGAGTTCCCCTAACGATGTAGACTATGGAACTAGAATAAGAAGGAACATTTAGAGGAGAAGTAATCCATTGATTGTTGAAAACCAAAAACGTGTTCTCATGAGTCCATGATAAAGTACAGTGAAGAGTCTTCTGATTAGTAATTGATATTCCCACTTTTAGGTCAATGATTAAATCAAACCATACATTATAATTTTAAGATAATGACCATTCTCATACAGTGCAGGCTATGCTGTTTTGTTTCAGAGTTCGTGTATCTGTTTCCAACTCTGAAGATTTTGCTGAAGCCTTCAAATGCCCTGTTGGGTCAAGAATGAATCCTGCCAAGAAGTGCGCACTGTGGTGATTGCATCACGTTGCCTTCGTCGCTACTGTTGTACAAAAACAAGTTTGAGGACTTGAGCTGGAGAATTAATTATCACAAAAGTTATGTAATCTGTTGTTTTTTAATCTTAATATAGTGAATTTGTTTCTTTGTTGTGTTTTGTGTACGCATGAAAAAGGCCATTTGGCCGATAATTTGCACCTGCTTTATTTCGTCAATAAACTTCACGTTCTCGTTTTATTTTCATAAGTTTCTTCTTTCTCTTATGCTTGGAAAATCATTACGCTTTTATATTCAAATTTTAAAATCATCTTTACGAGTATTATTTTTCGTAATTGTAGTAAACTAAAGATCCAGTTGCTTGGCTGTGATACACGATAATTTTTTGGTATGTGAACAAAAGATCAAGTAATTTCTCTGGTTGAGTGATCAAACAATCTAAGTAATTTTCTCTGGTTGAGTGATACAAAAACACGATCCAAGTAATTTTGTCAGGCTGTGATACAAAAACAAGATCCAAGTAATTTTCTCTGGTTGAGTGATACAAAAACAAGATCCAAGTAATTTTCTCTGGTTGAGTGATACAAAAACAAGATCCAAGTAATTTTCTCTGAGTTGAGTGATACAAAAACACGATCCAAGTAAATTTCTCTGGTTGAGTGATACAAAAACAAGATCCAAGTAAATTTCTCTGGTTGAGTGATACAAAAACACGATCCAAGTAAATTTCTCAGGCTGAGTGATACAAAAACACGATCCAAGTAATTTTGTCAGGCTGAGTGATACAAAAACACGATCCAAGTAATTTTGTCAGGCTGAGTGATACAAAAACACGATCCAAGTAATTTTCTCAGGCTGAGTGATACAAAAACAAGATCCAAGTAATTTTCTCAGGCTGAGTGATACAAAAACACGATCCAAGTAATTTTGTCAGGCTGAGTGATACAAAAACAAGATTCAAGTAATTTTGTCAGGCTGAGTGATACAAAAACAAGATCCAAGTAATTTTCTCAGGCTGAGTGATACAAAAACAAGATCCAAGTAATTTTCTCAGGCTGAGTGATACAAAAACACGATCCAAGTAATTTTGTCAGCTGAGTGATACAAAAACAAGATCCAAGTAATTTTCTCAGGCTGAGTGATACAAAAACAAGATCCAAGTAATTTTCTCAGGCTGAGTGATACAAAAACACGATCCAAGTAATTTTGTCAGGCTGAGTGATACAAAAACAGAAATAGCTGCTTAAACATTGTCTTTGTAATATTTTATTTTGTGTTGTGCAATTCGTGTTTTGTTAACTTTTGTTAAAGGGAGATTTTTAATGTCTGTAACCTGTCCACGTATGTTTTTAAATCAATAAAAGGAAGATTAATAAACATGGAACCAAAAAAAGCTGTGCCAGTGTGCATGCTATTTTTGTGTGCGTTTGTACCAACTTGAGAAAACCAAAACTGCATTAGGCAGTATGAAGAGGGTCCTAAACTGAAATTTGTGTTCCCATCAATTTGGCTGTGTTCATGGACATATCCTAATCACAGTTGCATCAGTCATAAAACCCAACAGGGACTCGTGATATTCGAGTATAATCGGGCATGCTCGTACATTTGGGTCATAGGGATCCACGAAGCGATCAGAAATTACCAGCAAGCATTTTCCTTCTGGTTCTGGATAAAACTGTCTATTTTTGTGGCAGAAAGGAACAAACGAATAACAAACAAACAAACAAAAACAAACAAACAAAAAAAAGCACCCTTAGAGCTGAAACACTAAATTTGACTGTACTGCTAGGTCAGGCAGGGTCGAATCAAATTGATTAGTAGTCTGACATCCTAACCAACTTGCTTTGTGTCTGTCAACATTGCTCTTAAAAGTGCATAAACCATTGTTTGGTCACAGTCACAAAGTGCTTTTTGCAGTGACAAATATACGACCCCAGAAAAATTATATCTGTTCCAACGGTGATCATTTTAAATCTAGTCAGGCATAATTGGAGTTCTTCATAAGAAGCAATGAATGCATCCTCCGAAACAAAAGGAAACGACACGCATCTCGTGAAATGAAATTAGCTATCCGACTGTCCAGTAATCAGTTCAGTCATCGACATTCTATGATGATTAAATTCTTTTTAGTATAGGAGCTAACTAGTTGCTAAAAGTTTGTTTCCAATGGTTTAGTTTATAAATCATTATAAACTATCGATGTTGTTATGTTTCTCTTTTACTAGTGGGTTGAGGAGCTGTTTGAAATCATTTCCCCATCTTGCCTTGATCTGATAGTCTTCATACAGTGTGTTACCGTCTTTATCATTGACTGCAGCTGTGTTATCAAAGGGCTCGTTTTAACATTTTCATTGCTTTCACACTTTTCTGAAAGTCTCTTGGGGATTTCTTTCACATGCGGACAGTTTTCCCTGTACCTTTTCCATGATTGGTCCTTGTATACCTAAACCACAAGCTTGCAGTGTCTTCTTGCCAATGTGTACTCGTTTCGTTTTGGACTTCACCTAGATCTTATAGAGCCTCTTCTTTTCCTGCACACCTTTCTTCATAGTGTCATTTCATCAAGCAGTCATCTTCCTCTTTCTTCTTCCTATCCTCTTTTTACGACGTTATTCTTCAGGGTCTTCAGGTGTGCTGCTTTGAATGTTGTCATGATCTTTTCAACATTCGTGCCATCTGTGTTGATGTTCTGCAGCTTCTCCTTGACTTCTTTCTGTACCTTCTCCCTGATGTCTTCCTTCTTGTGGCTTCCGTCAGGTGCATGTGATTCCATTCGTTGCATAAAGTATGCCCCAAAGGATTTAACAGCTAGTTTTGGTTGGTGTGTAGCAAATGTGGATAAAAAAATGAAATATATACATTTCTGTGGACCTAAGTTTTGTGATAAGAAAGTGATTTCCTGACCAATTAAAACAGATACCATTACCAAGTTTCAATGATAGGTTTTGCCCATCAGAGAATCTTGAATATTATCATGATTATAGTTTACAATATTATATGAGTAACATACTTATTAGTATGTTATGTTTTGGGCTGTGTCCAAAACTACAGTTGTACTTAACTAGGCAAAGATGTTGGAAAAGGGAGACTATTTTGTATTATCATGAATCATTCTTGTACGTATATTCTCCAAACTCGTTTGGACTTACTGTGCAGTACACATAATCAGACTCTTATAGAAATGACCACAGAGAACTCAAACTGTTAGGTGAGCTGACCACATTCCACTTTTATGACTGTAGGAATAGGAGATGGTGTTATGGGTTATCTGGCTATTAAAATGTTTCATTTTTCAACTGATATAGGACGTGGGAAAGGCCTTGTATTTTGGTTGTATTTATCATTCGTGGGAAGGGGGGGGAGGAGGAGGGAGAGAGAGAAAGAGAGATGAAAATAAAAGATGTAACAAACTAAGAAAAGAAGTAGTGCGTTTTCGAATTTTAGCTGTAGAGCGTAGAAGGAAGGGGAGTGGTGATTCCAGGCGCTTGCAGTGTCTATTCGCATGGCATCTGGCCGCCATATTGCTAATGAGAGGGTGTGGACTGGGTTGTTACTAGTACTGGCAGTGATGAACTCATTGACCTCATACACTGATCAACGTGCGTTTGTATCGATACAGAAATGCCTTGGTGTGCAGCCATTAACTGCAGGAATAAAGGCTGCGAGAAGATCGTCAGAAGGGAATAACTTTTCACAGATATAATTATAAATAATTATCAGTTTTGAGTAGGATGTTCTTGCCTCTCTCTCTCTCTCCTCTCTCTCTCTCTCTCTCCATATATGCAAACAAACGCACACATACACAACATCTCATCATCATCATCATCATCAGGTGCCCTGCCGCATGGGTTGGCGACCATGGACTTCCAACCATCTCTATCTCTCGTTGCCCCCAGCATCTCCCCCACCCTCCTCATCCCCAGCCACTCTGCAAGTCCGTCCAGCATTCTCTCCCTGGGTCTACCTGGGGCTCTCTTTCCCTCCACTTCCCCGTTGTGACCAGGTGCTCCAAAACCCCTTCCTCATAAAATGGCTATAAATATTGCTTGTCTTTCTCCTAATCTTCCTTATGAGTGAATCTACTTTCGTTTTTTCTGCTCCATGGAATCTCAACATTTTTAAGAAACCACATCTCGGCTGCCTCGATCCTGCTCTGGCTTTGCTTGCTGACTGTCCACGCCTCGCATCCGTACAACAGTATTGGTTCTATATAACTTTCAAGGACTCTCTTTCTGATGTTAATTGATAGGCATTTGTTGGTAAGAATGCTTGTCATCTTCTTGAATGCTGTTTTGGCTTGGCCAATTCTGCCAGCTATTTCCGATAGTGCATCTGCCGTCTGATGAAATGACTGTTCCCAGGTATTTGAACTTATTAACCTGTGTCAAGGTTGTGCCATTTGCTGTTATTTTGCATGAGGGGATTTCATGTTTTTTACTGATCACCATGACTTCAGTCTTCCTGTTGTTTAGTTCCAACCCCTTACCTTTGCTTTCTATTTCTAGTATATTCACAAGGTTTTGTAGGTCCCTTTCACTTTCTGCAATGAGCACGGTGTCATCTGCGTACAGAATGTTGTTTATCATTTTCCCTCCAACCTTTAATCCAGGGTCTTCTTCTAGGTTTCTCATGATATTTTCGCTATATAGTGAAAACAGATCTGGTAACAAAACACAACCCTGTCTGACTCCTCTTTTGATGTTTTGAAAAGAGCTTATATTGTTTTCTATTCTCATTGCAGCTGTTTGTTCCCAGTACATATTCCTGATTATTCGTAGATCTTTTCCATCAACATTGAGTCTCTCCAGCTGGTTGATCAATTCTTCATGTCGTACCCGATCGAAGGCCTTGGTATAGTCAACAAAGCATAAATACAAATCTTTATTCATCTCAATTGACCTCTCTATGATAGTTCTTCGGATGTATATGGCATTAATAGTTCCTTTCCCTTCGACAAATCCACACTGTTCTTCTGCTATTTCTCTTTTGATTCTATTCCTTGTCCTCATCATGATTATTCTTAACAGGATTTTTGTTACATGACTCATCAAACTGATTGTGCGAAGGAGTTCGCATTCTATAGTCCCTGTCTTCTTTGGAAGTGCAATGAAAATTGATTTGCATACACACACACACACAAAAACAAAAATAACACGCCGTCCCACAGAATCCCCCTTTCGTATGCGCATGGCTCTACAAATGTTTGTTAAAAGTATACGAAAAATCACGCACGCGCGCACACACACACACACAAACACATACACACACACACACATACACACACACACACACACACACACACACACACGCACGCACGCACGCACGCACACTCACATACAACACAGAGCGCGCGCACACGTGATCGTGCATGTGTGAAGACATAAAGCTTTTCACTCTGAAGTTAGTAATTCAAAAACTATGAATCCCTTCCCTTCCCCTTCCCCTCCCCCCACACGTACACACACACACACCTTGCCCCATGCAGTCCTACATAATCACGTCTCATACAGGCGTGTATCAACAAATGTTTGTAAAAAGGTAGACGTCAAAGAGGGACTGAACCTCCCAGACAAAAGCGGATATAGCCTACCTTATCAGAATAAATATGAAGTGTGAATTATGATTCTTCGTGTTTTCCCTGCGTGGTACGTGCGTGTGTGTCTGTGTGTATATACAAACGTGCTTGCATTGACATAGGACCACTCCATCTAAAAATCTCACTTGCTTTTTGTCCACAACATCACGCAACAACCCGTCACAGTTTGGCTCTCTTCCCACGCATGCACGCGCGCACACACACACACACAGAGACACACAGATACACACACACACAGACAGACACACACACATATATATATGTATATATATATATATGTATATATATATATATATATATATATGTATATATATATATGTATATATATATATATATATATATATATATATATATATATATAATATATATATATATATATATATATACAATGTATATGACTAAGTGCCAAAAGGTGGGACCCCGATTCAGGACAAGGGGTTGAAAAATAAAGCCTGCTTTAAAGAGTTTTCTTTGGTACTGTCTGATACCTTTCAGTGCCAAGCATGATTCTGTAAAAGCAAAAGATAATCAAAAGCTTGGTTTTGGAAATATCTCAGTTTAAATGTTGGAATGTCTAAAGTGTCGCATGTCAAACATTACAACACAAATGCTCACAACAGATTTCTTTTTTATAATGCTGCAGACCCAAGATACTGTTTTTGTGTCCATGTAGCATGCCTAAATGTAATGCTATCATCTCTTTCTGATTTTCACACCCTGAACATAATTTATGGACATGCATTGTCGTAATGTTTGACATGCGACACCAGACAGATGTTTAGCATATTTACCACCAGGCCCAATCACACGTTTTCTTCTAATAAAACACATCTGCACATTCAACATGCACAAAACAAGACAAGCTGTATTTCATCATCATCATCATCAGGTGCCCTGCCGCATGGCGTTGGCGACCATGGACTTCCAGCCATCTCTATCTCTCGTTGCCCCCAGCATCTCCCCCACCCTCTTCATCCCCAGCCACTCCGCAAGTCCGTCCAGCATTCTCTCCCTGGGTCTACCTGGTGCTCTCTTTCCCTCCAGCTTTCCCATTGTGACCAGGTGCTCCAAATCCCCCTTCCTCATAAAATGGCCTATAAATGTTGCTTGTCTTTTCCTAATCTTCCTTATGAGTGATCTACTTGTGTCTGCCTCCATCAAGACTGTCTCGTTTGTTTTCTTTGCTGTCCATGGAACTCTCAACATTCTTCTGAGAAACCACATCTCGGCTGCCTCGATCCTGCTCTGGCTTTGCTTGCTGACTGTCCACGCCTCACATCCGTACAACAGTATTGGTTCTATATAACATTCAAGGACTCTCTTTCTGATGTTAATTGATAGGCATTTGTTGGTAAGAATGCTTGTCATCTTCTTGAATGCTGTTTTGGCTTGGCCGATTCTGCCAGCTATTTCCGATGTGCATCTGCCGTCTGATGAAATGACTGTTCCCAGGTATTTGAACTTATTAACCTGTGTCAAGGTTGTGCCATTTGCTGTTATTTTGCATGAGGGGATTTCATGTTTTTTACTGATCACCATGACTTCAGTCTTCCTGTTGTTTAGTTCCAACCCCTTACCTTTGCTTTCTGTTTCTAGTATATTCACAAGGTTGTGTAGGTCCCTTTCATTTTCTGCAATGAGCACGGTGTCATCTGCGTACAGAATGTTGTTTATCATTTTCCTTCCAACCTTTAATCCAGGGTCTTCTTCTTGGTTTCTCATGATATTTTCGCTATATAGTGAAAACAGATCTGGTAACAAAGCACAACCCTGCCTGACTCCTCTTTTGATGTTTTGAAAAGAGCTTATATTGTTTTCTATTCTCATTGCAGCTGTTTGTTCCCAGTACATATTCCTGATTATTCGTAGATCTTTTCCATCGACATTGAGTCTCTCCAGTTGGTTGATCAATTCTTCATGTCTTACCCGATCGAAAGCTGTATTTAAGTATTAAAAAAAGAAGAAATATATTTGAAGAAAAGGAAGATTTTCAAAAAAGTGTCGCACATCAATATTACACGAAATCACAACATGGGTCTTGGTTTTACATCACCAGACTGACACAAACAAAAAATGATGCAAACATTAACTTATGGACCAATCTGAACTAAACATTAATCCACTAAGACCATTGAGTCATTATAACCCGTGCCAACAGCATGGGTTAAAGGTCGCTCATCGTCATCAGTACATGTAAAGGTCTGAAGCCAACTGTGCTAACAAACTTTGAACAGCTGGCACCGTTGCGTGGACACCTTGTCCATTAACTTAAGTGTGACTTCCCTCACAAGAGAAGTGTGTGGCTCCCAAGAGTACATGTAGTTTGCTACACTCCAGCACCAAAGGCCATTTCTGTCTTTTGACATGAAGTGCACGAGTAAGGTTCGATACGTCCCAGGTTCGACGCATTCCCAGGTTTGATGTGTCCCACACACCCCCACACCCCCACACCCACCCATCCCACACCCACACACTCCAGACCCCTTGACCCCACATACCACCCACACCCAGACACCATCCTCATACTCACACCCACACCACAAAACACCCACAACCACCACCCACACACCCACATCCACACCACGCACACCCACACCCCCTACACACCCATACCAACACACCCACACCCACACCATCAAAACCACCCACCCCACCCAACCCATCCCCCCCACCCACACACCACCCTCACCCATACCCCCCCCCCCCCGAACCCACATCACCCACACCCCTCACACAACCCACACCCAGACCTCCACACCAATCACACCCAGACCTCCACACCAACCACATCCCCACAATCACACCCACACTACTCACACCTTCACCACCCCACCCCCACACTCACACAACCCCACCTACACGATCCACACCACCCCCACACTCACACCACCCACATCCACATCACACACTCATATCACCCACCCCTACACCACCAACACTTACACCAACCAAATCCACACCACCCCCCACACTCCACACACCTACACCACCCACATCCACACCACCCACATCCCCTCCACCCACACCACTCCATCACTTCCCCCGCACACCCACAACACACCCCACACCACCACCACACCAAACACCCCCCACACTCACACCACCTCACCCCACACTCACACCACCCAACCTCCACACCAAACACCCCACACCACCACCACCCACACCATCCACACACCCCCATGACACCCACCCACATCCAAGGGTGGTTGGTGTGTGGGTGGTGTGAGATGGGGAGTGGGTGGTTGGGAGTGGGTGGTGTGAGGTGTGGGTGTAGGGGTGTGGGTGTGCTTGTGGGTGGTGTTGGAGGTGTGGGTGGTAGGGGTGTGGGTGGTGAGTGTGGGGTGGTGTGGGTTTGGGTGGTGTGGATGTGCTTGTAGGTGGGGTGCTGTGGGTGGGGGTGGTGTGAATGTGGGGGTGTGTGAATGTGGGGGTGTTGGTAGTGGAGGTGTGAATGGTGTGGGTGTGGTGGTGTGAGGGTGTGGATGTGGAGGTGTGGGTGGTGTGTGGTTGGTGGATGTGGGGGGATGGGTGGTGTGGGTGGTGGTGGTGTGGGGTGTGAGTGGTGTGGTTTTGGGTATGGGATGGTGCGGGGGTGTGGGTGGTGGGGTATGGGTGAGGGTGGTGTGTGGGTGGGTGGTGGAGGAGGTGGGGTGTGGGTGGTGTGTGTGTGTTGGTGTGGGACGTATCGAACCTGGGACGCGTCGAACCTGGGACGTATCGAACCTGGGATGTATTGAACCTGGGATGTATCGAACCTGGGAAGCGTCGAACCTGGGACGTATCGAGATGTCCCTGAAGTGCACACAGACTACTCCTAGCAGTCCATCCATCTCCAGCACCTGACAGGGATATTCAACACCTGACCACCTAATTATATAGGTGTTTCCTATAACAGGAAACTGACATGGCTTCCTGAGGATGACCAAGGGAACAAAATGGCTGGGGGTCCATGTTTCGCAACCATGTCGTCCCTGGACGAAGACCACATCACTGTCAGCTTCTTGTTGTTTGTGCAGCCAGGCGCACAGATGATCCTGTTGCAGTGCTTCTGGTATACTGGCCATCCAAGTGATGGAAATACTGACTGCACAGGCCTGTTCAGGGCAACGGAGGCAGCAAAAAACTGCCACAAACCTGTGTAGACAGCATTCCCAACCATTTCCATGCATTCATTCCTGAAAGCATCCTCTGGTGTAGCACGGGGTGCAGAAGATGTCAGCACTGCAACATGGATCACATGCTCTGCATTGAGGTTGCCTGTTGGTGCACACCAGTTCTGGCCATCAAGAAATAATCCTTCCTGCAGACACAACAAATTACAAATTTCAACAAAAATGTATTATCAAACGTCAAAATTACCACAAATGCCTTTGTTGTAAGAAAGCAAGAAAACCATTTCTCTATTTTGACGTAAGCTAAGATGCTTTTTCTGTCGTCAGAATACGATTTCCATCGGCTTACTATATGAAGCTGACCAAAATCAAATGAACGACAAAACCTGCTTTGTCGATATTTGTTAAAAATACTGCACGGTTTGGTGTCGGTCGTCAAAAAAGTGTCACACGTCAACACAAGGAAGAGTATTATAACATACCTTCAGATGCAGACAGTTCCTCATCAGCAGCAACTCCTGTGAAATGCACGTGACCACAAACCAACGTGTCACCCACGTGTGTACTGGAAGTGAATAACATCGATTTTTGCGATATCGTTGAAATGAGAATTTTGGGCTGGGTGTCTGACGTAAAAAATTACAACACATTTTTGCGACGGTAACAATCCCAATTAAAAAACAGATAATAATACGCTCAGTACTTTTCACTCAAATAATGATTAACAATCGTTTCCAGAGTACAAAATGACACCATTTTGGAATCTCTAACCCAAAACATTTGAAAGAACAACACACTCGAAATTTCGATGGCGGTCTTACAACACGTTATCACGCGTGACACCGAAAATTTGAACGGCCAGAATAGACGCATCAAGAAATTCCGATCCATTTGGCAAGTTTGTGTATGTTAATCGAGGTATATTTTGCTCAGCTTAGTTTCAAGTGCTTTAATCACACCTCGGCTGAGCACGGCATCTTCATTTAGTGCTGACTACGAAATGTCCGTTTTCGACGCCATGATTTTTAAGACAATTTTGTACAATATTGCACGTGTAGAGCAAAATACAAAAATATTAGGCTTGAAGTTATCTCCACTATCAGTACATTCATTCTTCCACACAACCAAAAGAAGAACACGGGTTTCAGATGTGAAAATAATGTTTTTATAGGAGTTCTCATGAACACCCTCTCAGCACCCCCACCTTTTGGCACTTAGTCATATATATATATTATACATGTATATATACACACATACATATATATATATGTATATATGCATACATATATATATGTATAATATGTATAATATATATTTATATAATATATATATATATATATATATATATACACACACACAGACACACACACGTACCACGCAGGGACAAACAAGAAGAATCATAATTCACATTTCATATTTATTCTGGTAAAGACCAAAGTCTCTTATTGAAGGGGGCACATAGGCCTCACAGCAAAAGTAAATGAACAAAAAAAAAGAAAAAAAAGTGGGGCAACACCTGATCCATAAACGAAATGCTTTGACAATTACAACAAATCATATCAAAGAAATGGACTGCAGCAAGCATCAGCATTAAACATCTAACACATTTATGGTGTGTATTGTGATCAGTGCTACTTAGCTGTATGTGACCAGATTACAAACAGTAGATGCCACACTCCTCGACATGAGTAAATTCAATCTGACACTGTAAAATTACATGGATTGTTGTAACATTTTGGCTGAAGATGTTTTTCTCTGCAGCAGTTTTACTCTGAGATCTCTTGAAGCTGGACAGCACAACACGAATTGCACTTTGTTTTTCTGTGCCGTTTTTCATGAATGACAGAAACACCCAGACAGACATTCATTCTCTCTCACACACACATATATGCAAACAGACGCACACATACACACACAAAATCACACACAAAATCACACACAAACACACACACACACAAACACCTACACAGCGCGCTCACACGTGATCGTGTATGTGTGAAGACACACAAAACTTTTCACTGTGAAGTGAGTAATTCAAAGCTATGAATCCGTTCCCTTCCCACGAAATTCCAATACAAGAACACCGATTGGATAGCATTTGGTAACAACAAAAATAACGATGTTATTTCGGTAGTCATGAGTAAATCAATTGTTGCATGTTATTATTTGACACTGCTAATTGCACACACACACACACACACACACACACACACACACACACACACACACACACACACACACACCACACACAACACACACACACACACACACACACACACACACACACGCACACACACACACACACACACCACACACACACACACGCGCGCGCGCATCCAGGGCATTCTAGGTTTCTCATGATGTTTTCGCTGTGTAATAACAGCAAACTGCACAACCTTGAGACAGGTTGATACGTTTAAATATATGGGAACGATCATCTCACCAGACGGCAGATGCACATCAGAAATAGCCACATATCATTATTTGACACTGATAATTCATGGTTCTGAATTATTAATTGTAATTGTTCCCCTTCTTACATTCAAACTTCTACTACCCATCCCCATGCCTATCCCCATCCTTCACCTTTTTTCTTTTCTTGTTGTTGTTGTCCATTTCCTTCTCTTTCTCTCTCTCTCTCTCTCTCTCTCTCTCTCTCTCTCTCTCTCTCTCTCTGTGTTGGTGTGTGTGTGTGTGAAATCACTACAGTGAACAGACATTAGATAAAAGATTCCTTCCTTTCCCTTCCCCCTCCCCGAGATATGGTTTCTAAGAAGAATGTTGAGAGTTCCATGGACAACAAAGAAAACAAACGAGACAGTCTTGATGGAGGCAGATAGAAGAAAATCATTGATAAAACAGATTATGAAAAGACAGGCAACATTTATAGGCCATTTTATGAAGAAAGGGGAATTAGATCACCTGGTCACAACAGGAAACCTGGAGGGAAATCGAGCACCAGGTAGACCCAGGGAGAAGATATTGGACGGATTTGCAGCAGAGTGACTTAGGACAGAGAGGGTGGAAGATGTGCTTGTGGCAACAAGGGATAGATACATATGGAGGGTCATGATCGCCAACGCCATGTGGCAGGGCACATGATGATGATGATGGTTTATTTACTTATATGCTTTCAGCATATGCACACCTGTTATGACACAAATTCTCAACTCTGTCACCATTTCCCACCGATATCAAAACTACTGCGCTTGCTACACGATTTCTGACTCCTTTGGGCATCTTGGCTAGTGAGATGTAAACTTAAGACACAACTGAATCAAATCTGGACGATTTTGATCCATTAGGGTCATTTATTCACCTCACACTTTCCATTTTTCTAGATTTCAGGGAAAACTTTATGATCATACACGAGGGAGGTGTGTCCAGACTTGCTTTTGGACAATTGTGCGTAATTTTCATAATTTTTTATGGCATTTTATGCCATTACGCTGTTGATAGCTACATCACGAATTTTGGACATCTCGAACCATGATTTTGATCAGTTGCGATCATTTGCAGGAAGTCAGGAGTATACAAACGTTTCTCCGGAAATTCAGCAAGCGTCAGTGGTGTGTATGTGTGTGGTGTGTGTGTGTGTGTGTGTGCTCTGTGGTGTGTGTGTGTGTGTGTGTGCTGCTGTGTGTGTGCCTGTTGTTGCGTGTGTGTATGTATGGTGTGTATGTATGTGTCATCGTGTGCATGTGTGTGTTTTTAGCACTAAAAATATCTGGCCACAATCAGTGGACCATGTACCAGCAAAGAACCAACTTCTCACCATCACCAAAGTGTCACCACATCTACCCTCCACCATCACCAAAGTGTCACCACATCTACCCTCACCATCACCAAAGTGTCAACCACATCTACCTCCACCATCACCAAAGTGTCACCACATCTACCCTCCACCATCACCAAAGTGTCACCCACATCTACCCTCCACCATCACCAAAGTGTCACCCACATCTACCCTCCACCATCACCAAAGTAGTCACCCACATCTACCCTCCACCATCACCAAATATCACCCACATCTACCCTCCACCATCACCAAAGTGTCACCCACATCTACCCTCCACCATCACCAAAGTATCAACACATCTACCTCCATCATCAAAAGTCACCACATCTACCCTCCACCATCACCAAAGTGTCACCCACATCTACACTCACATCACCAAGTGTCACCACATCTACCTCCACCATCACAAAGTGTCACCACATCTACCTCCACTTCACCAAAGTGTCACCCCCATCTACCTATACCATCACAAAGTGTCTCCACATCTATCCTCCACCATCACCAAAGTGTCACCAAATCCCCTCCCTCCACCATAACCAAAGTGTCCCCACATCAACCCTACACAATCATACACATCTCACCCACATCTACCCTCCACCATCACCGAAGTGTCACCACATATCAAAATTCTCCTCTACCATCACAAAGTGTCACCACACTCCCTCCACCATCACCGATTGTCACCACATTCTACCTCTACTCACAAAGTCACCCCATCCATCCCTTCCACCATCACCCAGTGTCACCCACATCTACCCACACCATCAACAAAGTGTACCACCCACATCTACCCTCCACATCACCAAGTGTCACCCACATCTACCCTCTACCATCACCAAAGTGTCACCCAATCTACCCTTCACAATCACCAAAGTGTCACCCACATCTACCCTCACCATCACCAAGTGTCACCCACATCTACCCTCCACCATCACCAAGTGTCACCCACATCTATCCCTCCACCATCACCAAAGTGTCCCCACATCTACCCTCCACCATCACCAAGTGTCACCCACATCTACCTCCACCATCACCAAGTGTCACCCACATCTACCCTCCACCATCACCACAGTGTCACCCACATCTACCCTCCACCATCACCAAAGTGTCACCCACATCTACCCTCCACCATCACCACAGTGTCACCCACATCAATCCTCCACCATCACCACAGTGTCACCCACATCTATCCTCCATCGTCACCACAGTATCACCCACATCTACCCTCCACCATCACCACAGTGTCACCCACATATATCCTCCACCATCACCACAGTGTCACCCACATCTACCCTCCACCATCACCACAGTGTCACCCACATCTACCCTCCACCATCACCACAGTGTCACCCACATATATCCTCCACCATCACCACAATGTCACCCACATCTACCCTCCACCATCACTACAGTGTCCCCACATCTACCCTCCACAATCACCACAGTGTCACCCACATCTACCCTCCACCATCACCACAGTGTCACCCACATCTATCCTCCACCATCACCACAGTGTCACCCATATCTATCCTCCACCATCACCACAGTGTCACCCACATCTATCCTCCACCATCACCACAGTGTCACCCACATCTATCCTCCACCATCACCACAGTGTCACCCACATCTACCCTTCATCATCACCACAGTGTCACCCACATCTATCCTCCACCATCACCACAGTGTCATCCACATGTACCAAAGGATCCTCTTCTACAACTGATGGGGCGAACGTATGCTCTGAAAAATTAGTTGAAAGGATCTATTTTGTGAGGTCGCAAAAAAAAATGCCTTCTTTGGCCACACTGTTTTTGTAGCGTTTCAAGGAGAAGATCCCCAAATCGAAATGGTCAGCAGAGCGCTTCACAAGCTTACACACGACATTTTCGAATGTTTTCTTAGAACCTCGAGCATTAAAAGTTTCAGTTTCAGTTTCTCAAGATGACGTCTTCGCGCTCGGAATGAATTCCATATGCGCTAACATCACATGCGCCATGTGAAGAAGATCCAGAGTGACCACGGCACAAACCTTTTGGCCAGGTCCTGGGGTCTTACCTAGATAGTTCCATAACCCTGGGGTCGTAGGGAAGTGAGGTGGTAGAGACTTTAACTTTTCCTAGGGCCAGCACCACGAGGGCGGCACCCATCCCCTCTCACACGCTTGAAATTCATATTCATATTTACATTTTTTTTACCAAAACTTGAGAAAGACAAGAAGACTAATTGGTCTTCAGGGGGAGGGACCTGGGAAATCAACGTATCTCTCCAATGTTTACTTTAACCAATGCCCTGTTCTTCAGGATTTTCAACTGCCATGGGATCTTTAGCGTGCTCAGCCAAAGTTCTATATACAGGATTGTAAATCAGAGTAAAGAAAAGTGGAAATTTGTTTCACGTTTCACAGTAAATAGATTGCATTGTTCCGCATGAAGAAAAACAAAAGCAGAAAACAACACACACACACAAACACACACACACCACACACACACACACACACACACACACACACACACACACACACACACACACACACACACACACACACAACACACGCACACACACACACGACTACACACACACAACCCCACACACACACACACACACACACACACACACACACCACCCACACACACACACACGCACACACAAAAGCCAAAGAATATTGGGGACAATGCGATGTCTTCCTATACTGTTACCAGTGACCGGTGAGCAGAGTTTACATCCAGACTAGTATGAAATTGTAGTAAAATATTGAAACGCTAATCAGATAGGCTTAGTACCAAAAAAGAAAAAAAAAGAAAGAGTTTAAAAAGTTAGGCACAATTCATGTCTGGAAATATCTAAGCACGCGCGCTAGTGCTCACGAGGGAGAGTTACATGTGCACGCATGACCCCCTAAATATTTACACACACACACACACACACACACACACACACACAACACACACACACACACACACACACACACACACACACACTCTCTCTCTCTCTCTCACTATACACACACACAAACACACACACACACACACACACACACTCACAATAATATATAATATAATATATATATATATATATATATTATTATTAAAGCTTGATGGAGCCAGACACAAGTAGATCACTCATAAGGAAGATTAGGAAAAACAGGCAACATTTATAGGCCATTTTATGAGGAAGGGGGATTTGGAGCACCTGGTCACAACGGGAAAGCTGGAGGGAAAGAGAGCACCAGGTAGACCCAGGGAGAAAATGCTGGATGGACTTGCAGGGTGGCTGGGGATGAGGAGGGTGGGGGAGATGCTAGGGGCAACTAAAGATAGAGACAGATGGAAGTCCATGATCGCCAATGCCATGCGGCAGTGCACCTGATGATGATGATGATATATATAGTATATATATTATATATAATTGCAACCTTTTAGCGCTATTATTTTTTTTTGGCAAGACTTCAGAAGGCCAAGAAGGCAAACTGGGTTTCAAGGTGAGGGGACCGGGGAAATAAACCTTTCACTCCAACATTTTTGTACCAGGGCAACCGGATGAATGGCCTAATCTTCACGATTCTAAACTGCTGTGGTATCTTTAAGCGTGCACAGGTCAGAAGGCACACGGATCCGACACGTTTTTTCGTCCCCTCTCCGAAGGAGTAGACATTCAGTTTGAGTCTCTGATCGAGTTGAGGAGAAAAGTCGAGGCCTCAACGGGAAACGAACCCTGAAAGCTCGATTTTACTTAATGGCAAGCGGACGTCTGAACCACTCTGCCAGTTACTTGAGGAACCCACGAAACATGAACGAGCAAACTTACGAAAATTCTATGAGGATGTCTCTTACACACACACACACACACACACACACACACACACACACACACACACACACACACACACACACACCACACACACACACACACACACACACATGCACAAACGTCGCCCTCATCATGTGCCCTGCCGCCTGGCATTGGCGATCATGGCCCTCCATACAAATCTATCCTTTGTTGCTGCAAGCACATCTCCCACCTTCTCTGTCTTCATGTACTCCGCAAGTCTAATATGCACACATGTACACAAATATTAGCAAACGAACACACACAGAGAACCACACTTTGACACATACACGTGTTTGTACAGGGCTGAAGCAAAATCTGCACTCGGATTTCTATACAAAAAAATCAGCAAGCCTACTTACAACTGTCGCAGAATGAGTGCAGGCATGATTCATATCGCACTGAGGACCAGGTGTGTCCATAGCACTTGCATTTATAGATTTATTTTGTAAGCATTATGATAGGATCAAATATTCTATGTTTTGACATTTTGATGAACACCAAACATAGTTTTGTGACAGTTTAATGTTAAAAGTATTTTTCATTAACTGTTCTTTGAAATTCCAAAAGTTAAGGACGCAATACCATTTCTACATAGAAACGTTCAATACAGTCTCTTGTATTATTACACCATGTACAAGTTATCGTAGTTGCTATACCCATTGCGTTTAAAATGATGTTGGAGCGCTAATTAGATGAACTATTTTTAATTGAAACCAGTTTAGTTAATTTACAAATTCTTAGAAAAGCTTTTCCCATGAAACATACGCATAGTTTCTCTGATCACTTTGGGCCACAACCTGGTTGATCAAACTTGATCTTTTCTTCATAGTAAAGTTTTACCCCCTTTTGTACACTCATGAGTCTTAATGCAGTAGACGCATTCAATATCATTACTTTAGAAGTTGTTGTTCATTCTATGATTGTCTTCGCTTCAGGTCAAGTTTTATTTCAACTGACCCTTCTTTGAGGTTAGTGACTTGAGAAGCAAACCAACCATATTTTCTGATTTCAGTAACTTTGTATACAAAAAAACTACGTAGAATGGTTTGACCATGTTAATGTAGGCTTGTGCGACTTGCATTTGCAGCGTTTGTGTTTCTCGCTATCAAAAGACTTGTAGCGCATTCTCTGTTGAATGTGCAAAGAAGTTCACTCGAGCAAAGCAATTTTGACAAATTATAGCAGTCCGCCACGTAGGTTTTACTGAATCCATTAGTCATTATTACTTTATAACACCTACACGTATGGAAACACTGTATGCACCATTGTTTACACTTACTTGTGTCGTAGCGCTGTCGCCGTGACCCGGCCTCATCGGCGACTGACTGTGTTACTGCTGAGAGGGGAGCGAGGCAGCCGTGAGCGAAACTCGTATCCGTTTGTTGTGTCCAAACTCACGGCGACAGCGCTACGACACAAGTAAGTGTAAACAATGGTGCATACAGTGATTCCATACGTGTAGGTGTTATAAAAATAATAATGACTAATGGAGCAAAGCAATTCCTTTTGTTAGTTTGTAGACTCTTTTAGAACTTCACATGAACAAATCAATTTCATCAGTGAAAGGACGGGAGCAGTTTTTTTTCCTCCCACGTAAAAGTTTATGTTCAGGTTTGTTTTCAAACCCCCTGATGTGATGAACTGGATGGAGCGATAGATGCCAGGGGATCTATCCCCGGATTACATTCATGAAAGCATTGCTATGTGTACTTAATTTTCTTTTCCAAATTTTTCCACAGTGAGGCCTTGTGTACGTTTTGAAATGGTTACAGCCCTGATAGGGCTCTGTGCTGTCGGCTGGGCTTTAAACAAAAGTAACACAGATGGATCCTAAGTCTGATGAAGCTGTTGCTACTGCTGCCTTCTCTTCTCCTATTCCTGTTAGTTAAATTTTCAAAACTTATTCCCTCTGACAGTTCCAGCTTTGCTTCTAAACTGACTGCTTTGGTTTTGTTTAGTTTAGTTTAGTTTAGTAATAGGGACATAATACATTAGCCGTTTGGCTATTTCAAGTCCCATCATTTTTCTTTTTCTTTTCTTATACTCGTAGTCAAGGTCTGTCGTACGCCCAGTTTTTTGATGATTCATTCATCATATTCGTATTTAAGTTCAATGTAATGTTTCCAATGGTCAAGCTGGTTTTTAAACGAGTTTGTGTTTTGTGCTCTTTTAATTTCGTTTGGTAATTTATTCCATACATGTGCAATTCTATTTGTAAAATAAAACTTTCTAATGTTAGTCTTGCAATATTCTATAAATATTTTATCAGTATTATTTCTTGTTTTGTCATAATTTGTCAGTTTGAAAAATTCTGTTCTATCTACGTCATCTATATTGTTAAAAATCTTGAAACTTTGGATCAGATCTCCCCTCATTCTTCTTGCTTTTAAACTGGGTAAATTGAGTAATTCTAATCTTTCTCTATATGAATAATTTTGAAAACCATGGCACTAAAAATGGTGTCCAAATCCAAACACAAAAATGTCCTTATTTTTTCAGACTCCCTTTCCACTTTGCAGGCAATTGCTGGTCGAAACATCAGTCACCCAGAGCTTCAGAAATGTTGTGAACTTCTTTTATCTCTTACAAGTGAAGTTACAACATTATTTCTGCCTGGGTTCCTCGCCACTTTGGTATTTGAGACAATGACAAGGCTAACTGCCTTGCCAAGAATACCGCAAAGGAAAAGATGTCTAAATCCTTCTTTCCTTACACAGACCAGAAAGCCAAATTATAAACTTATGTGAAAAATCTCTTACAGGAGGACGGTAACAAGCAGACAGACAAGAAACTTATCCAAACTCACCCCAACCCTAAACAGATTCGCCCATCTGTTCCAGGGAGTCGTAGGAAGGAGGCAGTGTTATGTAGGTGACACAAGGTCTCACATCCTACACTACCTCAAATCTTTTAAAGAAATGAAGAAGCACAATGGTGTGCACCATGTGGCGAGCCACTCAGCATTAAACACCTTATTGAGTGCTTGGATTTGCACGGTACACAGTGGAATCTTTAAAGGATCTGTTCAGAGATGTTTCTGCAAATTCCAAGTTTTTACACAGGTCAACAGATTTCACCTGATATGATCATATGCATAGGAAAGATTGTCAACTGCATTTTAGACTTAAAAGGATAACTGTGAGCTTGGTTTTAAATAGTTGTCTTTTTCATTAAAGTTGGGAGTTTCTCTGGATGCATCAGCATCATTTTTATTTGCAGTGTCCAACATCTCTTGATCCATTTCTCTTAAGGGAAATATATTACGAGATGCTGAATACTCCGAGACATGGCTTCTGGGATGGGATGCATGTTGTCACTATTTCAGTTAAAAAACTCCCCATTCTTGGATCCACCAAAGTCATGTTCTTTCCGTGCCCCATATCATCAAAGACTCAGCAATCCTCCTTGAATTCCATGGAGAGGCTTCAATACTGCTCCAAGAAAGCCAACTTTTTGAAGCATCTGTCTTAAGCACGTCGTTGACGTTCCCCATCCCCTGGTTTTTTGTTTTGTTTTTGTTTGTGTGTGTGTGTTTTATTTCTGTTTTTGTTTTGTCTTTGATTTTTCTTTTGAGGGTGGGTAGACCTGCAAGCTCTGGACAGGTAGTCAGCTGGACACCTTCGAAGATCCACGCCCACATGAGTCATTATGACACACCCTTCGAAGATAGCGAGTGAGAATTTACTGACAGCGTTGATCAAGTCTGGAGTTAGAAACGCCTCGATGAGCCTGGGTTTAGCACCAGACAGCAGCTTCATTGTGGGCATATTCCTTTTGATGCTTTGCAGATATGATGATCAGGTTTGCAGACATGATGATCAGGTTTGCAGACATGATGATCAGGAGAGAAAAATGTTGGTTCTTAGTCATGGGCGATCAGACAGATGTCTCCTGTCTCAAATCAACCAGTGTGGTGTGAAGAAGTTGCATCATAAATACGTCCTGCAATACTCGTGTTTCCCAGGATACATATGTTTGGCCAGGTTGGTGATCTGTGAAGCATCCTACAGATTCTTAAAAGATGGCCAGTTACTGACTGTTCAAACCGATGGACCGCCATTCTTTGTTCTTCCCAAGGAAATTCTACACATTGTATGTGGCACTAAGATTCTTGTGATAACTGCCTTTGGTAAATAACTTTATTACTCTGACATCTGTTTCACTTATCAAATTATAAGTGATTATCAGTTGATATTTGCATTTACGACACTCATCAACTTTGGGCAGTCCTTCTTACAAAAGTCACCATCTTTAGTCCAATGTAACCTAACTGCTATTCCCTGTAGTACTAGATCACATCTTTGGAGGGAGAGAGGGGTCATTGGAGCTAATGGAGAGATAGGTTCATTTCTCAGGTCCCACCCCTTGAGGTCCAATTAGCCTTCTTACCTTTCTGAAGTCCTGGTTTAAAAATTGTATGTGACAGAGAAGATGACAACTTAGGTCGAACAGACGTGAGTGTACCCTAGCTCAGCATCCTGTTCGTTCGTTCGTTATTTCTATTAACAGCTATTCACATATGTGTTTTTAGACGACCAGCATCCTGTTGTGTGTGTTGTGTGTATGTGTGTGTATGAATGTGTGTGTGTGTGTGTGTGAATGTGTGTGTGTGTGTAGTGTGTGTGTAGGGTGTGTGTGTGATGTGTGTGTATGTGTGTATGTGTGTGTTGTGTGTGTGTTGTGTGTGTGTGTGTGTATGTGTGGTGTGTGTATGTGTGTGTATGAGTGTGTGTGTATGTGTGTGTATGAGTGTGTGTGTGTATGAGTGTGTGTGTGTGTGTGTATGATGTGTGTGTGTGTGTGTGTGAGGTGTGTGTGTGTGTGTGTGTGTGTGTGTGTGTGTGTGTGTGGTGTGTTGTGTGTGTGTGTGTGTGTGTGTGAGACACAGGGAGGATGACGGCTTGGGTCAGGGCTCACACGTTTAAATCCTTAATTGTAGACACATCTGAAAGATATGTCTTGACTTTAGGTGAGCTTCACTCACTCCCTCCCCCTCCCCGTTTTTGTATGTTTAAATGTACTAAGTAATGTTTATACATTTATATTCAGGTTTGTCAATTTAATTCCTCTGGTGATAAATTGGTTGAATGGTCAACGGTTGGATCATATCTTTAGATCATCATTATCATGTGCCTTCACGCTTGGATTGGCGAACATAGCCTTCCATACAAGTCTATTTTTAGCCACTGCAATCATATTTCGTACCCTTTCTGTCCTCATGCACTCCGCAAAACCATCCAATATTTTCTCCCTGGGTCTACCTGGTGCTCTTTTTTCCTCCAGATTTGACTAGGTGCTCAAATTTCTCTTTCCTCATAATACATCCTATAAATGGTGCTTGTCTTTTATTAATCTTCTTCATTGATATTCTTTTTGCGCCTCTTTCAAGACTGTAGTTTGTTTCTTTGCTGTCCATGGAACTCAATGTTCTTCTTAGAAACCACATTTCGATGCCTCAATCTTGTTCTGATTTTGCATGTTTATGGTCCATGCTTCACACCCGTACAGCATGACTAGACATATGAAAAATCCTTAGATTATGTGCACGAATCCATTGATATGTTAATGTAATTTTTTTTCCAGTTCTTTTCAGGATGTCAGCGAGGTGTTGTGTGTGTCTTGAGTAGTAATAGCTCTGATATGACTCAGAGCAACTGGCTGGGCTTTAAACATCAACAATAATAATATAATATTAATAACAGTAATATGATTATCTTAATAATGCTAGTGATGTGGTTGAAATAGTTGTTTGCCATGAGAGACTCCTTTCCCCCTTCATTTTTTTAGAAGTAGGACACTCAGTATTTGAATGGTGAATAGTTAACAGTGAATAGTGTGTGTGTGTGTGTGTGTGTGTGTGTGTGTGTGTGTGTGTGTGTGTGTGTGTGTGTGTGTGTGTATGTGTATGTATGTGTGTGTGTGTGTGTGTGTGTGTTGTGTGTGTGTGTGTGTGTGTGTGTGTGTGTGTGTGTTGTGTGTGTGTTTGCCCACTGATTCGCATGTGGTGCGAGGTGAGAGAGAGGAGAGCGTGGTTTCAAGATCACGTGACAACCTGTCTGTGTTAAAATCTTGTCGCACTCTTCTCTGACTGCTTGGCTGTTTATGACGTTTATCCAAGTTCTGTCTGTCTGGCTGTTGACGACTTGCTGAATTGAAGTGACTACTGGCTGGCTGGTTGACTGACTCACAGCACTTGAGTGGGCTCACAGTAAATATGTCTTATCAGATGCTTTGATATTAATGTTTTGTTTCCTTAACTTGAAAACAGATTCGTTCATTTTCCAAGTCGTTTTAGTAAGGCTTATTTCTGGGATTTTTTTTGTTCTCATTTCTTTCTGTTTCAATCTCATCCACCCTCTTCCCCCAAAAAGGAAGATTGTTTCATACCAACCAGAGAGAGATGTGTCAGCTTCTGTATCCATTATGTTGTCTGTCTGTGACAAAAATTTACGAACATGATTTTCTCAATTCTTTGTGTGTTGACCTCTTAAATTTTTGGTCAAATATGTGGACTGCTCAGGAGTCTCAAAATATAAGGTGCCATGGTCAAGGTCATAAGGAAAAAAGTGTGAACAGCACTTTTCTGAGACAAAAAATAATTTAATTCCTGTTTCATTGTTTTGATATTCAACTATTTTCCCTCACTGCATGTTAAATTTTATTAAGTTTGAAGTTTGTTCAAGGTTGTGATGCCTCATATTCAAGGCCATCTACATGTTTCTGATTACCATATCTGAAACAGAAATTGTCAAAAAGTTAAGGAAATTTCTTTTTGAATAATCTTGCAAAACAAAAGTTGTTCTTTGTAATTAGATCTGATTTTCTTCTTCTGTGTGTGTCAGTTGATGTACAACGGTTTGGCTTCAGTGGTGAAGAAAATATCAACACAATATAACAAAAGTCTGGTTTTCAGCATCTTCCATTTCTAACAGAAACTGAAGTTGAAGAAATGGATTGATACATATTGACAAGAACAGTTAGGTGTCACGATCCCGAACAGACTTTGTTTTAATGTATACATCGAAAAAAGCTTCCTCGAATTTTTAAGGAATTTATTTTATGTTCAGGAGAAACAAAATCCTTTGTGACACATTCTCACAAAAGGCACAATAAGTCTCAGTTCAGGCATTTTTAGGTTTTGGTATCACTATAAAGTTTAGAATCTCAGCTTTCAAATGGTACTAAAGTTGAGTTTCAGGCTACAAAAACAAAAAACGTTATGGGCTTTCAAAGATGAGAGGGGTCAAGCCAGCCATTTTGAGGAAAAACAGTGTTTAAGAGAATAGGCCTGAATTGAAAAGGAATTGTCAGAAACTCCTTAGCAACAAGCATAAAATATCAACCAAATCAACTGAAATTCCATACTTCCCTTGTTTACTTAATTGTCCATCCATACAAAGCAACAAAAAGAAAAATAAATTTAAGGAAAGCGTACTTTAATCACCAAAATATTATGGAACTTGTGAATATTTTGAAAGGAGAAGAAAACATTAAAACACAAAAAATGATACTTATCGATTGAATTTGAATTTATTGAGTTAGGACATTTTGTAAAAGTGGTTATAAAGCATGAAAATGCAGAAAACTCAAAATCGACATATTGTCCCTGTTCAGAGTTTTCAGCCTACAGCAGCAGAAAGCCTCACCCGACTTATTGTACTTTTAGTCAGAGCGGGTCACATTTTCTCACGCCAGATCTGTAGTAGTAAAACTAATCCCAGCAGTGTGCAATGCAGAAAAAAAATGTCAATTGTCAACATAAACATGGCCGCTGTATCTTGTCTGCATTTTGAAGGGAGACCACGACTCACACGTGAATTTGCTTTGAAGATCCTCTGCACCAGTGGAAGGGGTGTAAGATCTCATAGTTTTAATGAAAAATTTACATTTCGGCGCATTTTCCCAGGAAAAAAAGAATGATAATAATTGTAGTATTCACATGGCGCTAAATCGTGACAATTCAAATCAAAGCGCACACATGCACCAGACATACGCATGCGGTCAACGCAGACCACCTTACAAGACGCAAATACACACACACACACACACACACACACACACACACACAACACACACACACACACACACACCACACACACACACACACACACACACACACACACTCTCTCTCTCTCTCTCTCTCTGACAGAAAGATGCAGTTGCAGAATTCATTGTCAAGAAAAGAGGTGAATATTTAAAATGGATCTGAAAACAGAAAGGGCAGGTAATAGTTAAAGAGAGAATGGAAGTTTATTCCATACAGAAGGCCCTGAAACAGCAAAAGAATGCTGGCCGACAGTTGATAGTTTAAATCTAGGAACCTGAGGCGCTGAAGTCGGACAGAAGAGGGTGGAGGAGACAGTTGGACCTCATGGCCTTGGTACACAAAATGAAAGGGGAGAGAAACGTGTGGAATGGGCACAGATGAATGAGTTCATCGTAGGAAATACCTGGTTTGAGCAGCCTAACAGAAGGAAACAGACATAGATGAGTCCAGGAGATAATACCAAAAATCAAATTGACTATATCCTGAGCCATGAAAGATTTAAAAATTCTTTGCTGACAGCAAAAACACTACCTGGCGCAGATTGCAATAGTGATCACAATCCTGTAATGGGAAGATTTAGGCTGAAACTAAGGAAAAGAAGACAGACCAAAAGTAACATCAAACTAAATCTTCAACTCTTAAAGACAGATGAAGCGACGCGCAAAAAAATAAACGTACATGTTCAAAACAAATTCAGTGCTCTGGAAGACGTTGGTGACAGCGAAGAACAATGGACAAAGTTGAGAAACTCGATATGTGAAGCTTGTGAAGAAATCCCTAGAGTAGATAGAAAAACAACAAAGAACTGGCTGACAAAAGAAGTTAAGGCTTGATGGAAGAGACGAGGAAGGCAAAGGGAAAAGAGGAAAGACACAGAAAGATAAAGAAATCAGGAATAGGTGCAATGAAGCTAAGAAAGCTTGGCTGAAAACAAAGTGCAAAGAAATAGAAGTCCGACACAAAACAGATCCTCAGGGTATGTAGAGAAGAATTGAAGACATTGCCCACAGGAAAAAGACATGCACATCAACTAGTTGCTTAAAACTGAAACATGGTACGCTTATCACGGAAAAGGCAAAATATTAGACAGATGGGGAGAGTACATTAAAGACCTTTTTGATGATGACAGAAACGAAGAACATATAAGAAAGAACGTTGAAGGACCACCCATAATGAAAGAATTTAGAGCAGCATTGAAAAAGATGAAACCAGGAAAAGCCCCAGGACCAGTCAATATTACTGCAGAGATGGTTGAAGCCCTGAAGGAATTCGGTATTGAAAAAATAACAGTCCCCTTAAATGAAATTTATGACACCGAAAAATCTCCAAAGATATGTCGAAATCAATTTTCAGGCACTTCCACAGAAAACAGGGGATACAGAATGCAAACTCCATCGTACAATCAGCTTGATCAGTCACGTAACAAAAATCCTATTAAGAATAATCATGATGAGGACCAGCAACAGAATCAAAAGAGAAATAGCAGAACAGTGTGGAGTTGTTGAAGGGAAAGGAACTATTAATCCCATATACATCCTAAAAACTATCATAGAGAGGTCAGTCGAGTTGAATAAGAAATTATGTTTATGCTTTGTTGATTATACCAAGGCTTTCGATTGGGTAAGACATGAAGAATTTATCAACCAGCTAGAAAAACTCAATATTGATGGAAAAGATCTAAGAATAATCAGAAATATATTTGGGAACAAACAGCAGCTATGAGAATCAAAACGATATAAGCTCTTTCCAAAATATCAAAAGAGGAGTCAGGCAAGGCTGTGTTTTGTCATCAGATTTGTTTTCACTTTATAAAAATAATAATTACAATATTTATATAGCGCAAATCTTGATTAAAATCAAATCTAAGCGCTGAAACAGACACACACGCACGCACGCACGTACGCACGCACACACACGCACGCACAACACACACACAACACACACCACACACACACACACACACGCATGGCTATAATGGGAGAAAGCAATAAAAGAATAGCAAGAATGACCAACAATGAAATATAATGGATACAGCTAAACCATCTGAAAAACCTAGAAGAATGCCCTAAATTAAAGGTTGGAGGAAAAATGATAAACAACATTCGTTACGCAGATGACACCGTGCTAATTGCAGAAAATGAAACGTAGCTACAAAATCTTGTGAATATTATATAAATAGAAAGCAAAAATAAAGGGTGGGAGCTAAATAGCAAGAAGACTGAAGTCATGGTAATCAGTAAAAAACATGAAATCCCCTCATGCAAAATAACAGCAAATCGCACAGCTTTGAGATAGGTTGATAAGTTTAAATATTTGGGAAAAGTTATCTCACAGATCGCAGATGCACGTCAGAAATAGCCAGCAGAATCGGCCAAGCCAAAACAGCATTCAAGAAGATGGAAAGCATTCTACCAACAAATGCCTATCAATTAACATCAGAAGAGAGTTCTTGAATTCATTAATGTTATTACACTACGCACAAAAGTTAAGGATCACTTGCACAAAAATTCATAACTTTCAAAATTAGAAAGCCAAGCGTTGAAGTTTGGCAAACATTTAATTCCATGCTTTATAGAATTAACGATACACTTCAATTTCGAGCAATCGTTTGGTGTGTACATTTGATCAAAGTGGTACGTATCGAAATTTGATTTCCCAAGTCATTGAAATCACAAGACAGGGCATTCTGATGCTCCCAAAAGTTCAGTAATGCGTGTAACCGCCATGGCTGTTCTGGCACTCGACGCTAGCGAGTCCTCATCGAGTTGACCAGGTTGGTGAAGATCCTCTGTGGAAGCGCCTGCCACTCAGCCTGCAGCTACTGGTAGAGGTGTTGGGCATCCCTGGGAGGGGTGGTTGCTCCTCACTTTGCGATCCAGCTCATCCCAGAGGTTCTCAATCGGGTTGAGATCGGGACTGCATGCTGGCCACTCCATTCTGTTGATCCAGACTGTGCAGGAAGTCGTTGACCACCCATGCCCTGTGGGGGCGAGCGTTGTCATCCTGGTAGACAGCCGTCGGTCCCATCTGCTGCAGTGTAGGCACAGCCAGCGGTCGAAGGATCTCATCCGGTCATCGGAGGCCAGTCAGGTTTCCCTGTAACTGATCAGAGGGTATTCTGTGGTGAAGGCTGAAGGCCCCCAGACCATTACAAACCTCCACCAAAGGCCACCTTTTCTTGGACAGTGGTGTCAATAAAGCGTTGCCCTGGGCGCCTCCAGACCTCTAGTCGGCCTGTCTGTGGTTCATGGTGAAGCGTGATTCATCACTGACAGGACCTGGGACCATTGCTGACGTGTCCACTCACGTGACGTCTGTAGAGGCGGGCGTGCTGCCTATGGGCTGGAGTTAGGCGTGGCCGTACAGCTGGGCGACGAGAACGGAGGTTAAACCATGAAGGCGGTTCCGTATGGTCCTGGCTGATGTTGATGTTAGTAGCCACCCTCAGCTGCCTTCGAATGATGCTGGAAGAGGCTGTTGACAGTCTGCAGGGCTTGTCGTTCAATGAGACGATCTTCAACGTGGGTTTGTCTTCTTCGGTCGACCAGATCTGCGTCTTTCATGGACCCTCCCATGTGGCTGTGAGCGTTGGAATCAGTCTGACAGAGACCGAGATGGTACACTGAATGTCCTGGCCACTTCTCGCTTGGGAACACCATCTTGGAACCATGCAAAGCTCGTCCCCTCTCAACTCGCTCAATTTTCGTCTGTGAGGCATTGTCAGATCAAGCCTACTACTGGTGGAATGTCTTCTTATAAAGCACAAGCAAGAGACAGCATCTCACACAGAAACAGCATGGCTCGCACTTGCCATAATTTTTCCATCTGCTTGTGCAATGTGTTCAGGCAGAACGGTCCAAACAAGGTCATTTTTCGCAAGTTTCCGCTTTTCCGTTTGCGGCCAAGCTCAGTAGTAGAGAATCCCGTGCAATTTTCGCACTAACACAACATCGCCCACTTACAGCTGAACAAGAATTCATAACAATTTGGCTGGACTGAGAAATAAATAACAATAGCGAACTGAGTTTATTATGCACCTGTTTTCTCATAGTGATCCTTAACTTTTTGTGCGTAGCTTAGATGTGAGGCGTGGACTGTCAACTCGCAAAGCCAGAACAAAATTGAGGCAGCCGAAATGTGGTTTCTACGAAGAATGTTGAGAGTTCCATGGACAGCAAAGAAAACAAACGAGACAGTCTTGATGGAGGCAGACACATAAAGATCATTGACAAGGAAGATTAGGAAAAGACAAGCAACATTTATAGGACAGTTTATGAGGAAAGGGGAATTAGAGCACCTTGTCATAACAGGAAAGATGAAGGGAAAGAGAACACCAGGTAGACCCAGGGAGAAAATATTGGACGGTCTTGCAGGGTGGCTAAGGACAGAGAGGATGGAGGTCATTGTTTTGGCCTTCCCTGTCACTGACGCGAGAACAATGGAGGTAATTGTTTTGGCCTTCCCTGTCACTGACGTGAGAACAAAGTTCGTTTACAGTTGACTAAAGTTTTCCGTTTTCGCTAATAATGACAGTATTGTTTCTAGAAACTTATCAGTGTGGCAGGCTGTGAATCTTAATCGTTTCTGCTTTCCCTTCATTTCGTACCAATTTGAACTAGCTTGAGATCTGGCTTTAGTTCATCTTCTGAATCTCGACCTGTTCTTCTTCCGCCATTTTAGCTGTGACAGTAGCCAGAAAAAATAGTTCCATGCAACCAAACGATGTTGAAATGACCGTTCACTGCAAATTAGTATGAGACTGCAGATAGCCAATGAGATTACGCATGTAGCCAATGAGTCTACAAAAGTAGCCAGTGGGACTACATTAGTAACTGACAAAGACTTACTAAAAGTCGAGTTAAACTGAATCATAGCCACAATGGGATCGTTGTTGTCAGTTAAAAACAACACTTGCTTGCACAAAACTATTCCACCTGCCACTCAACAATGTAAAAGAAATAATATTAAATCATCTTGCTTACCTAAAAGTTCAGAAATTCGTGAAACTTACGATCACAGTTAATAAACACAACAAAACAATCGTCTAAAGGCGACTTACATGTAGTGAAAGGAAAATACAGTTGGAAAAGAAAGACAGACAGGCGCCACACGTCCACATCCGACGAAAGCTCTTGCGTGAATGACGAAATCTCGTGTTGTCTAGGAAATTTTCGGAGGCAAAATTGGAATTTATTTTGTGTCATCCAGTTCTGGATATCGACATAGCAGCTGGATACTTCTGAGATAAGGCAAGTGATAGTTTCAGGGGTGGTGCTGTTCTGACGTTGTGAGTCATCTGCGTAAAATTGATGTCTCATGTCAAGCTGGTTGATGATGTTGGCTAGGGGTGAGGTATAAAAGGTGAATAGGACAGGCCCTAGCACAGAACCCAGAAGAACTCTTTAAGAAAGCCTAACAGGCTCAGACTGACTCCCGTTGATAACTAACTGAAAGCAATCAGAGAGATAGGAGAAGAACCAAGAAAGAGCAATACCATGAATTCTAAAAAATTGTTCAATGGTATCAATGACAGCAGACATATGGAGGAGTATTCAGAGAGAAAGTTTTACCAACATCAGAAGCAAAACGAAATTCACTATGTGAACAAGAACTGTTTCTGTACTGTGGTTTGCTCGACAGGCAGACTGGCAAGGATGGTGGAGATGATTTAAGTGGAGATGCTCATTCAGTTGTTTTCCACTGGGCTCATCACTTTCTTCTCTATGACTGCAACAGTATGCCATACCTTTTTCTCTGACAGTGTAGCCTTTCCTCTGTGAGATTCGCTCTTTTCCCTTTTCAGTGCTGGTCGGGGTGAGTTAGCTCATTGCACACTAGGTTGACATGATCCCCCTCTCCTTTCACCCAGCACTAGGCCTATAGGCCTACTGCCACTTGTGCTGCGGTTAACCCCCACTACTTTATCCCCCACCTCTCTCTTTGCTCCTGTGTACGCTCCCACCAACCAGGCGACTGTTAACGCCCTATTGCACTTTGATATGCACTTATTTAAAATTCCTTGGTACAATTTGTCTTCCTTGTCCCGACCTAAGTTTGGTTTCGTCTGCTCTTACAGCAAACGATGATACATGTTTTTGCACCCCCAACAAATTATTCAAAGCCACTTTATAATTTCAGTTGATAGTTATATTTCTAGCTGATGTGCACTAAAGAAAATACCTTTTTTGATTCATTCTATATGGATAAGTTTGTGATGTTTCTAAACGGACAGTGTTTACAATTTGTCGCTGACACTGATGTTAATCCACAGTTTAGTTGTAAATTTGTCTGTCTACTTCTTTATTAAAAACTTGAAACCCTAAATGAACAGTTTGTTTCTACTATCTTAAGTTTGGGGATAAATTCTTCACAGTCCTCTGATACCTTGTGCTCCCCTAAATCTCTTTCTCCCTACACGGTCTCTGCAGCCACACAAATTTTGCAGATGGTAGGCATCGTTTCATACCCAGGCAAAGCATGAGCAATTACAAACACCGTTTTCACGATTTTGGCCAGCGCTGTCCCTGCCATTTTTGCCTGTCTTTGTCACCACTGTCAATTTTTCGTGGTCACTGTATTTGAAAAACACTGCAAACGTAGCAAATTTCAGGACGGGCCCGTCACACCCTGCACACACTCAGACAATGGAATGAAAGGATGGTCTCTGGACACAAACACCAAAATGCAGAGAGCGTACGAATAGTTGGTCTACTGGCGTTGGAGACTGGCCAGAACTCAGGAAAGTCTTTTGTTATTAATCCACTACTATCAATACACAAGACTGATTTCGCAGAAAGTGATTAATTTTCTATCACTAAATGCACATTGTGAAATAGAATTACACCTCTCTGAATATTTTGTTTACTGTTATTGATGAAACCAAGAATAAACTTGCCACAAAACATTCACAGCAGCAAACGCTGAAGACGTAATGCACCGAGATCATACTTTCTTGTCATAGGCAGAGAAGAACTGAAATGAAATTGATCGAAATAAACATCGAGATCGTCAGAGTATGCTGATTATACCCGTTTTTTTTCTATGAAATAAAGAAACACGTGCGTACGTATGAACTTTAAGTTGTTTTAACGTGATGTTAGCCCTGATGTGGTTCTAGTAATCAGCTGGGCTATAAGAAACATGAATCTGAACACACACACACACACACACACACACACACACACACACACACACACACACACACACCACACACACATACATACACACACACACACACACACACACACAACACACACAACGTACATATGTACACACACATACACACATGTACACACACACTACACACACACACACCACACACACACACACACACACACACACACACACACACACACAAAAACACACACAACAACACACACACACACACACACACACACACATAAGCACACACACACATACACATACACACACACACCTTTTAACAGGTTTCTCTAGAAAATTAATTTAAGCAGTTTTTATATTTTAAAAAAGGGACATAAGTGAATGGCTAGACCATTACAATGTTTTCGTACTCTGTAACGTTTTTACTTAAACGCCAACCAGGTGTGCACCAAAATGAGCGATGGTTCATCATTACCTACACATTATGACAAATAATAATTTCAATAAAATTAACATAATTTTGGATAAACTGTCCTATTACTGCACAGGACTCCTCTTTCCTTGGATGTAAAACTATTTGTAAAAGATCCCAAAATACGCAAAACAAACAGGCTAATTAATTGGCATCAGCGAGGTTGGCACATTCAAGAGTCTGCTCCATCTTGAACAATTTCAAGTGGAATTGATAAGGATAGAGTTTAAATTTAGGAAAACATTGCGAGGTATTACTTATTGATACTCATCCTAACCATAAAACATAAACTCAGTGGTTTAATGAATGCTGTCTCACAAGATTCCAAACAAATAATCATTCATGTGGGATTCAGCACAACATTTTTTTTTCTTGTATCATTATTCTCATTGCCATTTCAGCTCTCCAACTCACCTCCAAGCCAGCCAAAAATGAAATAGTAATAATAGTAATGATGATGATGATGATGGTGATGGTGATGATAATAATAATGTACATTCATAGTGGAGTACTCTAGGTACTTATAATTCTACAATACCAAAATCAATGAACTGTACACGTAACACACATTTGCTATTTTTACCAATTGATATCGTGCATACACACTCAATTATATCTATATACAACACACTACAAAAATGCGCTAAAACAGGATTGGACAGAGTCACTATAACAAAGTTAACTTTAAAAAGAAGGACTCACAGAAAAATTGGACATTAAGTTAGGTCTTAAAGAGGAAAGGTTCGACAAATTTCTCATATCAAAGAGCAGATAATTCTACAAAAAGATCCAAACTGAGCAAGGAATCAAAATTTATGAGTCTTGCGTTTGTATGGAGGGATTTTGAATATCAGAGTAACACAAGAAGAGCATAGAGTTCAGGAAGGAGAATAGGCATGGAGCAATTCAGAGGTATAAGCGGGAGCATTGCTAGAGACAACATTGTAACACATACAAGCAGTCGTGTATCTAATACTCTGTTGAATAGGAAGCCAATGGAACTTAGAAAGCAGGGATGTTGAAGTCTCATAACGAGAAGTTTTGAGGACGAGTCTTGCGGGAATTTATTTTAACTTTCTGTGGAGGAATAACAGGTCACTGTGAGGGCACACTGTGAAGTCCACAGAATCCGAGTCAGTTTTCCAAAATGATGAGGATGATGGTAAATATGCTGTGGATAGCCATTGTGGACTGAAACTGCGTAACAGGGCTGTACTCTGTGCTTTGATAATATATCCTGGCGCCGTAGGGCCTAAAGATACATAGACATGTGATGCTGGTCAGAAAATTTGAACAAAATGCTCAATAATGCATCTGTAAAGTGGATGAGATTTGGTTGTTTAATGCAAGTCTTTCCAGTTAGCCTAAGCATGCTCAGCTCTGGGTAGCGGCCGGTCAGGGCCAAGAAATCCCACAATATTGCGTTTACTGCTGGGGATACAAGCTGTAACTTAACAGCAAGTACTCCAGTGTGTGAAAGAGTCAAAACAAACGAAGCACAGTTAGCTAATTTTAGGAGTCTCCACCAGCTTATAGAATTTGCCTACAGAAAAACAGCCACACCAAAATCTCTTGTACATTATATAAATGTTGTGCTTGACAAAGAACAAAAATTACAGAAACATTTATCCCTTCCTGTAACTGTAGTTATCATTTTCCAGTTGACCCATGAAAGACAGGAAAATCTGCTACATTAACCACAAAACAGCAACGTACAGTATGATGTGTTTTAATTTTGGTGGAGTGGTAAATGAATGCTGTAACTCCAAAACTATTCAGTCTGAACTATCAACAAATACGATCTATGATGTCTGATGACTAAACACATATTTGACCTTTTCCGTTTGAAGTTAGTATCTGCAGCTAAACGGGTTATTCATACCTGCATCTAAACGCGAAGCCTAGTACAGAGTCATGTAGCAGATGCAGGGTGTGTCGGCCACTCCACTGTCCGTCGTGATCTTCCTCTGGTTCTGAAGCCTGAGCATTTGGTAATGTAGACTCAAAGGCTGGCTGATTGACTGGCATCCTGGTGAGGTGGCCAACCCTCTTGATCTGCTGTTGTATTTGATAGGCGTTGTTTCAGCCATCTCAATTCTCTTGATTTCTGCATCTCTTCATTTCTAATCATGCCTATTCAAGTCTTGCCTGCTGCTCTTCTGAGATCTTTTATTTCGTGTGTTGTAATCTTTTTTTCAAGGTATGGTGCCAGTAAGTCAATGTGGTTATAGAGATTGCACTGAAAAGCCAAGCTTTCGTTTCTACAGGGATGCTTGGATGTTTCAGAAGGAATGAAAGTTGATAACACGGTATTTGCCACTAGGGCACTTATGTTAGTTTCTTTGCCCACTTTTCTTCCTCAGTACATAAGCTTTACAAAGTATCTTAAGTTTGAAATCGTTGATTGTAATGACCATTTGTCAAGTGTTGTCATGTGAACGTAGTCTCTGTCTTCCTGATGTTGATTTTCATACCATTGTTTCCATAGACGTTGCTTAAATTGTTTGTATATTTTATCAGCTGTGTTTTGTTATAGTTCATCATCGCTATGGGAATGATAGTTCATTCAGAGCTTATTCGATGAATCTTGAATAACTTTGTTCATTGAGATTATGAAAATGCGTGATGATGTGACGCATTCTTAATGGATCCCAAATGTTACTTAAAATCAGTACGAAGTTCTTACAACATTCTCACTGTTTTCACAGATCGCTTTTATGTTCTTGAGTATAGCTAGCTTTTTATTTTGTTGTATTGCAAAGTTTGATTCTGTTCAGGCAGTCAAAGGTCGTTCCTTGATCCACACACAAAAGAGGATCACATTCATTTCTTTTCCTTTTTGTCACAATGGATTTACCATGAGAAACTTGGGCTGCTCTTCCAATTGAGAGCGTCGCCTCAGAGCAACACCACCATTTTTTTTAACCAAGACTGTAGAAAGGCAAGAAGGTTAATTGGTCTTCAAGGGAAGGACTTGGGAAACGAACCTATCTCTCCAATGTTTTTAGCAGAGTAGACGGCCCTGCTCTTCACGATTTTCAACCGCGATGGGATCTCAAACATGTGCAGGCCAGAAGGCACAAGGGTTCGACTCGTTTTTCGTACCCTTCCGACGGACTACACGTTCAGTTGGAATTACCTTTCAAACTGAGAAGGAAAGTCGAGGCCTTTGCATGAAACGAACCCTGGAATCTCCTTACTTTTCTGAATCCAAACTGGGCTTCGCATGTAAGTGGCTCCACGATGGAAATGGTCCGATGCTCTCAATGTTTTGTGTATATATGTCAACATAACTGAGAAGAAATAGGACCTATAAGTTGTTGCCGTCTTTCATGCTTCCTTTCTGGGTTTTTTCCCCATCTCGGCATTACAACTGCTCTCTGCAAATATTTCCTTTATTTTTTTTCCATTTGGCTTTACAATCGCTCTCTGCAAATCATGCCCTTCTGTCCAGGCATTTTGAATAGAACGGTAAACCAGCAGATTGCAGACTCCCAGCAGGCCCCCACATCTGTAGTTGTGATATCATCCGCACCTGTTGCTTTGTTCTTTGGGTGTTCTTCTGATTTCTCTCTCCATGATGTTTGATTCGCTGTGTTTGGGGTATTTTGGGATGGACTGGGGTTGGTGTTGCTTTGATCAGAAGGGTTTAAAACGTCTTTGAAATAGTCTTCTCAACATTTTATGATTTTGTTTTCAACATGCAAGGGATCTGCATCTTTGCCACTGACAACAGTGGCAGAGCTGAAAGATTAATCTTTGGTGTGAGTCGCATCACTTTCATACTCATATGGAACTCCACTGGCAAGTGTTTTGCATAGTTCTACTCCATAGATCTTCGGCATTTCCAACATGTATTGTTGGCGGTTTTGATTATTATCTTGATTGTATCCTTGCAAACATATCTTGAAAAAGAAAAGCTATTAGAAACTTTTTTTCCACTGTGTTAAGTTTTCTTCATGCTTCATTTAAACATATATTAATGTGTATATAATGTGTGTGTGTGTGTGTGTGTGTGTGTGTGTGCGCGCGCGCGCGTTGTGTGCGTGTTTTGTGTGTGTGTGTGTGTGTGTGTGTGTGTGTGTGTGTGTGTGTGTGTGTGTGTGTGTTGTGTTGTGTTGTGTTGTGTTGTGTGTGTGTGTGTGTGTGTGTGTGTGTGTGTGTGTGTGTGTGTGTGTGTGTGTGTGTGTGTGTATGAAAGGAACAGACCAAGCTATTGACAAAATCATTCATATCAGCTGCCGAAATGGATGAGGGAAAAGAAAAATTCAGGTAAGTAACTTAACAATTATGCTCTCTTTTGTATTTTCTCTGGTGACTATTAATACTAATTACAATAACAACAACAATATCAATATAATATTAATGATAACAACAACAACAACAACGACAACAGCAATAATAATAATAATGATAATAATAGTACAATAATAATAATAATAATGATGATAATAATAATAATACATGTAATAATAACAATGGTCGAATTGCTGGCGACTAAACCAGCAACCCCACCAGTCCTCTCAGAAGGATGGTGAGGAGGGTGGCTAGAAATCCTGGTGGAAATAAATTAGATCCATCAAAGGGCGCCAGCTCTGGAGAGCTACCCGCGGCTATCTAGCTAAGGGAGTAAACCCTGACAGTAAATCCGGTGTTTTGCGGTTGGATGGTAAACTTTGTCACTTTCCGGCAGCTCCTGTGGCCGCGTTGGCACCAAAACGTAACAGCCCTGTTGTTCCTTTGGATCTGTCAGCGAGGTGGAGAGGGGGGACAAGTTGCATGGGCAACAGCCTGTCTTCCATATTACACTGCCCAGGCTTACATCCGTCCATTCATCCACAAACACTCTGCACCTATGACCTGGAGAGGACACTCCAGCCTCGCTACTAAGACTAGTGTCGGCACAACACGGGAATACCGGTGATAAGTCATTGCTCAACTGGCGTAGAGCTGACGCCAGGGGTTGCTTTTGACGGTGGGAGAGACCTTCGTGTCTTACTGGACAGCTACCGCCCGCCTAAGCTGGGCAGCCCCCAGCCAGTTAGGTGCTGTCCCGCCATGACTTGCCTTCTTCATTGGGTGCATGAAGATTAGGAGAAAATCTGACAAGCAGGTCGTTAATTACCGCACCAAACAAAAAGAAAAATTCAAATTCAAAAAATGGATCAAGAAAAGGATCAGCAGTGAAACTGGGCTGTTGGAATGTCCGAACAATGATGCCTGGGCTCTCCCAAGATCTGCAAGACATCAGCGACGCCAGAAAAACCGCCGTCATAAACAGCGAACTAAAGAGGCTCAATGTGGACATTGCCACTCTGCAGGAAACACGGCTGGCTGACCAGGAACACTAAAGGAAAGGGACTACACCTTCTTCTGGCAAGGAAAGAGTTCTGATGCCCCAAGAGAGCACGGAGTAGGCTTTGCAGTAAGGAATAGCCTGCTGAACATGATTGAACCAGGCAGCGGCGGTTCAGAACGACTCTTGACTCTCCGCCTCAACACCACCGAAGGCTATGTCACTCTCCTCAGCGTTTATGCCCCAACTCTGTCCGCCTCTCCATGCACCAAGGATGAGTTCTACGAAAATCTTGCATCAACCATAAGGAACATCCCCAGGACAGAACAACTTGTTCTCCTGGCGACTTCAACGCCAGAGTGGGTGCAGACAATGACTCATGGCCCTTCTGCCTCGGTTCCTTTGAAGTGGGGAAAATGAATGAGAATGGACAGCGACTGCTTGAGTTTTGCACCTGCCATGAACTGTGCATCGCCAACTCCTTCTTCAAGACGAAGCCTCAGCACAAAGTCTCCTGGAGGCATCCCCGCTCAAAACATTGGCACCAACTGGATTTGATCCTAGTAAGACGTGCCGCTATCAAAAACGTTCTCCACACTCGCTCTTATCACAGCGCAGACTGCGACTCAGACCACTCTCTGGTATGTTGCAAGATCAGGCTACAACCAAAGAAGTTCCACTGCTCAAAGAAACAAGGGAACCCTCGCATTGACGTCAGCAAGATGTCTCAGCCAGATCTTGTAGAACAGTTCGCAGAGGCCTTTCAGAGAGAATACGATGCATTGCAGCCCAGAGACTCTGCCACTGAGAGATGGGAAACGCTACGAGACACCATGCACCGCATTGCTATGGCCACCTTTGGGAAGAAAACTGTGAAGTCCCACGACTGGTTTGAGGCCAAATCATCAGAGATGACTCCCACTGTTGAGGCCAAGCGTGCCGCACTCACCAAATATAAGCGGTCACCCAGTGAGAAGAACCTGCAAATCCTCAGGGCTGCCAGAAGTAAGGTTCAGCTTAACGCCAGGCGCTGCGCAAACGAGTACTGGACAGAGCTCAGCGAAGAGATACAGAGTGCTGCTGAAAGAGGCAACATCCGAGGAATGTATGATGGCATCAAGAAGGCACTGGGACCAACACAGAGCAAGATCGCCCCCCTCAAATCCTCCACTGGGGAAGTAATCAGCAATCCTAGCCAACAGATGGAAAGATGGGCGGAACACTACTCCGACCTCTACTCCACACAGAACATGGTGTCCCCCTTAGCCCTCGATGCCATCAAGTGCATGCCGGTAATGGAAGAACTTGACGCAGAGCCAACTGCGGACGAACTCAGCAAGGCCATTGATAGCCTGGCATCAGGGAAGGCACCTGGCAACGACGGAATTCCCCCAGACCTCATCAAGCACTGCAAGACTTCTCTTCTGCACCCTTTGCACGCAGTTCTCTGTCAGTGTTGGAATGAGGGAGCTGTACCACAGGACATGAGGGACGTCAAGATCGTCACCCTGTACAAAAACAAGGGCGAAAGGAGCGACTGCAACAACTACAGAGGTATCTCGCTCCTCAGCATTGTTGGCAAAGTCTATGCTCGGGTCCTCCTAATCCGCCTGCAGAAACTGGCTGAACGCGTCTACCCGGAATCACAGTGTGGTTTTCGAGCAGAGAGATCCACGGTAGACATGGTCTTCTCCCTTCGCCAAATCCAGGAGAAGTGCAGAGAGCAGCGGATGCCCCTGTATGTGACATTCATTGACCTCACCAAGGCCTTTGACCTAGTCAGCAGAGATGGCCTTTTCAGGGCTCTCCGAAAAATCGGCTGCCCCCCCCCCAAACTGCACAGCTTAATTGAGTCCTTCCACTCAAACATGAAAGGGATGGTGCAGTTCAACGGAAACCTCTCCAAGCCCTTCAACGTACGCAGCGGTGTGAAACAAGGCTGCGTCCTGGCCCCCACCCTCTTTGGAATCTTCTTCGCTCTCCTCCTGAGGCATGCGTTCAGCACAGCGCAAGAAGGGATCCACCTGCGGACCAGATCAGATGGCAGGCTCTTCAACCTCGCCCGCCTCAGAGCAAGGACAAAGGTCCGTGAAGCCCTCATCAGAGACATGCTGTTTGCCACGATGCCGCAGTTGTGACCCATACTCAGCGGGACTTGCAGTCACTAATGGACCGCTTCTCCCAGGCCTGCAAAGATTTTGGTCTGACCATCAGTCTTAAGAAGACAAACGTCCTGGGCCAAGACACGCCATCTCCACCAGCCATCACCATTGATGACTACGAGCTTGAAGCCATCCATCAATTCACATATCTTTGGTCCACCATCACCGATAACCTCTCCCTTGACACAGAGGTCGACAAGAGGATCGGGAAGGCAGCCACAACACTAGCCCGCCTCACACAAAGGGTGTGGACAAATTCCAAGCTGACCACAAAGACGGCTGTATACAACGCCTGTGTCCTCAGCACCTTGCTGTATGGCAGCGAGGCGTGGACCACGCATGCTCATCAGGAGAAAAGGCTCAATACCTTCCACCTGAGAAGCCTACGGCGCATACTTGGCATTTCCTGGCAAGACAAGGTGACCAACACCGAAGTCCTAACCTGCGCTGGCCTCCCAACCATGCATACTATGCTGAGACAGCGTCGGCTGCGCTGGTTGGGCCACGTTCGCCGCATGGAAGATGGTCGCATCCCAAAAGACATCCTTTATGGTGAGCTTGCCACAGGGCAGAGAAACATTGGCCGCCCACAGCTGAGATACAAAGACGTTTGCAAGCGTGACATGAAGGCGCTTGAGATCAACACTGAGAGGACCTCGCAGACGACCGCAACAGCTGGAGAACTACTCTCAAGAAACAGCTGCGGACTGGTGAGGACAAACTGTCAGCTGCTGCAGCAGAAAAGCGAGTTCGCAGAAAAGGGATGACAGCCAACAGACCAGCATCAGCATACACATGCGACCGCTGCGACAGAGACTGCCTCTCTCGCGTTGGTCTGTACAGTCACAGGCGACGCTGCTTGGACCAAGCAGACAGCCCATCTAGACATAATAATAATAATTACAATATTTATATAGCGCAAAATCTTGATAAAATCAAATCTAAGCGCTGAAGCAGACACACACGCAAGCACGCACGCACGCACGCACGCACACACACGCACGCACACACACACACACACACATACACACACACACACACGCATGGCTATAAATGGGGAGAAAGAATAAAAGCAATAAAAGCAAGAATAAAAGCAATGGAAAATTATAGAGAGCATAGCATATACAATTATATATTATAACCATGTGATTCCCTCCGAGCGGAGACAAGGGTTAGGATTTTATGCGGAGGAGAAAAGGTGAGTTTTGAGAGCGGACTTGAAGGAGACAAAAGTAGGTTGCTGACGGACTGAGAGAGGAAGTTTGTTCCAGGAGAGTGGACCAGAAACAGAGAAGGCTCGTGGACCATAGGTATTGAGCTTAGTGCGTGGAAAGCGAAAAGTCAGAGGATCGGAGGCAGAGCGGAGGGTACGTGAGGGAACATAGATCTCAAGTAGGCTTGACAGGTAATCGGGGGCTGCGTTATTGAGGCTTTTGTAGCACATGGTGTCTAGTTTGTACTGTATGCGCTTTGATACAGGGAGCCAGTGAAGTTGTGCCAGGAGAGGAGATATGTGGTCAGCTTTTTTCTTTTTGAGTACAAGGCGTACAGCATTGTTTTGAATGCGCTGTAGGATGTGAATGGTGGAGGCAGGAAGACCAGACAGGAGTGAATTGCAATAGTCAATGCGAGACATTATGAAGGAGAGAACGAGTTTTGCAGTTGTTTCGACAGAGAGATACTTCCTGATCAGCCTTATACGATGGAGATGATAGTAGCAGGATCTGGCAGTTTGAGAAACAAAGTTGTTCATGGAGAGGGTAGAGTCAATGCAGACACCAAGGTTTTTAGCTGAATCAGAAATTGGGACTGATGTGTTACATAATGGGAGAGAAAGAGGAGGCAGCTGAGAAAGTTTCTGACGGGTGCCAATGAGGATAGCTTCTGTTTTGTCGTCATTAAGCTGAAGTCTATTGTGTGTCATCCAGTTCTTAATGTCCGAGTAACACTCAGTGGTGCGAGTCAACAGGCGCTGTATATTATCAGGTGAGTCACTGTCTTGAAGTTGGGTGTCATCAGCATAGAAGTGGTGTTTTATAGAATGGGAGTTGATGATGGTGGACAGGGGGGAGGTGTAAAGAGTGAAAAGAACAGGGCCAAGGACAGATCCTTGTGGAACACCACAGGTCAGGTATGCAGGTTGAGAGTAAGTGCCATTGATGAGAACGGTTTGTTTTCTGTTGGATAGGTATGAAGTGAACCAAGACAGAGCAATGTCAGAGATGCCAAAAGTATGATGAAGTCTAGAAAGGAGAATACCATGATCAATGGTATCAAAGGCTGCAGACAGATCAAGGAGTGTGAGGAGAGAGACTTTGCCAGTATCAGTTGCAAGGAGGAGATTGTTGAGAATGTGTAGTAGGGCAGTTTCAGTGCTATGGCACTGGCGGTAGGCTGACTGGAAAGGATTGAGGAGATTGTTGGCAGACAGGTGAGAGTTCAGCTGGTTGAGGACGACTTTTTCAAGGAGTTTTGACAAGAAAGAGAGATTAGAGATAGGCCGGTAATTTTTCAGTTCATTTGGATCTAAATTGTGTTTCTTGAGGAGAGGGTGAACAATAGCAGACTTGAAAGAATCAGGGATAGTTCCAGTTTGAAGAGAAGTGTTGATGATGTCAGTGATGAATGGGAGGAGAGTAGGGAGACAGTCGGCGTAGAGAGAACCTGGAAGAGGATCTAGTTCGCAGGTTTTGAACGACATGGATCTGATTGTGTTGAGAATTTCTTCTTGTGAGACTGGGGTAAAAGTAGTAAGAGGTGTGCCAGAGAAGGAAGGGTCAGGTGGGCATGGTTGACAGGGTGTCCTGTCAAGCCTGTCACGAAGAGTTTGTATTTTGGTGGTGAAATAGTTGGAGAATACAAATGGGAGTTCTTCATTTGTATGTTTTGTTGGGAGAGGTAAATCTTTTCGTGTGCCAAGGAGATGATTCATGGTTGTAAAGAGTTCTTTTGAAGAAGAGGCATTCAGGATTTTGGTTTGGAAATAGCTTGTTTTTGCTGATGCAATGAGGGTGGATACTTTTGTTTTAGAGGCTTGGAAAAGTTGCCTGTGTACAGTGAGTTTGGATTTGCGCCAGCGGCGCTCTGCTCTGCGGCGGGCACGTTTTGCACAGGCGATCTCATGAGTGAGCCAGGGGGTAGGGGGGCGGTCAGGTAAAAGACGGGTTGTACTTTGTCCATGGTCAGTCATGACCGAAGGAGGGCCTACTGGTTATAATAATAATAATAATATAATAATAATAATAATAATAATAATAATAATAATATACCATTAATAATAATAATAATAATAGCGATTAATATTTGTTACGAAAAATAAGTTTTAGTTAAATCGATGTTTTCACTATGGATAATCAAATCTGCAAGGAGAACAGGCAAGACGCACATTTTCAAATTCATGAAATCTCGTGAAGTTGTGTAGTTATGATCTGAAACTTTGGGTTTTCAGTTTCACATGTACTTCATGTTAGACTGTTGTCAATTAATTCCATTGAGTGATTATTTGTTGTTATCGTGCATGCTCCTGCTGGAGTAAGATATCTAATATCTTTGACCTTTGAACAGTGTGTGTGTGTGTGTGTGTTCGTTCGTTCGTTCTTTAATTTAACGTCTTTTCACTATAAGTGATATTAGACGGTGTGTGTGTGTGAGTGTGTGTGTGTGTGTGTGTGTGTGTGTGTGTGTGTGTGTGTGTGTGTGTGTGTGTGTGTGTGTGTGTGTGTGTGTGTGTGTATGTGTGTGTGTGTGTGTGTTCTTTCTGTCAGTAGACAAGACGGTAAAAACAGATGCCTGTATTTTTTTCTGGGCGTGTTTTTGGCGGCAACCACAGGGTTGACGATTGCCTTAGTCATCACTTTGGTCAAAAACAGTAATGATCAGTCACCCTCAGCGGTCGTCAGGCCAGACACAGGTAGGGCTTTTGTTGCCGCTAAGACGATCAGCCCAATGCTGGTTGAGTAGTAGTAGAGATAGTAGTAGTAGTAGCAGTGGCAGTAGTAATACTACTAGCAGTAGTGTAGTAGTGGTAACAGCAGAAGTAATACAAGCTGAGACCAAATGGTTCCCCTTTCTAATTCTTTATACTATTTTTAGAGCCGGAAATCAACAGCATTTTAGTCTGAGTTCTCTCATTGTGCACTACCTTTCACTATTGTCAGCCCATAAACAGTAATGAATATGCAAGAATTATTCTGCAGCCATTTGTGCACTGTGCACCAGAAATCGTCTACTTGGCAAAAATCATCTCTGACCAATTTGTAACATTGTTTTTCCTAGACATTGATAAACTAGGAATAGCTATTTAAACAAGTCAAGTCACGTAACATGACACCTTTACAGACAGCTTCTTTCAGGGCTGACTATGGTTTTCCCTGGCAACTGTGCAATCCAACCCTTTGGATGTTGTAGACCTGTACAGTCTCCTGTAAGCAATCTGCTTGAAATCCGTGCACTTGTAGACTAATGTAGGATCCCTGATCGCACCTCAGCATCATGGATGCTGCTTAAAACCGAACAGGCCAAACAAAAACGGCATCGATTTGAGAAAGATTGGTGCAAAAGCTGTTTGACTATCCATCGACAGATACACGCCTAATATAAAAAAAACTTGTTCAAGAGAGTTATTTCGAAGCCAAAAAGCAACACATAGACAACAAAATCAGCAACTCAGATTCTTCCAAGGAATTTTGCCAATTGAGTGGTCAGAAGATCAGCTCAGATTCTTCCAGGAAATTTTGCCAATTGAGTGGTCAGATGATCAGCTCAGATTCTTCCAAGAAATTTTGCCAATTGAGTGGTCAGATGATAAGCGCAACAAGTAACATCGTAAGAGTAGTCAGAGATGATTTGCCAAGAAAACGATTTTTTATGCACAGTACGCAATATTCCAAAATGCCCCCTTGATAAGTTCACGGAGTTTTTCTGAGAAGAGAAAAATCAGCTTCAACCCTGATCCTTCAGTGCCTTCTCCTTTTACTGACATACCATGTAGATCAGTTCAGTTAACTAGTCTAGGTAAAGTTACAGAATCTGTCCTTCTAATACCTCCAAAATCCTGCAATCTTGCTCCTTCCATGCCTCTTTTTTTTCTTAACTGTCATCCACACTTGGCTGCATTGAAACTGTTCTCAAGTGGTTCATGTCATACCTTTCTTGTCAACCTATGTTACCAATGGCATTAGGTTTGCTCCATCTTTGCTGAACTATGGTGTCCCACACAGTTCGGTTCTGGGCTCTGTTCTCAATACTGTTTATTTACAACCACTTAGTTCTGTTATTAACAGGAGCACTCTACTATTTTTTGTTGTTGCTGATGACCCACAGGTGCACTACTCTGCTTTCCTGAGAGATATCTCAAGCACTGCTTGAGAACATACCTGCCTGGATGAAAGAAAAAAAATGAACATAAATGACTGAAAATATTGTTTTGCCAATGAAAGTTTTGATCTCCAAATTGTGTACCACAAAGGATGACTCTGTCAAAGTCTTGTTTTACTGAAAGTCTATCATATTCCGTGCTTGGATATAAATTAATTATGAATCATTCTTTAAAGAAACGGTGACATCATAATACGGAGTGCAAGTACTGAGATTTTGTGTTTCATCACCATCATTTGCCCTGCCACATGGCAATATCGATCATGGCCCTCCATACAAATCAATCCCATGTCACTGGAAGTATATCACCCACTCTCTCCATCCTCAGCCACCCTGCAAGTGTCCAATATTTTCTCCCTGGATCTACTTGTTTTTTTCCCTCCAGCTTTCTTGTTGTGACCAGGTGCTCTAATTTCTCTTTCCTCATAAAATGTCCCATAATGTTGCTTGTCTTTTTCTAATCTTCTTTATTAATGATCTTCTTGTTTCTGCCGACTTCAAAATTTTCTCCTTTGCTTTCTTTCCTGTCCATGAATTCTCACATTCTTCTCAGAAGCCACAATTCAGCTGCCTCAATTTGTTCTAACTTTGCGAGTTCATTGTCCATGCCTCACAACCATACAACAGTATCGGTTCTATGTAACACTCAAGAACTCTCTTCCTGATGTTAAATGATACGTATTTGTTGGTAAGAACGCTATTTATCTTCTTAATTGCTGTTTTGGCTTGACCAGTTCTGCTGGCTATTTCTGATGTGCAGCTACTGTCTGGTGAGATGACCGTTCCCAGATATCAACCTGTCTCAAATTGCCATTTGCTGTTATTTTATATGAGGGGATTTTTTCCCTTTTCCCCCCACTGATTACCATGATTTCAGTCTTCTTGCTAATTAGCTCCAGCCCTTCATTTTTGTTATCTATTTCTGTTATATTCATAAGATTTTGTATGTCGTTTTCATTTTCTGCGATGAGCACGGTGTCATCTGCGTAACGAATGTTGTTTATCATTTTCTTCCAACCTTTATCTCAGGGCATTCTTCTAGGTTTCTCATGATGGTTTCGCTGTAAAGTGAAAACAAATCTGGTGACAGAACACAACCCTGCCTGACCCCTCTTTTGATATTTTGGAATCAGCTGATATCGTTTTCTATTCTCATTGCTACCGTAAGTTCCCAATACATATTTCTGATTATTCTTACATCTTTTCCATCAATAATGAGCCTTTCTAGTTGATGGATTCATTCTTTGTGTCTTACCTAATCGAAAGTCTTGGTCTAATCAACAAAGCATAATTATATTTCCTTAATCAATTTGACTGACCTCTCTATGATAGTTCCTAGGATGTATATGGCATTTATAGTTCCTTTCCCTTCAACAAATCCAAACTGTTTTTGTGCTATTTCTCGTTTGATTCCTTCCTTATCCTCATCATGATTATTCTTAACAGACTCTTTGTTACGTGACTCATCAAGCTGATTGTATGATAAAGTTCGCATTCTATAGCCCCTGCTTTCTTTGGAAAAGCAATGAAAATTGATTTTGACATATCTTTTTGGATTTTTCTGGTGTCATACATTTCCATTAGGAGGACTGTTATTTTTCTGGGGCCTCAATCATTTCTGTAGTAATATTGTGTGGTCTTGGGGCTTTTCATAGTTTCATCTTCTTCAATGCTGCTCTAACTTCATCTTTCATTATGAATGTTCCTTCAGAGTTCTTTCTTATAATGTGTTCTTCATTTCTGTCATCGTTAAAATGGTCTTTAATGTACTCTCCCCATCTGTCTGATACATTGTCTATTTTCATGATAAGCATACCATCTTTTGATTATAAGTAACCAGCTGATGTGCACGTCTTTTTCGTTTGGGCTATTCGTTCAGTGTTTCTGTACATAACTTTAGGGTCTGCTTTGTGTTGGTCTTCTATTTCTTTGCACGTTGTTTCCAGCCAAGCTTCCTTAAGTGTGTCAAATGGCTGATGTGATGCGTCTAGTATGTTGGCTAGTGACTGTGTGCTTGTTACCTCTCGCATTTAGCCTGCATTGCTGGCTTGCACTGCTGCTTACAGCTATATAAGAAATGGAGAGCAGAATACATAAGTCTGTCTCTGTAAGTACACAGCCTCTCCATCAGAAAGCTCTACATTGTGCCTCCTCGTGACGACATGCAAACGCAACTGACCACCTCACAAACTCAGGCTGAACTCGAGGGACTCGTAAGAGGTCTGGCCCCCAGATGTGCAGCATGAAAGCCAACTGGCGTGTGGACATGCCATGGTGTCCACGAACCAGACCCTCAGCTATGGGTAAATAGCATCACTGCTTTGTGGGGGTCTCAGGTGAAACCAAGGCTAAGGGAGTAAACCCCGACATAAAAAAACAACAAAAAACAACACTGCCTTGTGGTTATCTCGGGAGAGAAAGAGGCTAAGGGAATAAACCCTGACAAAATCACTCCTCCTGCCTTGTGGGTAGTCGTGGGAATGACAAAGGCGAGTGGAGAGTCTGTATAAACACCGATGGAAGGCAACATGAAACCACTATGGTATACTCCCAAGACTGTTATGACCAGCCAATATACAAAAAAGAAAAACGACATAAACAGGGGCTCCTTTTGGAGTACCTTCGTCTGGCAGTGACCGTCATTTTGTGTTTACTTGAGTGAAAACTGCGTGAATGATCCCCCAAACGGTGACCCAAATGTGACATGCATTCAGTCGCTGTCTGTATGTGATTTTTTCAAGCAATGAAAGCAATGACAAAATTGTAAATGTATGTTTATGCCTTGTCTATGCTTTGAAGAAGTTTCTTTTCCCTTATTTTCATCATCCAACAATTATAGATTAAGTTTATACAGTACGAAATACAATCCAGTCAACTACTTTCATTTACATGTATATACTCTTCCACTACCAGAAGTCAAGGCTGACAGAAAGGTGACTTTGCTGACACTGATTTTATCAATCAAAAGAACATCAAACATCTAAGGCCTCAGGGTCGGCCGGAAAAAAGGTAAAAAATCGTTTTGTTGAGTTTTTGGTTGATAATGAGTCAAATGAAAGCTGGACCATCTATCTTTCATGTGTAGTAACTTTTTTCACCCCAAGTTGCGTAGTTTTTATACAGCAGGTTGTCAAAGAAGGGATGGGTGGTCTGTATCCAACGTAAATCTTTATCCAAAATGGTTGAAATACCGTAAAATTTTCATTTTACGAAAAGCGGAATGAAACAGCAGTGCAGCTACTTTCGCTTTCGATCGTTCCCTACAGTAAGACAGTCGAGTTAGTATTGCAGATGGCTGACCCTGTGGCCTTAATCTCTCTCTTTTTCTCTCTCTCTCTTGAAAGTAGAGTGGTGAGTTGTTTCCTGTTTTGGTGGTATGTCAAACTAAAGAACAGCATAATTTATGTCACTTTTTTGCACAAAAGCATAGCGGACTTTTTCTGCAGTCGGCAACCAGGGTCAATCATGCAGATCTAGTGTTTGGCCGATGACTTCACACATCACTTCTGAAAGCCTATGAAGGTGTGAAGATTGCAGTAAGAGATGCATTGTCAAAACAACAAAACAAACACACTTTTGACAAATGCAACATTGCCAAAGAACTTCTACAACTACAACCAGTTCAACAAGTTCTTCAGAAGCTAGACTTTAGTTTGAGAAGGAGTGGGGCAATCTGGGTGTAGTCAAACAGCATTGTGCTCCTTGTGCCTTCATCATACAGATGAGCAGTGACCATAAATACCGTCAGAACCAAAACAAAAGTGAAACCTTACCTTGTTCAATTGTCTGTGGAACAGCTTGAGCACCAAGCAGCTGTAATGCTCTTGTCACTACAGAACAGTCTGATCAAGATAAGGCAACCAGTGGTGACTTTAAGTTCTGGCCAAAGCCCTGCAGAACTCAACCTGCATTCCTTCCAGCAGCAACCCGTTAAGTACTTAGTGTACTACTTGTAGTGGTTATGTTGTTCAAATTCCAGCTAGCTACTGGGACTGACATAAAAAGTCAGAACTATAGAACTCTGGAGGACAGTTAAACTGCTGGCAGGCAAAGTTGCCATGATGTTGACAGTTAGCCAGTCAGATGTTACAGATAAATCGGTTAGTTTATTGTGATATTCGTTAGACCAGTGACCATGTACGTTGTACGTTTAGGTGTAGTACACTACAGAGATTCCATGCAAACCTAATTTGCGTTTACTGACCATTATAAACATGATCAGCTAGACAAATGATTTATCTTAAAACTTAATAGAGGGAAATGTGACAATCACAAGCCACTTAGATCTAGAATACCAAGAACAATAACTGTCTAATACTGAGAGGTCACTGGAACATCATATTAGTTTGTTGTCTTTGGCAACGACGATTGATGATCGTAACAGACAAGGAAAAGGGAGAAATCAGAACAGTAGAGACATGATTCTTACACACATTTTACTTTGCAGTATATTTATTACTGTTTGTTTGATGTGATATACATATTTTACTTTGCAGTGTGTATATCTATAACTGTTTGATGTGATCCAACATCGCTGTATATTGAAGAGTCACCTCTGAATCATATTTCATTCATGGCCATAGTACATGTATCCATCAGTGAAAGCTTCTCAGTTGTTAAGGTTACATCGGTATTTACCATTGCTCACCTCATCTTTAACAGGCAAGGGACATACTTGTCAGTGAAAACTTAGCAACTATTCAGATTATCACTGACGTGCATCAAGTTTTATAAAAAAAAAGAAGCTTTTTAAAGATCATGGTGACCAATTTTTTAGATTATCTGTATCTCCATGACTAAGCCATCTAAAACAATTTGTCAAAAGTTTTCAAAAAATCTATAGTTTATGTAGTTTTAGTTTATGTATTTTAAGTATAGAAGTTTTTTTTCTTAAAATATGACTAATTTTCATTCTTCAGTACGTGTCTGTTGATGTGCAGTGGTTTGGCCCCAGTAGCCTGAGATATCACCCCGCTATTACAAAAGTGTGATATTAGGCACCTTCCACTTATGATAGAAGCGAAACTTTACAGACTAAAGGATACATATCAAACGTTACGCATTATGGTTCCGACAACTTTTGTCTCAATAGATATGCATTGAAAAATGGTTTCTCGAACTTCTAATGAATTGATTTCAGGAATTAATTTTCTCCATTCTAGGTGTCTGTTTCTGAAGACCTTGGTCTAGTAGTGTGTGATGTAAAGAATAATTATATATGTAAACACATGGCAGCTGTTTATGATCTTCATTTCAAAGCAAGATGACAGATTACAAGGTAACTTTGTTTACACATCTTGTTTTTTTTATGATATTGTAATCATGTTCAGCAAACATTGTGTTTATCTGTGTTTTGTCAAAAAAGAATTAAAAAAATTCGAGAAAAAAACTTTGTTTTGAGAAGTTTAAAACTATTTGAGGTGTTAGCGATTTTAGACTTTTTATGAAAAGTTTTCATTTAAACAGTATATTTTCATTTTCCCTGAGGAGACCAAAGATGAGCTTTGACAAACTGACCAAAGATGAGCTTTGACAAACTGAGCATTTTTGGTTCTCTTTTGTAATAGATAGATGAAGATGTTGGCATACACACACACACACACACACACACACACACACACACACACACCACCACACAACACACACACACACACTCACACACACACACACACACACACACACACACACACAACACACACACCACACACACACACACCTTCATTCGCTACACACAGTAGACATTTTGTAACAGCTGCAGTCAATTTTGATTGACTGAAAAATTCAAAGTATACTTTCAGCCACTATCCAGAAAAAAACCGCATCTGACATCGCTGCTTATGGCTGAGTGGTGGACTAGTGATCATAGCATCTTTCTGGGAATCAGGAAAAAGTCCAGCAATTAATTTCCTTCTTAGACCAATTTTTTCTCCACCTCCACTACAATATTTTTCAGTTGTGTTCCGTATACTGGTGTTTTGGATGGACATTGGTTTGGATTGATACATGTGGATGTTACTATGAATTTATATTTATTAGACGACAGAACCAGGTTCCATAGACAGCATGCAGCTGGCATACATGGTAACAAAGGAGTCAATGAAAAACTTCTGTTCAAAATTCCATAGATAAATGGAAATTTCATGTAAGTAATCTGTTGTGAAGCACACTCCAACGTAATCCAGATTCCTGAACTGTTACAGAGCTGTTTCAACCATTGGACGAAGCGGTAAACCCCTGTGAGGATTTTTACCAGTTTTCCTGTGGCAGATGGATCGACACCCATTTCGTTCCAGAGGGCAAAAACGAGTATTCCACACGTGACCAGCTTTCGCACAATATCAAATTGGAACTGAAAGGTATGGTAAATATTGTGCGTATTTGCATATGGGGTGTGTGTGGGGTGGGAGAGTGTGTGGGGATGTGTGCTTTGCTTGCAAGTAGACCTGTTCCGCTTGTCATATTGGCAGATGTGATGCGTCTAGTGTGTCAGCTTCGGCCTGCACCGCTGGCTAGCACTGCTGTGCGAAAAGAAGAGCAAGGCGTAAGTCTCTTCCTGTCAGTACATAGCCTCTCCATCAGCAAGCCCTACGCTGTGCCTCCTCGTGGCGACAGGCGGTAACTGAGCACCTCACGGACTCAGGCTGAATCTCGTAGGATTCGGAGGAGATCTGGCCCCCAGACGTGAGGCATGCAGGCCCACTGGCGTGTGGACACGCCCTGGTGCCCACAAACCAGATTCCCAAGCTATGGGTAAATAGCTCCATTGCCTTGTGGACATTTCGGGAGAGAGTAAGGCTAAGGGAGTAAAGCCTAAAAAAAACCGATGGAAGGCAAGGGGAAACCACCATCGTAGTTTTTCCCCAGGAAAACCATGGACAGGAGAAAGAGAAAGAAGAAAGTTAACGACGTCAGTAGGTGCTCCTGCGGAACACCTTCGTCCGGTAGGGACTGTCATGCGGCGCAGGTGACACCAGACCGTCAGCCAGCTACTGCGACCAAAATAGCTACATGGAACATCAGAACAATGCTGCAGAAAGGTAAATTAGACAATATCAAAATGGAGATGGAAAGGCTTAACATCAGTATTTTAGGACTGGGGGAAGTGAGATGGAAGGGGGCAGGCATGATAGCATCAGGGGAATAGACAGTGATATACTCTGGTGGTAATTCACATAAAAGAGGAGTAGACATCATAATGGACAAAGACAAATCAAAAGCAGTTAAGGGATACTGGGCAGTGTCCGACAGAGTTTTAGTGGTCAAATTCGGAGGCTAACCTTTTGATATCAACATCATACAGGTGTATGCACCAACATCCGTAAGTACTCAGGAAGACATCGATAACTTCTACAAAGTTTTAGAGATGGCCAAGGTCCAATGTAAATCACAAGAGGTTACAGTCATAATGGGAGATTTTAATGCTAAAGTGGGACAGGATAGGGTGGAGGATATATTTAGACCTCATGGCCTTGGTATACAAAATGAAAGAGGGGGGAAGCTTGTAGAATGTGCACAGATGAATGAGTTCATAGTAGGAAACACCTGGTTTGAGCAGCCTAAAGGAAGAAAATGGACTTGGATGAGCCCAGGATATAATACCAAAAATCAAATTGACTTTATCCTGATCAACAAAAGATTTAGAAATTCTTTACTGTCAGCAAAAACACTACCAGGCGCAGACTGCAACAGTGACCACAATCCTGTAGTGGGAAGGTTTAGGCTGAAATTGAGGAAAAGGAAACAGACCAAAAGCAACATCAAACTAAACCTTGGATTCTTAAAGTCAGATGAAATGATACGTCAAAAATTTAATGTTCATGTTCAAAACAAATTCAGTGCTCTGGAAGACGTTGGTGACAGTGAGGAACAATGGAAAAAGTTGAGAAGTTCTATAAATGAAGCTTGTGAAGAAATCCCTAAGGCAAATAGAAAAGCAAAAAAGAGCTGGATGACTAATGAAATTTTGGGCCTGCTGGAGGAAAGGAGGAAGGCAAAGAGAAACGAGGAGATATACAGGAAGATAAACAAAGAAATCAGGTACAGGTGCAATGAAGCTAAGGAAGCTTGGCTGAACACAAAATGCAAAGAGATAGAAGAACGACACAGAATGGATCCTCAGGTATTGTACAGACGAATTGAAGAAATTGTCCACAGGAAAAATACATGCACATCAACTGGTTGCTTAAAATCGAAAGATGGCACACTTATCATGGAAAAAGACACAATATTAGACAGATGGGGAGAGTACATTAAAGACCTTTTTGAGGATGACAGAAACGAAGAACACATTATAAAAAAGAACTTTGAAGGACCACCCATAATGAAAGATGAAACCAGGAAAAGCCCCAGGACCAGACAACATTACTACAGAGATGATTGAAGCCCTGGAGGAATTTGGTATAGAAAAAATAACAGTCCTCCTAAATGAAATTTATGACACTTGAAAAATCCCCAAAGATATGTCAAAATCAATTTTCATTGCACTTCCAAAGAAGACAGGGGGCTATAGAATGCGAACTCCATCGCACAATCAGTTTGATGAGTCATGCAACAAAAATCCTGTTAAGAATAATCATGACGAGGACAAGGAATAGAATCAAAAGAGAAATATCAGAAGAACAGTGTGGATTTGTGGATGGGAAAGGAACTATTAATGCCATATACATCCTAAGAACTATCATAGAGAGGTCAATTGAGATGAATAAGGATTTGTATTTATGCTTTGTTGACTATACCAAGGCTTTCGATCGGGTACAACATGATGAATAGATCAACCAACTGGAGAGACTCAATGTCGAAGGAAAAGATCTACGAATAATCAGGAATATGTACTGGAAAAAACAGCTGCAATGAGAATAGAAAACAATATAAGCTCTTTTCAAAATATCAAAAGAGGATTCAGACAGGGTTGTGTTTTGTCACCAGATCTGTTTTCACTATATAGCGAAAACATCATGAGAAACCTAGAAGAAGACCCTGGATTAAAGGTTGGAGGGAAAATGATAAACAACATTCGGTACGCAGATGACACCGTGTTAATTGCAGAAAATGAAAGGGACCTACAAAACCGTGTGAATATACTAGAAACAGAAAGCAAAGGTAAGGGGTTGGAACTAAACAGCAGGAAGACTGAAGTCATGGTGATCAGTAAAAAACATAAAATCCCTTCATGCAAAATAACAGCAACTGGCACAACCTTGACACAGGTTGATAAGTTCAAATACCTGGGAACGGTCATTTCATCAGACGGCAGATGCACATCGGAAATAGCTGGCAGAATCGGCCAAGCCAAAACAGCATTCAAGAAGATGACAAGCATTCTTACCAACAAATGCCTATCAATTAACATCAGAAAGAGAGTCCCTGAATGTTATATAGAACCAATACTGTTGTACGGATGCGAGGCGTGGACAGTCAGCAAGCAAAGCCAGAGCAGGATCGAGGCACCTGAGATGTGGTTTCTCAGAAGAATGTTGAGAGTTCCATGGACAGCAAGGAAAACAAACGAGACAGTCTTGATGGAGGCAGACACAAGTAGATCACTCATAAGGAAGATTAGGAAAAGATAGGCAACATTTATGGGCCATTTTATGAGGAAGGGGGATTTGGAGCACCTGGTCACAATGGGAAAGCTGGAGGGAAAGAGAGCACCAGGTAGACCCAGGGAGAGAATGCTGGACGGACTTGCAGAGTGGCTGGGGATGAGGAGGGTGGGGGAGATGCTGGGGGTAACGAGAGATAGAGATGGTTGAAAGTCCATGGTCGCCAACGCCATGCGGCAGGGCACCTGATGATGATGATGATGATGAGACCTGTTCCTTGCCTGTTTGCATGCTTGGCCCGGTTATTGGTTTGTTGGAACTTCGTTCTTTATTTGCTGGTGTGTTGTGCTTTGACAGCTGCTATTCAACAGAAAAGGGTCAGTTGAAAGCCGAACCTAGAGCCACAATTTTTTTTATCACAGTGCCTGTGGTAGAACATATTTCTCCCGAATAGGTCTTTCATCCCACATGAAGATCCACACCAGATGCTAAAGACTAGTATACCTATTGGACCGAAGGGAGAGTCCAGCATTATACTATGATGAACATCATATTTAACAAACAAGGTCAGTTACGAAACAGGAATTATCTATCAAAACAATAAAATATATATTGGCTAAACAGAATGATTAACACCAAAGTTACAACAATATATTAAATTAGCTATTGGGCTATGTATTATACTGACAAAAATTCATATGTTAATTACATAGTAGCTATTGGGATTTTTATTACGCTTACAGAAATTTATGTTTATTGATTCAAACGTTTAGAACTGTAGAATATTGAAATGTGTTGTTTTGTGGTAATGGAAGAAAGAATATGACCAGTTATTCTGTTACATACACAAAGAGACACAACATCACTGAATGCATCAAGTCTGCACCTTAACATAAGGGATTGTATTATTCTGCTGAAATCAGACTGGTTGCTTATTTTGCTAAATTAAAAATATGTTATTATAAACATGTTCTCTGATTATCTTGGAACTTCTTTCAGTGGCATTGACCCCAAGATCCTCATTCCAACTGCACAACACTGTACTAACCCCAAGTTCATTTAAGTTGAAGTTGCAGTCCTGGGAAGCCCTCAAAAACCAGAGATGTGGAGCTGCTATGGGCTTTCCCTCCAGAAAAGACCCTGTACTGCTGCAGGATCATGTCAGTGGAGTTCAGCAGGACCTGTTCTGATCCAACTTACTAAGGACACTGCATACTGACCCCCCAACTAACGACTGTGGTCATTCAGTCACTAAGCTAGACCAAGTGAGAGGTCCCTGTTAGGGAGACCACCATCTTGGGCCTCCAGCAACAGCCCACGTGAACCGCTGACACCAAAGACCCCAACGTGAAGTCACCTAGGCCACGGAAGTAGTAGAGGAAGCCCAAACAAGATCACCATTAGATCAGGGCATGAAGGGCCAGAGAATCTGAGACAGTTTACAAAGTGCTAAAATCAAAATGATATGATTATGGGGATGATGATTATGATAGTGTTGAGTTCCATCTAGGATTGTGGTTGCGTGAAAAGGCTGTATTCTGCGCTTACTACCATAATATATCCTTACGTCGACAGTCCCATGAATTACAGACACCTGCTGTGTTGGTCAGGAAATTTGAACAACAGCCTCAGTGGACCCACACCACACTCATCTCTGAATAGGTTGAGAGAGAAAAAAAACAACAACACACAATCATTTTGATAGGACTGGATTTTTACAGTGCTTTATGGTGTAAGCACATCGTCACGGTGAATGGTTTGTTTCCTTGATTGGGCATGTGGGCTGTTATGTTCACCTGAAGATGAATGAGTGAGAGAGACTCTGTGTGTGTGTGTGTGTGTGTGTGTGTGTGTGTGTGTGTGTGTGTGTGTGTGTGTGTGTGTGTGTGTGCATGTGCACACGTGTGTAGCGTGTGAGTGTGCGTGCATATATACATGAGTGTTTGCTTTGGCGTGGCGTGCATGCGTCTGTGTGTATAAGAGCTTGCGTGTGTACATGTGTGTATGGCTGTGTATCTGATTTTATCAGTAAGTCAATCAGCCCATCAACTGTTTGTATTCTGCCCTTAAATGTCATCAGAATCAAAATGACTGCCATTATTCAAGTAAGTTAAAAACTATACGAGAAAACCCATTTAAACAGCAGCGAACGAAATGAGACAGGCACAAAGTTTTGGCCAAGTGGCCCTCGTTATGCTTACATTGTAGACACCAAAGAACAACAAATACAACAGATCAGCTAAGCCAGATTCCCACGATAAAACTGAAGTAATGCGCATCAGTACCAAGCACAAGCTTTCCACTGAACAGTTCTATTCAGCCAGATGACAGCGCTATTGCACTTTCTGATTCAATCAAGAACCTGGACGTGTGCTTAATCCTCAACTCTCTGTGCAGAAATTCAAGCACTTTGTTGTCTTATTATATTGAATACACTTTCTAATTCTATCTCTGCGTTTTCTGGGTTTGAAATTCATTAGTCAAATCTGTCAGTCCTGTTGCTGTCAACCGCAGCATTTCAGTTCATCGCCCTTATCTTTCACCTGAAGTAGCATCTACACTCGCGACTTCTCATAACTTGACTCGTATTGATTATTGTAACTCAGCTCCCTGGGTTGCTTACATCTTCTGTCACTTGCCTCACACGTAATCAGAATTATGTCTTATCCATCATAAAAAAGCACAATAATGTCACTCTCATAGTTCAGTCTGCCTGCTGGTTGTTTGTTCCTCAAAGAATATAACACAAAATTAATACGTTTTGCTACATGTGTACCAAAAGTTCTACTCCTATTTATCTCTGTGACCACGTTCAGATGTACACATCTGCCTGACTTCTCCAGTCACTGTCTGATACTATTTGTTAACAAATTCCCCAATATACAACTACAGTTGATCGCCATTCATTTTCTGTACGTTGTCTTTACAATTGGAACGAGATTCCCATGCTTTATTAACAATATAATTTTTTTTCTTCAAGTGTAACTTGACGATATACCTTTTTGTACAACAGTAATTTTACCCATCACATCCCCATCCCATTCCAGACACCAGAACAGCTAGACATTGAAAGCAGCATTAATGTCCCCTTTATCACCTCAGTGAACAGTGGAAGTACATGATAACACACAGTGCTCTCACGATGGTCTTTATAGAAGAGCATAACCCACTGGAGGCATGATACGTGCATACATCGATGGGTCAGCCACCAGTGCTGTCACCAACGGGATAGTCAGCATACTCGTCAACATTCCAGGGACTCAAAACATAACTGCCAAATGTTTCTAGGGCAAGCAATGTCTCAACTGCTGAGCAGAGACAGAGGCACTTATTAAAGCAGTCTGCATATTCATGGTACAGATGACACATGCTGTGAAGTGGTCTTCTTTTCTTTTCTCCAGGCTTTGGAGAATGACAAGCTCCCCCATCTGATCAAGGCCTTCTAGCAGACTGGAAAAACCAGAAGAGTAGTCGTCCAGTGGCATCCCACAGACTGTGGGATACCAGCAAACGAGACAGAGGTATACTAGCTAAAAGGAGACCCCAGGACGACCAAACAGACACAGTGTCAGCTACTGCAAAAGAAGAGTCATCAGATTGCTCCTTAAAGCTACGGACAGAAAGGAACGACTACCCACCTTCTGTCCAGACAGCAGCAAATGGTCCTGATGAAACTCCACACCGGCCACATCTGGCTCAACATCCATATGAACCGCAAGTTCAAGCTGACGCCTTCATCAGCCTGCTCCTGCAGTCTGGAGGATCATACAGTTGACTGTACATTGCAGAAATATCCCCTCATCAACTGGAGCAACAGGAGACATGCCGATTACATCTGTTGACCACCATGTTCCTTAGCAGCAGGAAGGAACTGGAAGTAAAAAGCTGGCCACATTTATTGCCAGGTGTGGCCTGACCATGTAGACTATAAACAAAAGAAGAACATCTCAGTTCTTGCCTGTCCTCTCCCTCCACTACTATGCATGTGCTTTGCAACCTGAAGCTGTTTTTGTCATGGTTAGTGATTATTTGAGTGAATGACGAGAGAAGTACACTGATTTGATTTACACGCGAAGACATAAGAATATAAAGAATTGTCGGTATTATTATTATTCTGTTCGTTGAGCCGGAGAGGACTTATCTGCGAATGTAAATTTTGCGCCTGTGTTGGTTCACCCATTAACACACCTTCTCATTCTAATATTGTGTTTTTGGTTGTTAAAAGTAATTGTTTATGTTCTAGGTCTTCTGAGGAAGCCTTATGACAGTGCCAAAGACAGTTTATCAGTTTTGAAAGCCAAGAATATGTATCAAGCATGTTCGAATGAAGGTAAGTATAAAGGATTACAACTCTCTTGTGAATGTGTGTGTATATGCTTACGTGCACGTGTATGCATGCTTCTTTCAGCAAATACTATACAGTCACATTGATTAAAAAGAAACATCTGTGTTTTTGATGCCAAATATTCGTGACGAAGTAGTTAATGCAACAGATCGATGACAGAGAATCAAAACTCCCCATCAGTGAATCCATTCGGAAGACAGTCTCATCTATTTCGAGGATGTGTTGCAAAGGTGTCGGTCAGTTCCTTTTTACCAGCACTTTACGTGTCTGTATCTCTTCGGCTTGGTTGATGCCAGGGTACGTATAAAGGTGAAATTAATCACAGTGCTCACTCACAACTCATGTGATGAAAAGGTCAGCGTACAACGCTACATAATGTTGTAGGTCATGCACATTTCGCAAATCGCGTGGTGATTTGAAACTGAAAAACGGAACACGACTTTTTGGATGGAATAGAGATGTATAAAGTACAGTGCACCTGTTGTATGAATTTTTCCCTCATCCCATGCAAAACAAAGCAAACCAAAAAGAAACAAACAAAAAAACCATCAACAACAAACCAATCCATGGTATTTTTGAAGAGAAAAAGATGTGCTTTTCAAAGTGTAACATACTTTATGTAAAGAAAATGTCACAAGTGTAGCTTGCTTGTCATAAACAGACATTTAGATGTTAGGCCAAAAACAGTGAAAGAGGCTGGCTTAATAGTGTAATTGGAAAGATTATAAAGCAGAGACTTGTGTCTGAATTCCGTGTATCTTCAGAATACATTTATCTCTCTGTGAAAGGGGCTTGATAATATAGATGTGAAGATCATAAAGCAGAGATTTGTGTCTGGATCCCATGTTTTTTCTGAGTACATTTATCTCACTGCATAAGAGTGAGTTTTACCTTATAATAATTTTTTGTGAAAAAGAAATTAGTATAAACTGTTACCATCTTTTTGATTATTACTCAGATTCATTGAGGTTTACATGATGCTTATTTTTCATGTTGAATGAGATCAGTGTAAATTACTTTCTGTTTTGTTATCATATTTTGTGATTGTTGTCTGGTGTGTTATCATCATATCATCATCATCCTTGTCATCCTTCTTCTTCTTATTATTAGCACCAGCAGCATATTCTTTTTCAGTTTGTCAGATTGCATGACTGGTCAGCTCTTATTAATTAAAAAGGATTAAATATTAAGATTAAAAAGATGAAACGTTATCATTTCCCAGGAGGCTTTCTCACAAGTGTAAGATGGGCGTCATTAAGAATGATTGTTTATGTGATGAGTGATGATGCAGTGTTCTCGTGTTATCATGTAGGTATGTGGGGTTATTGGTGAATTGTACTGTTCACGTGAATTGTGATTCATTATCATTACATGTATAGAGATGCTGGTAATGATGATGATGATGTCGGTGTTGATTGTTATCAACGGCATCACTGTCCACGTTATCAGCAATTCTAAGCTCGTGTCTGATTCTGCTGTGTTTGATGGTTTCCACTTTGTTCAAGAGGGATTCATTGCACCAAGTTTTTCTGTTGTGGGTTGGAGACATCAGATCTAAGTCCATGACTAAAAAATCTGTGGCCGATCTGAGAGTCGAACCCACACCCACTGTATTATAACACGGCACTCTAACCAAATAATTAACGGACCTCACTAGTATCGCCCCTTCCCCCTTTAAAAAAAAAGAAATCTTGTGGTCAGCTTAAGCGTTGAGTCCACAACCTTTTGTATTATTAGCATGGTGCAGTAATTAATTGATCTAATGGTAAGAGTTAAGGTAAATATTTGATGAACCAATGATGCTCACTAAAATTAGCTACAATTCCTGGGGTAAAATTTTGGTTTCCTTTTGAGATCACCTTCAAATAGTACGACCTTGTTGGAAAACCATGACCTATTCATCATCATCACCAATATCATTGTTTTCAACATCATCATGATCTTCACCATGATATTACCACCACTACTGCATCACCATCACAATCATTATCATCACCACCATCAAAACAGGTGCAACATTTTGACCAATTGGCCTTTGTCAAGTGATACAAAATCAACAAAGAATAAATATTCTCTAATTCAGCCAAAAGAGAAGCAGTAGACAATTTCCCTAATGTGGCATTGAGCAGGAGAAAATGGCAGATATGATTTCTGGTAACTAGGAAACTAGGGAGATAAATGTATTCTACAAAGTAAAAGTGGTCATGCCATGTCGTTGTTGTTTCATTCAGAGAAGGGCTGGGGTTGAAATACTGGTAATTGAATATTGGAAATAAAGTGTAATGCACTATGAGTATGATTGATTATTTGAGTGTCTTGCCTTAAGAGAAAGCATGTCTTGCTTTTAAGGAAAATATGCATATATACAGACGCAAAATATACACATATGTTTGAATGAATGGAAAATATGAATGTGAGAGATAAGTCTTCTGTAAATAGATTTGTGCCTAGCTTAGGTATGAACTTCAGACACATCTTTGTGCTTTTAGACATTAACATTTCGCTTCAACCTGAAAAATTGGTGACTACAGTCCACCACAAACCAACAGAGTCACATCCCTTATCTGGAAATGTCGATCATCTCACACATCCATTGCTGTAGTTCCAACACCAAACCAGCATCCCTTATTCTTAACTCTTGCGACTTTGAAACCTCTGCATAAATAAGGATGACTTTCATAACAAAGCTGTTGAAATGACCAAATTCTTCCTAAAGAGACATTACCCAGTCAGATTTATTCGCAAAGCCCCTAGAAAAATCAAGTCTGTCTGTTGGTTACATGCCCTCTATCCTGAGTTTAAAACTGCTACTGAAGATTAACTGATTCCAGTTTACTCTACCTTCCTTACCTGCGCTGTATAAAAAGGTCATCATGTACAACTGGAACATTCTAGTTTTGTTCCACCATAGCAGGAAAGTTTTAACAGCCACTCTTTATTGTCTACAAAAGTGACACAAACCTTCATAACTTGTTGGTACGTTCAAGACTCAGAGAACCAAACATCAACCGTCTAGGAACAATCCAATGCAGCAAACCTAAATGTAAGAATACCCTTCAGTGTGCCCCATCACTACAGTCAGAGGCCTCAAAGCTCACATAAATATCACAAAACATTTCAGCTGTCAAACCCCCAGCATTGTGTACGTGATCAACTGCGGAAAGTTCTTTCAACTTTACAATGGTGAAACTACACGTAACCTTGACTCGTGTTTTAAAGAACACTTGGCTGATGTCCGACATCAGAGACAAAATGAACGCAAATTATTTCAACCAGCCAGACTAATCGATCAATGACATTCATGTGAAAGGTGTATGCTCCTCCACAGTAGCAGTATCATTCATGGACAGAAAAGAAATGAAATTCCCATCTCAGAGAAAACCTTGAAATACGAAAACCACAATGGTTTTTATGAAAAACAAAACAATGTCCACTACAGAATGTGGTAACATTACTTTATTCACAGTGTATATATCAACATGTTTCTTTATACGCACATGATTGCCTAACGCGCTTGCATGTGTGCCTGTTGTGTTTGTGTGTTGGCATGCGTATGATTTGAGTATATAGATGGTTATTCCTTTGTCCGTTATTTTCATGAAGAGCCTGGTTTTCATCGATATATGCATACAACGTGCAGTTGTGTGTCCGTCCATGCTTTCCAGTAATGCTGACAAGTGATGTACTTTCATTCTAATACTTAATACCTTATCTTACTGATAGTGACCACAGAAAAAAAACCTTGTCCTACTAATAATGACCATTTCATTTTTCTTTGACTGCCTCCCCCCTCCAGTGCACATATGTTTCTATGCTTTTTATCTTTTCAGCTCCTCCTTTACAGTACACGCCAAGCTGCATCTGACTAAGTGTTTTTTCCTGTGTACTCTAGCTTTCCTTCGGTGTTTGAATGTTGGATTAGGATTTTTTCCTTCCTTTTTCAAAGTCAGATTTGATTATTTACCCAAGGCACAATTCATTTACATCAGTCTTGCCTCTCAAATCCATCTTTTTCCATTCACTTGACCATGTATGTAAGATTTCTGTACTGTATGTACATACACACATTTCCCTCAAGACAAGATGCTCAGTAAGTGCATTATAGTTTGTTAATTTACAGTACTTAATGTCCAGTATTTGACCCAAGCCCTCCTGAGGATAAAACAACAGTAATATGGCATGATCACTTTTATGTTACCAAACACATTTATCTCCCCTGTTTCCTAATTGCCAGAAATCACATCTGCTGTTTTCTCCTGCCATGCGCAGCGTTAGAGAACTGTCTAGTGTATTTTTTGTTTGTTTGTCTTTTTTTTGTTGCCAAATGTTATGCATTTATTTTGTGTTATCTTTTGTATATGTTGACAAAGGCCAGCTAAAATTCGCGCTGTCTTGTTTTGTTAGTTTAAATACGCATTCTGATTCTATTTTTGCATTTCTCTAGTTTCTCTTTGCTTGAACACTGCCAGTCATTTTGATTTAATACCATAATCATCATCATCCTGTTGATTATTTTTATCATCTTCTTTGTCGATGTCATCATCATAGTCCTCATTATCTTCATTATCGTCATTTCTTTTTTACCATCATCATCACCACCATTCATACACTGCCATACAATTATTGTCATCATCATCATCATCACCACACCACCACTATTTTCATCGTCATGTTCATCATCTCTCTTCACCATCACCAACATTATCATCGTCATCATCAATGCCACCATCATTATAGTTGTCATCACCACCACCACTATAATCATCATCATCATCATCAGCAGCAGCAGCAGCACACCAGCAACATCGTCGTCGTCATACTCAATATCATCATCAGCATTAGCATCATCATCAGCATCATCATCATCATCATTGTCATCACTATATGTTACTTTATTATAGAACAGAGAAACAAGCTGGGAGGAAAACCACTGAAGGAATATGCAGAGCAGGAGGGTACATGGCCACTGACGTCATCAGAACCCTTCAACATTCTATAGATGTGGAGACACTTTTGTCGAAGTTGACCGCTACAGCTAACTATCCTCTGTTCTATGTCAACGTCTACACAGACCACTTCAACAGCTCGCAGCACATTATTGGTGTAAGTTGTTGGCTGTGTTGTTATTTCTCGGTGTTAAGTGTTCATGGCAGATTCTGGTGATGAATAAGTTTAGGGCTGTCATTGTCAGCATGTCCACACCTAGATATACAACAAAAACGCTTCCCAGCGTATTGCCAGCTGTTGGCTTTTTTGTCGTTTCCGAGTTCGATAGAACTGTCAGACTTTCGTGTAGAAAGCCCAAGATGGACCCTGCACTGTAGCAATTTTTTTCTAATCTCCCAGATCAACATCAGTGCCAAATTGCAAACTGCGCACGCGCGCACACCGCCACACACACACACACACACACACACACACACACACACACACACACACACACACACATACACACACACACACACACAACATATGAAAGGACGTCATTTAAAATGATTGATCTAGATCTAAAGCTCTAGTGATGCAGAATATTGGGCTACGTCATTAATGTGAATGTTCTTTTTGTCACGATCAGAAAATGGCAACGGGAGTCAAAATGATAGAAGTTACGGTAGTTCAAAACGTGGAATAAACTCACTGAAAATACAAGGAATCATATTTTAAAGCATATATAAACATGTACAAAAGTTGTTTTGTACAATGTCACCAAAGTTTTCCTATCAAAGTGTATCTATGGATGTGTAAACGTTCAGCTTCTGTAGGATTTTGACATCCTCGTGAGGATGTCCGGGGCTCTTTTAGCAGAAATAATATCCCCAATGTCTGAAAATTCTGCCTAGAATTTTTCTCTTTTCTGTAATTCTTCATTTCTGCTTTGCTCCTTTCATCTCTTCCTGACATTTTCTGCCTTGCTGGTCCATTCACCTATATGTATTCTATAAAGCCTTCCATAGTTTCTCTTAGGATTGATAACTGGGAAGACGTATTGACTGAATTTTTGGCTCTAAGAAAATGTGATGTGCAGAAGCAGTTTCAAGTAATGTAAAAATTTTTTAGCATGTTACAATGTCTTTAATTATGTTTATATTTGTTTTCAGGTTAGCTTTTTTTTAAACCATCTGGTGTTGAATTGTGCGGAATGGTCAAGCCAAGGGAATACCCTTACATTACGTGTGCAAATGCATTGAAATGGTACTTAATATTCTTTTCCAGTTTTTTTTCCAACGAGATATTGTGTACTTTTTGAAACGGTTGTAGCCCTGGATGATTCTGTGCAATCAGGTGGGCTTTAAACAGTGAGAATAATATAATGAGAAAAGAATAATAGGAATTGGAAATGCTCAAAACAACATTGTTTATATCATGGTGATATGCTCTGTGCCACAGTGACCGACCTATTGCACATTAACAGACACATGCTGAAGAAGAAAATGATATGTAATTAAAACTAACAACTGTTGCTGTTGGCTGAAAACGATTCCTTTAATCTTTGTCAAATCTTGTTTCATACAGTGTAAACATGAAGATGCAGGTGACCTTGAAATTCTCACTATGACCTGGAATGGGCTTTAAATGAAATAAAACATAGCGCACATTGAGGACAATGCAAACTGTCACAACAGCGAAAACACTCTTTAAATATTGTTTAGATTCCGATTCGACTGAGAAAGTGCAGCGTCCACCCAACAATTCTCTCCACAGCAACCTATTTTTTCTCAAGGTATACACTTTCTTTGAGTCTATTGACCTTGTCTTTCCTCCACAAATTATGCATATTTCCATGCTTACTCCTCCTATATGGTCCATATCGTCTGGACTCTGAGTTTGGTTAAAAATTTATCAAATTCGCTGAATGAAATAATTTGGGCCGTACCATTTTAAGAAGGAAATCTTTGGCTTGACCGCCAATTGAGAATCTTGGCCATACTCGACTCGTTGGAGAAAATCGCTGGAGAAAATTTGGCTGACGCAGTTGAGAAAAAACTGGCTAACGCACGTTGAGAAAATCTGGTACGATGAAAATCTGCTAATGCACGTTGAGAAAATCTGGCTAACGCAGTTGAGAAAATCTGGCTAAATCTGGCACGTTGAGAAAATCTGCTAATGCACGTTGAGAAATCTGGCTAACGCATTTAGGTAACTGACAAAGAGACACATGCAGACATACACATGAAATAATCTCCCATTTCTATTTGAAAAAGGAGATTGAAACAGTGAAGAAAACAAAATCAGTTGATGATAAATCCCCTGCAAACTTGTTTACATGTGTCCATTAGCCTTTCTTTTTCGGTCACTAAATGGTTATAGTCACATTTGGACAATACTATAAAATCATGATATAGTATACCCAAGTCTCAAACCAACATTGATATTTTGTCAATTGAAGTAAAATTGTGAAATACGGCGATTTTCAAAAAACGGTTCTCACTTGCAGACTCCAAGGTGGGAGTAAGATATACTACTGCAGCAACGACAAAGCGAGGAAAAAGAAAAAGAAGAAGGAAACATCAACTATGATTAGAAAGATGACAAAATCTGAGCAGCTCTCAAAGAAATACTTCCGAGTATATACCTGGAACTGCCAGTGCGAGAAAAGGGATATCAGCCATTGAGAAATTAGCACAACGTTGGTATACTGTTTCTACAAAAACAAAACAAAAATGCATTAAGAAAAATCAATAGACTTTAAAGACTTCATAGTAATTCAGAAACATGATGATAGAGGACTGGCTATAGTCATCAAAAAGAAAAAGTGTCCATATTAGACCTAGAACGATAGTATACTAATTAATGTTAACTGCTGGGCATTCGCCTTCAAACTCCAAACGAAAAGCAGTAGAACTTTGTATCTCAAAAACAATGTGGAACTTCCTCTAAGAAACTGAAGATGAACTAGGAGGCACTATAATGGTATGTGACAAGCTCAATGCAGTGTCTGCTATGTGGGATCAGAATGGTACCAGCGGCCAGGGACATGCTCTGGAAGAGATGCTGTGCGATATCCAGCTCAACCTACTCATACAATGTCATCAACCCAAATTGGTGCAAGGAAAAGAGACATTAATACAGCACTCATCTCTCCTAAACTAACACCACTAATGAGTGCAGAAAGACAACGAAAGACAGGGCAGTGACCATGTATCATTGGTATTCAGTATAATAAAACATATCATCAAGAAACTTGCGTATGGGGTCCCCCAAGTCTCTATACTTGGGCCAGTTCTCTTCACACTGTATATCACACCACTTGTCCATGCAATTAGTCAGCACAACATCAGATATAACTTTTATGCTGATGTTCCCAACTCTACAGCAGTGCATCTCCTCAAAATTTCTTTTCTTTCTGCAGACGCTCTCTGCTATGTCATGGTCCAGAACTGGATGGTACAGAATATACTACAGTTGAATGGAAACAAGACGGAAGCGATGCTCTCTAGCACAAAGCACAAGCTTTCCACCATAAAAGTTTGTTCTATCCAACTAGATGACAACACTGTTGTATTCTCTGAACCAGTCAAGAACCGTGGCGTTGTCCTTGAACCTCAACTCTCTTTGCAGAAATCCATCACCCAATCCTGTCAATCTTGTTTCTGTCAACTGCAACGTTTCCGTTCTGTTCGCAGTAATCTTTCAACTTCAGCAGCATCTAAACTTGCGACTTCTCTGATCTTGTCTGGCATTGATTATTGTAATATCTGCTCTCTGGCTTGCCTGCTTGTTCGGTTGCATGCATCCAGTGTATTCAGAATTCTGTGGCCTGTCTTGTCCTCTGTAAAAAGAGGCATTATCATGTCACTCCCTTGCTTCACTTTCTCTGTTGGCTGCCCATTTCTCAAAGAATTTCATACATTATGGTACATGTATGCCAATGGTACTACACCTTTTATCGGCGTGACCACCTCCAAATGTACACCCCTGCCCGACCTCTCCGTTCTGCTTCTGAAAGTAGTTGTTTACAAATTTCTCGATACAAATGTACCACAGTCGGTCGCTATTTGTTTCTGTGTCTGGTCCATATGACTAGAATGACCTTCCCCGTCTATTCGACAGTTACAAACACTCTCTTCCTTCAAGTCTGTCCTGAAGACATATTGTGCTTGGTGCCTTAGAGTTTTGGTCATTGCTGATGAATGATGAATGGAATGGAATGGAATCTTTATTTAATGTCTGTTCACAATAGTGATTTTAAACACACAACACACACACACACACACACACACACACACACACACAACACACACACACACACACACACACACACACAACACACACACACACACATACAACACACACACACACACACTGGGAGAGGGAGAAAAAAAAGAGGGTGGGGGACGGGAATGGGAAGGGGTAGTGGGAGTTTGAATGTAAGAAGGGGAACAATTACAATTAAGAATTCAGAACATTAAGTTAACAGTGTCAATTAATAACAGACAACAATTAATTAACTCTTCATAACAATCTGCCAACAGGGGATCTGAGAATCAACTGGACTACCGAAATGATATCATTATTTTTGTTGTAAAGGATATCTCTAGAGTCAGTACATGAAAAATCGAGATTGTTATTTCTATATGTCGTAAGTAAGATAGGACATTCAAAGAGCAGATGGTGGACAGATAATGCTTTTGAACAAATACATACATTCTGTGTATATTTTGTTTTCCAAGAGTTAAGCCTTAGTTTGAATATCAAGGACGCTAGCTGTCTGGGGCAGTTGGGTATCAGGCTTTGAGTATTGGAAAAATGTGTATAAAGTGAACATTCTAACACAGAACCAAGTTCATGAACTGACAGTCATATGTTATGGAAAGTTACGGTATTTGCATTATTTTGCTAATTTGTCCGAAACTTCATTCCAATACAGTCCACAATGTGACGGAACCCAGCAAAAATTTATACCAACACCACTGGATGAAATACAATGTATCAAATGTTTGATCTCAAATATAATGTCATTTCGTACTCGTATTACATTTTCTGTTTGTTTCAAGCTACGTAACACTGATTTAGAATCAACACACAACAGTATATTGCAGATATCGTATGAGAGGCTATTAATATAGTTAAGAGCCATCAATATTGCATATACTTCTGATGTAAAAATAGAGAAGCCTTTACCTATGTAAAAAGATTTTTGTACCTTTAAGGCAGGAATGACGAATCCAGCTCTGCTATCAGCTGTATCTAAAACAGACCCGTCTGTGAAAAAATTTAGGTGATAAGGATAATATGTGTTTAAATTAGATTTGACTTCTGATACTAGAATATTTATTTCTTCTGTTTTATTGAGATTTATGTAGTCTATGTTAAAGTTAGCTTTTTCAAGTTCCCAGGAAGGTATGGATGGAATAAGAGGCATTACTGGAATGTTATTTATATCAATATTGTTTTTGCTCAGGAGAACTTCTGCTAAATTTCGTATAGGTTGAAGAATATGCACCTTTCGAGCTTTCTGAGGATAGTCAGTTTCCGAGGTGTATAGTAATTCATCCTTAACTGAGTTCTTTACGGCCAGAGCTCTAATAACATACTTTGTCACCGCTAATTCACGTTGATCTGTAAGCGGTAATATGTTACTTTCTTTATAAGTCTTCATTGTGTTTGTATGAACGGGCACACCAAGAGCCAATTTAATAACTTTGCTGTCTACACTCTGTAATTTTTTTAAGAGTGTATTCAAGGCAGTAAAATATACCTCTTTTCCATAGAGCAATTTCGATCGAACTAAAGAAATCGCTAGGTGTAACATAGTTTGAGTGTCTTGGCTCCAGGATTGTCTGTTGACTATTTTTAAGAAGTTCAGTCTTTTGTTTGCTTTTGTAATTAGATATTCGATGTCTCCAATTCAACTTTCGTGTTAAGTACACTCATAGAAATTTAACGGTGGACTTATAAGCAAGTGGCTTACTGTCCAGCGATAACGTAGGGAGAGTTTTAGGGTTTTCACCATTGTTAAAAAGCATAAGATAAGTCTTTTCACTCGATAACTTCAGACCATTGTCTTTCATGTAATTACTCAGGTTATCAAGATCACATTGGTAGAGCTTTTGTACATGATGAATGATGAGTACACGCGTTGGTTTGATTCTTTTATTGAGAGTTGGCACCTTTTAAATGTTGTTATTGTTATCATCACTAATATTATTATTGTTATTAAATCAAAATGGAAAACAAGAAACAATGAAATATCTCAAAAACACCCCCTTTGTTGAAACCATGACACAGAGACTGCCTGGACGAAAACGTACTGCTGTAAAAGCCTGGCAAAAATACAGAAGAAGACATCAGTCAGACCATTATAGTACTAGAAAAATGGACGAGTATAAAGAAAATATGGACGATAAAACATAGCGGTTCGAATCAAAGCTCAGGTAACTAAAGACAATAAATGGAAACTGTTATGGAAAAGACTCAGTGCCGATAGAACACAAACACAATTCTGGCAGGTCTGTCAAAAATGGAAGGGAAAATCACTAACACCACGACACCTGATATCATGAACACTGATGGAATCATATTCAGAACAAACGAAGAGAAAGGACAAGCCCTACTTCATAGTTTCATACAACAGAGTGACCAGAAAAACCTTGAAGAAAAAAGAACATTCATTGAAGACTTAAATAAAAAAAATTGACACGAACCAGACTAGATGATGAAATAACTGAACAAAAAAAATGTATGAAGCACTTGCACAGTGCAGAAAAGACAGCCTCTGGTCTAGACAAGATTTCATACTTCGGCATCGCAAGGCTGTCTGAACACGACAAATCTGAATTATAGACTCTCTGTCAAGATAGTTTTGAGAAAGGTCATGTTCCTGAGGACCAGACACACAAGCTTCATAAAAGCCAAACCAGGTACAGATCATCATAGACTAAACGGCTGTTGCATACTGACTATACAGAACGTAATTGGGAAACTGATGGAAAACATAATACAAAGTTAGAAACTTAGAAGACAAAAATATACTCAACTAATCAAGGAGGCTTGAGGACAGGAAAAAGTACAAGGAAAATGCAGCCGTCTTTGCTCACAAAGTCTGCGAAGGTTTTCAGAACAAAGAAGAAACCCTGGCTGTAGCTATTGACCTGGAAGATGTGTACAATGAAATACATTCATATTGCACATGGAACTACTTCAGCGAAATGGCGTCAACATGACAGTCACAAAGCAGGTTGCTACACTCCAACATCGAATAGTAATCCTATGACTTGGAAACTTGCGTTCAGCACCACAAAAACTCTCCATGGGATTCCCTCAAGGATCGCTACTTTCTCCTGCTCTATATACAAAAGGACTTGCTGACTTAAAGAAGAACGGATCAGCCCGAATATAATCACCTTTATAATGACGGACTCATCTACAAGAAAGGAAAAAATGCACTGGAAAGAAACAAAGCAGTCCAAGAACAGTCAAACAACTTAGATCAGTAGTATCAAGAAACTGGATAGGCAATCAACCTAACCAAAGCACAAGCACTGTTCTGCACCCGTGATAACAAAGGAACCAGTAAAACATTCCACCAGTTCAGAGGAACCAAGATCGAGCAAGCAAACAACTTATGCTACCTTGGCATCTGATTTCATAGAATGCTAACCTTCAGAAAACATGTGGAAACTACTACACGCAAATGTAAAAAGGGTCTTTCAATCCAGAAAACAATGGTCACTAAAGGCATTGAACAATGTCATCTTTTACAGCTATACCAAGCTGTAATACTGAGTGTAATCGATTATGAACTGGGCCTATCACAAACAAACCTGTTAAAACTAGACAGATTACAAAACGAAGTAATGACTAAATGAGAGTGATCCTCAGAATCACAACAGACACACGTGCTTGATCTTCCTTCAGTATAGTCGACATAAAATAGAACAAGTGAAGGCATATTTCAGGGCATTGGAAAACCCAGAAAACTCATTCCAGAGATGGTTGGAACAGTGAAAGGCAATAGACTCCAATGTGGAAAATCATGGATGGGACAGCATGTATGTCAACTGACAAAAGTACAAAGGAATGGGAAGTACCTCCAAACCATTGCAAACACCTATACAAATATATACTTACGTTCAAATATTAGATAGCATAATAACATATCAGGCATCAAACGAATCAATCAAATTCGCATATTGTCTCTTGGCATATTTATCACAGTTTGTACGGTACTAATACTGATCGAATTCAAGTCATCGTTCAAATCGGCTCTCAACGTGAGCGTTCTCGCTTGCCCTTGTCGTCGAAGTCGATCAGGAGCATGCCGAGTGGCGACTGTGACCTATTTTGCATCCGGAGAACGTGGCCAATGAGTCGAAGTCTCCGTTTGCGTAGTGTGACGCTGAGACGAGAGAGCTTCGACTGGTTGTAGAGCTTGTCTGTCGAGAGTCGGTCTGGGTAGAAGACGCCAAGTGCTGCTCGTACCATTCTTCGATGCCTGCTGTCTATCGTGTTAGAGAGTGTAGTGTCAGCGGGAGGCATTCCATGCCATAGCACAGAATGCTCTCAACTGCACTTCGGAAGAGGCGAATCTTTACCCGATCATCGGCTTTCGAGTGAAGATGGGTTTCAGCTTGTTCATCGCGGCCCAGGCCTGACCGAAACGCTCGTCGACAACAGTGGAACGGGAGGATGTGCTCACTCCAAGGTATTTGAAGTCGCTACACTGCTCGACTTGTTCATCGCACTGGAAGTTGATGGGCCGAGGCGGGCTGTCGTATCCAAGGTACAGAACCTGTCTCTGTTGGCATTGCTCTCAAACTGTCACAAATCGATGAAAGAAGGGAGAGGGAATGATCGTGCACGTCTGACGCATAGGCTTTAAACATCATCTTCATACTAAAAATCAAGGGAAAAACACTTGGATTGCGAATGGCCAGAAGGGAAAGCAGTGGTAGAAATGCAACTCTTCATGGAGCAACTCAGTTGGAACCCCAAAGAGGTAATCATATACATGGTTAGCTCAGTTGCCAGTAACAAATTTGGATAGGGCCTCACCGTCAAACAATGGAAATACCATACATGAAGAAAACATTACATATGATATCACAACCTCCAGTCTAATGATGGAAATTGAGGCAGTCACGCATGCACTCCAGTGATTATTTTCACAGGGAAAGAAGACAAGCCTTTATCCTGACTGACTCAATGAACCTAATTCAAAAAGTGACAAATGGAGTAGGAACCCCAGACTGGCACAAAGCAATAAGCAGTATTGACCTACAAAATCTCGAGTTGATCTACTGCCTCGGACACGCTGATGTTGGGAAAATGAATGTGCTGACAAACTTGCAGGCAATGCCACTACAAGAAAAGTGTCCATCTTGGAAAGATTGAAGGCCTTAGAGGCTTACGATCGTACCTTCGCGATCATAACTTGAGTCATCATACCATTGAACATCTTATTCGAAAAGGAATAGATAGAGGAAGTGGCCGAAAATCTACTGTGAAAGGAAAAACTTGAGCTATCAATAATCAGACTAAAAACATCTCAAACCTAACACTGCGCGAACACTTACATTGTGGAATGGAAAGCGTTTAGGCTTTTCCTGAAACAGAGGTAAAGGAAAAGTGAACAAAGGGAAAAGACAACGAGCAAACAACGGGCAAATTTGTCACAGTGTTTGAGGCCTGTTTGTTGATTGTTGTCTGTATGTGATTGAGTTTGTCATGATATTTGTCTACTTTTTGTTTTGTTTTTATCTTCTTTTGCATAGATGTTGGTTGGGTGTGTATGTATATGTGTATGTCATATGTGTTTTATTTTTTCCATTTTTATCGGCCATCATGGTTTGTGGGTATGAATGTGTATGTACAAATGCGTGTGTGTATATTTACTTTTATTTGTTATTTCTCCTTTTTTGATTGTGTATTTATTTACCTATTCCTCGATGTATTTAAATATTTATGCATTCATTAATTTCTCTTTATATACATACATACATATATATTAAAATATAGTTATTTAGTTACCTATTTCTTTTTTCCTTTCCTCGGAAGTGGACAATAGGCTGGAGGGACTATGATTAAAGAAATATTATCTTCATCTTGTTGATAGGCAGTGGAGGATCTATGTATTGATTGGGGGAGGGGCTTTCTTTGATATGAGACAAGGTTATACTTTGTGGTTAGTTGTGTCTTGATTCAGTCCTTTTTTTTATTTATTTACGGTAATTCATTTATTCATTCTTTTCTTTGAAGATAAAATCCACAGGTACACACGTCTTTTCAATGTAAACCAAGATTGTTCCAATGATAGATTAATACAATACTAATACCGTATAAGATACAAAACCCATGGGCTAGGTATGACCTGAGGACCTGGCCAGTTCATGGGTTTATGTGCAGGCTTAAGGCTTGTGTCATGATCATTCTGAATCTTCCTTAATCATTATTGTGTTATCTTAATATGGATATTGTGTGTGTGTGTGGTGTGTGTGTGTGGTGTGTGTGTGTGTGTGTGTGGTGGTGTGTGTGTGTTGTGTGTGTGTGTGTGTGTGTGCAGGCAGTGCTTGTGTGTGTACATGTATGTGTGTGTGTGTGTGTGTGTGTGTTGTGGTGTGTGGTGTGTGTGTTGTGTGTGTCGTCATGCGCTTGTGTGTGTATGTGTGTGTATGTGTGTACATGTAGATAAGGCGGTGTTGCAAAAAGCCTGAATTGCTTTTTATTTTAGTAAGAGTTTGTTAAACCTGATGATGTCACTTGAAACGTGTTTTAATAACAAATGGTTTTTGTGTGTTGTAATATTTTACAATTAATTTTTAGCACATAATTATGGCTGACTTGTGTCTTAGTTTTAAGTACTTGTGAAAATGTTGTGTGTGTGTGTGTGCCGCGCCGCTGTGTGTGTGTGTTATGAGCTATGTGGATGAAGTTTGTAATTTCCAAATTGGGATTGATGAAGTAAGCTTAGTATTGTATTGTATTGTCTTATGGCATGGTTAATTTGGATTCTTTTATCATGTCATCAGTGGTGTTTAAACACATGTAATAATCTTAGCGCTGTAAAGCTGTCTTCAGATGGTTGAAAATGAAACGGTTAGGCTGCTCTGTCTTGGACATCATCTCTGTGTCATTACACGCTATCTCCCATTTTCGTCCCTCCAACTCACTTCTGTATCTATCGGACTTGACTTCGTCATAAGAGCGGGCTATGAAGAGCCACAAAACTAGGCAATATTTGTCACAACATAAGAACGGGGATGGTATTGATGGTGCTATGGGGTTCCATTGTGTATTGCAACTTCGCGACTGGGCTTCCTTTCATAATATATCATGGTGTCAGTCTGACAGATACAGATATCTGTGGTGTTAGAAAATTTTAGCAATATCAAGAACATTTTAGTAATATCAATGAAGAATAAATGACAATGGATGTGACTCAATTGTATGATCCTGAGCTTTGAAATGGGCCCAAAATACAGTCAGCTTTCGGTAGGACTCGTAGCTGGTTGAGGCTGAAACAGTCATAGTGACATGGACTGATGGGATTCGATTTTATAACCTTCTAGTCGTTCGTCCATTATATTATATGACTGGTGTGTTTGTTGTGTTCAGATATCTCGGTTACTTTTTCAACCTGGGGCCCAGCAGTACCTGCAGAAAGGACGTAACTCTACGGAGGTGTTGGGTTACGAAGAATGGGAACGACAGGTGGCAATGCATGTACTGGATTTGTCCCCTTCCCTCGAATTCAAAAGTCCATTAGCGACATCATTGAATATGAAATTGAGCTTGCCAAGGTCAGCTGATCCTGTCTGTCTGTCTGTCTGGAGTGTGTGTAAGTGTGTGTGTGTGTGTGTGTGTGTGCGCGCGCGCGGCACGCGTGCATGGTGGTGGTGTGTGTGTGTATGTAATACAGAGAGAGCGTGTGTGTGTGCGTGCGTGCGTGCGTGCGTGGGTGTGTGTGTGTGTGTGTGTGTGTGTGTGTGTGTGTGTGTGTGTGTGTGTGTGGTTGTGCGTGGTGTGCTTTTGCACATCTGAGGTTGCTTGTTTTCCATGTTTTTAAAAAATGATGATTTGTTTTCCATTTTTGTTAAGTTCACACAGTTTGTTGATTGATAGTACAATGATTATGATGATGATGATGACAACATTTACAACTACCATTGTATTTGGGCAGTGGTGTTTACAAAGTTGTTGAACATAAACTAGAAGGCAAGTAATTATAAGCAAGGGACTAAACGTGTCCCTTGTCTTAAAACTTAACATTTGAACAATGACGATGCTTACTCACCTAAGGCCCATATTGCATTGACATTTAGGGCAGCAGCGAACATCATTTCTTTTTGTTCTGGGTCTGTTTCAGGCTTTAATTTTAAAGTCTCCTGTTTGTCACCAGGTGTTTCTGGGACATCCTCCATTGTGTCTTCCTTCTTGTGTTCAGTAAAGGGTAGTCCGTGTGATGATATCCAACTCTCTTCGGATGATGCAACTTATCCATCTTTATATTCTTTTCATGATGGTTATGCCCATACGTAAGAAGTAGTTGTTTGAAGATGGTATTGGGCTAGAAGACTGGTATGATTTTTTGGAGGTCCTTTGTGGGAAGATTGATAACTTGGTACAGTCACTTTCTGTCATCATTCAACATTCTGAGTCAAAATGTAGGATGGCACTGGAACGATCTCAGCTTAATGTTGGTGCTCTGTTGGGGGAGGGGGACCTCCACACATTGTTTAGCACTTTGAAGGTATTTCTGGCTTGCTCCTACTCTTGATGTCACTGGCTGCTTTCAGTTGTGGGTAGGTCTGTTCCATCTACTTGGATTGGTGAGGGCCTGGAGATGTTCACTTGTTGAGCAGAGTTGTTGAGATGTTTTCTCCTGCCTATATCAGTGCGTTTTGGACCAGTACCAGGTCGTCCGAAAGTCAGGATTTCCCTGACTTTTAAAGTGTCAGAAAGAGATTGCATCAAATGCCTTTTGGCTGATTCTTATTCCTTCGTCTTATCACCCAGTCTATGGCATTGTTGAAGAGCAATGCTGACTACACATGTCTTTGTCTTGTTCTTGTCTTCCCTTTGTAATTGCTTTTGTTATTTCCTACTCATCATCATCATCAAGTGCCTTGCCACATGGCATTGGCGATCATGGCCTTCCATCTGTTTCTATCCCTTGTTGCCGTAAGCATATCTTCCACCCTCTCTGTCTTCAGCCACTCTGCAAGTCCGTCCAATATTTTTCCCTGGGTCTACCTGGTGCTCTCTTTCCCTCCAGCTTTCCTGTTGTGACCAGGTGCTCTAATTCCCCTTTCCTCATAAAATGGCCTGTAAATGTTGCCGGTCTTTTCCTAATCTTCCTTCTAAATGATAATCTTGTGTCTTCCTCCATCAAGACAGTCTCGTTTGTTTTCTTTGCTGTCCGTGGAACTCTCAACATTCTTCTTAGAAACCACATCTCAGCTGCCTCAATCTTGTTCTGGCTTTGCTTGTTGACCGACCACGCCTCACAACCGCATAACATTATCGTTCTGTATAACATCCAAGAACTCTTTTCCTGATGTTAATTGATAAGATTTATTTCATCTTCTTGAATGCTGTTTTGGCTTGGCCGATTCTGCTGGCTATTTCTGATGTGCATCTGCCTTCTGGTGAAATGATCGTTCCCAGATATTTAAACTTATCAACCTGTCTCAAGGTTGTGCCGTTTCCTGTTATTTTGCATGAGAGGATTTCATGTTCTTTACTGATCACCATGACTTCAGTCTTCTTGCTGTTTATTTCCAACCCCTTACCGTATTTCCTACTGTACATGTGAAATTGGTGTAAAAGCTTTTAATGAAGAGGACGATGCACAGTCAGTTTCTGTGTGCACAAAGTAGACGCCATAGACTGTCCCTGTGTATGCTGTCAAAAGCCTTCTCAAAGTCTACAGATTTGATGTAGATTTGTCTCCACCGTTGTTCGAAATTTTGTAGAATGCATATTTGGTCAGTACATCCTGTTTACTTTTTGGAAATCTATTTCAGTTATCTGAAAAAGCTACTTTAATTATCTGAAATATACATGTAACATTTCTTAAACCTGGAATGAGGAAAACTATTCTTCTACACACATATCTAATCATTTATTATCCTTTGGGATTAATCGAGCTGTAATTTTCTCAAACCTAATACTAGTCTCCATAAACAAAGCTTTACTCTGAATTTTCTCGAAAATCAGTATAAAAAAAGAAATATTTGTGCACAAAACCTCCCGAGAATTGACCCTTTAAAATCCAGCCTATGTATCCGAAGCCACCCTGTGGAACACACTGCCAGAAAACATGCGAAATGTCTCGTTTCACAATATTTAAGAAGAGGTATTTTTATACATCATTTGCATTGATTAACATTTCTCCTACCTTGCAGTCTGATTAGTCACTAACTCATTTTTATAGCGCTTAACTACTAAATGTAAAAATTGCAGATCTATTTTTGAGCTGATAGATATTGTTTGCCTTGTCGGAATATCTTTGTTAATCGTGTATAAATTATGTGTGGTATAGACCCTCTCTGAGGGAGAGCTGGATTTGAAAAACATACTTTTTTATCTCATACCCATGGAAACAAATGTTGTTCTTATTATTGTACCTGCTGGTTTTTTTCCTTAGTTGTTTGCCTTTTGAATCTGTTGAATCATTGAATAATAATTTTTGCAAAGATTTTGTTTGGGATTGACAAAAGGATGGTTCCCCAGTTATTGCAGTTACTCAGGTTTCAGTTTCAGTTTCTCAAGATGACGTCTCTGCGCTCGGAACGAATTCCATAAGCACTAACGTCACAGGTGCCATTTGTATGGTGATCATGGCACAAGCATTAAGCCTGCACAAAACCCATGACCTGGCCAGGTCCTGATGCCCTACCTAGACTATGTTTTACCTAGTCTATATTTTCTACTGGTATTTTATCAGCCTACCACTGGAATAATCTTGGTTACATGTAAATGAGATGTATATCTGTGTATCTTGCCTTCAAAAAAACATTTATATAGATAAATAATTAAAGATCTGAAAATAGATAAATAATTAAAGGTCTGAATCACAACACAGCAAGTTATTCTGTATAAACTCGTCTCACATAACAGACCCCCCCCCCCCCACCTAGTCAGTTCCCAAATGCTCAGCTATCAGCTAGGTGAAGACAATATTTTTTTAATCATAGATAGATATGTAAATGAGTTAGTGAGTGAGTGTGTGAGTGAGTGAGTGAGTAAGTAAGTAAGTAAGTAAGTAATTAAGTGAGTGGGTGAGTGAGCGAGTAAGTAAGTTAGTAAGTGAATAAGAAGTAAGTAAGTAGGTGAATAAATAAATACAAAATAAAGGAGTATGTAGATAAACAGGTAAGAAATGAAGTAAATGAGTGAGTCAGTAAGTGAAAAAGAAGTAAGTAAGTTAATAATCTCTCTTTCTTGTCAAAACTCCTTGAAAAAGTCGTCCTCAACCAGCTGAACTCTCACCTGTCTGCCAACAATCTCCTCAATCCTTTCCAGTCAGCCTACCGCCAGTGCCATAGCACTGAAACTGCCCTACTGCACATTCTCAACAATCTCCTCCTTGCAACTGATACTGGCAAAGTCTCTCTCCTCACACTCCTTGATCTGTCTGCAGCCTTTGATACCATTGATCATGGTATTTTCCTTTCTAGACTTCATCATACTTTTGGCATCTCTGACATTGCTCTGTCTTGGTTCACTTCATACCTATCAAACAGAAAACAAACCGTTCTCATCAATGGCACTTACTCTCAACCTGCATACCTGACCTGTGGTGTTCCACAAGGATCTGTCCTTGGCCCTGTTCTTTTCACTCTTTACACCTCCCCCTGTCCACCATCATCAACTCCCACTCTATAAAACACCATTTCTATGCTGATGACACCCAACTTCAAGACAGTGACTCACCTGATAATATACAGCGCCTGTTGACTCGCACCACTGAGTGTTACTCGGACATTAAGAACTGGATGACACACAATAGACTTCAGCTTAATGACGACAAAACAGAAGCTATCCTCATTGGCACCCGTCAGAAACTTTCTCAGCTGCCTCCTCTTTCTCTCCCATTATGTAACACATCAGTCCCAATTTCTGATTCAGCTAAAAACCTTGGTGTCTGCATTGACTCTACCCTCTCCATGAACAACTTTGTTTCTCAAACTGCCAGATCCTGCTACTATCATCTCCATCGTATAAGGCTGATCAGGAAGTATCTCTCTGTCGAAACAACTGCAAAACTCGTTCTCTCCTTCATAATGTCTCGCATTGACTATTGCAATTCACTCCTGTCTGGTCTTCCTGCCTCCACCATTCACATCCTACAGCGCATTCAAAACAATGCTGTACGCCTTGTACTCAAAAAGAAAAAAGCTGACCACATATCTCCTCTCCTGGCACAACTTCACTGGCTCCCTGTATCAAAGCGCATACAGTACAAACTAGACACCATGTGCTACAAAAGCCTCAATAACGCAGCCCCCGATTACCTGTCAAGCCTACTTGAGATCTATGTTCCCTCACGTACCCTCCGCTCTGCCTCCGATCCTCTGACTTTTCGCTTTCCACGCACTAAGCTCAATACCTATGGTCCACGAGCCTTCTCTGTTTCTGGTCCACTCTCCTGGAACAAACTTCCTCTCTCAGTCCGTCAGCAACCTACTTTTGTCTCCTTCAAGTCCGCTCTCAAAACTCACCTTTTCTCCTCCGCATAAAATCCTAACTTCACTCAACCCCCCCCCCCCCCCTCTGCAGCCTGTCTCCGCTCGGAGGGAATCACATGGTTATAATATATAATTGTATATGCTATGCTCTCTATAATTTTCCATTGCTTTTATTCTTGCTTTTATTGCTTTTATTCTTTCTCCCCATTTATAGCCATGCGTGTGTGTGTGTGTGTGTATGTTGTGTGTGTGTGTGCGTGCGTGTGTGTGCGTGCGTGCGTGCGTGCGTGCGTGCTTGCGTGTGTGTCTGCTTCAGCGCTTAGATTTGATTTTATCAAGATTTTGCGCTATATAAATATTGTAATTATAAATAAATACAAATAAAGGAGTATGTAGATAAATAAACAAGTAAGAGATGAAAATAACAAATAAATACACGCATATACCCATATGCCAGCACACAGACATACACACATACATTCATACATGCGCACCCATATCGACACACCATGATGGCTGACAACAGCAGCTACAGCAACGGCACCAACAACAACACCAGCAAAGAGGAGATATACATATCATGACAAACTTACAGACACATCTAGATAGCAACCAGTAAACACACCACAAACATACACACAGACGGTTTGGCAAACTTGCTTGTTCTTCAGTTGTCTTTTTCTTTTCTTCACTTTTCCTTTATCTCTGTTTCAGGAAAAACCCAAACACTTTTTATTCCACGCTGTAAGATTCTGTGCAGTGTTACTTTTGAGATGATACCAATGTTGGTATGGTTAATGATAGCTCTTGTTTTTCCTTTCATAGTGGATTTCCGGCCACTTCCTCTATCTATTCCTTTTTGGGTTAGACGTTTGATGGTATGATGACTCATTGTGTTCACAAAGATATGATTTAAAGTGTCTAAGGGCTTCAGACTTTTCCAGATGGAGAATATTTGTTGTAGTAGTGTTGCCTGCAAGTTTATTGGCCTGTTCATTTCCCTTACACCAGCGTGTCCTGGGCAGTAGATCCACGTGAGACTTTTTAGGTTGATACTGATCATTGCTTTGTGCTATTCTGAGGTTCTTACTCCATTTTGCACTTTTTGAAGTAGATACATTGAGTCAGTCAGGATGAAGGTTTGGCTTTCTTTCATGTCGTCATCCAGTGAGGTTAACCATTGTAGTGCATGTATGACTGCCTCAATTTCCATCGTTAGACTGGCGGTTGTGATATCATATGTAGCGTTTTCTTCACGTTTGGTGTTTTCATTCTGTTTGACAGTGAAGCCCCATCCAGATATGTTATTGGTGACTGATCCATCCATGTATATCATTATATCTTTGGGGTTGTAGCTTAGTTGCTCCGTGAGTAGCTGAATTTCTACATTTGTTTTCGCTTCTGGCCATTCGCGACAGTGTCTCCCGAGGTTTTGGGTATGGTAGTTTTGTACAGATTGTTGAAATGATTTTGATGTTTTTCCCATTCCTTTGTCCCTTTGAGTTCTGTCAGTTGACACACATGCTGAATGGAGTCTTCTGTCTGTCCCATCCATGATTTTCCGCGTTGGAGTCTTGCCTTTTGCTGTTCCAAGTATCTGGTGGAGTGGGTTTTTATGGGTTCTCGAATGCCCTGAAATATGCCTTTACTTGTTCTAGTTTGTGTCTCGACTGTATTGAATAACAAATTACTCAGGAATCTGTACAATTGTGCATTTTGTCCAATTGTTTGGTAATTTATTTCTTTTGCATGGAGTGGAAACAGTGGTCGGAACAGTATAAGTCAATAGCCTCTATCGTGGAAAATCAAAGATGCGATAGGCAGAAGTGTCCATACAGCATGCATATCATCTGACAGAACTCAAAAGGACAAATGAATAGGCAAAAAAACTCCAAGCCATTCAAAAATCTGTACAAATAATCATACTGAAAATCTAGGGAAACAGCCGCGAACGGGCAGGAGGGAAAGCAGAGGTAGAAATTCAACTACTCATGGAGCAACTAAGCTGCAGGCCCAAAGATGTCATCATATACATGGATGGCTCAGTCACCAATAACAAATTTCGATGTGGCTTCACTGTCAAATAGAACAGAAACACATTACATGAAGAAAACGCTACGCATGATATCATCACAAACTCCAGTCTAAAAATAAAAATTGAGGCAGTCACGCATGCACTCCAATGGTTAACTTTAATAGATGATGAAATGAAAGAAAATCAAATCTTTATCTTGATTGACACAATGAACCTACTTCAAAAATTGCAAAATAGAATAGGAATCCCGGACTGGCACAAAGCAATAAGCAGTATCGACTTACAAAATGTCAAGTTGATTTGCTGCGTCAGACACGCTTTCGTTAAGAGAAATGAATGTGCCAACAAACGTGCAGGCAATGCCACTACAACGAAAATTCTCCATCTTGGAAAGTCCGAAGTCCTTAGATGCTTAAAATCATACCTTCACGAACAAAACGTGAGTCATCATACCATTGATCGTCTTACTCAAAAAGGAATAGATAGCGGAAAAAGAAGAGCTATCAGCAATCAGACTAACATTAGTACTGTATTAAAAGTAACATTGTGCAGACTCTTACGTCGTAGAATGGAAAGTGTTTGGGTTTTTCCTGAAACAGAGATAAAGGAAAAAGTTAAGAAAGGGAAATGACGTCTGGAGAACGGGGAAGTTTATCATAATGTGTGTGTATTTCTGGTCTGTTGATTGTTGTCTGTATGTCTTTAAGTCTGTCATGATATTTGTCCACTTTTTGTTTCATCTTCTTTTGTGTGGATATTTGTTGATGTATGTGTGTATACGTATATATACATATTTACTTTTTTCACTAATGTTGGCCGTCATGCTGTGTGGGTATGAGTGTGTATGTTTGCGTGTATTTGTATGTGTTTGTGTGTGTGTGTGTTATTTGTTATTCTCATTCTTATGTTGTTGTTTTTATTTACCGACCTCTTCCTGTAATTACTGTATTCATTCATTCATTTATCTCTTTCTATTTTGTTCTTTCTTCAGAAGTGGATGACAAATTGGAGGGGCTATGATCATATGATAAGCAGCAGAGGCTTTGTGTATTGATTATGAGGTAGGGGGAGGGGGGCTTTCTGTGAGATTAGACAAGTTTAGTGGCTAGTTGAATTGATTCAATACTTTTTATGCTTTTGTTTATTTATGGATGTGTTTAATCGTTTTACATGTTTATTCTTTTCTATAAATATAAGATACACAGATACACACGTCATCACATGTAACCAAGATTGTTCCAGTAATAGACTGATACAATACTAGCATAAGATACAAATCCCACTGGCTAGGTAGGATCTCAGGATCTGGCCAGCTCATGGGTTTATGTGCAGGTTTAAGGCTTGTGCCATAATCACTCTGGATCTTTTCCATCATATGGCACTTGTGATGTTAGCGCATATGGAATTCATTCCGAGCATGGAGACGTCATCTTGAGAAACTGAAACTTAAAACTGAAACTAGTTTACCTGTTTCACTCACGGTTTTCACGTCTCAAAATCCTGTATATCCTTGTTTTGGTGTTGGTGTTCAGAACTGCCGTCATCTCGTCGATGGTTTCCTTTCGGCTTTCACTACTGTCATTCAATCGAGTATCTTTCGATGGCATACAGCAATGCTGGTTTCTTCTGTGGCTGTTTCCATAAGAAGTCTTTTTTTTCGGGACTTCTAACTTGGACGACATGTGGATCGCACTTTGTCAGGCCTCTACCCTTTGACTTGTCTGGCTTAGGTGGCCCTATCAGTAGCTGAAGCTACCGCTGGCATAGCTTAATGAAAGGGTCGTCAAGACACTTAAGCTTCCTAACCCTGACAAAGTGGCGATCCTTCATATACCCGTTTTGCAAAACGCTAGAGCCAAGGAATAATGGCAACAATATGACAGATAATGGCTGTAAAATCTCCCTGGATGTTGTAGATCAGTCACTTCTGCTAAAAGCGAACGAGCGAGCGAGCGAGCAAAAGAGAGAGAGAGAGAGAGAGAGAGAGAGAGAGAGAACTCAGAAACTCAGAACTCAGAAAATGTTTATTGTACATCGGCCTTAGGCCACAATACATGCATGGGGAAGGGGAGGGGAGGAGATCAGGTTTTCTTATACATTCATACAAGTTATACTTTCAAACTGCAGTGAACTCTGTCACATTGTCCCCTTCTATCGTTTACCGTCACATAAGCTGGGATACATTCATCTTTGCATTTACAGTGGTCTTTTCATTTGTATTCTAGTCCATATTCCTTAACTGGCCAGCTAAGAATATTTGTCATTAACCGCATCTATATCATTCATCCAACTGTCAATTTTACAATAACTGGCTATCAGACAAACAAACCATTCAATTAGTGCACAGATCTGACATTTCTTGTACCCTTCGGAGATCATACAGTTGATCAATATATTCAACCACAGGTACTTGACATAAACACTCAATCCATCAATCGATCAACCAAACAACCAATCAATCAAACAGTCAACCAATCAATTAACCAATCAATCAACTGATTTACCAGTTGATCAATCAAAGAATCCGCCATTCAGCCCGTGATTCAACTGACAAATCAGCTTTCAATTGACTGGGTCAGATGCATCATCCAACTGTACAATCGATATCACTTCAGTAACAATCACTTAACGTAATCAGTCCCTCTCTCAATCAATCAATCGATCAATCATTTAACCAGTTAATCAGTCATCCAGTGACTTAATCGACCAGATAACCTAGAATTTAACTGAGTTCAATATATCAATTTGCAATCGTTACTTCAAATAACGCGAATCAATCATCCATACATTCCATAATTCAATCACTGATCGATCAATAGCTAAAACCATCAATCTATAAATCGATCGGTCGGTGAGCCACCCATCGCCATCAATTAACAAATCATATAATCATTCCGTTGTCAGCTAATCATGCGTTCAGTTTATCAATTTATTCACCAGTGAATCTAAACCAATCAATGGAATTAATGTACAATGAAGTGAAACAAGAAATATATGACATAAGAGCAATTCGACCCCAAAACAGTCGGTTAATTGGCAAAAACAGACATTCATAATGCCAATCCATTAATCAGACTAATCGCAGATCAGTCACTCATTTACCAAAACAATTGACATTGAGACAATACCAAATGATCATTCAACGCATATTTAGCATTTCGTGCATCTTTTAGTTCAGAGATAACTCAATCTTCGGCGGTCAGCAATGGTTCAGGCCATAGACTGAATTGAAGGTTATGTATAAACGCACATACACACATACACATCTATATACACGCACACATACATAATCACTCATACATATATACATACATAGATATATATACATATGTACCCACACATATACATAATGTAGATACTATCACCTATATATGCACATAAGTACACCAACGTCAATGTGAATACACAGGCACCTATGCACATGTGTCTCTATATGAGCACCCCTTTCATATTCAAATAAACATTTTTTTTTTTCTTTACAATTGAAATTAATTATTGTCTGAAATTCTAGTGCTAGTATCTACATAACTATTTACTTTTCTTCTCCTTTTAACAATTTTTTTCTCCTATTCATGGCGTGGAAAACGTATCTGGATACGCTGTGGCTTCGGTGGCTATTTGTTGATTGGAGCAGTATGCACATAGGCATGCTGACTAAATCCTTTAAAAATTTCGCCCTGAGATCAGCGTAAGTGGAACATCTAAATAATAAGTGTTCTTCGTTTTCAGATTCTGTCCTGCAAAATGGACACACCTTTTCTTGATCAGATTCACTGTATCTATTTATATTATTGTTTAGTGGTAAAACGTTCAACCTTGTTTGTGAAAGGGCAACTCTGAAACAGTATATATCAATAGAGTCAATGTACTGAGAGAGAGAGAGAGAGAGAGAGAGAAAGAGAGAGAGAAAGAGAGAGAGAGAGAGAGAGAGAGAGAGAGAGAGAGAGAGAGAGAGAGAGAGAGAGAGAGAGGGGATTAGTAATAGTTAGCAGCTGTTCTCCAGTGATCAGTTTTTAACTTAACTGATTAATGAGGAATCATGTCTGTCACGCTGAACATTTATGATTTATACTTTGGAACCTGTAGGTAGCTGGTAGTAACGAAGATGTTGCAAACACTTCACGCATCGAGAAAATGGCCATCTCTGAACTGCAAACCAGAATTCCTGGGGTAATTTTTATGTTCTTTTCTACCTTTTTAAAAAAATGTATACTAACTCATGAAACAGACAGAGAATCGTTTCACTTTCCAATATATGAACAAGGAATTAGTTCCGAACTCTTGATTGTATGGACCTAAAAACCGTGAATAAGCTGGGTGTGTCTGCCCAGATATCTGGATTAATCAGTTCTTTGCCAATCAGTTTCATATAAATTACAAATTATATTTAACAAAACATGTTGTATGCAATTAGTTTCATGTAAATTTGTTTAATTTCACAACTGGCATCACAAAAATATGGGCAGAACATCATTAATTCTGGAAATATGCCTGAGTGTATCAAAACAAATATGCTTTCTTACGAGTACATTAATTAAGCCATTCAAATATGTGATACATAAAATACAAATTTTCGACCAGCTGGTTTTGTGAAGTGTACGCTTAAGACAGCAAAGAAGAAATACACAGACTTTGTGCGATCTTGTTGTTTTGTATTAAATGTGTTTTCTCATTTTATTATCATGTGTTTCTGGTTCCTATTTGCTTAAACGTTTGCAGTCACTTTGATTTAGATTCGAACATTTGATCTAATGTGCTGACTGTGTGTGTGTGTGTGTGTGGGGGGGGGGGGGGTACGCACATGTGTGTGTGTGTGTGTGTGTGTGTGTGTGTGTGTGTGTGCGTGCGCGCGCGCGTGCGTGTATATACATATGTGTCTGTCTGTCTGTTCTCCAGTGATTTCGTCTCTGGAAAGTCTCGGTATGGATGCCATGTTCAATAAAAGTCAGTGTAAAACATGTTTTTTAAAGAAAGTTTACATTTTTTTTCAATTTTTTGATGTGCTCTTGTTTTAATTTTAATTGCTGAAATAAAACCTTTATATCTGGTATATCAGTTCTGTGGCTGGGAACAGATTGCTTAGCAAATAAAAAATTATAGTCAGTTCAGATCCTTGGTATTTTTGTACGTCTTATTGTTCCAAATAAGATCATCACTTGTAATGATTATCTTGCATAGATTTTACATTTTCATTTCAAAACCCACTCTACATCCTTCAAAGACACTGGATAAGTGACAAAACCTCCACAAAATGTGTAAAATTGTCATTGTCCCTCTTGTATAAAGTACAAGTAATGCTTACTAATAATCGTCGCACTTCCCCTTTTCTCTTCTCAGAACACTGTCATCAAAATATTGTGCATTAGTAATGGTGTGATTTTGTTAAGAACTGTTTTAGTTATACGGAGTAAAACATACTGCTAATTTTAAGGCTTATTTTTCAATCTGCTCGGGCGTCAGATCTTTCCATAAAATGCTGATGCTATGTACCACCAGTTGATACAACACTTCATTGTTTTACCTACTGATCTTCATTATGATTTGTAATGGTTAATTCAATTATATTCAATGGTTTTGATCATATGAACTCTGTTATATAATGTACTATGATACTATGATAATAATAAATAATTTACGTCCTTTCATTTCTGAAAACAATCTCTCTAAGAACCTTTCGATTTTAGTGTACAATGTTTGCGTAAGTGATTTTAGCTTGGCAATTACATTTTAGCCAGATCTGTTAATTTGATGTCTCTTTGGGTATGTATGGATGGTTAGAAATGGAAATAAAACTTAAGATTGCAATGTGGAGAAGGGAAGTACTCTTTTGTCAAGGGAGATGACCAGAGATGTAGTACACAGGGAGGGGAGACATGTATAACTCCCTTGAATGAACGATACAACACTGTGTCTATCATCACATATTACACTATGGTCTTGTCTGTTGGCAGATTTTTAAACAACATGAATTGAATTGAATTGTGACTATTTCAGTTCAACTGGATGACGTTCCTGTCGGGTGTCTATAAACCTGTGAACGTGACTTTGACGGAAGACACAGAGGTTCTCGTGTCAGGTGTACAAAACCTTAAGGACATACTGGCCGTTTACAATAAAACAGACAAGAGGTATTTTTTGAGAACAAACAAACGAACACAAAGAACAAAGATCATGACAGATAAAAAACAAAGAGAAAGAGAGAAGAGAAGAAGAAATAGATGATGAATATTCTGTATTACTTTAATATTTAAGTAGTTGTATAGGCTAGTGTTTTATATTTGGTTCAGCCAACAGAAAGCATAATTATAAACTGTTAATTGCTAAATTTAGATTTATAAAGACAGAAAGAGAACAAGAGAGGCTGACAATGACAGAAGTTTCATTGTGAGCCCACCAGCTCATCTACAACTCAAGAACAGAGAGAGAGAGAGAGAGAGAGAGAGAGAGAGGTGTGTGTGTGTGTGTGTGTGTGTGTGTGTGTGTGTGTGTGTGTGTGTGTGTGTGTGTGTGTGTGTGTGTGTGTGTGTTGAGTACTAAAGCAGGGCTTTTCTTTGGATGACACTTAGTAGGTTAATATTGCTTTGGTATATCTGTAGGCAAGTAGCAATATCATAGACGTGGGCTGAGGAGCATTCAGCGCTAAGTAACAGTACTGTTATTCAATTACCTTCAGTTCAAATGTATTGCAAATTTCTGTTGGTTTGAAAAGACAAGACAATGAGCAGTCAACTTGCGAATAGTTCTGAACGGAGAAGGCGATGATAAAAAAAATGACGATCTTGGCAGAAAGCGAAAGAAACCTGTGAGAAAGGTCACATCTTGGACAGTGATATACAAATACGAGTAAACAGTAGCAGCAGAAAACAATAGTTTTCACCAAACAACATATTTAACTTGTCTCAACATCTTTTTGAGATCTAAACACGTCAGTCCAACATAACAAGTAAAAATCGACACCGAACTGGACGGAAATTCACTGAGTTACCAACCTGTTTACATTGGTCTGGCAAGATCAAACTGTGTTTCCAAGGCCATCCTCCAGGGAGCAGTGCAGTAGCAGTTTCAGATTAAGTTTTCTCAAGATAATGTTGCAGTGATGGGATGAACCCTAAACACCAACGCCAGAAATTTTATGCAATTAAAAGATCCGGATTAACCATGGCATATGCTATAAATCTGTGCATAAACCCTGCACATTGTGGATGTCTTCAGGTTCTAAGACATGAGCGGATTTTGTAATTGTGGGCTTAATCTTTTCCTGTTGTTATTTTTTTTCCTTTTCAGTTGGCTTTTTTTTTCTTTGTCTACATTTACTGAGAATAAGTGTTTCTCCAGAATTTTGCCAGGGTCAACTCTTTTGCTGCTTTTGATTGATTCTTCAACATGTGCTGACTGCATGCTGCAAACGGGACCTTAGTTTGAAAGACTAACACCCAGACCATCACTTTATTGGAGGGTATGTGAAAGAAAAGTTCCAGTTAAATCGGAATTACACGCAGAGCTTTAGAGAGAGGTGTTATCCACTTGGCCCCCTCTCCTGACGTTTAAAAGGCCTATTAGTTTAGTTGGTAAAAACAGGGTAGAGAAAGAGTACACTGACCAGACTGAAGAAGAGATGAAGTGGTGATAACGTTGCTGAATGAACAAGGAGGAGTTTTGCTGATTACTGAAGCCCTCAGTCACCAGCAAGAAAGAAATTTGTTGCAACCCTTGCGCTTGCCCACAAGCAGCAGAAGTAGAATCAGTCTGATGTGTATCTCGCATATATGTTGGCCTCCTTCTCCAGAACAGACAATCAGAAGATTAGTAAATAAGTAGTAAGACTGTGGTCTTTGATTCTTACTAACTCAACCCTCTCTTTTATCTCTCTCTCTCTCTTGCTCTTCTATATCACTGCATAATAAATTGTCATTATACGAAGAGTAGGTAGTTGTGGTTGAGAAATATCTTCTCTTACAGAACCGTCTGGAACCATTTCTTGATGACCATCTTGGTGGGCTATGCCGATTTTCTCTCTGAGGACATTGTCAAGCTTAACGTTATCCTGAATAAGGTAAGTTACTGGAGTGTTTTTTGTTTGAAATAGAACCGTTTATTGCTTTAGTTTGATAAGTTACAGCAAATGAAACAAAGGGGAGTCACGGATCCCCGTGCAGGGACATGTGGTCGTCAAAACCCTCACCCTATCTTCACCTATATACCATGTGCAAAAAGCACGCCATGGGTCATATATTTAAATAATTTCCCCATTTCTGCCAGAACACCCCTCTACTGTTCAAATCCGTTACATGTGTGGGTTGTTGTTCACACATTGTAAATTGTAGATTTGCGAATCCTGTGTTTGTGAATGAATTCACCAGATCACTAGATACTCTTGGTGTTGCAAAGAAGTTGGTCAAAAGTCTACAATTTGAGAGAGACACTGTCGATAACCTTCCAGTGCTATAGTTGGGTTTCCTCCACGTTTGGAGGAAAGAGCAAGACCTTTGAGAACAAGCAGTAGGCCTCCTTCGGTCATGACTGACCATGGACAAAGTACATCCGTTCTAATGTCTAGATGGGCTGTCTGCTTGGTCCCAAGCAGCGTCGCCTGTGACTGTACAGACCAATGCGAGAGAGGCAGTCTCTGTCGCAGCGGTCGCATGTGTATGCTGATGCTGGTCTGTTGGCTGTCATCCCTTTTCTGCGAACTCGCTTTTCTGCTGCAGCAGCTGACAGTTTGTCCTCACCAATCCGCAGCTGTTTCTTGAGAGTAGTTCTCCAGCTGTTGCGGTCGTCTGCGAGGTCCTCCCAGGACTCAGTGTTGATCTCAAGCGCCTTCATGTCACGCTTGCAAACGTCTTTGTATCTCAGCTGTGGGCGGCCAATGTTTCTCTGCCCTGTGGCAAGCTCACCATAAAGGATGTCTTTTGGGATGCGACCATCTTCCATGCGGCGAACGTGGCCCAACCAGCGCAGCCGACGCTGTCTCAGCATGGTATGCATGGTTGGGAGGCCAGCGCAGGTTAGGACTTCGGTGTTGGTCACCTTGTCTTGCCAGGAAATGACTAGTATGCGCCGTAGGCTTCTCAGGTGGAAGGTATTGAGCCTTTTCTCCTGATGAGCATGCGTGGTCCACGCCTCGCTGCCATACAGCAAGGTGCTGAGGACACAGGCGTTGTATACAGCCATCTTTGTCTTTGTGGTCAGCTTGGGATTTGTCCACACCCTTTGTGTGAGGCGGGCTAGTGTTGTGGCTGCCTTCCCAATCCTCTTGTCGACCTCTGTGTCAAGGGAGAGGTTATCGGTGATGGTGGACCCAAGATATGTGAATTGATGGATGGCTTCAAGCTCGTAGTCATCAATGGTGATGGCTGGTGGAGATGGCGTGTCTTGGCCCAGGACGTTTGTCTTCTTAAGACTGATGGTCAGACCAAAATCTTTGCAGGCCTGGGAGAAGCGGTCCATTAGCGACTGCAAGTCCCGCTGAGTATGGGTCACAACTGCGGCATCGTCGGCAAATAGCATGTCTCTGATGAGGGCTTCACGGACCTTTGTCCTTGCTCTGAGGCGGGCGAGGTTGAAGAGCCTGCCATCTGATCTGGTCCGCAGGTGGATCCCTTCTTGCGCTGTGCTGAACGCATGCCTCAGGAGGAGAGCGAAGAAGATTCCAAAGAGGGTTGGGGCCAGGACGCAGCCTTGTTTCACACCGCTGCGTACGTCGAAGGGCTTGGAGAGGTTTCCGTTGAACTGCACCATCCCTTTCATGTTTGAGTGGAAGGACTCAATTAAGCTGTGCAGTTTGGGGGGGGCAGCCGATTTTTCGGAGAGCCCTGAAAAGGCCATCTCTGCTGACTAGGTCAAAGGCCTTGGTGAGGTCAATGAATGCCACATACAGGGGCATTCGCTGCTCTCTGCACTTCTCCTGGATTTGGCGAAGGGAGAAGACCATGTCTACCGTGGATCTCTCTGCTCGAAAACCACACTGTGATTCCGGGTAGACGCGTTCAGCCAGTTTCTGCAGGCGGATTAGGAGGACCCGAGCATAGACTTTGCCAACAATGCTGAGGAGCGAGATACCTCTGTAGTTGTTGCAGTCGCTCTTTTCGCCCTTGTTTTTGTACAGGGTGACGATCTTGACGTCCCTCATGTCCTGTGGTACAGCTCCCTCATTCCAACACTGACAGAGAACTGCGTGCAAAGGGTGCAGAAGAGAAGTCTTGCAGTGCTTGATGAGGTCTGGGGGAATTCCGTCGTTGCCAGGTGCCTTCCCTGAAGCCAGGCTATCAATGGCCTTGCTGAGTTCGTCCGCAGTTGGCTCTGCGTCAAGTTCTTCCATTACCGGCATGCACTTGATGGCATCGAGGGCTAAGGGGGACACCATGTTCTGTGTGGAGTAGAGGTCGGAGTAGTGTTCCGCCCATCTTTCCATCTGTTGGCTAGGATTGCTGATTACTTCCCCAGTGGAGGATTTGAGGGGGGCGATCTGTGTTGGTCCCAGTGCCTTCTTGATGCCATCATACATTCCTCGGATGTTGCCTCTTTCAGCAGCACTCTGTATCTCTTCGCTGAGCTCTGTCCAGTACTCGTTTGTGCAGCGCCTGGCGTTAAGCTGAACCTTACTTCTGGTAGCCCTGAGGATTTGCAGGTTCTTCTCACTGGGTGACCGCTTATACTTGGTGAGTGCGGCACGCTTGGCCTCAACAGTGGGAGTCATCTCTGATGATTTGGCCTCAACCAGTCGTGGGACTTCGCAGTTTTCTTCCCAAAGGTGGCCATAGCAATGCGGTGCATGGTGTCTCGTAGCGTTTCCCATCTCTCAGTGGCAGAGTCTCTGGGCTGCAATGCATCGTATTCTCTTTGAAAGGCCTCTGCGAACTGTTCTACAAGATCTGGCTGAGACATCTTGCTGACGTCAATGCGAGGGTTCCCTTGTTTCTTTGAGCAGTGGAACTTCTTTAGTTGTAGCCTAATCTTGCAACATACCAGAGAGTGGTCTGTGTCGCAGTCTGCACTGTGATAAGAGCGAGTGTGGAGAACGTTTTTGATAGCGGCACGTCTTACTAGGATCAAATCCAGTTGGTGCCAATGTTTTGAGCGGGGATGCCTCCAGGAGACTTTGTGCTGAGGCTTCGTCTTGAAGAAGGAGTTGGCGATGCACAGTTCATGGCAGGCGCAAAACTCAAGCAGTCGCTGTCCATTCTCATTCATTTTCCCCACTCCAAAGGAACCGAGGCAGAAGGGCCTTGAGTCATTGTCTGCACCCACTCTGGCGTTGAAGTCGCCCAGGAGAACAAGTTGTTCTGTCCTGGTGATGTTCCTTATGGTTGATGCAAGATTTTCGTAGAACTCATCCTTGGTGTCTGGAGAGGCGGACAGAGTTGGGGCATAAACGCTGATGAGAGTGACATAGCCTTCGGTGGTGTTGAGGCGGAGAGTCAAGAGTCGTTCTGAACCGCCGCTGCCTGGTTCAATCATGTTCAGCAGGCTGTTCCTTACTGCAAAGCCTACTCCGTGCTCTCTTGGGGCATCAGAACTCTTTCCTTGCCAGAAGAAGGTGTAGTCCCTTTCCTTTAGTGTTCCTGAGTCAGCCAGCCGTGTTTCCTGCAGAGTGGCAATGTCCACATTGAGCCTCTTTAGTTCGCTGTTTATGACGGCGGTTTTTCTGGCGTCGCTGATGTCTTGCAGATCTTGGGAGAGCCCAGACATCATTGTTCGGACATTCCAACAGCCCAGTTTTACTGCTGATCCTTTTCCTGATCCGTTTCTTGAATTTGAATTTTTCTTTTTGTTTGGTGCGGTAATTAACGACCTGCTTGTGAGATTTTCTCCTAATCTTCATGCATCCAATGAAGAAGGCAGGTCGTGGCGGGACGGCACCTAACTGGCTGGGGGCTGCCCAGCTTAGGTGGGCGGTAGCTGTCCAGTAAGACACGAAGGTCTCTCCCATCGTCAAAAGCAACCCCTGGCGTCAGCTCTACGCCAGTTGAGCAATGACTTATCACCGGTATCTGTTGCTTCCCGTGTTGTGCCGACACTAGTGTTAGTAGCGAGGCTGGAGTGTCCTCTCCAGGTCGTAGGTGCAGAGTGTTTGTGGATGAATGGACAGATGTAAGCCTGGGCAGTGTAATATGGAAGACAGGCTGTTGCCCATGCAACTTGTCCCCCCTCTCCACCTCGCTGACAGATCCAAAGGAACAGCAGGGCTGTTACGTTTTGGTGCCAACGCGGCCGCAGGAGCTGCCGGAAAGTGACAAAGTTTGCCATCCAACCGCCTTAGGGGCCCCACACCGGATTTACCGTCAGGGTTTACTCCCTTAGCTAGATGGCCGCGGGTAACTTTCCAGAGCTGGCGCCCTTTGATGGATCTAATTTATTTCCACCAGGGTTTCTAGCCACCCTCCTCACCATCCTCCTGAGAGGACTGGTGGGGTTTCTGGTTTAGTCGCCAGCAATTCGACCCTGTGACAGGTAGTACTGGGTTCCAGGTTACCAGTAGCGGATACATCTATCCGACCTGACCAAAGTATTACAGCCATATTGTAAGCTGTTGAGGTGTGTGGGTTGATAGTGATGTTTATGCCAGAAGGAATGTGCAGCAAGTCTCTGCTTTTCTTCCCATAATCTCTTTTGTCCCTGTCCATAAAACTAATTAAACAATAAAGTCTGTTCAATTGGCTTTAATGGAGAAGCTTGGAGGTTCAGTTTTTCTGTCCCTATACAGGTTGCTGCTGACACCTGTCCTGTTCGTTTAGGTGGGAATGCAGATCTAGAGTTTAGACTGTACATTAAATGTTTCCTGGTGACCGTTTCAACCCACCTTCCCAGTAATTGCTGTTGTGCTGTTGATGATTTTGTTATACGTGTGATAGGGATTCTGATGTATGAGAATGTTCCGGATCTTGACTCCACTCACCCCTTGGTCAGATATATTTTAATGTGTTGGCGTGATTCACCATAGATTCTCCCCTCCCCCAGCTCATTTTCTTGAACATTATCTGTTTGGACACCGCTCATCTGTGTTTTTTTTTGTCTAAAAGGATTCTCATCCATGCAATAATTGCGGAAGAACATGTGTCTCAAGGATCCGTTTTGTATCCCACATGAATATCCATACCAGACCTAAAAGAACAGTACGCTTACTCATCCACTGGATTGACGAGAGACCCCCCCCCCCCCCACATATATGAATGAATATATATGTATATCATATATACACACACAGTTACAGTGTGTGTGTGTGTGTGTGTGTGTGTGTGTGTGTGTGTGTGTGTGTGTGTGTGTGTGTGTGTGTGTGTGTGTGTGTGTGTATGTGTGTGTGTGTGTGTTCATACATAATTAATCTAAAAGCACAAATGTGAACAGACGTTTAAAGAAACAACAACAAACACAGGTAATCAATCTGAAAAGGTAATGATTGTTGTACTGGATCATATGTATTGTATAACATTGCATTATTTTGTATAACACATGTGGAGCGGTGGTGCTGTGGGCATAGCAACTGCCTAAAACTGCAAATAATACCAAGTTTGAAACCTGATTGAAACTGGGTTATTTCTCTCTACCCCTTTATCAGAACTGGAGTGATAGTCTGGGTAACAGCCTTTTAGTTGATAGGATAAACCAGGATGTTGAGTGCAACATGAGAACCCACTGCAAGGGATGACTTGCCCTTGGCAAACTGATTCTGAAAAAAATTAACTTAAACGGGTAATACAGAAGAGATTTTAACAAATGTGTGGCACTGCGCCATGATGACACATTCTCTCCAGCCTGCATTGCATATGGAAAACCCATTGTGACAAGATACAATACAACAACATATAATGCAACAAGACCCAATGCAGTGCAAAACAATACGGTACAACATAATTGTTATAATGCAACACAATAGAACAAAATACAGTCCAGTGCAATGTGTTTCAGCTTGATGCTTTACTACAAATACTTTTACTGGAACCCAGACTATCCGACTGGATGTCCTACGTCATTTTAGTATACTGTGTAGGTAAGGAGACGCAAGTTCACTCGAGAGTGTGTCTAATACAAAAATAATAGCTTGTTTTTTTTATACCGCCTAAAAACAAAACAAAACAAAAAGCAAAACAACAAAACGAAAAACAAACCAACAACAACACAACAAAACCCACCTTCACCACCAACCAAAGTCCAACAACAAAACAGACAACAACAACAACAAAACCACCTTCGCCACCAACCAAAATCAACAACAACAACGACATAAAAGGGGAAGTCAATGCACCACCCCACAATCAGATTTTGAAGTCGGTACCACTCATTATGGCCACAGGCTGACCGCTCAACATCCATTTGACATGCAGTATAATGCTACATATGTCCTACATTTTGGCATCAGATTTAAAAACGTTTTTGGCTAGTTTGATTCTTTGACTTGACGGGTAATATTTCATTGTATAGAGTGTGTGTATGATTATTGCAATTAGCCATATCAGCTTAATCCATTGTTACTGTTTGTTTACCTAAAAGAAGTTGCAGCAGTAATAGTAGTGATAATGATTAATAGTGATGATAGTAATAATTGTACTTGTACTGGCAACAGCAGTAGCAGTTGTATTTAGAATTGCGTTTCTTTCTTCGTTCCGACTAATATTTTCTAAGATGTATGCATACATGTTAGTCTAGACTGCAGACATTCTATCGCTGCACAATCAGCATACTCCATCTTTGGTGGGTGCGCATTTGGGTGTTTCTGTGTTGGCAAAAGCCACTGAACATTGATATGGCTTACAGAATCTTCAATGTATTTATTCGATGTCTTGCCACATGCATGAAAGGGATTTTGGCACTCACAGGTCTGCACATACATGTTGACCTGGATAACATAAACAAAAATCTCCCATCTTTTACCTACCAGGCAAAATCCAGGTAGTATGGAACCCAGACTGTCTGACTGAATGTCGAACATCCTAATTATCATTTCCGTTATTACACTTTGATCCATGACTTGTCCACAGGCCTTGAAACGAAGTACAAGTCTTCCACCTCTTTGGGAGGTATGTGTGAACTATCTGCTCGTCAGTATGCCCACTGCTCTCAGTCAGCTCTACGTCAACACGTACTTCCCCACTGATGTCAAGACAGAGGCCAGTCTAGATTGATATATCGTGTGAATGAAGAGAGTGACTGATTGATTGATTAAATCATAATTGATTGATCCATACTATTCATCCTCCTCATGCCATTCAGTATGACTAAATGCTTAGCACAACATACCACTGACAGGTGAAGCCACAAGTCGAACCCCCAACAGTGCCAAAAGAAAATAAAAACCAAGCCAAACAAAAACCAAAAAAAGAAACCACAAAAATTTCCAAAACAAAACAAGCACGCACACACACACACACACACACACACACACACACACAACACACACACACACACACACACACACACACACACACACACACACACACACACACACACACACACTCACACACAAAAGAAGAAGGAGAAAGAAAGAAAACCACAACCAGGACTGGCCCCAACTACCTCTCACCCGGAGCCGAGCAAACTGTACATGTATAAGGCTGGTTGATAAGACAAACAACACAGTCAAGTATCATCCATTTTACTTTAGGGCGTTGCTTAAAATGAAATTTCCTGGCCAACATCACGATTGTCTTTATTTACAGATCATATTTGACAAGGGATAGTTGGTGAAAGGGAGCATGAAGAGTAGCCCCGTCTCAGGGTATCAATCTGAAATGAAACTCCACACTATTATTTTCATGTGACGTCATGACAAGACTGTCCCAGGTTTTATGTCCTTTTGTGCCTTGATCTCATGGTGATCTCATTTTCAGTTCCCTCTGCCAGTTCATACCCAAGCAAAGTTCACGTTAAGGACTAATTCTCACAAAGATGTACATACATGTATCTGTTTCTTGTGTAACCTTGATGCACAAGTCTGTTCCTATGCATACATTTTTGTTAGACACTAATATAGGCAGCCATTTCATCATAATAACCACTTCTCTCTCCCACTCCTGTTTGCCTTTTACGTTTCCTTGATTTTCTTCTTTTCGTTTGTATGTTTGTGATTTCTGTTTTTACAAATCATTTTGTTCATTTATTTTTTATATTTTGTTTATGCTTATGTTCTGTGTGTAGAGTAGCAAGTACTAGCTGTCAGATAGGTTCAGTGGGACCTAATTCTACTATCCTTAGGCAATTAAGTATTTTGAAATTTGAACAGTGAAAACTTATGACAACTGTGTCATCTCATAAACTGAATAAGTATTGATCTTTTCAAAAAGAAAGCCTGCCAGATAATCATCACTATACTTGGCTGGAGCATAAAAATGGAACAATGCAAGTACAATGACTCATTCTTGAACAAATTTAGATTACACCCATTCTGTTGTTTATAACAGTTTATCTGTTACTCAACTCGCTGTTAGGAAACCTGGTCGACATCGACGGAGAGCTTCTGCCTTTCCAGTCTGACTGCAAGGACTTGCACGCTCGAGAAAAATCGTTATGCGTCTTCATCCAGTTCAGCCAGCTTTGAGTGGGTACCTGACACTGTTCAGAGTTGGGGTAAGTAAAACAATGAAAGAGAAGGGATGGGCATTGCCCTCATGCAGGCCATGACAAAAATGGGTCTCTGTGTCCTCACTCACCTATGACCTCAAGATAATGGAACAACGTTTACTTTGCAATTTGTTGTTGTTGGTGTTTATATGTTCATTTTGTGTTTGTCTATTTGATACTTTTGTTTAAGAACTCATTGAATTTTTTAGTTATTTGTGCCTTTGATTTGCAGGCTAAGGTAATGATGGACGACATTCAGACGTCTATGAAACATATGATTACACAAGCGAGCTGGATGGATGCTGCAACTAAAACCAAAGCAGTAGAAAAGGTAGATAATGTTTGTTATCAAAAATGTTCAGATACGTTTAATTAAACACACATACACACAGCACATACACACACGCAGGTACACACACACAAACTCTGGCATTTACTCAGACACTCATTCACTTGCACACACACACGCACACACACAGACACAAGCACACACACAGGCACGCATACACACACAGTGATACACACAGACAAACAGAAAGACACAGAAACACACACACATGACACGCAAACACACACACACAGACACACGCACGACTGACAAAAACATACAGAGACACACAGACAGACAGAAAGCCTAACAGACGCACGCACGGACACTGACGCACACACACTGCCCTTCTCCAATCCAATAGCATGCAGTCAAATGCGTATCAGATCTGTTTGTTAATATGCAATATTTGTATTACTTATTGAATTGGACAAACAAGAAAACTGATTTTCATTTTCAGCAAAAACATAGACAAAAAGGTAATACACGCAAAGCGAATGCTATTACCAAAACTGAAGCAATATTGGTTAATGTATTCAGAGACTTTGACCTGAGGGATGAGGGTGTACACAGTTTCTCTTGGACAGAAAATACTTTAACCTGGGACGGAAACTCTTTAACTGGGGAGACTCTGAGCCAAGACGAAAGCACTCAAAGAAAATCTTTCTACAGGAATTTCTTTTGCACATGACCATGCATTGGCCATATATTGGCACAAGGACATCCAGTGTATTAAAGACCAATTTCTGAAACCTGCAAACGCTTCATCCTTGCAGTCAGCCTCAGAAGAGCAGAGGCCATGTTTCAGCCGACACCATCTATTACGATCCCCAATTGATAAACAACAACGAAATCAAGACTGTTGACAAATTCTGCTGCTTGGGCAATACAATGCAATGCAATAGATCTCTCTGTGCAGAAATTATGCTGCACATTCCCAGGGTAAACTTAATCTGGATGGATTGGTAGAAATGATCTAAATAGGATGCCAGTAAAACAGGCAGACACTGAAGGATCAGATTTTGTGCTGAAATTTCTTCTTATTCTGTTTATCTTTAAAATCTCTGAATTTTTGAAGGAAGTATTTGGGTGGAACAATATTACGAAAGACAATTTTAGTTGCTGCACCCATCATCTGGCAGCTAATTTAAAAGTTTATTGGAAGAATTTTAGTGATTTTGAAATCCATGTATTGCTTTTCAGTCCCAAAATCATTCTACTGACCAAGTTTCTGTGCTGAGAAAATATTCGTCTCTGGATAATTTAGTGAGTATTGCGCCAGCGTCATTAATCTCAGTGCCACTGTTGTCTGGTATGCTTGATTTCAAAGGACTTTCATGGCACTGAAGAAACGATCTGTGATGCTATGTGTGACTATAAGAGTATGGATGTCGAGCAAATTGCCGAGCCAAAAGTTGTTATCGTCTACAAAATGTAAAGAATGTAATTGTGCACTTGCAAGGGAGACAAGCTCAGCCTGGAAATAGAATCTGTAAACTTCTCATGTTAGGTGACTTGTGTAATTGCTTTTCTTGATTTATCAATCTCACCTGTCTCCCCTGTAGGTGTCACCGGGTTTGGTGTTGGCTGCTGCACACCAGGACGTTACCATCGCCTTCCAGGCCACTCTGTCTTGACTTTTGTGAACAGTTTCTTGAATATTTGGGCCGCTGATGTTGGTTATGTTCTCGATGTATGAAATTGGAGGTCTACCTTTCATCCTGTTTGCCACTGTTTTTCTTTGAAAAATGGTTGTCGTGAGGTCCGTGTTTTGTTGCATGACACTTGGCCAATGTATTTTAGTCTTCTCTTGTTGCTATCTGCTAGTAGTTTTCTGGTGGTATCAAGTTCTTCCAGGACATTTTCATTAGTTCTTCTGTCCATTTGATACGCAGTAGTTTGATAAAACCATATCTCTGCTGCCTCGATTCTTCTGCAATCAGTTTTTCTCACAGTCCAGGCTTCACAGCCATAAATCATGACTGGCGAGATCAAACATTTTAGAAGTCTAACTTTCAGGCCATTTGGTATGTCTCTGTCTTTCCAGATGTTGAGTTGGACTGTTTTTGGTTTGCCATTCCAATTCTTATTTTGATGTCTTTGGAGCAGGTTCCATTAGTTTTAATAAGCCATGATATTTGAAATCTTGAACATTTTCCGAGGAACTTTGTTAATTCAAATATTATAATTGATTCAATATCTTTGCCTTTTATGGTACCGGTAGCACTTTTGTTTTCTTGGCGTTCAAGTTTAGATCAGCCTTTTTGCTTGTTGCATCTACCATGTATAGAATTCCTTTTATGCTGGTAATGTTGTCTGCTAACAGTTCAGTATCATTGGCATGGTGCACGTTTGTAAGATTTTCCCCCTCCCATCTTTATGCCCATGCCTTCTATGTCATCATTTCTCTTGACTTGTTCTGTGTAGATGTTAAAAGAGATACGTTGAGAGGATACAAATTTGTCTGACTCCTCTGTGGATGTTGAAGAATTCACATTTCTGATTGTTCCATCATACTGTTGCCTTTGGTCTTATATAATGAGGCAATTAGTACAGTAAGGTGATTGGGAAAGCCCATTTTGACCATTGTGTTGAACAGGTGGAGATAATCATCATCATCATCAGGTGCCCTGCCGCATGGCGTTGGCGATCATGGACTTCCATCTGTCTCTATTTCTTGTTGCCCCAAGCATCTCCTCCACCCTCCTCGTCTTCAACCACTCTGCAAGTCGGTCTGGCATTTTCTCCCTGGGTCTATCTGGTGCTCTCTTTCCCTCCAGCTTTCCCATTGTGACCAGGTGCTCCAATTCACCTTTCCTCATAAAATGGCCTATAAATGTTGCCTGTCTTTTTCTAATCTTCCTTACGAATGATCTACTTGTGTCGGCCTCAATCAAGACTGTCTCGTTTGTTTTCTTTGCTTTCCATGGAACTCTTAACATTCTTCTCAAAACCACGTCTCGGCTGCCTCAATCTTGTTCTGGCTTTACTTGTTGACTGTCACGCCTCACATCCATACAACAGTATTGGTTCTATATAACATTCAAGAACTCTCTTCCTGATGTTAATTGATAGGCATTTTGTTGGTAAGAATGTTGTCATCTTCTTGAATGCTGTCTTGGCTTGGCCGATTCTTCTTCTTCTTCTAGGTTTCTCATGATGTTTTCGCTATATTGTGAAAACAGATCTGGTGACAAAACACAACCCTGTCTGACTCCTCTTTTGATGCTTTGGAAAGAGCTTATATTGTTTTCTATTCTCATTGCAGCTGTTTGTTCCCAGTACATATTTTCTGATTATTCGTAGATCTTTTCCATCAACATGGAGTCTCTCCAGTTGAATATCAATTCTTCATGTCTTACCCGGTCGAAAGCCTTGGTATAGTCAACGAAGCATAAATACAAATCCTTAGTCATCTCAATTGACCTATCTATGATAGTTCTTAGGATGTATATGGCATTAATAGTTCCTTTCCCTTCCACAAATCCACACTGTTCTTCTGCTATTTCTCTTTTGATTCTATTCCTTGTCCTCATCATGGGTGTTCTTAACAGGATTTTTGTTACATGGCTCATCAAACTGATTGTGCGATGGAGTTCACATTATATAGCCCCTGTCTTCTTTGGAAGTGCAATGAAAATTGATTTTGACAGTGTCGTAAATTTCATTTAGGAGGACTGTTATTTTTTCTATGCCAAATTCCTCCAGGGCTTCAACCATCTCTGTAGTAATGTTGTCTGGTCCTGGGGCTTTTCCTGGTTTCATCTTTTTCAGTGCTGCTCTAACTTCATCTTTCATTATGGGTGGTCCTTCAAAGTTCTTTTTATAATGTGTTCTTCATTTCTGTCATCCTCAAAAAGGTCTTTAGTGTACTCTCCCTATCTGTCTAATATTTTGTCTTTTTTCATGATAAGCGTGCCATGTTTTGATGTTAAGCAACCAGTTGATGTGCATGTATTTTTCCTGTGGACAATTTCTTCAATTTGTCTGTACATACCCTGACATCCATTTTGTGTCGGTCTACTATTTCTTTGCGTTTTGTTTTCAGCCAAGCTTCCTTAGCTTCATTGCACCTATTCCTGATTTCTTTGTTTATCTTGCTGTATATCTCCTCGTTTCTCTTTGCCTTCCTCCTTTCCTCCATCAAGCCCAAATTTTCATTAGTCATCCAGCTCTTTTTTGCTTTTCTATCTTCCTTAGGGATTTCTTCACAGCTTCATTTATCGAATTTCTCAACTTTGTCCATTGTTCCTCACTGTTACCAACGTCTTCCAGAGCACTGAATTTGTTTTGAACATGTAGGCCTACATTAAATTTTCTACGTATCACTTCATCTGTCTCTAAGAGTCCAAGATTTAGTTTGATGTTGCTTTTGATCTGTTTCCTTTACCTTAATTTCAGTCTAAATTTCAGTCTGCGCATGGTAGTGTTTTTGCTGACAGTAAAGAGTTTTTAAATCTTTTGTTGATCAGTATGTAGTCAATCTGATTTTTGGTATTATCTCCTGGGCTCTCCAAGTCCATTCTCTTCTATTAGATTGGTCAAACCAGGTGTTTCCTACTATGAACTCATTCATCTGTGCCCATTCTACAAGTTTCCCTCCCTTTCATTTTGTGTACCAAGGCCATGAGGTCCAACTATATCCTCTTCCTCTACCCTATCCTGTCCCACTTTAGCATTAAAATCTCCCATTATTATGGTAACTTCTTGTGATTTACATTGGACCTTGGCCATCTCTAATACTTTGTAGAAGTTGTCGATGTCTTCCTGAGTACTAGCGGATGTTGGTGCATACACCTGAATGATATTGATATCAAATGGTTTGCCTCTCAATTTGACCAGCAAAACTCTGTCGGACACAGCCAGTATCCCTTAACTGCTTTTGATTTGTCTTTGTCCATCATGATGCATACTCCTCTTTCATGTGAATTACCACCAGAATATATCACTGTGTATTGGAGATGAATGACACTGTCAAATGCTTTGTTATAGCCTGTGAAGGTGACAAAAGCTTCTTTTTCAGTGCCGTTTATTTTCTCTATGAGTGAGTGTAGCACAAAGAGCACGTCAGTTGTGCCTCTGTTGGATCTGTAGCCTGCATGGCAGTCAGATATTTTATTTTCTATCTTGGGCTTCAATCTGTTGAGAATAATTATGAGCTGGATTTTACTGGAGTGGCTGATTCAGGCAATGGGCATTTATCAATATGAAGGAAAAATAATGTTACAAAATGGTATGAGATGAGTTTGTCAATAACCAAAAGATTGGTGTTATCAGTCTAACAATCAGTGATAAACCAGTTGAGGTTATGGCCATGGAGGTGGGTAGGTACAGCTTTAAGCTGGTTTAGGTTGTAACTGTCAAGTAAACGTTTTTAAATGGCAACATATGTAGAAACAGTATGAATGAAAGTTTTCATCAATGAGGACAACAGATTATTACATGCACTGCATTATTTGAGCAAATGAGGAGACTCGCCCATAAACATTTCGTCTTTGAGCTTAACTGTTCTGTTGAGTGGATGGATGGTAGATTGACAGAAAGACAAACAGCATTTGTACCTGAAACAAACTTCACAGATTTTGAATGATTTAAAATCAAGGTCTTGGTGGATATTTTGATATAAGACACAGGACTGTCTGTAAATATAACAGTAAGTCCACTGCCAGTGCTAGATTCTTACAGTATTGATGGTTCGAGGAAAATAACACAAAGTTAACGTTTCCTTGTTTTCAAAATGACCGAACAATATATCCTTATGCTGTCTCTTTCAAAATGGCTGCAGATATAGATGACGATTTTTCAAGGTGAGCCTATCCTCATTTCGTTTGGCTGTCCCATCAGTGAGCTTGTCGATCTGGGTGTTACTCCCTGACTGCACACATCATACAGTTTCAGTCTTCTCATTAGAATAAACTCTATGTGCACCATTGCCACAAATGCCATGTGGCTGGAAAGATCAAGAATGACAATGGCCTAAACTATAAGCATGGGCACAAACCTTATGCACTGATAAGATCTTGACTGATGAGTTCTGTATACTACTGTCTATGCTTGTATTAGTCTGTTGCTGAAACAAAACAAGCAAAAGGTAAACTCACCCAGGATGGCTCTGGCTGATAGGTCCTTGTTGTGTCTCCTCAGTTTTTGATATTCATGTGGTTGCAAGGACGTCCTCCGAATATTTCCTTCTCAGGAGGTTCACCATGAAGGAGAGATCTACTGTTCTAACATGGTCTAACCATCTCAGACATCTTTGGCTAAAATGGCAAACACGCCTTCATGCTCTGAGACCTCTTTGTTAATCACTCTGTTCTGATAGGAGTCATTTTTTTCTACAGAGGCTTGAAGCAATTTGTTATAAAGAAACTTGAAGCTTCACTGATGTGGAAGACTATTAAGGATAAACCCTGGCACAGTCACAGCTTGACAACAATAGAATCATTCATTATGTTATCCACCGCAGTATTAAGGGAAGTACGCAAGACAGGACTGACTCACGGTAGGTGAATGTGTGAACCACTTGAAGGATATAGTCATCGAATGTATTTATGGATGGGAATGCAGTGTCACATCATGTTTTCTTCATATTTGATAAACAGCCCAGCTAGCTGCGTACATTTGACACTTTACGTACAGTGAGTTTGGAGAATAGTGAAACACAAGAAGGAATTTCAATACTTTGACTTCATGACTTATTTCTGAAGACACACCGCGGGTAATATAGGGCCACATCAGCATGCCTCTAGCGGACTCCGATCTGGGTTTTCTCTTCATTTGGGCCATGTCGATCCAGCAAACTTCATCTTGTTTTGCGTACACTTTCTTCATGTCTGTTTTAGTCTGCCAACTTTCCTCCTCTTCCCCTGGGATTCTACTTTAAATGTGTCAGACAAGTAGTCTTAGTCTGCGGTATGCCAAAACTAAACATCGCACATATACAACCTTTCAACATTGGTTTCGGATCAAAAGTAGGAAGTTTGGAGAGTCGTCATCGGCGTTGGGTGAGAGCCTTTGGTCATCTCAGGAAATAGTTTGTAAGAAGATGATTACAATTATGTTCAATATTTAATGCATTAAAACACAAGAAATCAGCGCAACACAACTCAACACGATATGTTATAGTTATGATTTTTTTTCTCTAGATTGATGCCATGAGCCAGTTGATTGGTTATCTTGACTGGCAGTCCAATGACACGTTGGTGAACGAACACTACAGATATGTGAGTGCTGCCATTGCAAATGTATCAACTCTTAAAGCATGAATAGAGTTTCCTGAGCATGCTACTGGAAATGAGGAAATCCCAACCTTCCAGGTCGAAATTCATTGGCCGAACAACAAGTTTTCAGCCTTTTCTGGAGGCCTTCACCAGGTGGATTGAGTAGTCTGCTGCTGCAAGTGTTGCTTGTAGTATAAATCCTCCATCACAGTTCAGAGATGATTTTATGGCATGATCCCCAAGGCTTCCTGATTTTTTTCCTGGAAGTGTTATTCTTAGCTACAATTTATTTTTTGTCTTCCTCAAAAGATCTCATGACTCGGACAAAAATCAGGGAAGCTTTGGAGATCATGCAATAAAGTCCATCCTAGAAGTTTATACGATCTTCACAACATAGTGGTACTACAAGCGACACTTGAATCTAATGACACGAGTGCTAGCTCTGATTGCTTTGGGGGATTTCTCATACCATTTGATGAAAGCCTCATGAGAAAGGTAGTGGCACTTCAATCATTTTTACCTTTATATCACGGTGATACGATTTATACATTGTCTTTATTCCCCCCACCGTTTCTCTTGACAAAATGGAGATTGTATCATATTGGCGGCAAAAGGTGTGTATCATATTGGCCGCAAAGGGTGTGTGCGCTGCTGTTTCTGAATGGATCATTTGCCAAATCTTTCTGAAAGTGGGCCGTCACGAATGCGTAAGTTTGAAAGTCATGGCACCAAGGTCAAATTCATCCAAAGCAAAACAGTGCCTAAAATCGGGATTTTGTCCGGAAATGTGCAAACAGCACTTTCTCAAGGTCTTTTGATAGTAGTTGAAATAGTTTTCCAATAGTTTTCCAAGTTCTGATATTCCACCATTGTCCTAGGTTCATTTGATATTTCATTTTTCCTGATGCTTTTTCAAAGTCACACTAACCTTGGTAAGTACAATATTTGGATATTTCTGGTGGGAACCGAAAACTTAATGTATAGCAAAGGAGCCTGCTAGAACCTCTTGTTATTCGTTTTTGGGTCCGTTTTTTAGCAAGTTTTTCCAGTGATTGTGTCTGTTTCGGTGTCTAGCTATTACACATATCTGCTCCAAGCATCTGTGTAGGATTGTTCTTAGAAACCGTGTTCCAGGTTTAAAACTGAATCATTAACTCAGAACATGTATGTATGTATGTATGTATGTATGTATGTATGTATGTATGTATGTATGTATGTATGTATGTATGTATGTATGCATGTATGATGTATGTATGTGTGTGTGTGTATGTGTGTGTGTGTGTGTGTGTGTGTGTGTGTGTGTGTGTGTGTGTGTGATTGTGTGTGTGTGTGTGTGTGTGACGAGATGTGTGTGTATGTGTGTGTGATGTGTGTGTGTGTGATGTGTGTGTGTGTGTGTGTGTGTGTGTGTGTGTGTGTGTGTGTGTGTGTGTGTGTGTGTGTTGTGCTCCAAATGGCTTTTAATGTCATGAGTCATGTTTGTAGATGTAGCCTTTATTCAGGTCACAATAGCATTAAACTGCATCATGATGTCAGAAGTAGACTTGGAGAAAGCATTAGTAATGTCTGACCTAATTACTGCTTTTTTCAACTGGAATATGAGCCAGGTAACAGCGTTTTCTGCTAAAATCTCTCCTTACACTGATCTGCTACATCTTGCCCATAAGAACCAGTAAAATCTCCTAACAATAATGTATGTTAGGATAAGAATGGAGATGAGGCAGCTGGTTGCATAGAGGTAGAACTTCAGGCTACCAATCTGACTGGGTTTCCATGGGTGCAGATCTGACCCGGTTAGGAAATTGTCTGATGTGGCATTCCGTCCACCTATTGTTGATAGAGGTATCTGACACAATTCAGAACTGTGGAAAGTAAAGTGAAGAGATGGAGGGATGGAGGGAGACATTGCCCTCTTAATGCTGACCTAAAGATGAATTGAGCTCTTTACCACCTCACCTTCCTGTGACCTCAAGATTACGGGACACCCTTCACCTTTTAAGTTTAGGTTCGTCCATGTCTCAAAAGTGTTCACTGACCACTTTTTAACAACCAAAAAAGTTGTAATGTGTAAGAGCATTTGGAAAAAAATTTACCATTCAACGCTGCCATAAACAATTAAAAAAGCCACACCACGGTCTATTTTGAAGGTCGCTGACATGAAAATGCCTAACGATGTCAGAAACGGGGTAGAAGAAAGTAGTAGATTGGTCTGACTATAATTCATTTTCTTCTTTCGTGTTGACCATAGATACGTAAACAAAATTTTCTCAACTCTTGTGGATGTGGATCTTTACCAGATTTTGGTCAAATTTGTTAACTTTTGAGTAGTCACAAAAGTATTACGTTTTGAAGGATGAGTCTCCTTGATCAAGGCCACAGGAACCAAAAAAAGTGCCTAAAATCAGGACTTTTGAAGGACATGTATGAACACATGAACTCGTGACAGTATTTGAAACCTGCTTTCCATGTTGTAACATCTACCAGTTTCTTTATGCACAAGTTTTATGTCAATCGAAGTTTCTGCAAGGTCAAAGTATTGTCGAGAAGTACAGAATATAGATTTTCTTCAATAATTTATGCATAACAAAGGATTTATTCGGAGTGAATTGACCACCTTTTCTTCTTTTTTAATAGCTGGGTTACGAATCAAGTACCACGTTTTTCTGTATTAGTACCAGAGAATGTTTAGCGGTGTAAGAAAATGGAGTTGGAATTGTTTCATCTTTTTTGTGTTGTATTTTGTTTTCAGAAGGATTACATACCAGGCAACACCTTCTTTTACAACAATCTGCTAGATAGTCGGTCCGCTGTGCTACTCAACAGTGAGAAACTGCTTCATCCTGTCAGCTCCAACCCCCTCGAGTATGTCAAATAATGATAATGAAAATGAAAATACATAGTTTCCTTGTCTTGGAGCTAAAGATATTAACTCAATTTACTTCCTCAATAGTGTAATAGCTGACAGTCAGTTTCATTTTTTATAAATGACGATGGTAACAAAAGTAATGATAGGAGTAGTAGTATAGTGCTACTAGTAGTAGTAATGATGACAACAACGACAGTAATATAATAATAATAATTCTGATGATGATGATGATAATGACAATAAACATAGCAATAATAATGATAACAGTAACAATAGTTATAATGATGATGATATTGCTTAACCTGTATTTACGTAAGTGTCCGAGTGTGTGTTTGTATGTGTTAGTATGTTTGTATGCTTGATTGATTGTGTCAGTGTTTAATGTGTGAGGGTTTCAGTGTGTGTATGTATGTGTTAGTATGTTTGTATGCTTGATTGATTGTGTCAGTGTTTAATGTGTGAGGGTTTCAGTGTGTGTATGTATGTTCATGCATGTGCGTGTATGAGCATGTGTTTTGTTTGTTTGTTGCTTTTGTCTCTGTGTGTTTTGTGTGTCAGGTTGTGTGAGTGTGTTGTGTGAGCCAGAGAAGATAAAATACTTATTTTTTGGTCATCAGGTGACCGATTGACATATGGAAGTAGACGTTTTTTTACAACGCCTTTTATTATTTGATATTGTATACATAATAGTTCATCAGTTTTTATCTTAACAGTAGGGATGGACATGTATTTGCTTTACGTGTGTTTGCCTTTGTCTCTTGTGCTTTTGCAAAGTGTTTAGGACCCTTGTGAGATGAGGCCATGTACACGTAGTCACTATTACTATGTCATTGATAGTAATGAAATTATGAAGAATATGATGATGATGATGATAAGAATGTGTGCGTGGGCAAAGAGAAGGGCTTAGGTGGATAGGTGAAGTGAGTAGGTGCTAGAGGGTGGAGGAAGGATTTAGTTGGATAGGCGAGGTATGTGGGTGGATGTATCAAATGACAGGTTGTTTATTAGGAAGGAAGAGAGAGAGAGAGATGAGAGAGAGTGAGAGAGTGTGTGTGTGTGTGTGTGTGTGTGTGTGTGTGTGCGTGCATCTGCATAAGCGTGCGTATGTGCATACACGCACGCGCATGTGTATGTATAAGTGGGTGTGTAGGTGGGACAGGGAGATTCAACAGGAGGGTGGAGGAAGTGTCTGTGTGTGTGCGCCAGATCATGCAATAGAGGCAGTATATACAAATATGTATGTGCGTGTGTATGAAAAAGAGACAAGCACACATGTGCGTCTGTGGATGTATGTTGTATTCTGTTGATTTATTCTTTAATAATAAGGTATAAAACAACAACATAGCAACAAAATACTGGCTGTCTCGTGTTTTTGTGTGTATTTATGTGTATGTATGTGTATAGTTTTGTGTGTGTGTGTGTGTGTGTGTGTGTGTGTGTGTGTGTGTGTGTGTGTGTGTGTGTGTGTGTGTGTGTGTGTGTGGTGTGTGTATGTGTGTTGTGTGTGTCACATATTTCTGCTTCTATTTAAAACAGAACAAAATTGGGCGTTGCCATCGTATAGAGTCATTGCAACAGACTACCGACTTGAAGGTTGTAGGCTCGAATCTACACCCGTGCTCTTCAAATTATTGTGAGATTTTTCAGCTCCAGTCAGCTCCCACTCAGAGTTGGGAGTGTTATGTACTCGTTGAGAAGGTGGGACAACACAGTCGAGGCTCGTTCACTTCACTAATGCGTCATTGAGGGTGCTGCTGAAATTGTCTGACCAACACCACAGGTGTCTGTATCTCTCTCATGCCTAGTTGACGCCAGGATACATTCTGATAGTAAGCATAGAGTACAGCCCCGTCACGCAGTCTCAGGCCTACAGGAAACTCCAAAGTATCATGTTTATCATCTTCATCGTCATCATTGTTGCATTGTAAAAACTGTTCCCAGAGGACTGGGATTGGAATTTGAGACATCAGATATAAATCTACAGATCTAATACAAGAAACAAAGCGCCCGCTAAGATCAAATCAAAACAAAACAAGACACTCCCCCAATAACAAACAAACAAACAAACTCAAAAACACAAAACAAAACAAAACAAACTGAGGCCTGCCTGAGGCTTGAAACCACGATCCCAGTGTTAACAGTATGGAAAGTTATTCAGCTGGACCAACGGCTTACTAACAAATAAATAAAGTACATAGATAAACAAATGAGCAAATAAAGCATGTACTTTTTTTAAATTCTGTGCTTTATTTTTCAGTTGGACATTTACTGCAGCCACTGGTGCTTATTCTTACTCTCCATCGCAAAATAAGATCGGTAAGACAGTCTTTCATTCTGTCTGCCTCTGTGCCTGGCAGTGTGTGCGTGTGTGTATGTGTGCATGCGTGCGTGCATGCGTGTGTGTGTGTGTGTGCATGTGTGTTTGTGGTGTGTGTGTATGTGGTGTGTGTGTGCGCGCGCGTGCGTGCTGAGACCATGTATAATGTGTGTTGGAGTGTGAGTGTGTGCAAAATGTATGAAGAATATTTTTCGTCAGCTTGTTACGAGTGCGGATGGATCTTTACAAAATTTTGGTCGGTCAAAGTTGGAGACTGTTGCAGAGTTGTGAGAGCATGTTTCAAAGGCAAAGTTCTAGGGCCAGGTGAAGGTCACACAGACTAAAAAAAAAACTGCTTAAAATTTAAAGTGTGTGAACAGCGCTTTCTTATGAACTTCTGTTTTATATTTTCACTGTTGTGGCATTTTACCAATGTTTTCAATGCACATCAGGTTTTATTTCAGCTGCACCTTCTCCAAAGTTCCAGTGAAGTAGAGATGTGCACGATGTGGATTTTCTGTAATAAATTTTTGTTTAACGCGAGTGAGTACTAGAATGGCTTTATCCTTGTTTTTTACCTCATCATATAAGCATTTAATATACTCCCATGTTTTGGGTGTGCATGCTGTTGTTTTAGTTTGTATGTGAGTTTCTGGAAGCCACCAAAAACTGACAAGGCTTACGTGATGTGGGTATTTCATGTTCTACATACGTTTGAATATGAAAGTGGTTGAGACACCAGCAGGTCTACACATCTGTTCACCAGGAAGAATCAGAAAAATCTCCGTCTTTTAAGCATCAGGCATAGCCAGGCAGGACCTTCCAATTAATACTCTGATACCCTAATCACTTGGCTATTAAGCTCAAACTTTTGAATAGGAACAAAAAGTCCTCATTCTGTTAGTTTAATGACAGAGTAGTATAGTTCATAGATGACTCTCTGTTTATATGAGAAAGCATATGTAATAATAAAGTTTTGTTTTGATTCACAGTATTACCTGCTGGAATTTTTCGACCACCATTCTATGAAAGAGACTATCCATGGTAAGTCATTTTACGAGCGTCTTAGTAACAGCATTCACATCGGTAGTCAGTGACTGTAATCATGGCCTGGTAGTTCAGTCACATGAAATTACATCTGTTTTCCGTTTAGGTCTACTTGCATTATAAATAAAGATTCTGCCTTCCAGTCCAACTGTGCGGGTTTGAGTCTGGCTTGATATGTTTTTGTGCACAGCTGCAGTTCATCCAGCTGTAAATAGATACCAGACCCTGTTTAGAATGCGGAAGCAATTATAGGTAATTTAGGCCCGGTTTTATAAATGTTTTAGTGTCCTTAGTTATGTTTAAATTTGTATTCAGGTATGTTTTTTTAAATCCCCATGCGATAGATTGGACGGAGTGGTCAATGCCAGGGGCATCTCCTTAGATTATGTGTGCAAATGCATTCATATATATATATACTTAATTTTCTTTTCCTGTTTTTTTCCTCTTGAAGTATTATGTACGTTTTGATATGGTTATAGCCCTCATATGATTGTACCCAGTCGGCTGGGCTTTAAATAAAATAACGGTAACAGATTTGAGGAAGGTAAACAAATGAGGCAAGGAAGACGGCACCTTTGTAATAATGTTGGCCATGAGAAATGTTGATATCTCCTACGACCTATAGACTAAGACACAAACTTTACCTTTGCCTTTTGCATGTGTTAGGGTGTACTCTGAATGGGATAGGGGAAGTAGAAAAGGGAAAAGAATTACTCTGTCGGCTTTTGTTTCATATACACCCACCCATCCACCATCTCCCCCCCCCACCACCACCCCACACACAGGTCACTGTGGACTGCATATTGAAACATAATGATTCATTCACTTGCAGGTCCATGAAGTTTGGTGGTATTGGGTCCATTATTGGTCACGAGCTGACATCTGTATTTAGCGATCCAGGTATAACACACTAAGTTTTTGTGTCTCTAACATCTCTGTCTGTCTCTCCTCTCCTTGTGTGTGTACGTGTGGTTTTTGATGGTACCTTATCTGTTCTCAGTATGGTTCTCACCTTAAGAGGACATATAGCTATGAAGGTCAGACACTACTGCGCACATGTTGACCTGGGAGATTGGAAAGATCTCCACGCCTTATCCACCAGGCAGTACCCAAGCAGGTTGAAACCCACACCTTCCAATTGGAAGACCAGTGTCCTAACCAGTCGATGGTCACGCCTATCTCATGTTTTATGCTTTTATACTGGATGCACAAGACCCAGTTGGTGTAGTAGTAGAGATCTTGCCTTGCAGTTTGAATGCACGGGTTTGAATCTGGCTGGAGAAGGACAGACAGGGAGAGAGAAAGAGAGAGAGGGGGGGGCAAGAGAGGGAGGGGGATGAGGGAGGGAAGGAGAAAGGGAGGGAAGAAGGAGGGATGGATGGAGAGAGAGAGAGAGAAGAGAGAGAGAGAGAGAGAGAGAGAGAGAGAGAATTCATTTTCCAGTAGCAATAGTCATAAGCTAAATGCCAGTTTTCAAACTTATCATTGCCTCCATGCAAGGAGTTTTCTGTTTCTCATATGATATGACATACATGATCTTTAACGTGCACGTGTGATATTCTGCATGCGTATATACACACGATGGGGTTTAGGTACTGGTGGTCGTACACATGTTGACCTGACCCTACTGCAAGTGGCCTGCATTTCGCCAGCGGTGGAATGGGTATGGTCCTGTGTAATGTTGAGAAAGCTAAAGTAACAAAGGGGTCAGACAGGCACCACCTTCAAAGTGCCGATACCAGGAAAAAAAAAACGGGTTTTACCATCTCATTCAGATACAAGCTCTGAACTATGGGATAGTCTTTACTGTGACTTTTGTTACATGCATTTCAATGGATTAAAATTTGTTCCGAGCGCGGAGACGTCATCTTGAGAAACTGAAACTGAAATTAAAAGAAACTTCTATATGCACAACTGGTATTATGTTACTGAATAATCTCTAATCCGGGTACAGGTAAAACTTGGTGGTCCAACTCGACTGCAGACAATTTCCAGAACTTGGCATCATGCTTTGTGGACCAGTATAGCAAGCAGGTCATCAACGGTCAAAACGTCAGTATTGCCTGCATACTCTGGCTCTCTCTCTCTCTCTCTGATTTTAAGGGAACGTCATGTGTAGAAACAATTTTAGGAATTTAGGCCTGTTTTGATACGTGATTCAGTGTCCTTAGTTGCTTTTAAATTTGTATTCATATTTGTTACTTTAAACCCGCTAGTGATAAATTGGACGGCGTGGTCATTGCTAGGGCTTCTTCTCAGATCACATGCGCAAATGCATCAATCAATCTGTGTACTTAATTTTCTGTTCCAGGTTTTCTCCAATTGAGATATTGCGTATGATTTGAGATGGTTATAGCCCTGATAAGGCTCTCCACAGTCAGCTAGTCTTAAACAAAATTAACAATAACACTAGCAGTAACAACAAGACGAATAATCATCATCATCATGTGCCCTGCCACATGTGTTGGCAATCATGGCCCTCCACTAGAATCTATCCCCTGTCGCTGCAAGTACATCTCCCACCTCTCTGTCTTCAGCCCCCCTGCAAGTCCGTCCAGTTTTTTCTCCCTGGGTCTGCCTGGTGCTCTTTCCGTCTAGCTTTCCTGTTGTGACCAGGTGTCTTAATTCTCCTTTTCTCATAAAATGTCCTATAAATGTTGTTTGTCTTTTCCAAATCTTCGTTATTAATGATCTTCTTGGTCTGCCTCCTTCAAGACTGTCTCGTTTGTTTTCTTTGTTGTCCATAGAACTCTCAACATTCTTCTTAGAAACCAATTTCATTTGCCTCAATTTTGTTCTGATTTTGCTAGTTGATGGTCTATGCCTCACAACCGTACAACAGTATCGGTTCATAGAACATTCTAAAACTGTCTTCCTGATGTTATTTGATAGCCATTAGTTGGTAAGAATGCTGTTTATCTTCTGGAATGCTGTTTTGGCTTGGCCGATTCTGCTGGCTATTTCTGATGTGCAGCTACTGTCTGGTGAGATGACCGTTCCCACATTTTAAACTTATCAACCTGTCTCAAAGTTGTGCCATTTGCTGTTATTTTCCATGAGGGGATTTCATGTTTTTTACTGATTTACCATGACTTCAGTCTTCCTGCTATTTATCTCCAACCCTTTATTTTTGCATTCTATTTCTATTATAATCAGAAGGTTTTGTAGGTCTTTTTCATTTTCTGCAATTAGCACGGAGTCATCTGCGTAACGAATGTTATTATTCTTCCTCCATCCTTTATCCCAGGGCATTCTTCTAAGTTTCTCATGTAGTTTAACTATAAAGTGAAAACAAATTGGTGACAGAACAAGACCCTGCCTGACCCCTCTTTTGATATTTTGGAAAGAGTTATATTGTTTCCTATTCTCATTGCTGCTCTTGTTACCAATATATATGTATAAGAATAGTCTGTACTAAAAAAGAAATACGGTTAGGCCTACTTCGCACTTTTTGTCTGTGGAGGAAGTAGTGTGAGGTACTCCCCCTCGTTTATCATTAACCTCAGTGCAAACTTTTTTTTTTTTTTTTGTAACTGAGCCCATTTTATATACCTCCCGTGCATCACTATCCCTGTACCACTCATTTCGGCACTCCAGCACGCCCAAAAACCTGTCAAAAATGAGATCACCTTGAGAAAAGAGTATGAAGGACCACTCAATGCTATGATGATAATGGGGATGAGACTGAATCAAAGGACTGTACTCTATGCTTATTTTCATAATGTATCCCTGTGTCACCCAGGCATAAGAGGTACAGCCATCTGCAGCGTTGATCAGGAAATATGACCAGCTCTCTCAGTGATGTAACTGTAAAATGGATGAGAGTCGACTGTGTGGTCCCAGCCTTCCAACCAAACCCAGCGTGCGTTCAGGTCTGAGTAAGAGCCAGTTGGGCTCAAAAAATTCGACTTTTTTTTGTTTGACTTATAGGGGGTTGAACCCCAACCTCCTAGCCAGTCTGTTGTGCTAACACCTTCACCACGTTGACTGATCGCAGTGCAAAGTGTAGCCCTAGCCACAAGTGCAAAAAATATGGTTATGAACATACATTCAGAAAAGAAAAATAACAGTCACTATAACTGAACATTTGTAGCCACATACAGCTTGGTTGGCATATAGAGATGAGCACACATGTGTTAACGCCCTATCGGTATACTTAGTCCTATCGGTATGAAAGCAGGTCTTTCTATTCCATACATTCCGAATAACAACTCCTCCCCAAGAGCACTTAGCACTGCAACCGGATCTGTTACGTATATCTCATCACTGGCACCGGTGGTTAGCCAGGGCACATAGCCAGGCAAAAATTAATACATTCCACGTTATATCTATGTCATTCCTTCCGTTTTAGTAACATCACAAACTTGTTCATATAGAATGAATTATATGAAAAAAGATATTTTCATTAGTTCACCTTAGATCGAAACAGGACTGAAATGATGGAATGGCTTTGAATAATTTGTTGAGGGTACAAAAAAATGTATTACCGTTTGCTGTAAGAGCAGACGAAACAAATGTAGGTTGAGGTAGGGAGACCAAATTGTACCAAAGAATTTTATATAAGTACATTTCTAAATTAATCGTGACCTTTTGATTTTTATAGTGTACACATTTGTAATCTTCCGAAGCAACATGTTGAAACGTTAAGCTTTAGATTTCGTAAACAGCGTTGTGTATGCTGTTTTCAATGAACTGTACCAATTGGACGTATATATACGTTAAGATAATGTGTGTCTCGTTTGCCAATGAAGTATATGTATGTTTACATCACATCATGGATTTTCCTACGTCCATTTTGAAGCTGGGGAATCCCATGTCACATGAACCAGAAAGCCCTGTCCATCTACACGAATTATGCATGAGGTCATCAGCCAATCACACTTTGCTATAGTCACTGCACTGCAGCGTTTGTACCTACCCCCCTCAAAGATTTTGACCTTTCTTCCACAATGAAATAGCGACAATGCTTTGTCTAGAACCAAGTGCTGTGAGACAGACTGCGTGTTGTGTTGCCAAGGGTTTTAGCTATTTCATCACAGCACATACTGAGCCAAGCTTCAGGTGAACTCTGACTGATCCACACTTCAGAGTGGGTAACGGAGGAGGGGTTCGGGGAAGTGATGAGGAGATGAAGTTTACAGCTGTCAGCTATTGTGCCAGCACATTTAGTCAGTGAAGCTCGCTTTATCATGTTTTACATGGCCAGCTTAAATAGGAGAGTCCAGTGCAACACATGGCTGTCAGAATTGTTGAGTTTTCTGTCTTCTGTGAAGTGTTTCTCTGGTTTGGGAGGGAATGAAAAGAAAGCGGTGGGTGTGGCAGTGAGAGACTGAGTGTGTGTGTGTGTGTGTGTGTGTGTGTGTGTGTGTGTGTGTGTGTGTGTGTGTGTGTGTGTGTGTGTGTGTACTATTCAGTACTTTTATGCACATAGGGTTTGGAGACATATCTCAATACTTTTGTGTGTGTATATATATATATATATATATATTATTATATATATATTATATTTATATATATATATAATACAATTCAAGCAGCATGTGCACAGAAAAGGCAACAAATCAATGTAAAAATTCCCAATTTTCGGCGGTACACCCGCCTTCCTCAAGGGACTTTAGTCACTGACTACGATATGCTACACAGACACATCAGAATATTTTACATAGGCTACATTACGTAGTTTGACTCGATATTGTTGTGACGTCAATGACAGAGTTCAGGCCAGAGGAATATGGTTTCATTTTGTTCATCCAAAAAGACTCCCTCCTCAGTCTGGTGTCCAGGTTCTCAGAGTGCACCTTTTCCATGCGAAACATTTTAAGTTTGAAGTGAATGGCTAGTTTGGTTGAAGTGTTTGGTGACCTGAGTGCCTGTATTTTTTTGGATGTTTGACCGGTGTGTGTGGTGTGTGTGTGTGTGTGTGTGTGTGTGTGTGTGTGTGTGTGTGTGTGTGTGTGTGTGTGTGGTGTGTGTGTGTGTGTTGTGTGTGCTTAGAATATTTTGTTTTTATATTACTAATCCATAATGTATAACAATACATTTTGTGAATTTATTTATGTCAATTTCATGGCCCATTCTTCACTCACCAAAGAGTCAAATACAGTTGAAGCTATCATAAATGGATAGTCTTGTCATTGTCCTTTCAGAAAAAAAGGGTTATGATTACTTTCATGCAATAATTTGCATGCTAGAATGTTTTGTTATTTATTACCTACCCATGCCATAATCGCTTGGCAAATAGCATACACCAACAAAACAATGTACTTGGCACTGAAGGGGTTAATACACATGTTTGACCATGGCTAGAGAAGCGTTTGTTTCTTTAAACATATTTTTACAATTCACTTTTGCCAAAGTGTAGTTACAGACATATGTACAAATACATGACAGTAAAAGCAAAGTGTAACTACAATTATGACGAACAGTGTAAAATTTCACAGACGTGCAGAACGAAATAAATATATATGAGAAGATGTACACATTTAAATAAGGCATAATTAAAGAGCCACAAAGCATGAAAAGATAAAGCACACATGAATGTACACATTTTAAACTGCCACAACGCCTGAAAAGATATACAGAAATTTAGACATACTGTCAATTTTCCAAATGTATTTTGATGCGTGTTTATTACTAGTAAATTGATAAGAAGTCTTGCTGCCATTTCTATTATATATTTTAAAATTCCACACCATTCTTGCATTATACTCTTCTACGTGGTATTTTGAGGCCAGAAAGTGCTTAAAGGAGGTTGTGTTAGAAAGAGTCTTATCAGATTTGCTTTTACAGATGTACACCTTCCAGATAGAGATGGCTATTTTCGGTTTTCAGTCAGTCTAAGATTTGCACAGATAACACATTCTGATTTCAACAGTTCTTCATTCCTTTTCCAGAATCCTTAGATGCGTAAATTTTTTTTAATAGGATCAGTGCAATCTTTCCTTTCCCATACAAATGTCATAACAGAAACTGTTCATTAATCCCATTTCTTTCCGGATGACATTAGTTTCAAGAATTCTGTGTACAAGACGTATTTGAAACCATTTAAGATAACATTTATAATGCAACCTCTGGTTTTCAGCGTTGTCCATTTAGAATAAGAATTTGGTAATTTGTCACATCTCACTAACAATTCATAATATAACCTGGTTCCTTTTGGTGCAGAGTAAATTTCTTTCACTTTCGTAGGAATACATGCACACTTTCATTTGGTATATTCAGCTCTGCCTTCTGTTTATAAGTCTTTTCAGCCCGTTTTCATCTATTAAAACCCAGGCAGTTTACATTCATTTTGTATTTTCTATTGAATTTTCCTTGTGTCAGAAAAATTGGTCATCATTTGAAAAGTGTACACCATGATGAATCAGGATTGAATCCATATACTATTTTTCATAACAATATTTCCAGTAGTGATTTATTTTTCTTTAAAGGGCTTATCCAGACAGCAAATCAGCTGGTAGGGATTTTTTTATCACTGCAAAAGTGATTGTTTGCCAAAAAGGTCTGTTTTCAAAATAATGTATCATTGATTTTACTAAAAGCATAACTAGGGCCATATTTTTCAAACTGTGCTAAATAGGGGTAGAGTTCACAGGATGTGTTTTGCCATTTGTGCTTAGTGTTTGAAATTTGCTCAACCAGGAAAATGTCAAATCTTGAATATATCATGAAATATCTGGTATGTTTAACCTCCATTATATGCTCTCTTTGGTGACTTTTTGTTAATTCAGTCAACTGCAAACATCATCTGCAAATTGGAAGCATTTATGTTCTTTAGTATTATTATAACAGGTAAAAAAAAGTGTGCGAGTGGCTTCAAGTCCACTCAGCCGTGATTATGTACCTGACCTCTTTCAGGTTCAGGGAAGGTGAGTAGACGAGGAAGAAGAGATGTACACAGCCCTCATATGCTCGTACTGTCAGAGTTCAAGCCCACCATAGACTGGGACAACAAAAGAAGGACTTTTTAGTATTACCTATTACTTGCTAAGCGATAAACTTTAATTCCTTTTTTGTGTGTGTTTGTTACAGGTTAATGGAACGACTACAATGCATTCAAACATTGCTGACATTATTGGGTTGAAGGCCGCTTATAAGGTAGTATTCCGCGCGCGCGTGTGCGTGTGTGTGGTGTGTGTGTGTGTGTGTGTGTGTGTGTGTGTGTGTGTGTGTGTGTGGTGTGTGTGTGTGTGTGTGTGTTTAATGGCAAAAGGAAGCACAACAAGTATTGTCTCACTGACTTCTTTATCAAAGCTAAGCATTAGTGGCGAGAACTGCAATGGCAGTGGCAACAGTGGTGGAGGTGGTAGTGGTGATTAGTATGTAACTGTATGTTTGTGTGCACACATGCGCACGCGCGAGTGTGTGTGTGTGTGTGTGGTGTGTGTGTGTGTGTGTGTGTGGTGTGTTGTGTGTGTGTGTGTGTGTGTGTTGTGTATGAATTGCAAAAAATAAATAAGTATTGTCTGGCTCTCTTTTTCTGTACACTTTTTATGTTTTATGTTTTGTTTTGTTTGTGTGCAGTCATTTCAAAAGTGGCTGTCACTTATAAACGGTGAACTGGGTGCGACCAACTCAGCTCTGTCTCATAAACAACATTTCTTTGTCAACTTCGCTCAAGTAAGATGGTTTGAAAGGAGAATTGAGGGCTGATGATAAGAGTATTCCAATATTTGAGCTATACATGCGTGTTTATATTTTTGTTACAAACACTCGTGAAAAAAATACAGCACTGAAAGAATTTTGTCACCTTCACAGGTAGAAGAAACTCTAGGGAGAGCTAGACAACAGAAGGTCTTCAGAGAAGTAACCCTTAGACAGTGTTTCGGCCTGATTCTTACACTCTGGGGCGGGCCACATCCAGTCATGACTCCTGGATGCCTTCTGCTGTGTCTATTTTGTTGTCACCTTCACAGACTATGCAAGATCTGACAGCGTCATTCATCTCCACCTGTTCAACACAATGGTCAAGATGGGCTTTCCTGAACACCTCATTTCATTAATTGCCTCATTATATAAAGACCAAATGGCTACAGATAGATGGAACAATCTGAAATGTGAATTCTTCAATGCACACAAAGTTGTATCCTCTCAACGTAACTCTTTGACATCTTCATGGAATAAGTCAGGAGATGTGCTGATATAGAAGGCATGGGCATAAGGATGGGAGGAAAAACTTTTACAAACTTGCGCTATGCTGATGATACTGTGCTATTAGCAGACAACATTACCAGTATAAAAAGAATTCTTTACAGGGTAGATGCAGAAGGCAAACAGACTGTCCTAAACTTGAACGCCAAGGAAACAAAAGTGCTACATATCAAAGGCAAAGACACTGAAAACAATCATGACATCTTAATTAATATGTTTCCTTAGAAAATGTTAAGGATTTCAAGTATCTTGGTTCTGTAAAAACTGATGATGGAACCTGTTCCAAAGACATCAAAAATGAGAATTGGAATGGCAAAGCAAAAAAATAGTCCAGCTCAACAACATCTGGAAAGACAGAGGCATACCAAATGGCTTGAAAGTTAGACTCTTAAAATGTTTGGCCTGTCGTGATTTATGACTGCAAAGCCTGGACTCTGAGAAAAACTGATTGCAGAAGAATTGAGGCAGCAGAGATATAGTTTTATCGAGGTTTGTACAAGTCAAACGGACAAATAAAAGAAGTAAGGAAAGTGTCCTGGAAGAACTTGATAGCACCAGTGAACTACTAGCAGACATCAACAAGACTAAATACATTGGCCATGTGTCACGCAGCAAGAACACGGACCTCATGGCAACCAGCTTTCAAGGAAAACAGCGGCAAAAAGCAAGAAAGGCAGACCCCCCAATCTCATACATCGAGAACATAACCAACATCAGTGGCCTAAATATTCAAGAAATTGTCCACAAAAATCAAGACAGCAGTTTGGAGGGAGGTGGTGGTGTAAATAATGTGCAGCGGTTAACACCAAACCCGGTGACTCCGACAGGTGGACAGGTGAGGTGAGACATTTTGTTTACTGGTTTCTTTGTTTTGCTTTATCAGTAAGAGCAGACGGCCACAAAGCAAAATTATGCCCTATGGTTAAAGCTCCTACTTAGGTCGTGAGAAACCCTTTTTTGAATCACTCAGGTATTCCAACCACCCACCTACCCATTCCACTAAATTTTAAGAGGAAATATGGTGCTAGTTTTTGAAATGAGATAATAATCCAAGGTCCCGTGTGCAACATGCAGCGCATTTAAAGCTCCCAAGGAAACAAATGAGGTGTCCCTGGTAATTTCTGTAGCAAACTCACTTCCATAAATAAACAGAAAAATGTGCATGTACAGAATAGAAGAAAAGGAGGGGGAGTGATGGAGGGGCAAGAAGAAGAGAAAAGAAAAAGATGGAGGGGCCACACCGTAGTGAAGCCCTGTCCCTTGGGAGAGCAACTCGATTTTCACATGGCGAATCCATTGTAACCCACCTCTCCCATCCCCTGAAATTGTTTAGTTGTTTATAAGCATTCATCTTTGGACCAAAGTGCTCTGCTGAGCAAATGAGATATGATTTGAGACTGAAGCAGGTACTTCTCACATTGTTCTGTTCATGGGTTTTTCCCTTGAAAATACTTGATAAGAAACATCTTGAATTTTGACTCCTTATGCTTTGAGTTGCCCATTTTATGTTTCCGTAGAATTTTTTAGTGTGTGCTTTTTTATCACAGAAAGCAGCAACAACCATGTGATCTTAACTTATACATAAAGAAACTGGCAACAGTACATCGTACACTGATATGATTATCCTCTATACATGTCTCGTGAGCATACAGAGCTAAATAACATTTCTCTGTCGTTCAACTAGTTTCCGTTTAATTTTTCTGGTTACCAGGAAAAACAAAAATGGTAAACAGTCAACTTTCAAATCTTTCTGATAGAGAAGTACATGATCAGAAATGCTCAGTACTGAATCAGAGAAAGAAAGAGACATTGTTAAAAAGTTCCCATTTGGGTCAGCATAGGAGAACTCTGTCGGTGCATGCATACATTATTTTTTGCTAAGCATTAGTCTCCTACTTGTCTCAATGTAATTTTGAAGAGCAGTGTAATTTTGAAAATCACCAGAACTGGAGTTCAGAGTTCAGAGTTTAAGAGGAACTCATTATCTTTGGTCCAGATATGTTGGTAGTTATCTGGCAGATTCCTTGAAGTTACTTAAGAGTCTGTAATTTGTCCAAAAGGACTCAGCTCTTTGGAAATTCCATCTGTACTCTACTCAGGTGTGCCAGCAGTTCTCTTTAAGACACCGTAAGCCTGCACAGAACCCTGTGCACAGACAAAGTCTTGAAGTACGGAGGGAGGAGAAGGGAGTAGGAAGGGGAGAGAAGGAACTGTCAATCACTAGGCTGTCATTATCAGAATGATTGAAGCATGACGTGAACAACAAAAAGGCCAATGTTCAATGTTGCAGGATGGGATTGAACTCCAGACATCAGCTCTTCCATCCATGGCTTTATCAAAAGAACCAACCAGCCCCCATAAAACTAAAGTGATCTACATACAGCCCTGAAAGTCCGTATTTTTACCTACTGGCATTTGGCTGGTGCTTTCACATTTTTACCAGCCAGACAAAAAATTTACCAGCCAAACTACAGCCTAGCCACACGAAGCAGGAATACTGTTATAGAGATTTACTTGTATTGATTAATTGATTAGTGTGAGGGATATCAAAGACAGCACTGGATTTCTCAAATTATATTTTCCAATGAATTTCGAAGATCCGTGCAACAGAAAACCAAAATAATTATAATGAAAATAAAAAATAACAATTAAACGCAAGACGCTCTCTCAGACTTAGGTGCAGTCTATTCATTATATTCGGCACATCTTCATGAATTGTGTCCAGACTGCCTGATCACTCAGTGTATTGCAGCTTCCCTGGCCTGTGAGAGGAGGGGGTCCACGTTAATTTTTGCTATGAAACATCAGTGTTTCTTCTTTCAAATTATCTGAACCAGTCAGTCTGAACTAGTCGAAAAGTCTTGTTGCCTAAGAGTGAGGAATTTCTCACGTAGAGCGTGCATGTCATCAAAAATGACTGTTCATCGTAAGCTAACTATGTAAACTGTTTCCATTTGAGAAGGAAGCTTCGTTGATTCCCTGATGACATGCTTTTCTTCCCAGTAGAAATTTCTGACCTAAGGGTTCTAGCTTTTGAGGGCTTGTTTGCTGAGACACCTGTAGTTTTATGACAGTAAGTGCAGAGTCAAATAATAATCGGTAAAGCTGGTTGACTGGATAAAAAAAAATTGCGAAACAGTGTTAAGCTTATCATTGTATGCAGACAGACTGGAACTGTTAATCTGTACTCGCCATTGGCAAGGGAAGATTTTATTTGCCGAGCAATTTTTCAGCTCACCTTGGGGAGTAAAACTTCATTACTTCCAGGGCTCACGTGGATGGGCGGGCGGTCGAATCATGACCTTCGCATTATCAGCACGGCAGTTTAGCCAGCTGTGTTAAAATGACAATGAGCCGTTTTTTTACCTAAACCTGCTCCTTACCCCCTTCTATATGCTGTCAAGGTTTTGAAATGGGGTGGGGGGTACAGAATGATTAAAGCATTAAGACATATGGTGTGCTGGCCAATCCAGGTTCATCTGCGACCTATTTTGGAACAGGGTGTAATGTCAGTAAAACACTTGTAGACATGTTTGTATTTATCATAGAACAAAAAGGTTGGTATTGGGTTGTGCAGAATTAAATTCTAAACAACCTATTAGTAATAGCATTATGATTATAACTTCATCATACAAAACGTGACCTGTGTGTTCTGCTTGCATACTATTTGATGCAGATAATTTTTCATGCATACTGTTAGTACTCACTAAACTCCAGCCGACCAGATAATCCATATAGCTCCAAAGCCAAAGAAGAAAAAGTATTCCTCAACATCCATTAAATGAACACAGCGCCCAAAAAAAAGTTTATTTTTCATAAATTTTGAAGTTACACTACACTGATCATTGTCAGGTCACACGCCTAAAATAACACAAAACTACTATTATTACACCACTGTCTATCCTGGGCTTGTACTGGTGTTAGGCTACTTTGAGCAGGCGTGCCTCTATCCTTGTCACTCTCCCCCCTACAGCCCACATCACCACTGTCACCAGGACAATCCAATCGGCCTATCTGCCTGTTCCTGCCCTGATGTGTCTGTAGATGATGTAACAGAAACAGAACGGGAGAGGCGTGGTCTCTTTGCAGAACAAGAAGGCCTTTCACGATCGTCAACACTCGCTTCTTCTGACTCTGCACTTGATGCACTCTCAACAAAGCTGTCATCACTGTCATTGGCAGGTATTTCATCATAACGTTTGTCAAAAAGTTCCTGAAAAAGTGCAACTGCCTGAGCAGCAGTGAGCCTGAGAGGACGCCGACTGCCTGATGCCATGGCAACTCTACTTACGAAAGTGAAAAAATATCAACAAACGAGGTGCACATACAAAGAAGACACATGGAATGACAAAGCAAAATGGCTGAAAAGGAAGAAGTATCCAACTGTCGTTATCTGCCGTCATACGGTTGTATGTCATCAAATGGGGAAAGAACCGAAAGTAGAAAGTGACGAACCATGCCGAGCTGCTGTGAGCGGCTCGATGGCCATTTTGAAAGTCAGCTAGCCACTCACAGCGGCTCGTCAGACAGGAAGAGTTAAGATGTACAGTGTGCAGGCCAGTCGTCTATATCTTGTGGGCAGGGACTGAATGATGTAGGAAATATCAGGATATTATATCTTAAAACATCTGGTGAGCATGCTTTCACACCATTTTTTTAAATCACTGTCAGCTGATCTCAGGGATCTGCCTACTTTTTCACAGTTCAAGTCAAAGATTCACCTGTTCTGCAGGCCTTCTATTGCTGATGCCACAGCTGTTTCCACCAAAAGGCACTCCCTGCTAACCACCGATCAGGTGGCCTCTTGTAGTCATTCATGTGTGACCATAGATACATGTACATGTGTACATATGGTTAGAGATTGTATTCATTTGTGTATGTGTATTAATCTGTGTATTCTGATGTGGGTATGTATAACGATGTGTGATGTACTAGTGGTTCACTATTATTACGCCCTGTGTCTTGTAAAATGTTTATGTGCAGTGAGTTGAAATATGTTTGGAGCCTAACACCATATAAAAATAAATTTGTTGTTAGGCCTATCATCATCATCTCATCATCATCATCATCCTGTTATTATTATTGTTGTTGTTGTTATTACTGTTTGATACTTTCTTGTGTGTTTATCGGACAGATCAGTGAATACTGTTCACCTTTTTTGTATTTTTTTTTTCATCTCAGTGAAATTGATCATGCTTTGTTATCCAAATGTGTGTCGTTATCCCTGCTATGAAAAAAAATGTCAATAGCGTGTGTGTGTGTGTGTGTGTGTGTGTGTGTGTGGTGTGTGTGTGTGTGTGTGTGTGTGTGTGTGGCAGGGCTACTGTACCAGTGCGACTGATGAAGGGGTCAAAGCTGCACTGCAATCTAACAGAAGTCCACCTAGTGTCAGGTATGATACATTACCCAGTTATAAAGCTTGGATGATCTTGACCCCCACCCCCACTGTACCCCACGTCACTCTGTAGCCTATTGGTTAAATTGCCCACCAAGGATGCAGAAAGACATGTTTGATTCCCTGTCAAACATGGATTACCTCCCTCCCCTGAAATATTAGAGACATTCATAACATGCTAAGTCTTAATGTGTAAATGAAATGAAAGAGGACACTGTCGTCATTCACTGAAATATTCACTCGCAGAAACAAAACCATTTTAAGGGTACCGAGATGAAGCACATGCATACTGGGAGGGGAAGGACAGGGATAATGATGAGAGTGGAAGGAAATCACCGTTGGAACAAAAAATAGCAATGTTTTCAATAGACTTGAAGGCAGAAAGAATGTGTATTTATTGAAGAATAGAACGGGGAAGGTCACTAGACTAGCTTGGACCAGACACAGAAAATGAAGGGCAACAGACTGTGGGACATCATCATGGAGAAATTTATAGACAAATAAGATATGAAGCAGAACAGAGGGCTACAAGATCTTCAAGCCAAGGCAACAGACTGTGGGGCATCATCATGGAGAAATTTATAGACAAATAAGATATGAAGCAGAACAGAGGGCTACAAGATCTTTAAGCCAAGGCCCGGGGTTTATACAACACACACCAAGTGCATGTAAAAGAACCAAGGACCCATGAATAATATGCAGAAACCGTATGTAACAAACCAAGTTCATAGTATATCACATGCACCAAGCGTATGCAACAAGTCAAGGTCCAGGGAATATGCAACATGCGCTACGCGGGTGTCACAAACCAAGTTCAAGAGAGTATGTAATATGCATTAAACAGCACATGATACAGGAATGGTCCCAAACGAGAATATGTAGAAAACATCACTTTCAAAGGTAAACACAAATACGGTGTAGGTATAAAAAGACAACAGGGGTAATGCTGTATTGCAGCCAAATACTTTCCTTGGGCAGAGTATCCCGAATTTCACGTGGTAAATAACGTTTGACAAATAAGAAAACAAAAACCACTGCAGCATGAAGATGCCAATAAGTCACCATGTCTCTGCCTGAACTAGCAGATATGTTAATAATGGTATTACAGGGCCTCATGGTTTAGCTCCATAAGTCTCCTTTGCGCGTATAGCTGGTGCAGACCTTGTTCCCATCAATCTTCAGGCCCTTATCAATAGGAATGGACGTGTTACTGCAGTCTACATCATTGTCCTTGCACTTTCTCTGTCTTGCCCCTTTTTGTGCTCGATCTAGTGCGGCTTGGTATCGCCATGCATCTTTCATTATGTTGTCTCCCACCCATCCCCTTCCCCTGCCCCCACCATTTATGTTCATTCGTTTGTATTGCTTTCAAATTGACGGAAATTTTGTGGTGTCTGTTGCCACATATACGAGTCATATTCTTTTGTCTTGCACGCCTTTGTGCTATCATGATTGCTTCATTCTTCTGTGTTTGTGAACAAAATTGGGAAAAGTAGCTGGGCTGTTTTACCACGCATCTTTCTTGATGTTTTCTTATTAAATTCTATTCCCTCTTTTGGGCGTTTTTTTTTAAATTGCGTAACATTAGGTATCGGCAGGCACGTCATTTTGCTGAATCATTGTGAAAAATTGACGATTTTGGTGTTTTTTATCAAACGCATATTCAGCTGTCACATCGCACTCTTTAAACCATTATGAGAAAAATAAAGATTGATTTATCTTCTTTCAGTCGAGTGTATTCTTGTTTATTACTGAGTGTGTGTGGTGAATGGACGATGACAAAATACGAGCTGTGTGTGTGATCGCTTTCCGCGGTTGTGTCGCTTTTTGGTCGAGGCCGAGTGAAGCCCCAAACTGACACTCGCTTTTTCAACTGAAAGTCCACGCGCGACACTCGCACTGCATGTAGTATCAAAATGTTGGTCAGGCCATGAGGAAATCGAATACCTAACAGCCAGTCTGTTTTGATCGACCATTTGCAAGATATAACCGTTTTGTACGCACGTGTTCTAAAAGTGTGAATTCTGACGAACACGAATCTTGAAAATATGCCATCTTCAGGTGAAAACATAAAATAATGAATACTCTTTCATGTGCGCATGGTTACAGTCACATTCATACGCTGTCGCGAATGGACTTTTGTCAGTTTGAATGAGTACCGACTTCCATCGTCTGCCGATCTCAAACCAAGATGACGTCGAGTACTTTCGCTTCTGTGCTATCAGTTTTTGATGAAATTTGAGTACATATCGGTGAGTATGGATGAATTAAATCACATTTTTTCATCTTATGAGTAAGGTTTACTCTGCTGTGGGATTAGATGAATAGATTTTAAAGCTATTTGATCAGAACTGGAAACAATCATTTCAATCACAAACCAGCACATGTTTTCTCAGAGGGGAGAAAACCAGGCAACTTAAGTTCGTCTTTTCCATAAATATTGACTGTCAGCGATGAATAATTAATTTCCTTTAAAAGTTATAAAAAAAGTCTTATAATCTGAATTTTTTTATGAATGTTTACAGATCAAACATGATTGTGTAGATCTATATAAGATCAGTGATGAACTATTTCTTTAAAAAGTTATACAAAAAGTCTTAGAATCTGAATTTATTTTAATGAATGTTTACAGATCAAACATGATTATATAGATCTGTATAAGATCAGTAATGAATAATTTCTTCAAAAAGTTATACAAAAAGTCTTAGAATCTGATTTTTTTATGAATGTTTACAGATCAAACATGATTATATAGATCTATATAAGATCAGTGATGAATAATTTCTTTAAAAAGTTATATAAAAAGTCTTAGAATCTGAATTTCTGTTTTATGAATGATTGTTTTCAAAGTAAACATGATAATACATAAGAAATCTTAGAATCTGATTTTTTTTATGAATGATTGTTTACAAAGTAACATGATATACATAAGAAATCTTAGAATCTGATTTGTTTTATGAATGATTGTTTACAAAGTAAACATGATAATACACAAGAAATCTCAGAATCTGATTTTTTATGAATGCTTGTTTACAAAGTAAACATGATTTTATAATTGTAAGACTACTATTTCTGTAGATCAAGAGTGCAACTGTTGTCGGATACAGTGTGTGTATTACATGCGTGTATGCACGTGTGTGTGTGTGTGTGTGTGTGTGTGTGTGTGTGTGTGTGTGTGTGTGTGTGTGGTGTGTGTGTGCGCGCGCGCGCGCGTGCGCCTGCACATGCAAACAGTGCTATACTAGACGTGCACTTCAGTATTAGGTACTGTGTGTGTGTATTTGCTATGTTTGTTGGTATTTTAATGAATTGTGCCACTCTGACATAGATTGTTTGTGACTTGTACTGTACACAATTTGAGAGGCGCGTGTGTGTTTGTGGGTGTTGGTGTTTGTGTGTGCATCAGACTGAAGTATAAATCAGAGTAGTGTTTTGTCTCGTTTATTGCACAAAACGATCAGTTCCTGAAATTGAAGTCAGTTTTTTTTTCTGGCAAGTGGAAAAGGCCGTCATCTGAATCTCCCATAGGTGACACTGGACAACAATTTTCTTCTGCAGGTTTGTAAACTAAATAAATGTAGTATGATGTTTCCAGAAGGGCAGAGGGTGAGGCAGGGTATCAAATAAAATGAGGAAGTGGGGAAATATAGTGTGGATTGCAAAAAGTAAAATCATGATAAGTGCACATACATGAATTTGCAAACATCCCCATTTTTTCATTCAAAATGGGACAATGTATCATCATTCAAAATGGGACGTGTATCATATCAAGAAGACTGAGCAGAAGTATCTCGGCTGTTTATGGGTTAATTTTCATAAAATTTTTATCTGTAGTATCAATAGGTTAAAAACATTAAGCTATCTCATCTCCCCTTTCTGTCCTTCTATTACATTTACTGAAACATTTATTTATTTAAGCATTGATTGCATATGATGGGTATGATAATCAAGTAGGTTACCAGGTAGTCAGAGCATCAAAACTTTATAAGAGTATAGATCTACGGTTTGGATCCTGTCTAGGTCTGATGGGTAAATACTGAAAGGTGGAGATATTTCCCATCTCCAAGGTGAACTTAACTGCAGACCTGTTAGTGCCTGACCACTTTCGTGTGTAGGCATGCATGAGATCAAACCATGTAGAAGATATATCATCATCATCAGGTGCCCTGCCACATGGCGTTGGCAAACATGGACTTCCAACCATCTCTATCTCTCGTTGCCCCCAGCATCTCCCCCACCCTCTTCATCCCCAGCCACTCTGCAAGTCCGTCCAGCATTCTCTCCCGGGTCTACCTGGTGCTCTCTTTCCCTCCAGCTTTCCCGTTGTGACCAGGTGCTCCAAATCCCCCTTCCTCATAAAATGGCCTATAAATGTTGCTTGTCTTTTCCTAATCTTCCTTATGAGTGATCTATTTTTGTCTGCCTCCATCAAGACTGTCTCGTTTGTTTTCTTTGCTGTGGACCATGGATAGGAGAAAGAAAAAAGAAGAAAGAAGATATATAGGCCCTACATATTACTGATCCCAAAATCCAAAAATGGATATGACTTCCTACTTGGCTGCTAAGAGCCATTAATGAAAACACATGTGGGACTTGCAGATCATGAACACAAAAGACTGTCAGTCTTGTATTCTGTCATTTCTTTTCAAATACTTGTGAAGACACACATGCAGTACACATTTGATCTCTCTCCATCTATACACATACAATAAAAGTCACTGAGACTGTCTTCCTCTATGTCACCAGGTGATGCTGCTGATGGAGCAGGGCAACAAGCCATTTGATGAGGCAGCACAATTCCTCCAGCAACTGCTTCCATCTGCTGAAATTTCCAGACTACGCTATCTCCATCAAAACTGAGACAAAGTTGAAGACTACACACCCATCTCAGAGAACAGCTTTTCTTTCTCAGACTGTGCTGATAACTGAGTGTTAGCCCTTTCCTTGAAGAGACTGGACTTTCACGTTCACAGCTTCTTTCAGGAAATCTGGTGTTGTCTTTTGTGCCTCAGTCTTTTGGTCTTCTCAAAGACATAAATTCTCTACGAAAGAAGGAAGATAAGCCTTTTTAGGTGAGAAGAACATGGTGTAGTCCACAAAAAGTACATAATTTCGTCAGACATAGAGTTGGTCCCTTCATCAACCAGCAGAGGAACCTGGAGTTTGGCCAACTTGGATGAAATTAAACCCAAATTCAGGCTTTACATGACCCTGTTTTGTTAAATAAGAAAGCAAACTAGTACCACATGTATTAATTACTATGACTCTAGTCTAGTAATAGTACAACTCTATGCCTGTTGTGTCAACACAAATCGTACAATCCTTTTCAACATTGGTCCCTTTGGAACCCTGACATTTGTTTATGAAATCATTTATAAGTATAGCATAAACACTGACACACTTCATCAATACAGAGTGGACATAAGTTTATATTGCTAGAAAGTAGGCAAGCTTAAAATTCAGGTTCTTGCTTTTATAATGGCCATCTGTCATGATGTGACTAGCATAATTTCACATTGGGCTTGTGAAATTTGGGTATTTTAGTGAGGGACTGACCTCATACCTTATTCTGATTTGAATACAAGTAAATAGTGTAAAAGAGGACAGCATTCTGTGTATTGTGTCCAAATATGAAGTCAATCCAACAACTGGTTCAAACGTTACAGTCGTTTGTACTCCTATGTCAGCTTGGTGCCTCCGTCACAGGTGATTTTGGCAATTTCATGAAGTTTTGATCTCTATAACAAACAAACGTGGCTACTGTTCATCTTCAAAAAAATTAGACTAAGTCTATATAGACAGTTGTACTAAAGTATAAACAAAAGTTGCAATTAAAGCACATCTTTTTTAAGATATGAACCTGTAAACATACCCTGCCGTGCTAATTTGAACTTACGTAAAACACGCATTTTGCTCTTTTTGCTCCCTTATAACTCTCTTTGTAACTGAGTAAATGTTCTGCTTTTTTGATTTCGTGTAACCTTACATTACAAAGAATCAGTTATTTTCAAAATGAATTCTCTAGTTGTTGTTTTTTTTTAATATACAAAACTCAAAAACAGCTTTCCATAGTGTTTTTGCGTGTTACGTTAAAGGTGTCATCTTAAAACATCATTATCTCAGTAAAGACAAGAGATAGAACGTTACTTTTTTTTCCATTTTGTTTCTATTGAAAAGTTCTATATGAATGTATGAAAACTAAGCTTTTCATGTTTATCCTAATTTTGCCTGCCGGTACCTAGTAACATCCTTGAAATCTAAGTTGGCTGACTTCTGTCCTTGCTTTGGACATACAAAATGACGCAAACGTTAGCTACCCCTGTGCTTTTAACATCTGCATCATTTTAGTTCGGGAACTTGAGACCATTCCCTTGTGGATCACAGTAGTCCCCACAAGATCTTGGAGTAGTAGGGTAGTTGGTTTGTCAGTCAGTTCTGCGATCTTAGCGTTTATAACTCCAAGAAACCTACATATGCCCCTCACAGCATACCTGGTTCCCGCCAACTCCATGATTTGGGAGAGGGAACCTGCCGTACACTCCACTGTGACACACTGTGGCAGCCAAGGACTAGGTCCCAGCTGATTGTGTCAAACAAGGATGGGTCAAGCCAGTGTGAGACCAGCTGCCATGCCCTATCCCAACGGGAACGAGACTGGCATGTGGTGACAGTATGCTGTGGGGTGCGTGTGGTGGTTGGAACAGGGGCAATGTCAGGTCCTACACCTTGCCTACATGGCAAGAAGGGGGGGGGGGGGTCAATCCTCCATCAGCAGACCTGTTTCAATGGTTTCAGCTGCCTATATCCATACTACCTCAGGCAAGTTCGGCCTGTATGGCTGAACTGCTTAAGACTGGGGGTATGAAAAAGCATTCCTGGTGAAATTATACCCCACCATTACATTATCTCCATTCGTCATCCCCAGACGAGGGTAGTCACAAAGGGCAGGTGACGGAGACCTTGGACATGCCTGGTTCTCCTCATAGCTAGGGAAGGACAATGATAGTCCCAAATTTTTTGCATCAGTTGAGGTCTGAATTCGGTCAAGTGAATCTACTTACAACCTCTACAAACCCACACACAGAGGCTTTGCAGGTCACGGGCCCACACAGCCTTGACATCTGAGTATGTGTCTCTTGCTGGTTAACCCAGTCTTAGTCAGAAATAGGAGCTATAATGAAGAGAGAGAGAGAAGAGAGAGAGAGAGAGAGAAGAGAGAGAGAGAGAGAGAGAGAGAGAGAGAGAGAGAGAGATGGTATAATGGTTAGTAATGTCCGGTGATATAGCAAGATTTACACAAACGTTATGTACATGGAATTGTAAAACAAAAATGAAAACAATCAATTGCTGTTTCACGCTTCACTCTAAATAGATTGAACTGTTCTGCTGTAGAACCGTGGGAAAAAAATAAAGAAACAAAGAAAAAAAAAGAAAAGTGAGGATGATGATCTAACGTCTTCCTATACCGTTAGCAGTGACCAGTCAGCAGTTTTTTACATCCTGGCTATTTTGAAACTATAAGCAAACAGTCTGAACACTGATCAGATTTACTTTTTAGGAGAAGAGTGGTAGAATGGTTCAGACATTCACCTGCCAGTCACTAAACTCGAGGTTCCAGGGTTGGTCTCCCATTGAGGCCTCGATTTTGCTCATCAGTTTGATAGGAAAATCGAACAGAACGTCTATTCCTGTGGCATAAAAAGTATTGGAGAGATTGGTTGCTTTCCCAGTTTCTTCCCCTTGATGGCCAACGAGCCTTCTTGCCTTTTTGAAGTCTTGGTTAAAAAAAAAAGGCGTGGCGCTGCATGGCGGCTACGCGGTGTCAAAGGAGAGAGCAGCCCGAGTTTCACAAAAACTCCACAATGATAAGAAGAAATGAATGATGATATGAATAATAATAATAATGATAATAATAATGATGATATAATGATGATGATAATGATAATGACGACGACGACGACAAAGTCACCCACAATTTGATCACTTGCATGTATCAGAGAGAGAGAAGAGATTTAAACACAGGCGCTCGACCCCTAAGCCCATAGACACACATACACGCTAAAACACGCATGGATACAAGCATATGAGCAGACAAAATAAACACAAAGACACATGCACGAGCACACACACATACACACACACACACACACACACACACACACACACACACACACACACACACACACTACACACACACACACACATACTCACACACTTGCGCACAGAATACAACAGATCAGATGGAAAGTATGCCCAAGGCGTCCAGAACATACGTAGAGGTTCTTTAAATCATGCAGGAGAAATGATCTTGGAGCAGAGATGTTGGATGCAATTCATTATTGATCTATCTGGGGATGACTAAGTCTGCAGTACATGACCAGTTGTACATCTGTCCCATGTGACTGTGTGTCTCAAAAGATTTGTGACAAATGTCCAAAGATCTTGTGGACATGTAATTCAATGCCTTATTCTTTTTTGCTGTATATGTGACTGACCCCCCCCCCCCCCCCAAACACACACACACATGTACACAAAAGGAAGCATAGCAGATTTGTCCAGGAGTCATAACCGCAGAACTAAATATCAGTAATCATACTTGATTAAAAATTCCTCACTGATGTTTGAAAAAATCACTGATGACATGTCTTTCAAACGAATTTGCCAGTGATCAATGCGTTGTGCCGTTTCGTAAAGTGGTGCGTGCTAGGCTGCAATATACAAGTATAATTCAAATTGCTTTGATCATGGGGGAAAAACATGGTTATTGTTGGGTTCTGTGTCCAGCATGTGGGTTTCCATAGACTTGAATAGGCAACCTCCAACTTGTTGAAGGTCAACATATGCCAAGCGCCCCTGGAATTCCAGGACCTTGAGGCAGTCGGTTTTAACGGAAAAACAGCATCGTTTGCTCAGCCACCAGGTAGACATCAGTCACTCCTTGAGATGGTTTTATCAAACATCCTTTGTCTTTGAGCAAAATCAATCCACGAGCTGTGATTGCCATCAAATGCTTTGATACAAAGCACCATCCGGCAACCAGGATAACCGATTGTTCTTGCCATTATTTTAGCGGCAAAGCCAGCAATTCATCCAAATGCCGATCCTCTGTAAACAGAGAGCTGTGCGAGATCAGGAATGTCATCAAAGCCACCATCTCCATTGATAGGGACCAGCTCCTAGCACTGTGCTATCATGACTTCATGAGGTGGATCCTGCACAGCCTTTTTCATCTTACTAATGGTGGCTACCGAGACCAGTGTTTTTGTGTCACATTCGTGATGTTATGTCTCAACAGCAGTCTTTTGTACGACCCTGCAAACTGTCTAACAGTGGGGTTGTTGTTGCATCCCCCATGTAGTCATATTACACCAAGAAAGAACTCCCAAGTGAACCCGAGAAAGTATGTCTAGGTAACATACACACATACACACTACACAGGATCGCCACACTGCAGATACCATGCATACGTACCATAGGTATACATACAAGTCACATACAACACACACATACAAGCACAAGCACAAGCACACACACAAACACGTGCACACATTCATGTTCACACATATGCACACACATTCTGAAACACACACAAACACACCCATGCGCCTGCATACATATGCACACACACACATACATGAAAAATTACCGGCCTATCTCTAATCTCTCTTTCTTGTCAAAACTCCTTGAAAAAGTCGTCCTCAACCAGCTGAACTCTCACCTGTCTGCCAACAATCTCCTCAATCCTTTCCAGTCAGCCTACCGCCAGTGCCATAGCACTGAAACTGCCCTACTGCACATTCTCAACAATCTCCTCCTTGCAACTGATACTGGCAAAGTCTCTCTCCTCACACTCCTTGATCTGTCTGCAGCCTTTGATACCATTGATCATGGTATTTTCCTTTCTAGACTTCATCATACTTTTGGCATCTCTGACATTGCTCTGTCTTGGTTCACTTCATACCTATCAAACAGAAAACAAACCGTTCTCATCAATGGCACTTACTCTCAACCTGCATACCTGACCTGTGGTGTTCCACAAGGATCTGTCCTTGGCCCTGTTCTTTTCACTCTTTACACCTCCCCCCTGTCCACCATCATCAACTCCCACTCAATAAAACACCATTTCTATTCTGATGACACCCAACTTCAAGACAGTGACTCACCTGATAATATACAGCGCCTGTTGACTCGCACCACTGAGTGTTACTCGGACATTAAGAACTGGATGACACACAATAGACTTCAGCTTAATGACGACAAAACAGAAGCTATCCTCATTGGCACCCGTCAGAAACTTTCTCAGCTGCCTCCTCTTTCTCTCCCATTATGTAACACATCAGTCCCAATTTCTGATTCAGCTAAAAACCTTGGTGTCTGCATTGACTCTACCCTCTCCATGAACAACTTTGTTTCTCAAACTGCCAGATCCTGCTACTATCATCTCCATCGTATAAGGCTGATCAGGAAGTATCTCTCTGTCGAAACAACTGCAAAACTCGTTCTCTCCTTCATGATGTCTCGCATTGACTATTGCAATTCACTCCTGTCTGGTCTTCCTGCCTCCACCATTCACATCCTACAGCGCATTCAAAACAATGCTGTACGCCTTGTACTCAAAAAGAAAAAAGCTGACCACATATCTCCTCTCCTGGCACAACTTCACTGGCTCCCTGTATCAAAGCGCATACAGTACAAACTAGACACCATGTGCTACAAAAGCCTCAATAACGCAGCCCCCGATTACCTGTCAAGCCTACTTGAGATCTATGTTCCCTCACGTACCCTCCGCTCTGCCTCCGATCCTCTGACTTTTCGCTTTCCACGCACAAAGCTCAATATCTATGGTCCACGAGCCTTCTCTGTTTCTGGTCCACTCTCCTGGAACAAACTTCCTCTCTCAGTCCGTCAGCAACCTACTTTTGTCTCCTTCAAGTCCGCTCTCAAAACTCACCTTTTCTCCTCCGCATAAAATCCTAACTTCACTCAACCCCCCCCCCCCCCCCCCCCTCTGCAGCCTGTCTCCGCTCGGAGGGAATCACATGGTTATAATATATAATTGTATATGCTATGCTCTCTATAATTTTCCATTGCTTTTATTCTTGCTTTTATTGCTTTTATTCTTTCTCCCCATTTATAGCCATGCGTGTGTGTGTGTGTGTGTGTATGTGTGTGTGTGCGTGCGTGTGCGTGCGTGCGTGCGTGCGTGCTTGCGTGTGTGTCTGCTTCAGCGCTTAGATTTGATTTTTTTTTTTTTTATTTTATCAAGATTTTTGCGCTATATAAATATTGTAATTATTATTATTATACACACTTACACACACACACACACACACACATATATATATATATATATTTATATATATATATATATTATATAAAGATAGATAGATAGATAGATAGATAGATATATACAGAGAGAGAGACAGAGAGAGACTTCACACATACACACGCACACACACACACACACACACAGATGATTACAACATAGACACATATTACTTACCAGATATCAGAGGCTCAGATAGTGTGCAAGCTGAGGCCAGAACAGCGGGCAGGGCAACCACAAGATGGTGGACTGGTGGCCTCAGCAGCAGGGCTGTGTGGTGTGTCTATACATACTGGTCTGTGATCAAAATATATTTTCATGTTCATTCGTCTTTGCTGACTTTCTTACTGCCTGTTGTGTCAATGGCGCGCAAACTAGTACAATCGCCACTGATATACCTGTTGAAATATACTTGGCTTCATCTCACACTGATTTGAACTAAAATAAGATCTTAATGCAGTACAATTTTTCTTTCAGAGTTCGTGCCACTGTCTCCAATTCTGAAGCTTTCGCCAAGGCCTTCAAGTGTCCTGTGGGATCCCAAATGAACCCTGCCAAGAAATGTGCACTGTTTTGATCATAACAATGTTGATTCATTTATCAAGTTGATGTTGAGCACTTTAAGTCACACACACACACACACCACACACACACACACACACACACACACACACACACACACACACACACAACACACACACACACACAACACACACACACACACACAGATACACACACGTGTGCATGAACACACACACGTGCGCATGCGCACACACACAACAACAACAAAAACCACACACACACGCACACAAACGTTTGTTGTAAAATTATCTGAAACATTTTCATTTCAATAATTCAACATTAGTGACTCATTCTGCGTTAACAATTGTGGTATTAATTCCATCTTTCTTGTCAATAGATTGAAATAAGTCAGTTTAGACTCTAAATTCATAATCTACTAAACAGAATGTTTGTAAATTGATTAAAAGCAGACAATACCAGCACAATAACCCACCAATGGAAGCTGCTCTTTAAATATGGTATGGAATGAGAAAACTTGGAATTAAATTTTCTCAGCATATTTCTCTGGCTTAGTGGTGAAGGGTGCACTTGAATTGTCTACGAGCATAATCATAGCCTGTCAAAAACATTAATAGCCGAAGCAATGAGAAAATATCTGAAGTTGTGTTTCGTGGTATGAGGTAACAGAACACGTCTGGGAGTCAAATTCTGGATACGAACATATAATCTGCTCGCTCAGGACATAATATTCGTCCAGAGGATTGATCCCATTGACGTACAGGAAATAGGTTTTATCAAATTACTTCTATATCAGAGTTGTTTCCCTTTAACTTAAAGAGTTCTTAGTGATGAAATTTTATAAATATTTGTCATCAGATCAAGTCAGCATCTCTATTTTCTCAATTCTTGTAGAGTCATTTAGGGGAGGTATTTTACTTGAAAGATCCAGAAGGAGAATTGCCAGTCTTTAAAAGTATGTCTTGTTGCATGTTTCGTTTTCCTGGCAGCTAACAATGTTTTTTTTAATCTCCTCTAAAATAATCAAGCATTCTCATGGAAACAAAAGCCAATCTTGGTAGTATGATCTTTGTACCTGCATTGATTTAAATGTGCCAGATTTGGAATACACAAAGTCCTTGAAAGAAAGACCACAACCTGCAAGCTGATAAGTCTGGAAAGTTCAGCAGGCAAGGCCTCAAAGAGATAAGTACCAGGATGCCAGTCAACCAGTCAGCCCTTAGAGCGTGCAACACCAAATGCTTGTGCTTCACATGAGATCTGATTTTTTGCATTGTTTTCCGCAAAGATTTCTGTTTTATTTTGTATTGAAACCAGTTTGTTTTGTTAGTAGAAGGGCGATTTTGACCGTTGGTTTTAGTCCTTTTGTATCTTTTGTTTTAGTCCCTTTGTATCTTTGCGAGGGAGATAGGCTTGCTTTCCCACACCCAAGGCTGTAACAATGTATTTACATTGCCTTACTATACAATATGGTTCCTAGCAATCATTCTTTTTCCATGAGTGTTGACCCATACAAAACACTTTCCATACATTGAAAGAATATATTCCTTTATATTTCTCATCCAAATTCTTTACCTTCGCTTGGTGCTTTGTTACTTTTTTTTGATGATGCCTCTAAATATCTGAGGTTCTGCTACCAAAAGTTTGGGTGGCTTGCTCTGCATATGCGTGGATGACCCTCTCCCCTTGCTACCCCAGGCAGCAGGCCTGACAAAACCTACAAAGAACAAAATACGCCATTTGATTTAGAAGCATACTGATGGACCTAAGAACTGACATAGCACTTTGAGAGGGTCTTTTGGACTGCCTCTCAACCACCAGCAGTTTTTTTTCCTTTTCTTTTTATGTTGTCTTCCTCAAAGGTTTCTGTTTCGTTTTGTATTTTACACCAGATCGTTTATTTTATCGAGCAGAAGGTTTATTTTGTCTGCTTGTTTTTGTCTCTTCGTACCTGTGCAAGAGAGACAACCTTGCTTTCTGTCTCTTGGGGCTATAGCAGTAATGAATATAATCACATTTATTTCAGTTGGCAATGTAGTCCTTGTCCGTCATTCTCCTTTTATCAATTTTGTATTTTTAGTTCTATTCAGATGTTAAATGATCAACGGCAAGTTCGAAAAATGGCTTTTAGCCAAGAATTTCCGCCATGGGAAATGATGTATCATTGCCATTGTCATCACCTTCTGTTGGACAAACTTCTGTTTTATATGATAAATCATTTTATTTTTGATACAGCCCTAGCAGTTATATTCAGCTTTCACTTGCAAGTTTGAAATAACAGTTTGCTTCTAATAGGTACATGTATTTGATGAAACTGGTCCCTGTAGGTTAGAACTATGAATAATTAAAATCTGTCAGGGTAATCAATATTAATTGTTTCTATTTTTGTTTCTATTTTCATGTTTCATAAAATATCTAAGCCACTTGTATGTCTAGTAGTGCTTTTAACGAACTTTTTACTATTAATAACTATAATCAGGAAGAACACGAGATTTTATTATTTTATTCTTTTTGGTGAAATATCAAAGATAGACAATTATTTTTATGATTGGAGTTTATGCATGTTCACAAGACGATGAGTTTATCTCCAAGTTTTTCTAAAATGATTTTTGCTTGCACTGTGATAGGAAAATGGCGTAATTATTTATCCATTTATTGCTTTATGCACAATTTTGAGCTCAATAAAATAAACTTCTTTCCTTCAGCAAGACCCTATGATTTGTATGTGTATTTGTGCAAGAAGGCATGCATATGTGTGTGCGCACATGTGCATTTGTGTGTGCGAGGGTGCATGAACGTGTATGTTGTAAAGATATCCGTTTATTGTAAAGATTATGTACATATACGGATATCTACGACAAAATATGCAGCCAACTCATAACATGTCTGCATTTGCGCTTTTGTTTTTGGTTTTTTTTTCCCTAAAAATATCTCCCCCACCCCCCCCCCCCCACCCCACCCCTTGTTTTTCTCAGACAAGCACACTGGCCAGATTTCAGCCATTTTCAACTTCACATTTGACTTGTGATTTCCTTGAATGAACCAAGTTGTCAACAGCAAACTACAGCACCAAGATGTTAGAAAGTCAATTGACAGGAACCGATAGTATACATAATTGTCTCTTTGAGAAAGTGTGCACTAGAAATTTTCCCTTTTTCTATCAATATCCTTGTTTCTGCCTTTTCAATCTTCATATTTCCCCCGTTTCATAGTACTAAAAACTGATTAAAACCGTCGTTATTCACTCTGTTTGTAGAAAACATAGTGAAGAATAGTGAACGTGTTATATAATTTATACATATATATATATATATATATATATATATATATATATATATATATATATGTATATATATATGTATATACATATATATATATATATATGTATATGTATATGTATATACATATATATATATATATATATGTTGTGTGTGTGTGTGTGTGTGTGTGTGTCCCTGGTTGTGTGCATCATATCTATGCATATTTTATATTTTGTTTGTGTGTGTATGTGCCTGTGTGTGTGAGTGTGTGTGCTTGTGTGTGTATGCACATACTCGTGTAACAACTTGCATCTCTAAATAGCAATGTGTGTGTGTGTGTGCATCTGGGTGTTTGTGTTGAAGCCAGGAAACAGTGCGTCCATGAGCGCGTGTTCATATGCGTGTATGTGTGCGTGTGTTTATGTTTGTGTTTGCTTATGTTTGTGTTCATGCTCACATCTTAGAGTGTGTGTGTGTGTACTTGCACGTGTTTGTATGTGTGTGTATCTATGTATACGTGTTTACTTTGTTTGAATATACATGTAATGGGTGTGTACATGTATAAAAGAGGCCAGTGAATTTGTGTGCATGAGTGCGTGCCGATATGTGCCTGAGTGTGTCTTTGTCTATATGTGTACATATGTATGTTCCTATCTATGTGTATATATATATAATATATATACACATACATACATATATATATAAGAGAGAGAGAGCCAGAGACACAGAGAGACAGAGAGAGACAGAGGTATGTGTGAGAGAGAGAGAGAGAGAGAGTGTGTGTGTGTGTGTGTGTGTGTGTGTGTGTGTGTGTGTGTGTGTGTGTGTGTGTTGTGTGTGGAGTGCGTATATTTTGCACGGTCGTGACAATCGGTATCTGAGCACCTCTAAGGCTCGACTAAACTCGAGAGACTCGGAGGTCTGGCTCCTAGATGTGCAGCACGCAGGTTCACCAGCGTGTGGAATGCCCTGGTGCCCATATGCCACATCTCCAGCTATCAGTAAATAGCACCACTGCCTTGTGGGAGAGACCAAGGCGAAGGGAGTAAACCTTAACAGAAAATCACCAATGCCTTGTGGTTATCTCGGGAGAGACCAAGAGTAAGGGAGTAAACCCTGACAGAAAACCACTTCCACTTCCACTGCCTTATGGGTAGTCGTGGGAACGACAAAGGCTATAGAACAGTCCGTACAAAAATCAATGGATGGCAATGGGAAAAAAAACATACACCCCCACCCCCACCCCCACCTCCGATACTCACGGCCAGCCGAAAGAAAAAACCAAATGACGTAAATAGGGCTCCTGTAGTATAGAGCACCTTCGTCTGGTAGGGAATGTCATGCTGCGCAGGTGAGATCCAATCGTCATCAAGCTATTGCAATCAGTTTCAAAAATATAAGAATTGCAACTGGAAATGTATGAAGATTACTGCAAATAGGAAAATTACAAAATGTTAAGAGAGAGCTGGAACAGCATAACATCAATTTTTTTTGCGAACAGGAGAGGTAAGATGGAAGGGAGCAAGCATGATAACATCAGACATGCTTGAAATTACATACTCTGGTGGAGACACACGTGAAAGTGGGATAGACATTATAATGGGCAGTGACAAGTCTATCAAAGAATACTGGGCTATATCAGACTAAATTTTATAAGTCAGATTGAATGGCAAGCCATTTAGTATAAACGTCATCCAAGTAGATGCACTTACATCCGCAAGTATCGCCGAGGAATTTGACAACTTCTATGGGGAATTAGAGACAGCCAAGGCTCAGTATAAATCACAGGACAATAATAAGGACATCCAAGCTGTTGGCTCAGACGAGGAATTTGCACAGGCTTTTGACGCTAAGTACCATAAACTGAACTTGCCATCTGCAATTGCAAAAGAGGAATGGGAGAGGCTTGATAGAGAAATTGTCCAAAAAGTGGATACGCTACTAAGTACTACGAAGAAGCACCTTGGAACACAAATTGGCCACTTTTAGAGATATTGTATATGCAACATGTAGGGATGCTTATGAAGTAAAGCAATCAAAAGTGAAAACTCCACCCCAGAAATCCAGCCGCCAGCGTCAAATGGAGGAGATGAGAAGGAAGAAAAGGATTCTGAAGAAACAAATAAAGGCTGCTTCAGATTTTGATAAACAAGGGCTACTAGAGAAACTATTGTAACCCTCCTTCCATTGAGGAATTTCCGAAACTTCAGGAGGATATCAGAAAAAAAGAATTGCGGATTCGAAATAGAAAAAAATTATAATATTCAGAATGAAGAATACGAAAAATAGACAAGAGGGGGGAACTAAGTAAATAAAAGATATTAGAATTTAGATCAAAGAAAAAATACAACGCCAATAATTCCAATTACAAGTTTTTTTCATTTTCCGAACCAGTGGAACAGAGCACAGTGAAATGGAAAAAATCAAATCAAAATAATTTTAATATTGTTTGATGTAATGATGATGGCAAACAAGGGAAATAGGGACTTAAGAGGACTCTGATTTAGAAACCTAACAGTCAAACCGGAGTCCCGCTCAGCCGATATCAAACCACAGACTGTGCTTTTGCCGCGCAGTTACAAAGTCACATGACCAATCTGACCCAGAAATTAAACAACAACAATTCGCTAATATGCAAATCCAAGGTCACTAGAAATTACACAAAGACCAAACCTAAATTTTATTTCAACCCACCAAATTTTACTAGGTCACTAGAAATTACACAAAGATCAAACCTAAATTTTATTTCAACCCACCAAATTTTACTAAATATAAATTTTACTTTACCTTTACAATACAATTTTTATTTATACTCAATCTTTCTATAGATCTAATATTCATGAAAGGGAGACAAGTCTCATTCCAAAACCCCCACCACAACAGACACACTATGTAACCTCCCGAAGGTTTTCGGTAAGATACTTTTGAGGGGGGTTACACTACGGAAAGACTTCAAAGCAAAATACAGCGCCCTTAGCAAAGCAGAATGAGCAAAGAAGAGGAGCAAAAATAAGAAAACCCAAGATTGCTTCTTTGAAGACTCCTTCCAATTTGCCAGGAACCTGTTTGAGCAGCCAAAATCCGGGGCACTCACAGCAAAACAACTCCGGAACAGCACCTCAGGAAAACATTCTAACCCAAGGAGTGAGGCACCGCTTGAAATCCAGGGTCTGGTTTGGCCTGCAATGCCAGAAAAAATGTTGAATAACAACCCACCAACAATGGATGAAGTAAAGAAAGTGGTGGTGGAGAAAGCCACAGCCAAATCATCACCTGGGCCTGATGGAATATCTTATCTATTGTACAATAAGTGTCCCAGTGTCCTTGAGTGGCTCCACAAAATGATCAGATCAACATGAAGGAACATGAAGATCAGCAGCCAATGTATGATAGCTGATGGAGTGTACATTCCAAAAGAACAGAACTCAAGTGACATCAGCCAGTTCAGGCCAATATTACTTCTGAACGTTGAACTTGAAGGGAAAACCTTCTCTGTTATGGCAGCAAAACTGACCAAATACCAAATGGCACATAAATACCTGGATTTGTCAGTCCAAAAAGGAAGCATCCCAGGAGTGTCAGACTGTGTAGAGCATGCCACGATTATCTCAGAAGCAATCCAAAGAGCTAAAACTGAGAAGAAAAACCTCGACGTGGTCTGTCTTGATCTGGCAAATGCGTATGGATCAGTCCCACTCAATATAATTCAACTGGCCCTGTAGCTGTACGCACTCGTACAATGTCCCAAAGAACATTCGAGAAATGCCGAAGAAGTATTTCCATGGCTTCTCAATGCAGTTGTCCACAAAAGAATACACCACAGATTGGATAAATTTGGAAGCGTGTGCTTGAAACAGCAATGAAACGAAAATAATAAAAAAAAAAGCATTTCACACTATCTTGCAGATGTCATACCACTACAAGGATGTGCTGAATGATATAAGTGTTTTGTAAGGAGTGGGGCCAATACTGAGGCCCAGGGAAGTACAAAACTATAGATTAAGTTTTTGAAGTAAGAAAATGGTAGGCTTTCATGAAATGAATACAAATATTCAAGGCTTTTAAACACTTCTGTCAAGCCATTCTAACTGGTTCATCTTTGTTTGATGATAAAACTGCAGAAGTAGATAAGTAATGTAACTTTGATGATAAAACTGCAGAAGTAGATAAGTAATGCTGTAACTCTTTTAAGTATATACATGTATATAATCGCAGTGGATACCTTCTGCCCATAATTCCCATGTTCAAATACTGAAGGATAATAATGATTTGGGAAACTGGGAAGCTTGATTGGGATAACAATATTAACATTCAGCAAATTCAGAATCAAAACACTTCACTTATTTGATGCGAGGAAATGTTCCATTTCCAGATATGCTGAACTGGTGGAAACAGATATACAATTTCATTGTAAAAATTTGATTTGGGATTGTTGTCGCATTTTCACTGTTGGTTAATCTCCGACTTTCTAGTAATGGTTATTTATGCTTGATAATCACGCATACTTCGGTTTTCTGTGTATGGGAGAAATGGGCAGAAAAAAACATGAAATTACTTGACTATGATGGAAATATAAGAAAAATGTAGAATCTAGCAATATTGTATGGAAAGAAATTACCTTGACTTAAAAGGATGAGAGTTTGACCTAGAATGGATAACAAATATGAAATAAGCAGGACGAACGAACAGAGTTCATAATGAGACAAACAATGAATATATTTTTATGTCAACAAGTTCTGCAGTATTGTATTTTTCGTAGTCTACATACGAGGGACTCACCTAATACGAAGCTGCAGGCTCTATCCTCTTGGCTCCAGGAGCGCTCATCTGTCCCCCTGAGGAGTAGATCTAGATCTAGGGACCTGTCTCAGTGTCTGCTAATCGTCAGTTCGTAGATCTTTCGGGAGCTCAGCTGGAGTGCAAAGGAGCTTTTTCTCCCGTCCTAGGGCGAAATTAGCTGTTGGTATGTCTTCTTCAGTCAATTCATGTGGTAACAGGGAGATCATGGTCTTCCGCGGCTGCTGTTAATTCGTATCCTCTGGCTTCGATCATTCGGAGTAGTCCGTCGCCAAAGTCAACAACCGTTGAAATGATGCCCGGATGAAGTTTGATAGCACATGCGCGCTGTTATTGCACTCAGGTCAAGGTCGTATTATTCGAGCTTCTGTTCGTGCGCGACGCTACAGCAGATTAGAAAAGTACTGAACAAATCTCGCTGAACCTCCATACGTGCATGTTTAAAAGGGGTAACCTTGCTAATGATTGCCATATTTCTTTCCTGATCTCACGTGTATTTCATTTAACTCACTCAAGTTGCCATCTTATTTCCAGTCCTTAGCAATCAATCACAATTCAGGTAAATAAATAATTAACAAGGGAAGTAAATCGTACATGTATTACCTGACAACTCCCTTCTTCAGCTTAAATGACATTCAAAAATGTCTTCGATAGTTAATTGCATTATCATATTAGCTTGCTCTAAACATCATATTATTATTTCATTTACATTAACATCATTTTCTAATAATTGTAGATATTTCATTACAGTCCAGTGATTGAAGCATCTGTCGCACTGCCTGCAAGTCTTTTGTCTTAGTTCATCACTATATAATTTGATGTCTTGAATCTCAGTTGAAACATTGTATCAGTCGAGTCATCATAGATCCAATATAGTTTTATGACCATTACAATATATGTTTAATATTTTAAACACTGAAGTAAGTTTTATTTTCATTAAACAATTACCTTCATTGAAAATACCCATTCATTCTTTCACGCATTCTCACAATGCTTCCACTTCTGGTTGTACTGTGTCTAAATGCCCTGTTTCTGATTTGTCTGTCTTTCTGCCTGGGTTGTTCATGTGTTTGTGAACATCAGTCTGTTTTTTTGTTTGACTGGTTTTTCGTGTCAAGTGATTGTTTGTGTCTACATCATAATTATTCACTCTCACTTTCTTCCAGGTATGTGTATTGTCTGTCAAGATTTGTTTGCTTTTTGTCTGAATTTGAATGTGTTTTTGGCTATCTCAGTGTTTGTGATCTTATTGTCTTTCACTTTCGTCAGATCTCTTCTATTCCTCCTTGCTGTGCCTCATTCTGTTTGAATGTAATAGGATCTGGGTGTCTTTGCTGCTTTCAGAACTATGCCTGGTATCCATTCATTGTTGTCGATTACATAGCTTTTTTGGGGGGGAGGGGGGTTAGTTTGTACAGTTCCTTTGCTGCTTTGTCATAGTAGTGTTTTTATCTCTTTTGTTTTTCTTTTCTTTTTCTTTTTTCTATTTTATTTCATAGATTTCTTTGTTGGCACACTTAGTCTTGTTCTGAGTGTTCTGTTCATGAGAATTTATGCGGGAGAGGGAAGTGTGTTGCTGATTGGGGCTGATCTGTAGTTTAGTACAGCTGAGTACTCATCATTACCACTGTCCCTTGCCTCTTGCAGCAACTTTTTTAGTGTTTGTACCATCCTTTCTGCAAATCCATTTGACTGTGGATATTTTGGGCTTGATGTTGTGTGTTTGAATTCCCATTTTTGTGCAAACGTAGCAAATTCCTTACTTGCATATTGTGGTCCATTGTCAGATACCACTTCTTCTGGTATGCCACATCTGCTGAAGATGGATTTCATGTATCTGATTACTGTTGTGTCTGGTAGCAACTGATATTCAATAAAGTTTGAGTAGTAGTCAGCTACAAGTACATATTCATGATTTTTCCAAGAGAACAAAACTGTTCCAACTTTCTGCCATGGTTTTTGTGGTATTTCATGATCTAGCAGTGGTTCTTTTTGTTGTTTGTTTTTGTATTTTATGCACGTATGGCATGATTTTATCACATTTTCAATGTGTTGGTTCATGCCTGGCCAGAACATGAGTTTTCTGCCCCTGTTTTTGCTTTTTTCTATCCAAAATGACCTTCATGAACTCTCTCTATCAGTGGTTCAGTGTAATCAGACATCTGTGGAAAAACATTTCCCAGATAGCTGACCCTTCCCAAATTTATCTTTGCAAATCTTTTTTTTTTGCATTTGGATGCAGGTATTTATGTCATGGCTTCTATCTTTTGTGTATCTGGTCTGATGCCTTCTTTGCTAATGATGTGGCCAACATGTTTTATTTCTTTTTTGAAAATTCACATTTTTTTTCTTCAGAATTAGGTTGCTTTCTTTTGCTCTGTTTAAAGTTGCTGTCAATGCGTGATCACGTTCTGTTTGTGTGCGCCCTGTGACTAAAATGTCACCAACCCAGTTTTAAACTCTTGGTATGTCACTGAACAACTGTTTGACACTTTAGTGAAAAACTTCACTTGAACTAGCAAGACACATTGGTAATCTTTTGAAAATATATCTGCCAAATGGTGTCTGCATGCAGCATAATTTTGAGCTTTCCTCGTCTAAAGATATTTGCCAGAATCCACTCTGTGCATCTAACTTGGTGAAGAATTCAGCTCCATCAAGTTGTGCTGTTACGTCTCCATCTGTTGGCATGACAAAATGCTCTCTTTTTATGGCTTTGTTCAAATCGTTTGGATCCATGCAAATCCTCAATGTTGTGTCTGGCCTTTCTACAACAACCATGCTACTGACCCAGTCTATTGGTCCTTATTGTTTTTCTATCACACCTAGTTTTTCCATTCTGTCAAGCTCTACTTTGATTCTGCCTTTAAGTGCAAAAGGAACTTTTCTTGTTGGCTGTATAACTGGCTTGACATTTGGATCTACCTCAATGTGGTTTACTTAGACACCCCAATTGTTGGAATACCTCAGGATAATCTCTATATACCTTTTTAGCATCTACACTCAGGATTTGAATCATATTCAATTTTTCAATTGATTCAAGACTTAAGAGATGTGACTGATTTGTGTCTACTATAAAGAATTTCAAGTTTTTACCCATCAGATTAATGTTACAAGTACCAACAGTTTTTAATGTTTCACCTGTGTAGCTGGTCAGTTTTCTTTTGGTCTTTTTTATCACATGTTTTCTGTCCATTTTCTTGTATGTCTTTAATGGAATAGTGTTTGCCTGAGCACCTGTTTCAATTTTGAATTTAATGTTTTGATTGTGAACATTTGTAGTAACAAGTAATTCTTTTCCTTCAATTTTTGCCTTTGGTTTGTTCACTACACATACTCCAACTTGACTCTCTGAATCTGTGTCATAGTCAGTTTCTGTGTCAGTGTTTGACCTATCATCATGCATGCTATGTACTTTTTCTTTGTACTTTTACAGCACTTCTTAAAGCGGTTATATTTTGAACACAGTGTACATTTTTTACCAAATGTGAGACATTTTCTTTGACCATGAATGTATCCACATCTTGTACACTTAATTTCCTTGTCATCTTTTTCATCTGTTTTGTCATGATGCTTTTTTCCCATGCATTTGCATGACTGCTTTTATGACTATCACTATGTGATTTTATTTTGTGGATTTTCTCATCTGACTGCCATGATTTGCACTTTTGATGTAGAGTTTTCATGTGCTCTGCAAGTTTCAGTGCATTTCTCTAATGACAGACCTTTTATTTCAAGCAATTTTTTTAACATCATCATCTTTCACACCCACAACTGTTCTGTCTCTTATCAGTCTGTCTTCTAAATCATCAAAGTTGCAAGATTTTGCAAGTTTTCTCAGTTCAGCAACATGCACTTCAACATTTTCAGAACTGTCTTGTGTTCTTTTGTTGAACAAGTATGCTTCATACACTTCATTGGTTTCACCGACAAAAAATCCTTTTTTTTTTCATAGGACAATGTCACTGTTCTTGTCACTTTCACCTTCTGCGAATGAAAATCCATCGACTAACTCCACCGCTTCTTCGCCGATGCTAGACAGAAAAACGGCATATCTGTATTGAGGAGTTTCTTGTTGCAGTCTTGAAGATATTTCATAGTTCTTCTATGATCTTGTGAAGCGTGTCCAATCCTTGATAGAAGATCCATTATTTAGAGATAATTTTGATGGTGGTGGAACGTGGCATGTTGTTTTTCTCCTTGGTTCACTTCTTGCTGTCCTTCTTCGCTCGACGTCTTCGTTGACGATCGTTATGGACCTTAGGTTCTGAGCAACCGCGAACGTCCGTAACGTCGATTAATTCACAACTTCTTTTTTATGAATGAAGTTTAGATCAGCTGTTTTAAGGTTGTGGATCGTGTTACTGGATCTCTCTTTCTGACATCATGTCATGTTTCTTTCCTGATCTTTCGTAAATTACGAGAAAAAATTCATGTGAGTCAGAATGTATTTTATTTAACTCGCTCAAGATGCCATCTTATTTCCAGTTCTTCGCAACCAATCACAAATCAGATATAATGATTAATTAATGAAGGAAATAAATCTTACATGTATTGCGTGACAATCATCTATTTTTGATTTTTTGATTGTCTTGTGCTACACCTTTGATGAAGGAAGCGAGATTTGTAGCTGCCGCAGCGAGATCTTTGTTGTTCAAATTCATGGACACCCCACAATGAAATTTAATTCAGTCAGCAGGATTATCAAATTTGGAAAGGATCATGTCTAATGAGCTGTTTATTTCGTAAGGGTCATTCACAGCACGCGATCCTCCATCGAAGCAGTAAGATCGTCTCAGTCTTCTTTAAAAGACACCTCTCAAAACGGGTCTTGGGTAGTTAGAATATGTGGAAGATCGTAGTTCTGGAATCTTTTCTGAGCGTGACGTTGAATGTTTGGGCTGTGAGATGTGTCTTTAGCTTTTGATGTCATGACGTTGTTCTTTCCTGTTCCCACTACCCCCCATGCATTTGTGTGTTTGTGTTCGTTCGTTATTTCTTTTCAAGTCTATTCACATATGTGCATGTAGAAGGAAAAAAAAAAGAATTAAAAATGAATGGACAAACAGACAGATAAGACAAAGGGGTGTCCATGGATTTAACCAACAACAGAAAAGCATTCAGAACTTTAGAACAGTCAGGCTTCATCAGTGTGTGCAGAGTTGTGTGTGTGTATGTGTATGCGTGTGTGTTTATATATGCATGTGTGTGTGTGTGTGTGTGTGTGTGTGTGTGTGTGTGTGTGTGTGTGTGTGTGTGTGTGTGTGTGTGTGTGTGTGTGTGTGTGTGCTAAGAGCATGTAACTGCCTGTGATGGCGTATGATAAGTCATCTGTTATTGGTTGTGGGTTAAAGGGGGAAAAGAGGATTTTCCTATCGAATTAAAAGCAAACAAACAGTATCAGATGAGAGGTAAGGTATGAAATGATCGGGCTCAATCAAAGAAAACGGGACGTGCAGTAAATGCCTAGCAATGTGTAAATACACAGTGAAATCAGTATGTTTGTATTTCAAATTTGTAACTGATGCAGGGAAATAATGTATTTGCTGACAACACAAAAGATGATTAACTGTTATGTAATCAATACAGATCTATGCATTGGATGGTTTACTGAATTAAGTTCGAAGTAAGTTGAGAAATAATCTGTAAACAAACATTAATTCCAGTGTTACATTGGGCTTTTATTTTGCTGTCTAATATAGCATTCGTTTCATGTTTAGAGAGCTGTAAATCAAGTTTTGTTCTGTCAGCTCTGTTCACTGCTGCACCTTTAGCTATTCTGTTGACCTGATCATTACATATGGTACCACAGTGGGATAAACAATGAATTAAGATATTTAGCTTAAATATTAACACATCATTTTCTTTATGGTCGCAACGTTTTAGGGACTGTAATGCGCATTTCAAATCTACACATAATAAGATACTACAGAAAGGTAAGGGTAGACCCACTACATATTTCAGTGCCATTAAAAAAGGTTAAAGGTTAAAGGTCCCATGGTCAATATGGCCGTAGGGGCGGTGAACTGTTAAAGATTCACCGTGTCTAGGGCACGGCATTATGAAAGGCGGAGCCCATCCCTCTCCTTTCGCCGCCTTTTTTAAACCTCCCCCGACCGAAGTCAGGTACCCATTCACTGCTGGGTGGACAGAGGGAGTTTTCAGGCCGGAAAAATCGAACCAGCGTTTAGCGGATTCGAACCACCGACCTTCCGCACCGCAGACGAGCGCTCTAACCACTCGACTACAGGCCCCCCTCAGTGCCATTAGGATGGCAATTAATTCAGAAGTGAAGATTAAATGTCCCTGTCTTAAAGAGTAAGCCTTTTGTTCTTTTAATTTTGGAATTACAAAGCCTGCGCTGGCTTCACCATCATCAAGAACAGAATCATCAGTAAATATTTTCAAGTGATGTAAATATCTTTATGCAGATGTGACAAAACATCAATTGCTAACAAGTGTGGATTGATATCTTACCTGAAGTCACTATCAGTGTAGTTGTTATCAAAAGTTGCACTGGATAATTCCTAGGGGGGTAGAGAACAACACATCAATTTATGTGAAATATTAAACAAACATTAAACAACAACCTAGACTGAACAGTTTCAAGATTCTTTGCAGTTTTCTGCATCTGGTGCTTCTTTGAATTGAAATGGTCTTAAAGTTTGTGGATACCTGTTCAGCTAGAGTTATTTTAACTGACTTCACAGCTGCACAAGACACAGTGACAGTGCTATGCCAGCATCTGTTATTTTTGAAAGCCGCTTGCTCATTTCCATGACATCAATCTTTCCTGAAATCCAACTCCTGACACAGCTTATTTGTGCAGTCTTTGATAAACCTTTTTGCTGCAGCAGACTCTCTCTCCAGAGGGTCAAAACATGGTCACACTCTTCAAAAATGTTGCAATCAGTGCTGCAAACAGGCCGCGCCTGACAAACAAAATAACCAGAAGTGACTGGCATGGATCCGTGATCTGTCTCACATACAGTAAGTGATCTATTGATTTTATGTGCATTTTCCTATGTACACCACCGAAAGGAAATCACTCGTTCAAACCAAATAGGAGAGGAGGCCACAACACTCGAGGAGGGGACGGAAGAGGAATGAATAGACGAAAATCACAGAAGAAGAAGAGGTTGATCATAGGCTTGTAACCCAACCCTACGGCTGTAACACGCCTAAAAATCAAACCGTTTTCTTCCTCTATTAGACACAGGCATGTGACACACAAACATTTCTCCTCCATAGTCTCTCAGGGGGGCCCTATATGTTCAACTTGTCAGGATGAAACTTCAGGACACTTTGGAGGACTTGCACTGAGTAAACATTGTAGATGGATTGTTCTTTCTTTTTGCTGAGGTTTCTTTCGTGATGTTAAGCGTGTGAACTGTCCCTATCTTGTCGCTGAGGTGTATATTTGGGACAGACAAAAACATGCGTGATATTAAGCATATCATTTTCATTCATTGTCCACCACATCTTTTTGCACCGCTTGTTCACTAACTCCTTGTCAATCGAATCTGAGGTCACGGTGTAGGTAGGGCATACAGGGCTACACAATCAGAGATTTTGTCACAACAGTAAGGTGATACATGTCACTGGGATCGATGGTAATGATTCTATGGCGTTCCATTTTAGATTCTGACTGCGCAGTATAATTTGTTGTTAACCAGGCCCAAGAGATACCTGCAGTGTTGATCAGGACATTTTTGATAATACCGCTATTAATGCATCTGTAAAATGGATGAGACTGGACTGTGTAGTCCCAGTTTTCCCACCTGACCTATATCTTGCTCGGTTCAGATTTTTTGTGCCTTGCCGGTGGGGTTAGATCGTATTCACAACGTGCTCTGTCGACATTTTGACGTTTATCGCACACACACACACACACACACACACACACACACACACACACACACACACACACACACACACACACACACACACACACACACACACACAATACACGCGCACGCGTTTAGTTGGTGGCGTTACATTACCTGAGAGGCCAAGTGATTGACACAATTTTGGCGCATGAGGAAATGGCACATCGCTGGCTATGGGCTGTGTGCAGATGACGTCACTCCATTCCGGCAGGAGTTACTTTTTTCTATGGACGCCACAATGCGAACTCAAGCATGGTGACGATCGTTGGTGTTAAAAATATCAGAAAAGCTCAATCCAAGGGAGAAATAAAATAAAGTGGATATGATGGAGTTTATCCATATGAAATTCTTAAACAATCATGGTCTGCGCACCCAAACAATCTTTCTGATGAAGGCCAAAATATATCGGCATCATCAATTATTTTGTTTACGAGATGAGCGCTTACAATGAAGACGACTTCGGGGAGTGTGTATGTCTGTTTTGCTTTTGCAGACTAGGGGAATATGTGCCCATGATTGTTTGTGATAGTACTGCCCATTGGCATGTGTTGAACTGAAAACAACTCTAATGGGCTCATCATGCTTTTGCCCAGATTGTGCATCACAAAAGGAATCTAATCTTAAGAGGCAGAAAGAGCAATTTGTTGATCTGACCAGATACCTAAGCATGTAAGTGTGTGTGTGTGTGTGTGTGTGTGTGTGTGTGTGTGTGTGTGTGTGTGTGTGTGTGTGTGTGTGTGTGTGTGTGTGTGTTTGTGTGTTTGTGTGTGTGTGTGTATTTGTGTGTGTGTGTGTTAGATCTTTTGCATAAACTCACTGTGTGTGTGTTTACATTTGTTTCCACAGCTTTCAGTGTTATTTTGTGATTGAAGATTATGTTTTGTTCTTACAACAGAGATGTACATTGCGGAAACACGATTACAAATGAAAAAAGCAATATTGCTGCCATTTCTTTTTATGAAACAATGGAACACATATTAGCAAGAGCAAATGACACTATTACAATCAAGCGCTGTTATCTGTTCCTCAGCATGATTAAATAGTAATTCTAGCTGCAGAGAATTTCGTATTTTCTGCAAACATTCCAATCAGATGTTCAACGTGAAACTGTAAGCATTGTAGATTTCTTGTTGATTCAGTAGAAGTTGACCATTTGTGAAAGCAGGAATTTTTTTCTTTAGCTCCTTGCATGGTGACTTGTTCAAATATATCAAAACCTGCCTGCCAAAACAGTATCATTTGAGAGACAGTTGTTTAAATATCCCCACTGTTCACATATTTTTGTCTGTAATCTTGCTACCCTATCATTTGGATGTAAAATAAATATGTTCCTGTCGTGTAACTGATATGAGGTATTTGCGTTATCATGTGACCATGTCAGTGCACTTGTGTCTGAACTAGATCTCTCAAATAATATTTCAAAACAGTCAATTACTGATGTGCCATTGCCATGGATATGCCTTGAATTGAACTGGCAAATTCATACAAATACTAGCTCTATCTGACTAAAGAACCAGTGGTTTATGCCTGGATCACAGTTTATGCGGGGTAGGTGAGAAACAAGAAAATCAATCAAAAGTGACAGTGCTTTGCAACATCAATTTCAAAGCCATGGGTCTCAAAACTTTGAGCATAAACCCCCAATCACGTGAATCAAAGGCTTTTGAAATCAATATACATAAAAACCTGGGATATCATTCTCATTTAAATAATTTATCAAATCATATATCAATTTTTATAGTGTTTCCTATATATCTATTTGGTATGAAACCTGTCTGATCTTCATTGATAAGCTTCGGTAAAACTTTTTTGATTCTGTTTGAAATACATGCCACGCCTACTTTATACACAGCGGCAGGGAGACAGATGGGACGCCAATTTTCTTGTATTGTTAATTCTTTATATTTGTCACCTTTTGGGATGCAAGTGATCAATCCTTCTTTCTGTGTTGTGCAAGGTGCTCCATCTCTGTAAGCCTCACTCAGTGATTTCACTAGAAATGGCCCGACTTGTTTCCAGAAAAAGTAAACAAAATTCTTCAGTAGCTCCGTCTGTACCCAGACTTTTGTCATTTTTCATGTTTTTTGGGTGCTATGTCTGCTTTGTTTATTTGTTATTTCACCAGCCAACAATCGTTTTTCTTCGTTTGATATTTTGGGTATCGTTCCAACAAGGTTTTCTATTTCACAATCTGCAAAGAGTCTTTTCTTATATAGAGTTTTAAAAAAAGTTTTAACTTCATCAAGTATATCTTGCTTTTATGACATTGGATTAAAATAATTCTTCAGTCCAATTTTCAGTCTATTTTTCAAAGTCATAAAGCATAAAAATGACAGTTTATCGTAAGAATAAACATTAGCTTGTGTACGAGTGATGACTGAATCCAACTTGTACTCTCATTCTACACACACACACACACACACACACACACACACACACACACACACACACACACACACACACACACACACACACACACCACAACACACAAAAACACACACACATACGCACAAATTAACAAGCAAACACGCACACACACACACACACACACACACACACACACACACACACACACACACACACACACACACACACACACACACACCACACAAAACACACACACACAAACGCACACATTCTCCTTTTGTCTGTCTCTGTCTGTCTGTTTCTGTCTTTGTCTCTCTCTGTCTGCATGTCTGTCTCTCTCTCTCTCTACCGCCCCCCCCCCCCCCCCCCATGCGCATGCGTGTGCACACGAGTTCGTTGAGCACACATTTTCACGGTTTTGTGACTATTTTTTAATAGCAAGAAGTGTTCAGTCAGTAAGTGTGCGTGATGCGCTGTACGCCTGCCCACACAAATGCTCAAACCTTGTTTTCATACGAATTTATCTTTTGTTGCTGCAAGCACATCTCCTACCTTTCACTGCACAAAACCGTCCAATATTTTCGCCCTGGGTCTACCTGATGCTCTTTTCCTCTCCAGCTTTCATATTGTGTCTAGGTGCTCAAATTTCTTTTGCCTCATAAAATGTTCTATAAACGGTGCTTGTCTTTTCCTAATCTTCTTCATTAATGTTCTTTTAGTGTTTGCCTCTTTTCAACACTGTCTCGTTTGTTTTCTTTGCTGCCCATGGAATTCTTAACATTCTTCTTAGAAACCACATTTCAGATGCCTCAATCCTGTTCTGATTTTGTGTGTCGATAGTCCACGCCATAATGGTCAGATATACGGAAAATCGCGAGATTATATACACGAATCTATTAATGTGTTGACGTGATCTTCTTTTCCAGTGCTTTTGAGGATGTCGGCGAGGTGTTGTGTGTATTTTGAGTAGTGATAGTCCTGATATCACTCAGCGCAGCTGGCTGGGCTTTAAACGTTAATAATAATGATCTTAAGAATGCTAGTGATGTGGTTGAGATAGTTGTTTGCTATGAGCAAACAGAACCTTTCAGCTTCATTGTTTAGAAGGAGGTCATCCAGTATTTGAATAGGGCGTGCATGCGTGCGTGTGTGCGTGTGTGCGTACATGCGTGTGTGTGTGTGTGTGTGTGTGTGTGTGTGTGTGTGTGTGTGTGTGTGTGTGTGTGTGTGTGTGTGTGTATGTTTTCGTGCTCACTCATTAGCATGTGGCATGAGGGGGGGGGGAGAGAGAGAGAGCGAGAGAGAGAGAGAGAGGAAAGCGTGGTTACAAGATCACAAGACAGCCTGTCTTAAAGCTTTGTCGCACTCTTCTCTGACTGCTTGGCTGTTTATGACGTTTATCCAAGTTCTGTCTGTCTGGCTGTTCACGACTTGCTGAATTGAAGTGACTACTGGCTGGCTGGTTGACTGACTCACAGCACTTCAGTGGGCTCACAGTAAATATGTCTTATCAGATGCTTTGATATTAATGTTTTGTTTCCTTAACTTGAAAACAGATTGGTTCATTTTCCAAGTCGTTTTAGTAAGGCTTATCTTTTTCAGTCACAATCACCCTCTTCCCCCCAAAAGGGAGATTGTTTTATACCAACCAGAGAATGTGTCACAGTTTCTGTATCCATGATTTTCTCAGCTGTATGTATGGCTTTTTCGAAATTATGGTCAAAGGTGTGGATTGCTCAGGAGTCTTAAAATGTAAATTTGGAGGGTAGGAAGGTAAGGTGCCATGGTCAAGGTCATAAGGACAACAACAAAAAAGGCTTAAAATGAGCATTTTTTTTCCAATGAACAGTACTTTCTGAGTCCAAAATAATTTAATTCCAGTTTCACTGTTATGGTGTTTTACCATTTTCCTCACTACACGTCAAAAGTTATCACGTTTGAAGTTTGCGCAAGGATACGGTGACTCATATTCAAGTTCAGTTACGTGTTTCTGACTGCCATATCTGAAAGGAACCAGAAAAAAATACGAAAGAAGAATACGAACGCGTATTTGATACAACAAGGCAAGACAGGCGCAAATTTTCGGGCGACTGGCCTTTGTCAAGCGTAAGATTACAAACGAACAAACACCAGATACAAAAACTATGAGAGAAAGACTGAAACTTCTCTGCTGCTGTGTCCAATGTGATTCCTTTTCTCACACTGGACACAGCAGCAGGGAAGTTTCAGTCTTTCTCTCATAATTTTTGTATCTGGTGTTTGTTTGTTTGTAAACTTACGTTTGACAAAGGCTAGTTGGCCAAAAATTTGCGCCTGTCTTGTCTTGTCGTATTAAATAGGCGTTCGTATTCTTCTTTCGTGTTTTTTCTGGTTCCTGTTTGCTTGAACGTGGGCAGTCACACTTGTTTTGGATGCCATATCTGAAACAAAAAATGTCAAAAATGTAAGGAATTTACTTTTAAAATTATCTCGCAAGCAAAAGTTATTCTTTGTAATTATATCTGATTTCCTTCTTCAGTGTGTGTCAACACAATATAACGAAAGCCTGGTTTTCACTATCTTCCATTTCTGACAGAAACCGAACTTGAAGAAATTGATCAATACATATTGACATGAACAGTCAGGTATCATGATCATTCTAGGTGACATCAATGTCCACTATGACAACACTCACCGTTATGACACAAGACATATCATCAACTCTCTGTCCAATCACAATATGACTCAACACATTTCTGAACCAACCCATCAAAAAGGTCACATTCTTGACTGGATCATTTCTCGTGATCACCACAATTCCGCTACTGACAACTGCTTAGTTCTTTCTACCCATCTAACTTCAGCCCTTCCATCTGACCACTCTGCAATTCTCTGTTCTCTCGACATTTCTCCTCCTTCCCGTACCATGCGCACAGTGACTCGACGCAATCTCAAATCTATCGACCTCTCCACATTTTCATCTGATGCCTCCCGTCTCCTTTCTGAAAAGTCACATAACCTTGCCGATGAATTCTATACTACTCTCCACCATCTTCTGGACACTCATGCTCCAGCCACAACCCGTCCTTTACCTGACCGCCCCCCTACCCCCTGGCTCACTCATGAGATCGCCTGTGCAAAACGTGCCCGCCGCAGAGCAGAGCGCCGCTGGCGCAAATCCAAACTCACTGTACACAGGCAACTTTTCCAAGCCTCTAAAACAAAAGTATCCACCCTCATTGCATCAGCAAAAACAAGCTATTTCCAAACCAAAATCCTGAATGCCTCTTCTTCAAAAGAACTCTTTACAACCATGAATCATCTCCTTGGCACACGAAAAGATTTACCTCTCCCAACAAAACATACAAATGAAGAACTCCCATCTGTATTCTCCAACTATTTCACCACCAAAATACAAACTCTTCGTGACAGGCTTGACAGGACACCCTGTCAACCATGCCCACCTGACCCTTCCTTCTCTGGCACACCTCTTACTACTTTTAACCCAGTCTCACAAGAAGAAATTCTCAACACAATCAGATCCATGTCGTTCAAAACCTGCGAACTGGATCCTCTTCCAGGTTCTCTCTACGCCGACTGTCTCCCTACTCTCCTCCCATTCATCACTGACATCATCAACACTTCTCTTCAAACTGGAACTGTCCCTGATTCTTTCAAGTCTGCTATTGTTCACCCTCTCCTCAAGAAACACAATTTAGATCCAAATGAACTGAAAAATTACCGGCCTATCTCTAATCTCTCTTTCTTGTCAAAACTCCTTGAAAAAGTCGTCCTCAACCAGCTGAACTCTCACCTGTCTGCCAACAATCTCCTCAATCCTTTCCAGTCAGCCTACCGCCAGTGCCATAGCACTGAAACTGCCCTACTACACATTCTCAACAATCTCCTCCTTGCAACTGATACTGGCAAAGTCTCTCTCCTCACACTCCTTGATCTGTCTGCAGCCTTTGATACCATTGATCATGGTATTCTCCTTTCTAGACTTCATCATACTTTTGGCATCTCTGACATTGCTCTGTCTTGGTTCACTTCATACCTATCCAACAGAAAACAAACCGTTCTCATCAATGGCACTTACTCTCAACCTGCATACCTGACCTGTGGTGTTCCACAAGGATCTGTCCTTGGCCCTGTTCTTTTCACTCTTTACACCTCCCCCCTGTCCACCATCATCAACTCCCATTCTATAAAACACCACTTCTATGCTGATGACACCCAACTTCAAGACAGTGACTCACCTGATAATATACAGCGCCTGTTGACTCGCACCACTGAGTGTTACTCGGACATTAAGAACTGGATGACACACAATAGACTTCAGCTTAATGACGACAAAACAGAAGCTATCCTCATTGGCACCCGTCAGAAACTTTCTCAGCTGCCTCCTCTTTCTCTCCCATTATGTAACACATCAGTCCCAATTTCTGATTCAGCTAAAAACCTTGGTGTCTGCATTGACTCTACCCTCTCCATGAACAACTTTGTTTCTCAAACTGCCAGATCCTGCTACTATCATCTCCATCGTATAAGGCTGATCAGGAAGTATCTCTCTGTCGAAACAACTGCAAAACTCGTTCTCTCCTTCATAATGTCTCGCATTGACTATTGCAATTCACTCCTGTCTGGTCTTCCTGCCTCCACCATTCACATCCTACAGCGCATTCAAAACAATGCTGTACGCCTTGTACTCAAAAAGAAAAAAGCTGACCACATATCTCCTCTCCTGGCACAACTTCACTGGCTCCCTGTATCAAAGCGCATACAGTACAAACTAGACACCATGTGCTACAAAAGCCTCAATAACGCAGCCCCCGATTACCTGTCAAGCCTACTTGAGATCTATCTTCCCTCACGTACCCTCCGCTCTGCCTCCGATCCTCTGACTTTTCGCTTTCCATGCACTAAGCTCAATACCTATGGTCCACGAGCCTTCTCTGTTTCTGGTCCACTCTCCTGGAACAAACTTCCTCTCTCAGTCCGTCAGCAACCTACTTTTGTCTCCTTCAAGTCCGCTCTCAAAACTCACCTTTTCTCCTCTGCATAAAATCCTAACCTCACTCAACCCCCCCCCCCCTCTCTGCAGCCTGTCTCCGCTCGGAGGGAATCACATGGTTATAATATATAATTGTATATGCTATGCTCTCTATAATTTTCCATTGGTTTTATTCTTGCTTTTATTGCTTTTATTCTTTCTCCCCATTTATAGCCATGCGTGCGTGTGTGTGTGTGTGTGTGTGTGTGTGTGTGTGTGTGTGTGTGTGTGTGTGTGTGTGTGTGTGTGTGTGCGTGCGTGTGTGTGCGTGCGTGCGTGCGTGCGTGCTTGCGTGTGTGTCTGCTTCAGCGCTTAGATTTGATTTTATCAAGATTTTGTGCTATATAAATATTGTAATTATTATTATTATTTAATAGACTTTGTTCTGATGTATATTTCGAAAAGTGCTTCCTCAAAATATTAAGGAATTTGTTCTGTGCTCAGGAGAAAAAAATCATTTTTTCACGCCAGATCTACATTTGTAAAGACTAATTCCAGCAATGTGCGATGCACAAAAAAGTCAATAGTCAAGTATAAGCATGGCTACTGTCTTCCGTCTGTATTTTGAAGCGAGACCACGAATCACACGGTGATGTTGCTTTGAACATTCATTGACCTGTTTGAAGGGGTGTAAGATCACATAGATGTAATGAAAAGTTTACATTTAAGCGCTTAAGCAGCATTTTCCCAGGTGAGACAAAATGATAATAATTGCAGGTATTTATATGGCACCATTACGTGACAATTTAAATCAAAGCGCACCCAAGCACCAGACATACACATGCAATCAACGCAGACCACCTTACAACACACACACACACACACACACACACACACACACACACACACACACACACACACACACACACAACACAACACAACACACATACATACACACACACACACACACACACACCACACACACACACACACACACACACACACACACACACACACACACACACACACTGATGGAAAGAGGCAGTTGCAGTATCTATTGTTGGAAAAAGATGTGGGTTTTTAAATTCGATTCAAAACTCAGTACTGACAGTTCTCTCCCCTACTTTTCCCCGCATCCTGAGTATTTGTATGGGTTAGTAATAAAATCACAAAACAACAACAACAACAACAACAACAAAAATCAGTCATTCAAAATTAGATTATGAAATTTGTTAGAACTGATTAAAAACACCTTGGACTAGTTTGTGAAAATGTATGAAACTTTACTATTGAAAACTGGATGTTCTGTGATTAAGCAAAAAATATCTATAATTTCAGTTTCATAATGAAGCACACTTTTTCTTACTGAAGCTGAAAAAACTCACTAAGCTGGAAAACATCTTTGTGTACGTAGAATAACCAAAGAAGTGTCTAATTCTCGATTTGGATACTGTACACACGCACGCACGCGCGTGCGCGCGCACACACACACATACACACTCACACACACACACACACACACACACACACACACACACACACACACACACACACGCTCGTACGCACGCACGCACAAACACACACACACACACACACACACACACACACAAACAAAACACACATGATATTATGTGCATATTTTCATAATAATCCCAGGTAAATACGCTAAAGAAAGAAGTCACGATCAATGTGTTTGCTGGAAAATAACACTGAGAAATAATTGCCTGGAAATAAAATTAAGACGTAATTGTATCACAATGTATCTGTCTTTATTATATTACTGTAATTATTAGCATTATCATCGGGCTATCGTTATTTCTGTTATCATTATCATTATTAGGCCTAGGTTTATAGGGTAGACTCAGGGAGAGAATGCTGGACGGACTTGCAGAGTGGCTGGGGATGAAGAGGGTGCTGGGTGCAACTTGAGATAGAGATGGCTGGAAGTCCATGGTTGCCAA